>JAUIMM010000521.1:4645664-5363828 GCA_031769625.1 Taudactylus pleione
TTTTGGAGCGTGTCTATCATTGAATAGTATTAGTACCAGGTGAGACTGATTTTAGGCAGAGGTAGATCTGGATAATGCACAGATTTAATATTGTCAATATTAATTGGCAGATAATACCCTCTGCTTAAATCGTGTATACATATGGGAAAAGCTGCAATGCAGCAACAATAGGGATACCAACTAAACACTGTTTATATTTATCGGGCAGCAATGAGCCCAGAAACAAATGTGATTATAAAATACAGATCCCTATGATAAATCCAATACACGTACTGTACTTCCAGGCTGACACAGTTGAATTGTTTGAATCAGCACTATTTGTATTAATTACTAAGCCAGCATCCCAATTAGATATAGATGTAAGTGTGAATACTGCTCATTGACTAGATAGATATCATTTGTATGATGATGAGCAACACACGGAATTAATGTAACATTGTAAGGTGCCTGAACATTTAAGAGAGCCGCTAATTTCTAGCAGCGATCTAATAGAATATTCACATTAGCGTTGTATCACTAGACAGCGTGTCTTGCTGGAAGCCCACAGGATCACTCTTAATTACTTGACACAATATACCTGTGATACGGGCTATCCATTTTGGAGCCTATCTATCACGGAATAGTATTAATACTGAGTGAAACTGAATTCAGGCAGAGGGAGATCTGAATAATGCACAGATTTAACTGGCAGACAATGCCCTCTGGATAAATTGTGTGTATATATACGAGAAAGTCGTAATAATAGGGATATCATCCAATACTGTCTATATTCATTGGGTAGCAATGAGCACAGAAATCAATTTGATTACATAAAACATAAATCCTTACAACAAATCTAATACACATACTTCCAACCAGACATATAGCTGATTTGTTTGAATCAATACTATCTTTATCAGGTACTGAGCAAGCATCTTAATTTCATATAGATGCTATTGTGATCACTGCTCATCTACCAGATAGATACTATTTAGATGACTATGTTATAAAATGGGCAACAAACTGAGGGCCTGATTCAGACCCGCTCGCGAGCGCTCGCAAGCGGGTCGATATTGCCCAAGTGCACATGCACACGACGGAGGCGGTTCCGTCGTGCGCATGTGCGAGACCCGAATAACGACAGCCAAGCCGTCGTTATGGGTCTCACGCCAAAGGGGGCGTGCTGTCGATGGTGATTGACAGCACGCCCCCTTTGGTGGGCATGCCGGGGGCGTGGCTGCCCAGACAGAGGCATTCCCATGGGAATGCCTACCGTCTGGGTCCGGCCCCACTGACATCACTAGTGATGTCAGTGGGAGTGCTTTTGGCTCTACCGTAAGGGTCTCGTCGCAAGCCCAATGGTCTTGACCATCGCGACCATCATTTTGGCAGCTCGCTATAGCTGTGGGTGGTCACCTACAGCTATGCGAGCGGCCAGGAGGCCGCTCCAAAAAGGAGGAGGGACGGCCCTGATTCAGAGCGAGTGCTCTGTCAGAGCGTCCGGCTCTGAATCAGGGCCTGAATTCATTTGCTGCTTACCAGACAACATCAACATTAAGTATCAATATTACTTCTAAAAACTGATACTACCATCACTGTTTGAAACTAAACTGATATGTAACAACCAATGGATTTATCTAACTGAATACCAGTGTATGGTATCAAATACACCACAGGCTTTTTTTGTTGTCATTTATATGACCAATAAAAGGCAAAGAAAATAAAAACACACACATGGCTAAAAAGAATATATTTATTTAATAACTTTTTAAATTAACTTTTCAATACCTTTTTTTCACTTTCTAATATCTTCACTTTTTTATATATATTTTGCCATCAACATTCCAAAAATGTTTCAATGTTTTTTATTATATAAACAATAAAGGTTAGATTTTAATAATATAGGATAATAAATAACTGTAAAATTACTATTGTGATAAATATCCTAGAGTGCAACAGGATAACTCATCTTTTTATTCTTGCTTTTTGGAAACCAGTTTCTATGGTGAATCTGCAATCAGCCAATCAGAAGCGTCTAGCCAGGGCCATGCCCCTCAATTACATATATCTGGGGGCGTGTCTGTATGGCAAGCCTCCCATTCACATCAGGCTGGGGGCGAGCCCAACACTACGTCAGTAGCTGGGCTGCCCCCAGCCATCTTCCTGCACTGAATGGATGTGCGCTTCATCCATTCCTCTTCTCTGGGGCAGGCACTGCCGCATGTGGAGGTACCCAACCACCATGCTTGGCACACGTGGAGGTGCCCAACTACCACACTTGGAGGTGCCCAACCTCCGGACCGCCCGTGTGACACTTTACACTAGCGTAAAACGGGACTGTCCCACTGAAATCGGGGATGGTTGGGGGGGGGGTGCCCTCTATGGGGCGGTGCCCCTGTTCGACCACACTGGTTGAACATGCCTTGAGCTGACTCTACGGCTAGCTAGTATCATCAGTGTGTGTTTGCTTCAGCCCTGTCATTTCCGCCCATGATACAGGATTAACAGGTGTTTATGCATACCTGTGCTGGTCTGCACCTGTTCACAATTACACGGACTGTAACAGTCTACCACTCCGCCCCCTTCCCGCCTCCATCCCTCCTTTCCAGTCTTAAGCAGCACAAGTGTCAGATGCAAACAAATCTGTACACATGCGTTTGAGTGTGGCCTATTTTGGGGGCATGTGCAGATCCAATATGCCTAGTTTCAGCAAACTGATTAGCCTCTGCTTCACTGCTACTGGCTTAAAAAAAGTAAAAAATAAAATAAATATATATATATATATTTATATATATATAAATATAGTCCAACAAAAACGAGACGGCTATGCCACCTACAGGAAACTTCCTGGTTCAGTTCACAGCCATCACAGCTATTTAATGGGGTAAGTGCTGTCTTTGTGTTGTTTGTCTGTGCTGTATTGTTGGAGGCTTGAGAAAGAGGGTTACTCCTCGAAACGTCGCCCTCATGCACTTTTGAATACATGCACCTTTGTTTTCATATCAGTCTCTGAGTGCCGTCTTGTTCTTGTTGGACTGTATGAGACTTGTTGGACGGGCACCGGAGGACGTTGCTATTTGTTTTTATGGAGTGCCGGAATATTGGGGAACACACACATATATATATATATATATATATTAGAGATGTGCAGATTCGGCTCTGCACGGTTCTTTTTGCCAAATTAGCGCAAGTTCGGATTTATTATTAGCTTTCCAAAACACATGACGGCCAATAGACAAGAAGCATTGGTTTTCAGATCTGAATGTAATCGAGTAGAACTGGACCCCCGCACATCTCTAATATATATATATAATATATATATATATATATATATACTGTGTATATTGTTGCAATCCTGCTGCTTTGAATGTAGAATATAATACTGTGTTAACGTGATATCATCTGGCGATAAAATGATGGCACAGTAGGAAGACCAGCAGAGAGATTGGAATAGAAGCCAGATAGCTACAGATTGCAGTCATATTTCCTGTGGAATTTCCAGTAGACCAGTGTGGAAAGTTAAATGCTGGATTGGCCTACACGCTGAGATATATTGAAATAAATGACTGTCAGCAAATATTGCACAGAGCAACCTTGTAGGAGAAAATGAATGTTTGTGTGCAATTTTAAAATAAAAAGGATTAGTCTATAAGGCTTCACGGACAGAATGAGAGCAACAGAATGCATTTTTGTGTTACGAACAATGACAGGGAAGATCTGTCAATAGGAGAAAAATACATAGAGATGATGCAATGACCCTGTAGAATATGACGTGTGTGCTTCTGGTCATCAGCCAGTCATTGTGGAACTGCAACTTCTAGCACGCCCATGCAGGGCCGGCTCCAGGGGGATGTAATAAGCATCTTATTAGTGATGCGGTACATCTCGTCTGTCTTTGAGTACATACCGTGTTTCATTACCGCGGTATGTACCAAGAATATCGCAAAGGACAGCTCTCCCGATAAAAGCTGTTCTCTGCGATACTGCCGGGCAGAGAGACTTCTGGATTCAACACCCATAAGTACCTCTGGCGTTTTTCTGTGCATGTACAGAAGAACACGGGTCGTGGTGGCTCATGGGAGGGATCCGATCGGATCCCTCCCAAGGGGGAGCGTCCCGAAAAGTAGCCCATAGGCTTCTATTGGATAATGCCACCTGAAGGTGGTGTTACTCATCAGTACGAATGTACATATGGGGAATGCGGTAAAACACAGAAAACGGCATTGTCCAGGGTTTTACTGGATTTTCCTATTTAGTGCATCCCGGCTTATATAATGTCGATAAACATGTAGACCTGGACTGATAATGATTGTGATTGTACCGCGGAATATTCATACATAGACCCCACAGGCTTCGTATTTAACATTTTTTCTTCTTTGCACCAAATACTGTAGTCACTCATATCATCTAGATCAATGGTGTCAAACTTGGGCCATCCAGCTGCAGTGGAACTACACGTCCCAGCGAGCCCTGCCACAGTTTTAGCAGGCCCTAATTGCAAAACTATGGCAATTTATGCTGGGATGTGTAGTTCCTCTGCAGCGGGATCACCAGAGTTTGACACCGCTGATCTAGAACATTGCAATGACTCTCTCATAGTGTCAGTTGATTCTAGTAACAGTATCTCGGACACAGGGCATTAAGCAATGTAGAGCGCATCGGGGTAAGGAGGAGAAATATTCTAGTTTCCCGTGCACATAATCTGCTATAAGTTTGGAAAATATAATGCACAGAATTGCTCTCATGCCAGCCTAATTGAAATGGGCAGTGGAGTAGAAAAGGCAAGATAAACACTCACTCATTAGTAGCCGAGGACAGTTCTAATGCTGAAGAGTGGATAATGATTGGGATCATGATATATATGAAACACTTTGAGTTTTTCTGTTATATCAACATCACTTTGAAAGCCTGAGAGAAATGTTGCATAATGTGGTCTTTCGCTGCCTCCTTCACTTATAAGGTCAGAGGACAAGCCGGTCTTTTGGAGCAGAAATAGCATCCCGGGCTCATTATGTACCAGCCAATTACTTCTCAAACATTCAGAAGTACTTTTAGTTTCCCTGATGCAATTATCACCTAATAGGAGCAGATTGTGTGTAAATTATTTCTTGAATAATACGAACAACTGCAATAAGAAATATGCAAGTGTCCAAGGAGTATTGACCTGATCACCAGCAAGTGTTCTTGACAGATGTTTAAAATGGATCTGAATAATTATTTAAATCATAATCTCTTCAGTTCAATTATGGTCATTGGAGCAGCAATTTATGAAATATACATAGAACGCAGTGATTCTACAGAATATGTTTACAGGCACAGAAAACCAGGGGGGCTCTCCAGCTGCTGTAGAACAGGTTTCAGCAGGACCCGGAGGTCTGGCCTCTGATGTGTTGATTGCTGCTTTAATGGGATCTGGATCAAGACCATTAATTTCTAACATAAGTGAAAAAGTTATCTTGAAATGTTCATCTGTAACCCCTTATGACTGAAGGTAGTTCGAACTTTGGGCCTGATTCAGCACGAATCGCAATTGCGATCTCAGCTCCGTAATCATACATAATGCATCTGCGAAAATATGCTAATGTCTGCCACAGCTTAGCCAGCATATAGATGCCCACTGCTGCTTTCCCACATCTGTAATACCTCGCAGTCCTGCGTACACATCGGTAACATCGGAGAACATCGGCCCGCCACGCACAATAACAGAAGGTCTGAGACGTTGCAGAAATTGCAAGTCTCGTCATGCGCAGTGAGTACTCAAGCTGCGTAGGCAATCGAAGTGGCTAATTTATTCACGCCCATGCAATGCCTCCGTTTCCCCAACCACTTCTCCGTCCCCACCCCCAAACGCTCGCGGCTTGTCACTCACTCTGCAATGGATTCCTGTGTGCGTCCGTAATCGCACTGCGATCGCGGCGCATATGTGCAATGCGGTGCATACGCATGCACAGTACACAACAATCGGCCGATCTGCGTACACCGTTGCAATTGCGATCCGTGCTGAATCAGGCCCTATAATGCCTATAAGATTCTATGCATTTATTCTGGAAATATATATAATAATTGCAGAGGTCTGTCCTGTCTCCTCAATACACAAACTTTCAGGAGACAGGACACAATGCACAATGCCCCAACAGCCCCCACTGCAATTGTATGAGACAGACCTAGAAGAGCAGCAATGGGGTATCAGAGCAGAGGGGGAGTGGCTGGGCAAAGAGGAGGGTGGGATGGGGCAGAGCAGGGGTGGGGCAGAGCAGGGGTGGAGTTTTAAGTATTTTACTAGTATATATTTATGTATTTATTTATTTATTACTAAGTCTAACTAAGTGAATTTTTTAAACCAATACATATATTTTCAGATTCCAGCAATATATATGCCAGATGTTGTCCTCAGCGTGCCTGGTTTTGTTTTTCTTTTTCTCTCTTTTCTCCTGACTCTCTCTTTCCTCTTCTCTCTCTATAGCACTCCCCTCTATTTCTCCTCCTCTTTTTCCCCCTCTTACTCCATTTTTCGCTTCCCCCTCAACTGTCTATTTCTTTTATCAGCATTTGATTTTATTATATAGACTATGCTCAGCATTACCTTTTTTCTTTACATCTTTACTGTTGTACTTTTTGGGACATTCTCACTTCTAAAGAGTGTTTTGTTCTATTTCTTCACATGGCCTGGGCATCACTGATGACTGGTGGGAGTTCATACTAACTGTCATTTAATTCCAAAGTGATGACATCATTTTTATCACTCCTCCGCTTAATCAATATATATATATATATATAAAATATATATCATACAAACTCGGCACTCACTTGCTTTTCAAACTGCAAACCCTTTGAATACAGGGAATGTTGGTTCCCAAAATATTGCAATAATTTGTTAAGCTGACCACCACTTCATGTTCATTCCCATCTGGCCAGTCCCTACACTGATTCTCAGATAAATGAACTTGGTCTGCCACCTTTGGCTCAAGCTTGCATACATTTTAAACATGAATATGGGTCCTGGCTTAAAGAGACAGAACCACACCCAGGGATATCAGTTAATGAGCATCTGGAGAAAAACAAAAGTTTATCTTACATTTGAAAAACAGGGTGCCCTAGCAAGTGTGACCACAAAATTTAAATAAATGACAGGCTTAATCCACGGCACTCAACAATCTGGGGTGCCCTTGGTATGTGACCACACCATCTACATAAAAAGATGGTGTGGTCACCGGTGGATCGGCGTTTCCGATCCCATCGCTACATCGCGATGATCCGTCGCAGATGTATGGGGGCCTTAACTTGCTCTATTTTTTTGTTTCCAACTCGCAATCAACTCCATTATTATTTGGCATTTTTTCCCCTAATAAAATAGAAGTGTGGTTGTGGTTTATTGTTTGTTGCAGCATGTTTTGCTTTGTTTGAGCACATGCTTGTACATATGTCTATTTTATAGAGAAATATTGCTTTTGTTTTGTACATTATGACCTAATTAGATGAGCAAAAACACTCTAGTGTTTTAAAGGGCATCCTGACCTTAAACAAACTGACAAGTGCTCTCATACATTTCTCCAACTACCGAATGCTGGATACAACTTTTTAAAGTGTCTCATTTTCCTTTCTTAGTAACATCGTAATTACTTTTTTTTTATTAATAGTTATACTGGTTATTTACTTTTACAGTTAGCAAATTGTTTTTTCTGACATTTCAAACGGAAAGTTCCAACTTTGAAAAAAGAGAGTATCACAGGGGCCTATTCGTCATACGAAAATGGCCCATTAACCATATTTAAGTTACCGAGCCATTCATCATCAGGGGTCCAAATAGGACCACCTGATATTCAGCAACCTGCGAAAACTGAAAGTTTTCGGAGTTTTCCTGTGAGAACAAGTGCCATCTGTAGAAGGAGTCATCTGCTTTTCGGTGTTAAGTATACCCCGCTGCAAAAGGGATACTAAATTATCCTCTATGTAGCGCGGTGAATACTTTATCATCGGGGGCCATGTTTTGTCTATTGTGGTATTGTATTTCACTTTCTCTAGCAAACAAGTTACTATATTTTTAACTCATATTAAATTATTAAATATCTAGGTAGATTGTAAATTATTTTATTATGTAATATGTTTGTTGCTGACTATTAGGGGTCTATTTACTAAGCAGTGTTAGGAGACAGAGTGAAAAGTGATAATGTGCCAGCCAATCAGCTGTGTTTGAAAAATGACAGTTGGGAGCTGATTTTTTGGTCACCTTATCTCATTTCACTTAGTGTCCTAACATTGCTTAGTAAAGATAGACCCGTTTGTATGTTAATTATGTAGCCTGGAATTTATTTATGTGTGGTGTAATATCATATGACTTTACTGTATAAAATGACCTCTCTGAGGGTCTATGTCAAATACAGATTACGTGAACCTTTGCGGGAGCCTGGTTACAGGAGAGATGTAACCATGCCTCCAGTCACATGATGCTGTGATCATGTCTACCCAATTCGCATTCTGCAGATTTGCACCCTAGTTACAAAGTGGGGCATATCCGCATCATCTCCAGCAGCCAGATCTTCCCACCACCCAGCTTGCCCAAAGTCTTGGTGGCCATGCTCGGCAGTGCCAAGGACTTCAAGACTGTCTACTGGCCAAGAGCTGTGAAAGCATTCGATGTTTTTCTTTCTGCACCTGCGCATGGCTAGTTGTGCGCATGTGCGTACGAGCTCTACCGATCAAAAATACTGTCAGTCGTAGGGCTTCCGACACGGAAGTGGATTGCTAAAGTTGATTGACAGGAAAGACCATTTGTGGGAGTATACGGGGGTGGTGGTCTGCAAACGGAGGCGTTCTTCAGCGTTTCCAGGCATTTTAGGGGAGTGCATAAATTAAATGCTTCGTACGACCAAGAATTGCGGATGCATGACAACGTCACTCTACGAGCAGGATGATCGTCCAGGCTAAGGTAGGCAAGAAGCGTCCATAAGCCACAACAGTACAATTGTTAATCTGATGTTACCTGCGATGTTTCTATTTGGAACCACACAAACCAAGCAGCTAAGATTGCTGCATTGTAACTATTAACACTGCTAATTACCTTGTTACTCATATCACTTGCGTGTGCATTAGGGAATTCGTAACACAAATGTTTATTTGTGCTTTTTTAAACATTTTTTTTGTAAAACAGTTTTTAAAACATCTAGCATTGTGTTTTGCGTAGCAGCCTTTTCAGATACCATACTTTTTAAACCTTGTATACATTGATATAGTTAAAGATAGACATTTTTGGTGTAAAAAATATTTTTTAATTTGAAATTTGCCTTTCAGCACAAATTAAATATTAATTGTTACCACAACATTTGCATATAATTAAAATAATAAAAAATAATTTCTTTTTTTAAATAAAAAAAAAGAGCTTGAGACATTGGTGACAAGAAATATGGGAACTGGGCAACAGGTGAGGGAGGAGATGTCCAGGGCTACTTTCGTCATTTGGGCCGGCTCGGAGGAAGAGGTAAGCTCAGGGCCGCAACTAGGGGGGGGCTAGAGGTGCACGTGCACCGGGAGGGGATTGCCTGGGGGTGAAAAAGAAGACTCTGCCATCTGAAAATGGCTGCCGCCGAAGAGGAGACTAATGCTAGAGGTCCTTACTGGACCTCTAGTGTCTGTCTCTTTGTTGGCGGCGGCCATTTTTGGATGGCCGTTTTCAGCAGATTCCATGCGGACTAGCCGTCCGCATGGACTCTGCTGAAAACGGCCATCAAAAAATGGCCGCCGCCAAGGAAGAGACAGATGCTAGAGGTCCTACTGGACCTCTAGTGTCTGTTAGCAGAGCGCAATGCACACAGCGTTCCCGGAAGTGCCGGGAACGCTGGCGCTGCAGGGAGAGGATGCTGAGAGCTGCATCTTCTCCCTTCAACCCCCCCTGGCAACGAGCATAAACCCCCCTGGCTGAGCATAAACACCCATGGCAACGAGCATGGAACCCCATGGCAACGAGCATGGAACCCCTGACAGCAAGCATGAAACCCCCTGACAATGAGCATAAATCCCCTGACAACAAGCATGAAACCCCCTGGCAATGAGCATGTAACCCCTGGCAACAAGCATGAAACTCCATGGCAACGAGCAGGTAATTTTAAAGTAATTAGAAGCATTACTGTGGGGCATAAAATGGTGTCGGGCAAATATGTAAGTGGCACTTTTTTAATAGGCATTACAGTGTGTGGCATAATGTGTAATGGGCATTATGGTGTATGGAATAATGTAAGTCACTATACCAGGGACGTCTGAGTAATGCACTGCCTTATGGAGGAGCAAGGACAAAATCCAGGTACGGGAAGGGAGGGGGGCGCAAAATTGCTGCCTTGCACCGGGTGACAGATATCCTAGTTTCGGCCCTGGTAAGCTACGGACAGCCGACTGGCGTGTAACACGCGACTGGCCTGGCCAGAGGTAGATGGGATTTCCTCTGGCCTAGGCATAGGGCTCTCCATACTTGCGGGGGTGGCTGTTGGGCTGCCAGAGGTGGTGGTCCTGGGAGGAAGGGAGTCTCGCTCCATCATGGCAGGTGGGTTGGCCTGCTCCTGGGTATTGGCCAAATGATCTAGGGCCCCAGCAATGGTCTCCAGGGTCATCGCCACCCTCACCAGAGCGGTCTCCATCCTCAGAAGAACACATCTGTTCTCCTAAGTTTGGGAGACCAACCTGGTGAGGAGAGGCACTGCTCGGTCTGATGGTTGCCCTGGAGTAGACTCCACAGGGTCCCCAGATGGAGTACTTGGATCTTCCTCTGCAGAGTCTCCATCTCTGCAGAGTCTCCATCTGACCTGACCTCAGGAGCAGGCACTACCTCCTCTGAGTCTGGAATAAAAAAAAAAAAAAGTTATTTTTACTAAAAAAAAAAACCGCATACACATTTGAGCTTTATACTTTTTGGCTTCCAAAAAAAATTTACCTTCTTGCACATTTGGAGCGTTGAAGTCGGCCATGTCAGTGTCCATAGTGGACACGCCGACTATCTCCTCTTCCGTCACACATCCCTGAGCCAACGTCTCCAACCTCGTCAAGGCCAGCTCCTCAGGGATGGGACCACCACCTGTCCCCGCAGCATGGCCCACCCTACTCCGTAGCTTCCTCTTCAGTTGGTACTTGAAATCCGTCCAGCTGTCAATGTGATTTAGCAATTTTTAAGGGTTAGTTTTTTAAAATAAGATCAAGCTTTTGACTTCAGTACACTCACAATATAATTTTCATACCGTTTTTTAATGACTTTCATGGTTCTGTAGGTTGTCCCCACACCATTAACAGCCCTGGATATCTCCTCCCAAATCCTGTCTTTGGCTCCAGCCCCCATATTTCTTGGGGCATGGACAAGGTTCTCCATTGTCATGGTCACCAATGTCTCAAGCTCGATCCGTGAAAACGGAGGGTTTCTTGCCCTTGGCCTGCTTGGGCCCGCCTCCTCCTCCTCTACTGGTGGAATTGGATTCCCAGCACTTACAACATTTTTTAAATTAGATCAAATTAAAAAAGTTTATTTTTGGAAATATGAACTGTTCTTGTGTTGTTTAAAAAATGTGAATCGCACTTACCTGCCTCAGTTGGCCTCTGCTCACCATGCTCCTCGCTTGACATTTTTCAAACCTGTGAGAGAGCATGAAGAATACTGCTTGTGCAGACTTTTTTATAGATGTGAGCGCATCCCTGGATTGGTTACCCGTGCATCCTTATTTGGCTAACTACAAAGGCACACCTTTCTTGCATTCCGTAATCACTGCGTGGGTTGGGTTAGATGTGAGTGCATCCCTGGATTGGTTACCCATGCATCCTTATTTGGCTAACTACAAATGCACACCTTTCTTGCATTCCGTAATCACTGCGTGGGTTGGGTTAGATGTGAGCGCATCCCTGGATTGGTTACCCATGCATCCTTATTTGCCTAACTACAAATGCACACCTTTCCTGAGTGATTCAATAATTGGTTTTTTTTTCAGTATTTAAGGCAAAGCCAAATGTTCCCTTACTTGTGGGTTGTAGTTGGAGTGATTTGTGGTGCAGGAAGGGATTGTTAGTGGTTACATTGTTTGGAGTTGTTTGAGAGGTGCTTGTGTGTGTTGTTTGAGAGGTGCTTGTGTGAGTTGTTTGAGAGGTGCTTGTGTGAGTTGTTTGAGTGTTGCTTGTGTGTGTTTTTGGAGTGTTGCTTGTGTGTGTTGTTTGAGAGGTGCTTGTGTGAGTTGTTTGAGAGGTGCTTGTGTGAGTTGTTTGAGTGTTGCTTGTGTGTGTTTTTGGAGTGTTGCTTGTGTGTGTTGTTTGAGAGGTGCTTGTGTGAGTTGTTTGAGAGGTGCTTGTGTGAGTTGTTTGAGTGTTGCTTGTGTGTGTTTTTGGAGTGTTGCTTGTGTGTGTTGTTTGATAGGTGCTTGTGTGAGTTGTTTGAGAGGTGCTTGTGTGAGTTGTTTGAGAGGTGCTTGTGTGAGTTGTTTGAGTGTTGCTTGTGTGTGTTTTTGGAGTGTTGCTTGCGTGTGTTGTTTGAGAGGTGCTTGTGTGAGTTGTTTGAGTGTTGCTTGTGTGTGTTTTTGGAGTGTTGTTTACTTTTTGGTGTAGGTTTTTTTTTGGTGGATGTTTTTTTTTGTTTGTTTTTTGGTGGTGGTTTTTTTTTGTACCTTTTTTTTTGGTGGGTGTGTTTTTTTTTTTTTAGTGGGTGTTTTTTTTTTTTTTTTGGTGGGGGTTTTTTTTTGTACCTTTTTTTTAGTGGGTGTTTTCTTTTTTTGTTGTTTTTTTTGGTTGGTGTTTTTTTATTTGCCTTTTTTTGGGTGTGTTTTTTTTGTTTGGGTGGTGGTTTTTGGTTTCCAAATTAGTTTGGTGCAGACATTTACAAAACCCCCGTTACTTGTTGTGTTTGACCCGGTTACTTGTTGTGTTTGGGTGGCCGTGCTTTTGTAGCCTTAAAAAACCAACATTATTAGAAGACTCAAGTAAGTGTGCCAGCCTACTGCATTTTTGGTGTTGGTTTTTTTTTGGTGGATGTTTTTTTTTTTTTTTTGGTGGTGGTTTTTTTTGTACCTTTTTTTGGTGGGTGGTTTTTTTTTTTTAGTGGGTGTTTTTTTTTTTTTTGGTGGGGGTTTTTTTTGTACCTTTTTTTTTGGTGGGTGTTCTTTTTTTTGTTGTTTTTTTTTGTTGGTGTTTTTTTATTTGCCTTTTTTTGGGTGGGGTTTTTTTTTTGGGTGGTGGTTTTTGGTGTCCAAATTTGTTTGGTGCAGACATTTACAAAACCCCCGTTACTTGTTGTGTTTGACTCTGTTACTTGTTGTGTTTGGGTGGCCGTGCTTTTGTAGCCTTAAAAAAACAACATTATTAGAAGACTCAAGTAAGTGTGCCAGCCTACTGCATTTTTTGTTTATTATAATTTTGTTCTATAAACCTAAAAAAATTACATTATTTTATAACAATTAAAATTTAATATTTTTATTTTTTTAAAGGTGTTGAACAGTCCATTTTGTACTTGAATCAGGTAAGTGTCTATTTATACAAACCTACAATTTTGTTTTTTTAGTTGATGTTTTTTTGTGTTGTTTTTTTAACAATTAATACTGTTTTTTTTGTATTTGGGAAATGTAAATTCCAAAATTTAACAACAATTAATATTGACCAATTTAAAAGTTAAGGTTTGTTTTAACAATAATAGTAGTAATATTGGTTTTGAAAAAAAAAAATAAAGTTTTTTTCTTCCCTTAAAAAATCAACCGAACAACAAATACACCTGTAGGGATTTCCAAAGATGGCACTGCCCGACCCTGTAAGAATATGCACCATTATTATAAAGCTAAGTAATTTTGAACAAATAATCAAAAACCATTCTCTAAAACCCTTTTTTTTAAATAAATGAACTTTACAGAGCAATGTTGGACAGCTAATAGTGGCCATGTTGCCCCCCACCAACCTTCCTCAGCCTCCTCCTGGGTGTAGGCATAGGGCCAAGATATATAGAACAAGTGTCACCCTTTTTGGAATGCCTGATGATGTGGTTATAACCACTTATTGCCTGCCTCCAAGTATCCTAGACACTCTTTCAACAATAAAGAATGATCTAGAAAGTCAGATTCACATTCCTACAGCAATCTCACCACTTACACAGTTGTTGGCGGTGTTACATTTCTGCGCCTTAGGGTCCTTCCAAACCACTGTGGGGCTGGTGGGTGGCCTCTCCCTGCCCTCATTTTCACGGATCCTGAGGCGTGTGCTCGATGCATTTTTCAATCATATAGCACATTGTATTAGTATGCCTTTGGATACGGAAGCCCTTGGTGTGGTAAAGCAGAAGTTTTTTGAAATTGCAGGCTTTCCACATGGCATAGGGGTAGTGGATGGCACTCACATAGCACTTCAGCCCCCTGCATGCAGGGAACAAATATATAGGAACCGCAAACATTTCCATTCCCTAAATGTAATGGTGCTATGTGATGCCTCCCTCCAGATCCTCTCCCTGAATGCCAAATTCCCAGGCTGCAGCCATGATGCGTATGTGATCCAGCATTCAGGGATTTGACAAAAATTAAGCACACTGCAAGCTGGTGACGCGTGGCTTCTTGGTAAGTAAAAAT
This sequence comes from Taudactylus pleione, assembly GCA_031769625.1. Classification (NCBI taxonomy): domain Eukaryota; kingdom Metazoa; phylum Chordata; class Amphibia; order Anura; family Myobatrachidae; genus Taudactylus; species Taudactylus pleione. Next base: position 4,660,205 of record JAUIMM010000521.1, read on the forward strand.
CCAGTATGTAGCTATAGTACTAGTGTATTCATGGTCAATTTATGTATTTTTTGGTATCCCATTTCCATCAGGTGACAGTGGATATCCTTGCATACCCTGGCTGCTGACTCCTTATTTGACTCCCACATCAAGGCCACAAACTCAATATAATGCCACGTTTACTGCCACCAGGCAGGTGGTGGAGTGCTGTATCGGCCTTTTAAAGGGCCGGTTCTGGTGTCTCCATCACTCTGGTGGTGCACTCATGTACTCGCCGGATATGGTTTCACACATTGTGGTCCTGTGTGGGATTTTACACAACATTGCAATAAGGAGTCGAGTACCCATGCAGCCAGAGGATGCCTTGCCAGAGGATGGCCCCCTGGAGGAAGGTGTTGTGATGCTGTCGGGGGGGGGCAGACGTGATTATGTTGTTTCACGTTTTTTAGGTAAGAATATTTACCTGTTTTTTTTGTTTTAACACTTAGTGCAAATGTATTTTAATGTGTACCTTTTTTTTAAATTTCTTTTCCTACCAACAAAATCACAACACTTCCCAAAACTGCAAAAATAATGGAACCCATTGGCAATACCCTGTATGTTTGTGGACAACTAACAAATTTAGCATGGATATACCCCACATGTTTAGTTAATTTGCCTTTTGTTTTATTAATTTGTATGTTTCCCAATCAAAAATCTGTTTGTTTTTCACAATTGTTGTTTATGTCTGACTAAGCCAGATGTTTTCTTTGGCAAAACCCTGAAGACATTTATTATGTGTGATTCTGTTCAGAAATTCCTTTTACAAGTGAAAGCCTGTTGGAAACATGTTTGTTATTTAATAAATTTTATAAATTAAATACAAATGTTTTTTTTTATGAAAGCCAGTTTGAGGTGGATAATGTATACCAACCCCTTAAAAAAAAAAACATTACTGCAAATGTTCTTAAGGTTTACTAATACATTTTTGCATTTATTACACTATGGAAAGGCACCTAGCTTTGTTCACAAAGTAATTGAAATGCAGAATTACACCCTTTAATTTCTTAAAAAAAAGAGGACAAATGTTTGAACAACACATACTTTAATGTAAGATATTATTTTGAAAAATGAACAAATATGAAAAAAAAAACCTACAAATCCTCCAAACTCCCCAAAATTCTTTGGAGGCAGCAGTAGGCCCGCATTAAGTAGCCACTTGTGTTTCGCAGCTCCTCCCTTATTTGCCTCAGGATGTGGGTTAGATCTGTGGACAGAAACAATTTTTTTTTGGTTTAAAAAACTTAAAAAAATTACAAACATTTGAACATTACACATTATTCAATGTACAAAAAAGTGGGTAAACACAATGATGTTAGGGTGTGTTTGAAAGTTTATGACACACAACATTATTAATAGGTTTATACTTTTATGGTGTAAAAACAATTGGAAACCCTAACTATGTGGCATAAGCCAAAAAACCCCTATGATGATGTTAAAAATAATGGGAGGTGTATTCTTAAGTCATGATTGCCATATCCTTAAAACACAATGCACATATTCACTTCTAGAATGTTCTGGAGAATCCTAAAATACAATGTGTTTGTTTGCTATGGCAAACATCACTTTTCCTAATGAAGTTACATCTTAGTACATTTTAAACACAGTGTCCACAACATTAACAAGGGTAGTCTGGTTCCTAGCACCTTGCCAAATTGTGTGACATGTTTTTGACATTCTAAAATACTAATCCTAATGTAATAATTTTTTCAAAAAAATACCAAACATTTTTAAAAGCCAAAAAGACCTACATTTTTGTGGTCCCCCCCCCAAAAAAAAGGCCCAGGCACAAAACATAAGGTTGTAATTTTGAAAAACAGCATTACTGCGCAATGATTTTGACACCCATACTGAAATTACAAAAAAAATACCAACGGCCAAAAATGTTTACAAATACATGGATAACAACAACAGCAAAACCCCCCCCCCAAAAAACCTAAACACATACCCAAAGACTGGTGTGGCACAACTCCAGATATCGATGGTGCCGGAGATGCTGCAGGAGATGGGGAATAATCTGGAGTTGTGGGAATGGTGGGAGGGGAAATGGAGCAGGAAATATCCAATGATGGGGATATTTGGGAAATTTGGGATGAGTGGGAAGGGGAGGGAGGAATACTCGGGGAGTATTGGAAGAGGGAGGGAGGGTTACTGGGGGAGTATGATGGTGGGGAGGGAGGGCTGGGTTGAGGAGATGGTGAATGGGAGGGTGAGGGCTGCAGGTTGGGACCTGCATTTCTTTGCATTCTGCGTGCCCTTCTCTGTCTCCGCTGTGCTTCTAAAATGTAAACATAAAAAAATAAAAATATATTAGTTTTGAATTTCGGCTACACAATACAAGCACACTTTACACATTCAGGACAATAGGGACAACATACAGGAGGGTTTTTTAACATTGACTAAAATAATTGGCAAAGGAACATACATTTTTAACAGTCCACTAATTATTACTTTTAAACAAACGCAAACTTACGTCTGCATAGTTGCGCCCGCAAATTCATCAGGAGTACAGGCGACCGGTGGCGCAGGTCAGACCAGCGCCTCTCTAATTGCGCAATATTGCGCCTGTATCCCGCACATCTCAGGGCTCGCCTCACCTCCGCATAGGCCGCCAGCTTTATGCGGTTGGAAATGGGCAGCTCTGCGAACGTAATCCACCTGTCCAGGATATTCACCAGGACCAGCAATTCTCTCCTGGTAAAGGCCGCGGCTCTCATGATGGCAATAGCCGATTTTTCAGAAAACATGAAATATACATGGGGTACAAAAAAGATGATTGGCTAAAATATTTACACAGTTTCCAAAAAAACCCACTATTGGCCAATCCTTTAATCATGTGGCCCGAAAAATAAGGTCACATTTGATTGGCTACAACACGCAGTGTGCAATTACAAACATAAGAGTGCAAATGATCCTAACGCAAAATGCACATGTATTTTTAAAGATAACACACTTATCAACAGTATATTCACAGATAATAAATCTTACTTTGTTTTTTAGTTTATTGACACATGATAAAAAACTTGTTTTAAAGAAAAGCAAGAGTTAAACACTCTTAATTAGATAATTGACAACAAGCTCATTACAAGCTGATCGATAGTCCTTGAAAACATGACATGTGACCTTCAAAACAACACATACGGCCGCAAACATCAGAACATAATTAGCATACGACTGACAGCGCCTGACTACGATTGTTTTGTTCGTTCGATCAGATTAGTCGGTAGCTAGAGGAGGTACAGTGCTAATGAATGGGCGTCACTTTGTTTACGATCGACCTGCCGTACGATTGGAATTTGCGGTCGCTGGCCGTACGACCGTGCGGCCGCAACGACCGACTCTGAATGAGGTACTGTGACTGAATGAGGTACTGTACCACTGATGATTTCATTCTTCTTAAGTACTGTATAAATTAGAGATGAGCGGGTTCGGTTTTACTCGGTTCTCAAAACTGCATTTTATTGGCTATCGGCTATCACGTGTTTTGGTTAGCCAATAAAATAAATCTGAACTAATCCGAACTTGCGGTAATGTGGCGGTAAGAACCGAGTAAATCTGAACCTGCTCATCTCTAGTATAAATATTATTATTATTTCTATTTAAGTTTTTGTGGTCTCATCATTGGAATCTTGCTAACCTAATTAATTACTGCTTCAGTCACACCGTTAAGCTGCATCTCTATGTTGTCTCTACACTATCCCAGGGCAAAAGTATACTCCTGACATAAACCTGGCAATATACTAATGACGTACAAGCTAGGCGCATCTTCAGACGCATCCAACCGAGCACATGCATGTAACTGCCCTTCTTTATGTGCATGTCTTTTCCTGCTGCGTTGGGTACGGGATGCCTGAGCTAGAGATCCCATCTTGACAGGGTTAATATACCGACAATGGCTGGTAAGTACCCTAACCCCAGTAGCGCACACAGGGGGGTTTTCTGAGTAAAACAGATTGAAGAATCCCACACCGGAATTTAGAAACCAAATCTTTAGAACCAACTGTAATGCCATAAATCATAATTATGATAATTCACTGTGTTGGTGGTGCTCCCTGGGAAAAGTATACAACATACTTGTAACAAAAACCTTTAGACTAGAGCTAGATCAGAAATTTCCCTTGCTGAGGCACTCTTACTGTTATATGTAATGATAATATTACAATTAAAACTTAGCTTTTAATGTCATGTAAATCTAAAATATAAGGGATATATAGTAGACTCCAGAAAGTGATTATGAGTCTCCCTTGTATTAAAAATGGTGACAAAGATATTGGCGAAAAATATTAATCAACACTATGTCTGGGCTGTTCATGATGGAAAGAATCACTAAGGGGTAAATTTACTAAAGTGAGAGTTTTTAGAAGTGAGTTTTAAAAGTGATGTTGCCCATAGCAACCAATCCAATTCTAGCTATTATCTTCTAGGAGGTGGTAGTTAAATGTTACGTAGAATCTGGTTGGTTGCTATGGGCAACATCACTTTTTAAATTTACCCCTAAGGCTATGTTGCCCCCCAGTGAGTGCTGTGGCAGTTATAACCCTGGGAGTATACGCTTCCCTAATAATTGGTGCTGTTCTTCAATGTATTATTGGGTCAAGAATCTATATATACTCATATATACCTCTGCTGGCAGAATAGTTGTTTAGTCTATAAACCAGTTATATTCACAAGATTCTCATACATTTAATTAACTGCACTTTGCCCGCTGTTTTTTACTGCAAGCATCATTCCCTATTCTGTACAACATTGCACGATTAGCCCATGTATAAATTGCTTTAAAAAATGGGGCTGATATATGGTCTGCTAAACCAGGTAAATCCTGCAAACAGGGCTGCTATATGGTCTGCTAAATCAGGTAAATATTGAAAATCTTAACTATGTGCAAAATTATATCAAATGTATATTTGAATTGTTGATTCATATACTTCACAAAAAAATCCAGCTAAATAAATTTATCAGATCAAATATTGCATATAATTGTCTTATCACAATTGTCTTATCACAATACAGTGCAGTTCTACAATGGGTAACAATTTCCCAACACAGCATTAATATACACACACATTAATTGCATTTTGCCCAAATTACATATTGTGAGTGTACAGATTATATTTTGCCCAGCATATATGTCTATGTATAACAAGTACAGTATTATAGATGCAGTACAGCAGCAGAAGTCCTGGTCACCTTCTGCTGTCTGGGGTCTTCGCTTTGGCCCTCATTCAGAGCCGCTCGTAAGCGGATGTTCGCTCGTAGCGATCCAATGTTGTACAACCACGCATGCGTCGGTGTAACAGTGCGCATGTGCGTACGGCTGATTGCGAGCATTTTTCAGTCGTTCGTTGAACAGCGAACAGGAAGTGACATGTCAAATGTGATTGACAGAACTGTCCGTTTTGGGGGCGGTGACGGGGGTGGAGATGGGAAAATGCAGGCGTGTCGAGGCGTTTTTTGGGCGTACATAAATTATCTCATGCGAGCGGCCAATGTGAACGGAACAAGTCATACGTCACTGGCTGATCCAATTTTCAGTAAGACTGCTCGCTCAGCTTGTGGTCTGGTATAGTCTACCGCAATGACGATGGTCTCTTCGGCCTTCTCTGCGCTCATCGATGGTGTGGCAATGTATCATTTGCGGCCACATAAACAATCATCTTGTAATTGTTAATCTGCTTGTAAGGTGTTTCGCTAATAGCCTTTTTTTAGTTGCTAAAATCCGAACGCAGGTGAACTACTCAGCTGCTAATTGCGGCCTAATACAATCAATTAGCAGACTTTTTTTTTTTTTTTTTTTTTTGGGGGGGGGTTTGTAGTTAAACAATATTGTACGCATGTTTTTTTGATAAGCGAATATTTTATGGCCAAAGAAACCATTTTTTGGTTTCGTATTTTTTTTTTTTTTTAAATCTTTTTTTTTTAAAAACCCTTGATTGTTTAGAATTTAAAAAATGTTTTTCTTTCCGTTGTCTTGTTTGTCATTTTGTTGTCTGGATTACCTTTTAACCAGCTTTGAAAGAAATAAACAAGAGAATTGATCAGTTTTTAAACTTTTTTTTTTTTTATTATTTACTCACACAAATAATGAAAAAAACGTAAAAAAACATAAATAGTTTTTTTGCCCACAAAAATAAACAAAGTGGCATTTCATACACAAACCAATAAAATTATTAAAAACAATTCACAAGAAAGGAGAGGGAGGTTTTGGCCATTAAGGAATATGGGGCAAACACAGAAATGGATTGTGGGGAAATTAGCCAGTGCTGTCATCACCTTTTAGGGCGTTTGGGCGGGGTGGGGAGTGAGCTGGGACGGGTCCGGGATGTCCTTCGCCTGGCCTGTCCAGAGGCAGATGTTGTGGCCTCTGGACTAGGCATAGGGCTAAGCACATTTGGAGGGATGGCTGTTGTTGTGCCAGGGGTGGAGGGTCCTGATGTTCCGGCAGGAAGGGAGGCCGGCTCCAACATGTGGTTGCGAACAAGCTGCTCCGGGGCATTAGCAATCCGCACGTTGGCCGCAGAATTTGCCTACAGGGCGTCCGCCACCCATAACAGATTGGCGTCCAGCCTCAGCAGAATCTCGGTCTGTTGATCCGTTTTTCAATTGAGATCACTGAGGAGGACTACTGCCTGCGAGGGGGAAGGCCTTGGACTGTCTTCCACAGGGTCCCCAGCCGGATCTACTGCTTCCTCCCCTGCAGAGCCAGAAGAAATTCTGCGGCCAATGCTCACCTCTGGAGCAGACTCATCCGCCTGTGTCTCTGTGAGAAAAAAGAGAAAAGAGTCAAATTAGAATCTAGATATGTTCCCAAAAACATTTCAGAGTTGTTAACATTCCAACATTTACCTGGGTCAACATGAGGAGACGCAAAGTCTGGCATGTTGGTATCCATGTTCGACACGCCAAAAACCTCCTCATCCTGCACACACCCCTGTGCCAGCTCCTCCAAATCAGTGAGCTCAAGTGACAGAGGGGTGGGACCCCCACCTGTCCCCCTTGCATGCCTAGCCCTATCTGCAAGTTTTTGTTTCAGGTGATATTTGAAGTCGGTCCATCTGTTATATAAAAAGTTGGCATTATTACTGCAGTATTTTGTCCTGTAAACACTTTTTAATCAAATGTAGTTTGTACTTACCGGCATTTGACATCCCGGGTTGCACATTCCAACTCACTCACCCCATTGACAGCACTGGCTATGTCCTCCCACATTTTCCACTTCTGGCTTGCACCCATATTCCTTGGGGCCTGGGGCAGGGTGTCAGTGCACATTTGTACCAAAACCTCCATCTCCTTCCTTGTGAATTGTGGCTGCCTTTTTTTTTTGGCAGGTTTTGTAGGCCTACTGGGCCCAGCAGCCTCTTCCATATCATCCTCCACACCTTTTGGAAAACAGAAATTATGTTGTATAATTTATATTGTTTTATAAATCATTGATAAACCATCATTTTCATTATAAAAACAATAATACTTACCTGGCGCCTCTTGGCCAGTACCTTGCTGCTCGGTAGTCATTTTGGACTCAACTACAGCAGACCGATTTGGGATTTTAGTGACGTTTTTATACATGCGTCAGCATTATTCGGCCGCATCATTGATTGTGCGCTCCTATTCTCCTTATTCGGACGCATCATTGATTGTGCGCTCCTATTGTCCGTCCTTAATTTGTGCGGGAAAATAAAGACTATTTATGGCTTGGTGTGACTCCAGTCGAGGTGGCATGTTATGATTGTTGGAGGTTTGGCGTTGTCATGGTTTGTTGGCTGTTTTGGTAGTAGAAGGCGTATTTTTTGGTTGCGATCTTTTTGGGAATTTTGCTTACTTGTTTATTTTCTGGTCGTTTTTTATTTTTTTATTTTTTGCTTTTGCATATTTCAGTAAGTATTTTAAAATCCCCCCTTAAAAATTCGGAGTAAATTTTTTAAAATGTGTTTTAATTTTTTTTTTTCTTTTTACAGTTTTTTTGGCCTTGCCCAGTGACGTTTTCGTACTTTGGTTTATTTGTCTTTTTTTGGTAAGTGTTTGTTTAATTATTTTTCAAAATCGATGTGTTGGTCTTTGCATCTGTTTCCCAAAGTAATGTTGTTTATTTTCTTTGCCCAATCATGTGTAACCAATAAAAGTAGCGTACTATTTTGCGAACTAATGTGTCTTGTTTGAACTGTAAAAGTAGCGTACTATTTTGCGAACTAATGTGTCTTGTTTGAACTGTAAAAGTAGCGTACTATTTTGCGAACTAATGTGTCTTGTTTGAACTGTAAAAGTAGTGCACTATTTTGCGAACTAATGTGTCTTGTTTGAACTGTAAAAGTAGCGTACTATTTTGCGAACTAATGTGTCTTGTTTCAACTGTAAAAGTAGCGTACTATTTTGCGAACTAATGTGTCTTGTTTGAACTGTAAAAGTAGCGTACTATTTTGCAAACTAATGTGTCTTGTTTCAACTGTAAAAGTAGCGTACTATTTTGCAAACTAATCTGTCTTGTTTGAACTGTAAAAGTAGCGTACTATTTTGCGAACTAATGTGTCTTGTTTGAACTGTAAAAGTAGCGTACTATTTTGCGAACTAATGTGTTTTTTGTTTTAGTTTAAAATCTTGTCTTAACACTAACAGGGCTATTCAATATGGGTGCCTTAACTTAGTTTTGGCGTTAATTTAGACATTCTGATGTCATTTTCGCAGGTTTTACTTTTACTCCCTCTTCAATCTCAAAGACATCGCATTTTTAACAAGTCTTTCATCCAATACGGTGATAAGTTGTTTCCATTGAATAGGTGCACAAAAAAAGTGCAGAATTGGGGTTTAGGGGTGCAGGCTTTTATAAAATAGCCTTCGCCCCTGAGAATGTCAGTGAAAAAGGAACTGTGTCCCTCTTTTTTTGGGTTACGCAAAAATGGACAGGCCAAAAAAAAAAAAAAAAATGGTGATCAAAATTTAATTTTTAAATACAATTTCTTAACAATAGGGAAATAGGTTCAGGGCTATTCTGCAAGTAAGCGGCAGGTGTTTTTTAGAATATAATTATAGCGGCTGGTGCCCAAATGTTGATGTTAACACAAATTAATTGAGGGACATCAAAATATGGTAATCCCCATTTTTAGTTTCTCCAAATTTGATAGGCCCACTTTAAAAATGTGCAAAAATAACCTAAGTGCTCTTCTGCATCACTTCTTCAATGTGGGTAACAAAACACATGCTGCGGATCTTTTAAACCACCACTTTCAAATAAAGGCTAAAACGGGGGTACCCATAGTGTTCAACCATGTTTTTCAAACTTTAGGGGTGCTCTTACCTTTTTAAATTGGAAAAACGAAAAACTTTACGCCAATCCCAAATCCAAGTTTCCATTTTTTTATATTTTTCAATTGAATACGGGGAAAAGCGAGAGGGCGCACCAGACTTAACGCTGAACAATAAACCAATAGGACATGTTAACTTCACTGTAGAAGTTAACGTTTAATATCGGAGTATTTATCAGCGTTAAGTCTGGTGCGCCCTCCCGCTTATCCCCGTATTCAATTGAAAAATAACAAAAACTGGAAACTTGGATTTGGGATTGGCATAAATTTTCTCGTTTGTCCAATTTAAAAAGGTAAGAGCACCCCTAAAGTTGGAAAAACATGGTTGAACACTATGTGTACCCCCGTTTTAGCCTTTATTTGAAAATGGGGTTTTTAAAGAGCCGCAGCAGGTGTTTTGTTACCAACATTGAAGAAGTGATGCAGCACTTAGGTTATTTTTGCACATTTTTTAAGTGGGCCCATCAAATATTGAGAAACTAAAAATGGGGATTACCATATTTTGATGTCCCTCAATTAATTTGTGTAGACATCAACATTTGGGCACCTGCCGCTATAATTCGAAGTTTCAAAACACCTGCCGCATACTTGCAGAATAGCCCTGAACCTACTTCCATATTGTGTAAGAATTTCTTCCCTTTTTTATTGTTTTCAAGCCAAATCATTCCTAAATTTTGATGGGTGTCACTCTTTTGTTTGTTAAACTTTTTGGCACACATTTTGGGGTTAAATGTCAGTCCCAGGGGTGCAGGCTAATTTTTTTAAGCCTGCACCCCTAAACACCAATTCTACACTTTTTTACGACACCTATTCAATGGTGACAAGTTATCCCCATTTTTTAACAAACACTTTTCCAAACTGCGATAAGTCTTTGATATTGAATAGGGTGTAAAAGTAAAAACGGGCAGAATGACGTCTTACCTCCAAAAATAATGCCAAAAAAATGTTACCACTCCCGTATAGAATACCCCTGGAAATGTGGCGTAATATTTTCACAAATAATGTGTCCTCCCTTCTCTATTTTTCACCCCAGAAATGTGTTTACAATCATAGTTTATTAAATTAATCTTAAATATAATTTCTACTTTTTAAATGTAGGTGGTTCAGCACATGACCCGTCCCAGGCCTGTAAGCATCTTTGGAATTCTTAGAAAAGATAAGTATATTTTTCTGTACACATTTTTCCCAAAAAATAACTACCTGGCTTACCATTTCAGGTTGATGTTGGTCGAATTATATTGGCCCTGGTTCCAGAACCCGACCAACCTCAACTTCGTCCCAGGCGTAGGCCTCGTAGGCGTGCAAGGCCCCAGATATATAGAACACGTGTCACCCTTTTTGGAATGCCAGATGATGAGGTATTACGATGATACCGTCTTCCTCCACAAAGCATCCTAGACACTCTCTCATTAATAGAGAGTGATCTTGAACGGCAAATTGTCAGTCCTACAGCAATACCACCACTTACACAATTAATGTCGGTGTTACATTTCTGTGCCTCATGATCCTTTCAAACCACTGTGGGAATAGTTGCTGGAATCTCCCAATCCTCCTTTTCAAGGATCCTGAGGGCAGTGATGGAGGCCAGTTTTAAACACCTCCATCATTTTATTACAATGCCATTGGATATGAGTTCCCTTTGTGTGGCGAAGGCCAATTTTTTACCAAATAGCTGGCTTCCCACACATCATAGGGGTTGTGGATGGCACTCACATACCACTTCAGCCTCCAGCAAGGCTGGAGGCTATTTTTAGGAACCAAAAACACTTTCATTCACTGAATGTAATGGTGGTATGTGATGCCTTCCTCCAGATCCTGTCCCTGAATGCCAAATTCCCCGGGAGTGCACATGATTCCTTCGTCATCTGGCAATCAGGGATTTGGCACAAATTAGACAACCTACAAGCTGGTGATGCGTGGCTTCTGGGTAAAGTTGACACCTTCTGTGACAACCAATGCAAAGCTTGTTACACAATGGTCCTGATGTTTTTTTTTTTTACACAGGAGACAGTGGTTACCCTTGCACACCCTGGCTGCTCACTCCTTATTTGGCACCCACACCAGGGCCACAAAGTGAGTATAATTCCACACTTACAGCCACCAGGCAGGTGGTGGAGCACTGTATCGGCCTTTTAAAAGGCCGATTCAGATGCCTCCACCGCTCTGGTGGCGAGCTCATGTATTTGCCGGATATGGTTTCGAAAATTGTGGTCCTGTGTGGGATATTTCACAACATCGTCATAAGGAGTGGTGTCCCAATGCAGCCAGAGGATGCCTTGCCTGAGGATGGCCCCCCCGAGGTTGGTCGGAGGTCAGTATGTGGGGGGGCCATACGCGATGATGTGGTGGCCAGATATTTTAGGTAATTTTTGTTAATAATGTAGTTAATTTACACAATGTAGACATGTAAGATTTCAATGACCAATTGTAATTTTTTTTTCTTTTTTTTTGGGGTGTCTTTTATTCCATTAAATTACCCGAACAAACGATGCCTACTACCTGATCCCAAAAAATGTCTTCATGTGTCCACATTGGCTATAACTTCTGGAACAATTATTTCTTCACCTCATTTGGGGATTCATGTTGGCCTGCTACTTCTTCGAACAGTTCTTGATTGTTGTTGTTGTTGTTTTGTTATTTTTGGTGTTGGTTGTTTTTTGGACTGTGTTTTCACTGTGTTAATTGCTTGACAAAATTCACTTTGTTTATTTTTTTTGTGTGGATTAAATTTTTGGATAACCTTTTAAAGACTTTTCCTTGGTAAATTACAAGCAAGTGTAACCTGGTCCAAAAAAGGCAAACTTGCTTAATGGCTAATCCTGTAATGTGTTAAATTGTAAAGTATTTTACCATGCTTTGTGGCTAAAAACAAACACCAAAGGTATTATGGTGAATCAGTATGTTTTCTAATCTAGGCCTAAACTGGTTTTAGAGAATATTTACATTACCCACCCCCCCAAAAAAAAAAAATCTGGTAATTCAACAAACCTATTGGTATTGTTAGGTGTTTAATGTGCCAGCTTGCATACTTACTTGAGCTTTCTACAAACACATTTACATTACTTAAAAAAACATGCTCCAATAGTCGACTTATGTAAGGTTAAAGAATCTAATATTTACAGACAAGGAATGAGACTTTAATAAATCAAAATATATTTTATTGGTCACAACATTTTAAGGGTGTCCAAAAAAATAAAAAATGTAGTGCCGCAGGACCGCCACCATGTGATCAAGGACCACAAGCATCCCGACGAGATGGGCCCTCAAGGTTTGCAATCCGTCCTGCATTGCTTGCAAACGCCTCTGGTCCTCTGTGGTTTAAAAAAAAAAAAGGTATTACTAAAGTGACACCTTAATTTATATGTTACCAAACAACTTACAAATCAGACTATAGTTTAAACAAAGATCTAAATTTTTCATTAAAAAAAAAGTAATGGCAAACACAAAGATTATATAAATACTAACTTTAAAAATTAGACATAAAAAAACAAAAATTAGAAAGCCGAAGTAGGCAAAAACAATACATTTCTTGGTACCGTCAAATAGATAGACACAAGTATGAGTGTTTGGACATGTGTGATATGTGTAAGGGGAAAACATCCTAGACATTGTTTTGCCAAGATATATATCCAGAAAATTGGAAATGCACAGGCAAAAGGACAACATCAACTAAAAAGCCAAAAAAAAAACATAGTTAAAAAGGCAAACATACCAGTCATATTGATGCCTGGTCCTGTAGGCACCACATCGTCCTCCTCAGAGGTGGGCCAGTGCTGGTCCGATGGAGGAGGGGATATTTGACTCTGGGTGGAGGGGAAGGAAAAGAGAGGGGGAGCAGGGGAGGGTGATGAAATGAGAGGGGGGGGAGGGGAGGGTGATGAAAAGAGAGGGGAGGGGAGGGTGAATTGGGAGGGATGGGAATAATAGGACATGGATGGGCCTCAGGCACTGGGCGGTCTGGGGTGGAGGGGGAATTTGGTGAAGGTTGGGGAAAGGAGGATTGGGTGGGAGTGGGGGATAGGGGACGAGGGTGACGACGTTGTCTTATTCGACGTCGTACTCTGCGCTCAGCCCCTAAATGATGGATAAAAAATGTTACTGTTTGTTTTTTATTGGGTTCTGTTATCAATTTACACAGTCCAAAATTTTAAAAGAAAAAAAATAAAAACATGCACACGCAGGTATGTTCCAAAAAAAAACAGGGATAGATGGAGAACATCCACACGCAGGTATGTACAAAATAAACAAACGGGGATAGATGGAAAACATGCACATGCAGGTATGTACAAAATAAACAAACAGGGATAGATGGAAAACATGCACACGCAGGGATGTACAAAATAAACAAACAGGGATAGATGGAAAACATGCACACGCAGGGATGTACAAAATAAACAAACAAGGATAAATGGAAAACATGCACACGCAGGGATGTACAAAATAAACAAACAGGGATAGATGGAAAACATGCACATGCAGGGATGTACAAAATAAACAAACAGGGATAGATGGAAAACATGCACACGTAGGGATGTACAAAATAAACAAACAGGGATAGATGGAAAACATGCACACGCAGGGATGTACAAAATAAACAAACAGGGATAGATGGAAAACATGCACATGCAGGGAGGCTTACATTTAAAAACCAAAAAAAAAAAAATTACTGTCGCGAATTTCCACACGCAAATTCGCCAAAAGGTCGGGGACCTGCGGTGGAGATCAGACCACCACCTTTCCAGCTGCCCGATATTGCGGCGGTATCCCAAAGTTCGCAGGCGGCACATCACCTACGCATAGGCGAGCCGCTTGCGTTGGTTTGTGATATGGGCCTGAAGAACAGTGATCCTCCGGTCCATCACATCTGTGAGGACCAGGAGTTCTCTTTTTGTAAAGGCTGCAGCTCTCATGATGGCAATGATTTTTTACCAAAAAAACAGTTTTAATAAAGGGCCCAGAAAAATTATGATTGGCTAATGTACTTTGAAATATAACAGAACGCATTGTATTGGTTATTGTATGAGACATGTGACCTACACCCTCACAAATATAATGTGAATTATTATAGGCTTGAGGCAGTGACATGCGTTAGCTAATTTAAATATTATTAATAAAGATGAAAAATCTGCATATAAACTTACGCAAAACAATAGTAGCATTCAAAACAACTTTGAATTTTGAAAAACCATCCCCTTGGTACAAACGAACGTATTCAGCGGAAGGAATGACATACACGAACAATAATAAAGTTTATTGACATTGTAAAAAAAAACGGATTGCAAAGATGTGAATAACAATTAAGCTAATTAATATACTGATAGCTAGGAATCGATTCCAGTATGTGGGCAGAATGAAATAGCAAGCAAACGATAAATGACAGGCCCACTTCCGGTTTGGACTTGTCCGAGCGTTCCCTGCAACCAAAATAGGAGATGGACGGTCGCTATTTTGATCGTTCGTTAGCTAGAGGAGGGGTTGGGAGACTTGGGGCGGAAGATTAGCTACGAGCGAACTTACGAACAAGCGCTTGAATTTACATTTTCTCGCTCGTACGCCGAACGAGCGAACGTCCACTTGCGTCCGCCTCTGAATCAGGGCCTTTGAGCGGACCCCAGATGAGAGAGGGACCCTGGGCAGTGCTGATAGAAAAGTAGTAGATGGGAAGGACACTGGGTCTCATTCAGACCCGGTCGCAAGCGCCGATGCGCTCGCTACCGGGTCGATGGTTAGCCCTGCACATGCGCAGCAGCCGCACTGTGCGTGCGCAAGCCCCGGAGCGAAAGAGAAACTCTCTCACTCCAGAGCTCTCTACAAAAGGGGTGGCTGTCGATGTTGAGGATGTTAAGGAACGCCTACCGTTTTGTGGGAGGCCGCACTGACATTATCTGTGATGTCAGTGGGGAGCTTCCTGCTCGATCAGAGCAGGAAGCTCCCTGGGGCTTGCGGTTGCCGAGACCCAACCTTAGGGTCTCGTCGCAAGCCCCGATGGTCACGATGGTGTTCACCATCGCGACCATCAACCTGGTCGATCGCTAAGCTTAGCCAGCGACCAGGAGGCCGCACTAAAAAAAAGGAAGCTGCCGCCCTCATTCAGAGAGAGCGATCGCTTCTTGCGACCGCCTCTGAATGAGGGCCACTGACCCGTTCGCGGTGTTAGGTTATCCTTGTTGCTACTGCAGTGCAAGGACAGGATGCGCCACCAGTCGCTGACCATAGAAGGAGAAATACCTGTGCCCAGTGAAGTTTACAGCAAGGTAGTAGGTAGAGCTGCCATCATACGTTCCCTGCTGTACCAGGGACTCGGGGGTAAGGATGTACGTTTCACCCTGTGGGCTTGATCACCAGTGCCCAGCAACCCCCCGTGACAGACTGGAGTGTAGGCACCACGTTGTTAAGCCCCGCCCCCTCGCTGCAAATAGCCACAATTCGCTGGTCAATATGGAGGAGGCGGAGCCAATGTGATGCAATTTCATTACAATCGAGTAATTTGGCCCTGCCCCCCCTCCTGATTGACCCGCGAATCGCGGCATTGTGCCATGAGGGGGAGGGGCCTAATTACGTGGTGCCAACCTGCTAGGTCCTGTACTGATCAGATTTGCTGCAAGGTAAGTTTGTTTGTAATGTATATGTGACATATGTGTGTATATGTTTGTGTGCGAGTAAGGTATGTACGACATATTTATGTGTGTGTATGTATATATGTGTGTACAGTATATCTATATGCTGAGTATATCAAAAAGCTTTTTCAATGGCATTATGGCTTGTCAATATACCCTGATGGTAACATTTTAACTATTAAAAACTGTTTTTTTGGATCATTCTCAAAGAGGTGTGCTGGATATTGTCCACATAGGACTTGCTGCTATTAATTATTTTTGATCCTGGCACCCTTGTTTAAGTTTCGTGTGCGACCTAAAATAATTTTTTGTATATATATATATATATATATATATATATATATTGTGATAGGATCACTGGTAAAGTGGTCTGTGGCGGGTACATTTGTCCCAGATTCCTGTCTTTTGTGTTTTAAACCCCCAGGAGAAAGTCTGCAATGTAGCAGGCTTGAGTTTCGGCTTTTTGAAAAGCCGGTTTGGGACCTGGAGGTTGTGGGTGAGAGGAGAGGGAGGGCTCCACCCATGGCCACTCCAGGTTTTGGTTCTCGCAGCCTGGTAACAGGATTGTTAGTTTTCCACCTGAGAGTGGCCAATATAAGCCTAGTTTGTTTAGGGCTGATTGTCTCACCTGGGAGAGCAGACAGGGAGTTTGCTCAGAGACACTTGGATACCTAACTGTGAGTGTTGTGCTGTGCTTTTGTTGCTGGCGAGGGAATTAGGCCCTGCCAGGTTCTGGTAGTGAGGGAACTGCCTGTGAAGTTAGTGCCCCGACAGGGCTAGGATTTATATTTATGTTTTCTTTATGTTTCTGACATTGTACAATAAAGACTGGCGCCGACCAGCTTGTACTTGCATCCAGACTGGTGTGCTGCTTCCCTGCTGCTGTGTGTGTGTGTAAGGAAGGAGTCCTCTACCCAGGAGAGGGACCTCCTAACCTAACTGTGTCACAATATGGTGGAGAATGCGGGCACCCACACACACTGAAGTTGCAGCAAGAGGAAAACTTTCCATTTAAAAATTAAAGGGACAGACACCCAATTTGTGAGTGTGGAAATAACACTGTGTCCTTGGAGTCCCATAGAGGAGGCATCAGCCAATGCTCAGAGAGGTAAGGTTCAGCTTCCAACCTACACCCCGGGACAAAATGGAGGACATTATTAAAGCCTTGCTCCAAGCTACAGCAGCTCAGCAGGAGACAAACAAACTTCAGCAGGAATCTACCAGGGCTCAGCAGGAAGCTACAGCAGCTCAGCAGGAATCTACCAGGGCTCAGCAGGAATCCACCAGGGTGCAACTGTTGGCCTTGGAGAAAGCCCAGAGGCAACAACAGGTCGCCATTGAGGAAACCCGCCAGGCCATAAGAGAGGTGGTACAGCACCTGGTCGCCCGGCCCAGAGATGTTACTACTGGTTCTCCCACCACCACTCACTCCGTACGAGCCAGTCACTTCCTCCAAAAGATGACTTCGGGCAATGATGTGGAGGCCTATCTCGCTGCATTTGAAAGAATGGCCGAAAGGGAGAGTTGGCCCAAGGAGCAGTGGGCAAGTCTGGTGGCACCTTTTTTGTCTAGGGAGCCACAAAAAGCATATTTCGACTTATGCCTGGCTGATGCCAAGGACTATAAAAAACTAAAACAGTAGATCCTAACTCGCTTGGGAGTCACCACCTTTGTTCGTGCCCAATGGGTCCACCGCTGGGAGTTCCATAAGGACAAGCCTCCACGTTCACAGATGCATGACCTCGTCCATCTGTCCTCAAAATGGCTACAGCCCGAGACGCTGACGGGACCCCAGATCGTGGAAAGGGTCATGATGGACCGGTACCTGCGATCATTACCTGTGACTCTGCGCAAGTGGGTGAGCCATGCAGACCCTAAGTCCACGGACCAGTTGGTCAAGCTAGTGGAGAGGTACGTGGCGGCTGAGGAGCTGATGAGTATGCCCCACCGAGCCCCGATGGTGCACCGGCGAACTCCCAGAGACACTGGTAAGACTGTTCCAGGGGAGAAGGGTGCTGGGCGGTGGAATGTACCTAAGACTGAGGGTGTAGAACCTGGAGACAGGCCTGCCAGTTTGGGAAGGTTCTTGCCCCGTAAACGACTAGACATTAATATGACTCAGTGTTTCCAATGTGGTGGCTTCGGCCATATTGCCGCTAATTGTGCACTTACAACTGAACCTATGCAATGTGATACTGCTCATGTCTACCGCAGGGGGTCTTTCTTTGCACAGACAGCCTTGTACGGCTGACCGGCAGGCTGAGACTGATAAGCACATGTGTGTACTCACTGTAGATGGCAACCGAGTAGAGGCACTGTTAGACTCTGGTAGCTTGGTGACACTTATAAAAGCTGAGCTGGTGAACCCCTTGAGGCATACAGGGAAAACTGTTGGTGTGACCTGCATACATGGGGATACTCGATATTATGTTACGGCCGAGGTGAACATCGAGACACCATGTAGCTCTGCTATAGTTTCTGTGGGTTTGGTGCATGGTCTGGTGTACTTTGCAATATTGGGGAGAGACTTTGCTCACTTCTGGAAGTTGTGGGAAAGCCGTTTTGTTCCAGAGGTGAACAACCCCGATCCATTTGAGAAGGTTGTCGATGTAGTGGAGGAGGGAGTTTCTTCTGAGTCAGAGTTATTCCCTTTTTCTACTATGGTTGGCGAAGTAGAGCATGCGGAACGTGACGGTGGCCTGCCAACTGATGTGCCTCCCATTGAGGTGGGAAGTGTTGTTGGGCCAGGTGATCATCTGCCTGATTTAGAGGTCAGAAGAGAGGTCTTTGCTGTCGAGCAGTTGAATGACCCTACTTTGATAAAAGCCAGAGAGAATGTAAAAGTAGTTGATGGTAAACCCGTAGACCCTGATAGTCCTTTGTCCTATCCCCACATGGCAATGTGTCAGGATTTGTTATATCAGGTGACTAAGAAGGGGGAAGATGTTGTGGAACAACTAATAGTTCCCAAAGCCTACAGAAGAACAGTGTTGGATCTGGTCCATGGTCATATAACGGCAGGCCATCTAGGGGTAGAGAAAACCACTGAGCGAATAATGCAGAGGTTTTTCTGGCCCGGGCTTCATAAAGAGGTATCTGACTTTTGCGCATCCTGCCCTGAGTGTCAGTATCATGCTCCCAGGCCACATTTTAAGGGTCCGCTAGTTCCATTGCCTATCATAGAGGTGCCGTTTGAAAGAATAGCGATGGATTTGGTTGCACCCTTAATGAAGTCTGCCAGGGGACACCAGTATATTCTGGTCATAATGGATTACGCTACCAGGTACCCGGAAGCGATCCCGTTGCGCAATACGTCAACCAAGACCATTGCCAGAGAGCTAGTTCATGTCTTTAGCAGGCTGGGTATACCTAAGGAGATACTAACTGACCAGGGTACACCGTTTATGTCCAAAGTCATGAAAGAGTTATGCCGCCTGTTCAAAATCGAACAGTTAAGAACTTCGGTTTATCACCCCCAAACCGATGGGCTGGTTGAGAGGTTTAACAAGACGTTAAAACACATGCTTAGGAAAGTGATCGACAAGGATGGTAGGGATTGGGACTACTTATTGCCGTATTTATTGTTGGCCATAAGAGAAGTTCCCCAGTCCTCCACCGGGTTTTCACCCTTCGACTTGTTGTATGGGAGACACCCAAGGGGGTTACTAGACATTGCCAAAGAGACATGGGAGGGGCAGTCTAGTCCTTACAAAATGGTGATTGAGTATGTTTCTCAAATGCAGGAGAGAATTGCTGCGGTAGTGCCGATAGTGAGAGAGCACCTGGAACAGGCTCAACAGGCACAGCAGAGGGTATACAACCGCAATGCTCGGTTACGCAGCTTTGCTCCTGGGGACAGAGTGTTAGTATTGGTTCCCACTGTGGAAAATAAACTTTTGGCTAAATGGCAAGGGCCCTTTGAAATCTTAGAAAGAGTGGGGCAGGTCAATTACAAAGTTTACCAGCCGGGGAAAAGAAAGCCGGAACAGATATACCATATAAATCTGTTAAAGCCCTGGAAAGATAGAATGGTACTGTCGGCCGTCCGAGACCCTCCAGTAAGTCCAGGGCCCTTAGTTCCCGAAGTGACAGTGGCAAAAACCCTGTCGGCAATTCAACAACAAGAGGTCAAGGAGTTTCTGATTAGAAATAGGGTGCTGCTCTAACGTACCTGGGAAAACCTCGGTCATTAAACATGACATCATCACTGACCCAGGGGTTAAAGTTAATCTAAAGCCCTATAGGTTACCAGAAGCACAAAGAGAATCGGTGTTGAAAGAAATTAAAAATATGCTAGAGTTAGGGGTTATTGAAGAATCACATAGTGAATGGTCAAGTCCCATTGTGTTGATTCCAAAGCACGATGGGAGTGTGCGTTTCTGCAATGACTTCCGAAAGTTGAACAGTGTTTCAAAATTCGATGCCTACCTGATGCCAAGAGTGGATGAACTGATTGAGAGACTAGGGACGGCAAGGTATTTAACCACTCTTGACCTAACCAAAGGGTATTGGCAAGTACCGTTAACCGAGAGCGCCAAACAAAAGACAGCTTTTTCAGCGCCAGAGGGCTTGTTTCAGTACAAGATGTTGCCCTTCGGGCTACATGGGGCACCTGCTACCTTCCAAAGAATGATGGACAGGGTTCTAAGGCCCCATAGACGGTATGCGGCTGCTTATCTGGATGACGTGGTCGTTCATAGTCCTGATTGGCAGTTTGAATTACCCAGGGTGCAAGCAGTGTTCTCTAGGCATGGAGGAAGTAAAATATCTGGGATACACCATTGGCAGAGGCCTGATAAAGCCTCAGCTCAATAAAGTTGATGCCATACAAAACTGGCCACGGCCTCTGAATAAGAAGCAGGTGAGAGCCTTACGGGGTACTACAGGAGGTTTATACCCAACTTTGCCACCATGGCAGTCCCACTGACTGACCTGACCAAAGGCAAACAAAAAGTCATGGTAGAATGGAGTCCTGAGGCAGAGAAAGCTTTTCAGGAGTTGAAAGTAGCATTGTGTTCCCAACCAGTCCTGATGACTCCTAATTTTGAAAGGGAATTCATAGTACAAACCGATGCATCAGAAGTAGGTATAGGAGCGGTCCTGTCCCAGGACAAGGAGGGTGAGGAACACCCTATTTTTTATCTTAGCAGAAAGTTGAATGTACATGAGAGAAACTATGCCACAGTGGAGAAGGAGGCGTTGGCCATAAAGTGGGTGTTAGAGGCTCTCAGGTACTACTTGGTCGGAAGAAAGTTCAAATTGATCACTGACCATGCCCCTCTGAAGTGGATGTCTGAAAATAAGGACAGTAATGCGAGAATTACAAGTGGTTCTTGGCGTTACAATCTTTTAAATTTTCAGTGGAACACAGGCCAGGAAGCCAGCTGGCCAATGCTGACGCGTTGTCACGCGTTCATTGTTTGGGGGTTTCAGTTGTTCCGCCCCACAGGTCGAAACAAAGGGGGGGGATATGTGATAGGATCACTGGTAAAGTGGTCTGTGGCAGGTACATTTGTCCCAGATTCCTGTCTTTTGTGTTTTAAACCCCCAGGAGAAATTCTGCAGTGTAGCAGGCTTGAGTTTCGGCTTTTTGAAAAGCCGGTTTGGGACCTGGGGGTTGTGGGTGAGAGGAGAGGGAGGGCTCCACCCACGGCCACTCCAGGTTTTGGTTCTCGCAGCCTGGTAACAGGATTGTTAGTTTTCCACCAAAGAGTGGCCAATATAAGCCTAGTTTGTTTAGGGCTGAATGTCTCACCTGGGAGAGCAGACAGGGAGTTTGCTCAGAGACACTTGGATACCTAACTGTGAGTGTTGTGCTGTGCTTTTGTTGCTGGTGAGGGCATTAGGCCCTGCCAGGTTCTGGTAGTGAGGGAACTACCTGTGAAGTTAGTGCCCCGACAGGGCTAGGATTTATATTTATGTTTTCTTTATGTTTCTGACATTGTACAATAAAGACTGGCGCCGACCAGCTTGTACTTGCATCCAGACTGGTGTGCTGCTTCCCTGCTGCTGTGTGTGTGTGTAAGGAAGGAGTCCTCTACCCAGGAGAGGGACCCCCTAACCTAACTGTGTCACAAAATATATATATATATATATATATAAACCCCCATAAAAATCCTGCATTTGCCCCTGAACCCAACCCCTACCCTTAATTCTAACCCTCCCCGCAACCAAAACCTAACCTCCCCTTAGTGCCTAACCCTTACCCTCCCTCTAAGTGCCTAACCCTAACCTTACCCCTAGTGCCTAACCTTAACCCTCGCCCACCCCCTAACCCCACTACTCACCGTCAGGATGCCGGCATGTGACCAAGCCTTTAAGCTCTGCAATGCTACTCGTGTGAGACAGCACATTCTGCTCTTGATTCTACAGCAGATTCCAGAGTAACTATTAAGAGATTGATACAGTAGTAATTAATAAAACAGATTGCACTGCAGAGCAACTGTGACAACAGACTGATATTACCTATTTTAATGTACTGGACTCAGTCCAACACTCTACTTACAACGCATATTAATACTGCTTTATTAACTCCCTGAAGACTAATGTTATTGATAAAATAAACATATTACCCTTTGTGTGCTAACTATCCAATTATGCCCCGTACTTTATTACTGTTCCAAGACTCAAAGAATTCTAGCAGTGCCCTGTGGGAGATTTATAGGGGCTTACTATAAATTACTTTTGAACGATGGTCGATTTCTTGATGCTCCGCTCTCTTCTTTAGTATATTGTTTCATTGAATGATTATGTGATCTTAAATGCATTGTGTATACCAGTCTTATCACTTACTTCATCTAACACTAGAGTTAAAGGAACATTCTACTGAATTATCCCAACATATGGAAAGCAACGTATAAACTACTGTATATGCATGGCAGTTTTTCTAATAGATATGTAATATCTATTTTGTTTGTTAGACAGTGGGGGAGATGTACAGTACTAAGTCTTGGAGAGCGATAAAGTGGACAGAGATAAAGTACAGACCAATCAGCGCCTAATTGCCAGTTTACAGGCTGTGTTTGAAAAATGACAGTTAGGAGTTAATTTTTTGGTACTCTCTCCACTTTAGTAACATCTAAGACTTGGGGCCTGATTCAGACCCGCTCGCGAGCGGGTCGATGGTCCCCCACTGCGCATGTGCACACCGGAGCCGGCTCCGGCATGTGCATGCGCGAGACCCAGCCAGCAGCGGGCGCTCCGTCGCTACGGGTCTCGCACCAAAGCGGGGCAGCTATCGATTGTGATTGACAGCTTGCCCCGTTTTGGAGGTGGGCAGGGGGGGTGACTGTCCAAACTGAGGCGTTCCCAAAGGAACGCCTGCCATTTGGGGGGCGGCCCCACTGACATCACAAGTGATGTCACAAGTGATGTCAGTGGGTGAGCTTCCAGCTCTATTAGAGCCGGAAGCTCACTGGGGCTTGCGGGAATGAGACCCTACCACAAGGGTCTCGTCGCAAGCCCCGATGGTTGTGACCATCGCGACCATCAACTGGCCGCTCGCTAAAGCTGTGGGTGGTCACCCATAGCTTAGCGAGCGGCCAGGAGGCCGTCTTTAAAAAAAAAACAGGGACGCCCTGATTCAAAGTGAGCGCTCTCAAAGAGCGTCTGGCTCTGAATCAGGCCCTTAGTGCAAAGTTTGCAATGAAAAAGGTGAAATCTTTAATACCTCAAAAAGAATTTCTGTGTGGTTGATAACATTTTAAGTTGATAACTGCTATCAGTGTCTGACTCCACAACAGCAGTAGATGGGTGATGTAGGCAGAAATCTGAAATCGCATAGCATAGCTTATCACTGGCCATACCCCCTGTACATTATTTGATCTGCTGTTTGTACATTTAGAAATGTATCAGGTTACACCTGAAGAAGGGGCCATGCCCCCATAACCTCTGTGTCTCAGCCGCTCTGGAAAAACTACTCATAC
The DNA here is from genome assembly GCA_031769625.1 of Taudactylus pleione. Classification (NCBI taxonomy): domain Eukaryota; kingdom Metazoa; phylum Chordata; class Amphibia; order Anura; family Myobatrachidae; genus Taudactylus; species Taudactylus pleione. The sequence continues at coordinate 4,684,058 of JAUIMM010000521.1, forward strand.
AAGTAGACCCGGTGCTACAGTGCTCAGCACCCCTCATGCAAACTTTAAATTTGCACCCTCCTAACTTCCATCAGGGACAAGCAGCTGTCTCTCTCTCTCATTCACTGTTCAGGGGGTCCTCATCCTGGCGTTGCGAAGCGCAGCTGAGGCAGCTCCTCCATTGCTCCTCTACTTGAGCACACCACTCACACAGAGAGAGCAGGTGCGCACGCGCAAGGAAAGTGACGTCATCGCGTATGTCACAAGTGTAAACTGCCGGTCTACATGCTATTGCTGCCAGTAACACTGCTTATAAAAGCTTAATAAGGCAGGGGAGTGAACTAGCTCCTCCCGCCCAGGGGTGGGCAATGAAATCAGTTCCTGACCGGGCAGCCGTGGACATAACTTACGTTTAAATTCAGGCGGTCGGCTATCTGGCTAATAGGTGGTCTGGACCACCCATTAGCCAGATCGCTGATCAGCCTGAATTTAAATGGCTGCATGGTCCACCCCTGGACCACCCCTTAGTTTTGCCCTGTCACTGTTACACTGTCTGCCTCAGCCTGCCTGCCACAGGTACAGCAGCTATTGCAATTGTAAAGGTGCTCCAGAAGCAAGCATGGGAGATGACGCCTCTAGCCCATGGCCCACCGATGCAGGGCCGGCTCGAGGCATGTTCAACCAGTGTGGTTGAACAGGGGCGCCACCCCATAGAGGGCGCACCCCTCCCAGCCATTCCCGATTTCAGCGGGACAGTCAATTTTTTTGAGCACTAACCGGCTGTTCCACCAACGTGACGAAGTGGTCAGGATGTTGGGCACCTCACCGCCACAGCTGTGCAGTGGTGCTGGCTCCTGGGAACATGAGTGGATGCCACACGCATGCGCGTGGCATCCATTCAGTTCAGGGAGAGAGCTGTGGACAGCCCAGCTACTGATGTAGTGCTGGGCTTGCCCCCAGCATGACGGTAAATGAGAGGCATGCCATACGAGCATACCCACAGATAGCATCATGTATGGGGCATGGCCTATGGTACTTAGGCCATGCCTCCTATTCAATCACGTGCGACTTTGCTGCACGTGAGATTAGGGGTGTAAGAGTCTCTCGACGCACAGGGTGCGGATCCTGCTGGAGCCGGCTCTACCACAATGCATATGGTCATACTGCAGACATCATCATTAGTATCGCCACTTGAACCTTACCCATGCTGGGTACAATTGATCCACCTGATCGAGGAGTCTTTCCACCTCATCTCCGTCCGCACACCCCAAACAAGAAGAGAAGCTTGGCTACATGCCCAAGACACTCCCACGAGACAGATCTGTTCTGTGCATCCACATCGTAACCTTCCAGTTGCCAGCCAGGAATGTCCATTTCATAGACGGGGAGATCTGGGCAAGCAGGATGCAAACCCTTTACTCCCGTAACTTACGTCAAGGTGTGTTTGCATGGTGTGGCGCATGCGCGGTCTGATATTGCTTTCTTTGGTGCACGCACAGTCCGTTGATATTTGTGGCATGCGTCAGCTCCTGGACTTTGCGTCTTGCTCAGGCCCTATATAACTGCATGTGGAAATTATTTCTGTAGTTTATACAGAATATTGGCTTTGCGTGTCCCCGACTGTGCCTGACTGATGGTGGAAGAAACCCACCCAAACTTGAAAACTAGTATTAGCTGGAGATAACAATTGTTACAATAAAACCCAGAGTTATTTACCTTCAAATCCACCAAGATTCTGATGCCTCTTCCAGTACTGTCACAGTTGAAGGGATTTGAGGCTGTGTTCCAGGCTGGGTCTTGGACCAGTCTTGTTAGACTCGGATACTCTCTGGAGGAGACTAGGTTTAATGAAGTTCCTGCGCATGTAGGATTGTATTGGCAGAAGGAGCCTAAGAGTGGTTACTGAGGCACAGCTGATTACAGGTGAATGGAGGACGGCTGAATGGAGGACGGCTGGATTGTCTCCGGTTAGGACCAGGAGGTAACTGGACTCCAGGTGAATGGAGGATGGCTGGATTGTCTCCGGTTAGGACCGGGAGGTAACTGGACTCCAGGTGAATAGAGGACGGCTGGATTGTTTCCGGTTAGGATCGGGAGGTAACTGGACTCCAGGTGAATGGAGGACGGCTGGATTGTCTCCGGTTAGGACCGGGAGGTAACTGGACTCCAAATGTATGGAGGATGGTTGTATTGTCACCGGTTAGGACCGAGAGGTAACTGGACTCCAGGTGAATGGAGGATGGCAGGATTGTCACACAGAGTATAGGTACTGAGGATTCAGAAGATACACTGGGAGCACAGTAAGGGAGCTCAGTATAGACAAAGTCCCGTTGCACTGGTAACTTGCTAGTGGGACAGGAGGTCCCTTTATACAGGCTGCTGGACGCTGACTGGCCGGATTCAGAGGGAGAGCTGCTCCATTGGTGGAGACAGCATCACATGTCCTGGACCAAGATGGCTGCGCCCATCTACTCCGTGGTACACCAGACCCGCCACCACAGGAAGACAACTGATGCCAGCGGAGGTCTGTGGAGGAGAAGAAGATACCGAGGGAGCCGGCCGGAGGGGACGGAGCCACTGCAGCACCATGCAGGCGCCAAGGGAGAGCGCCCACAGAGGTAAGTAACGTGGTCTGATTCTGGGGTCTCTGTGATGGTGTGTGACAGTACCCTCTTTTCCATGAGTGGACTCTGGACACTTTATTGGTTTTTGAGGAAACTTTGTATGAAATGTTTTGATTAGGCAAGGAGCATGAATGTCAGAAGAATTAAGCCAAATCCTCTCCTCCGGACCATATCCTTTCCAATCGATGAGGTATTGAAGATGATTGAAATGATACCGGGAATCTAGGATTCTTTCAACTTCAAATTCTTCACCTCGCTGAGTTTGAACACCCGGAGGATTGAGAAGAACTTTCTGGAATCTGTTTAAAATCAATGGCTTTAGCAGGGAGATGTGAAAGGAATTTTGAACACGAAGAAATGGTGGCAGTTTCAATTTGAAGGCAACTGGATTCAGAGCTCTGATAATAAACGGGGAGCAAGTTTCATGGAGGGAACTCGGTGCCTGAGATTACGAGTGGAGAGCCAAACCATATCTCCAGCTTTAAAACTTGGAACAGCCTTTCTCTTGTGATCGGTGAATCTCTTATACCGCACCGAGGCTTTTGTCATTGCGGAATGCACCTTCCTCCATATGTCAGAGAATTGTTGGAGAGATACCTTGGCAGCAGGCACGTCCAGTCTTGGGAGTAGAGAGAATTCTGGAACTCGAGGATGATGACTGAACACTGTGAGAAAAGGAGTAGATTTAGTAGAAGTGTGATAATGATTCTTATGGGCGAACTCGGCCCAAGGGAGTAGCTCAATCCAGTCATCTTGAGAGGAGGAGATGAAGGTGCAAAGAAATTGTTCCAGGTCCTGGTTGACCATCTCAGTTTGCCCGTTGGTTTGAGGATGATATGCGGTGGAGTATTTTAATTTCACCCGTAGAGCCGAGCAGAGAGACCTCCAAAACTTTGCCACGAATTGCACCCCTCTGTCGGAAATAATTTCTCGGGGAAGACCATGTAATCTGAAAATCTCCTTTATGAAGGATTGAGCAAGTAATGGTGCAGATGAAAGTCCAATAAGGGGTACAAAATGAGCCATCTTAGAGAACCTGACCACGATAACCCAAATCGTATTATGACCCCAGGAAGGAGGTAGGTCAGTGATGAAGTCCATTGACAAGTGCGTCCCTGGTTGCAAGGGAATGATTAGTGGGTGGAGTTGCCCAGGCGGAGACATAGGACCTTACGTCTGCTTTCATTGAGGGCCACCAAGAAGAACGCTGGACAAACTCAAGAGTTTTGTCCATTCCTAAGTGTCCAGAGAAATACGAAGCATGAGCCCACTGTAATAACTTCTTGCAGAGATTAGGAGCAATGAAAGTTTTCCCAACAGGAGGCATTGAAGACAAATTGGTAGAAGCGAAGATAGTCGGATCCAGAATTGGATGAAACTGTTCCATGGGTAGATCAGAATCACTCGCCATGGAGTGAGAGAGTGCATCGGCTTTGCAGTTTTGTGATCTGGGACGATAAGAGAGTTTAACGTTGAACCAAGAGAAGAACTTCGCCCATCTGGCTTGCCAAGGGTTTAAACAATTTGCAGACTTAAGATAAAGCAGATTCTTGTAGTCTGTATAAATGGTGATGGGGTATTGAGCCCCCTCTAGAAGATATTGCCATTCCTCAAGCGCCAGTTTTATGGCGAGCAACTCTTGGTCACTGATAGAATAGTTTCTCTCTGCTGACAAGAACTTCCGGGAAAGAATCTGCAGGGATGAAGTTTCTCATCTTCAAATCATTGGGAGAGAACTGCACCGACACCTTCTGAGGAGGCATCCACTTCCAGGATAAATGGTCAAATGGAATTTGGTTGCTTTAAGACGAGAGCAGAGATGAACGCTTGTTTAAGGAATTGAAATGCGGAAGTAGCTTCGACAGACCATTTAGTTGGATCTTCACCTTTGCAGGTGAGGTCTGTGATAGGTGCTACCAATGTTGAAAAACCCTTCACAAACTTGCGGTAATAGTTGGCGAAGCCTAAGAACCACTGTATGGATTTCAAAGATGAAGGGAGAGACCAATCAAGAATGGCTTGTAGTTTTGAGGGATCCATTTGAAGACCTGTTCCGGAGATGATGTACTCCAAGAATGGTACACTTAAGACTTCAAATAGACATTTCTCCAGCTTGCAGAAAAGTTGGTTGGAGCGTAATCTCAGAAGGACTTCCTTTACCTGATCCTGATGGCCCTTCATGTCTTGAGAGAAAATCAAGATATCGTCCAAGTTGACGACCACACACTTGTACAGGAGGTCCCGAAAAATGTTGTTGACAAAGAATTGTAAGACAGCCGGGGCATTGCAGAGGCCGTAATGCCCATCCCTGGTGTTGAAAGCTATTTCCCATTCATCTCCGGGGCGAATACGGATCAAATCATAGGCTCCTCTTAAGTCAAGCTTGGTGAAAACTGTGGCTCCCTTGACCCTGTCGAACAATTCAATTATGAGCGGAAGAGGGTAGTGATTCTTAATGGTTATGTCGTTAAGACCTCGATAATCGATACATGGGCGTAGACCACCATCTTTCTTTTTTATGAAGAAAAACCCAGCCCCAGCTGGTGACGTAGAAGATCGAATGAAGCCTTTTACTTAAGTTTTCCTTAATATATGCCAACATGGCTTGAGTCTCGGGTAGAGATAGTGGATATATTCGTCCTCGGGGAGGATTTTTTCCAGGGATCAAATCAATGGGACAATCCCAATCACGATGTGTAGGTAGCAAATCCGCGCTTACTGAAGATGTTTTGGAAATCCGAATAGGGCTTGGGCAGGCCAGCAAGACCCTGTGGAGTAGAGGATCGAGCAGGTACTACCTGATGGAGGCAGTTCTTGAAACAAGCAGAACTCCAGGAGGTTATCTGCATAGAAGACCAGTCAATTTGCGGAGAATGTTTCTGTAGCCAGGGTAGGCCGAGAAGCTTTGGGAATCACTAGGAAGGACAATTTTTCAGAATGGAGCACCCCAATGGTGAGTTTAAGTGGCATAGTACGATGAGTGATGGTACCACTTGTAATATGACTACCATCAATGGCAGTTAACATGATAACTTGATGTTTGAGAACAAAGGCCCTCATTCACAGCCACTCGCTAGCAGCAGTACGCTCGTTCCGAGCGATGTTCGCACATCTGCGCATGCGTACGGTTTTTAGTACGCATGCGCGAACCAGTCAGTGCGGCCGAAAATCGTTGGTACGCAATATAGCGAGGGCCTTCTATTTTGAGTGACAGAATGAGGCGTATGTGGGTGGTAACAGGGGAAGGTGCTTGAAAACGGGGAGTGGAGATCCGAACGCAGGCGTGCTTAAAGGTCAAAACGGGCGTTTTAAGGGAGTGCATAATTAATACAGCAGCGTCATTGACCACGTCACTTGTTTTTTTTTAACTCAGAACTGCTCGCAAAATAGCGGTTGAAAACACCAACCACAAGAATAGCGAGCAGTTCATACGCTGTACGATGTACTCGATTAATCTAATAAATAGCGGACATGACGTATGGTGCGTGCGGCCAGGGGGCGTTTTTATCAAATAAACGAGCGTATGTTTTGCTCGCTCGTTCAGACTTAGAGGTGGGAACAGACTGCAATTTGCGAACGGATCATTTGAATAGCCACCCCTTGTTTTTGAACGAACGACCACAAATAGCGAACGGCTCTGAATCAGGCCCAAAGTCCGAAGTCACAAAATTCCCTGCAGCTCCAGGGATCCAAAAAAGCCAGAATGACTTTGGATTCCTTGGAGAACTCCAACTGGGCTTGAAGAGTTGAACCAGATTTCCTAAGTGAGTCGATGGCCACTCCTAACTTAACCTCTCTGTCGTAAGTTAGGAGGATGCATTTCCCGGACGGATGGGACAGGATTTGACTAGATGTCAGGCTGAACCACAGTACATGCAAAGTTTCTCTTTCTGTCTTTTTTGCCACTCTTTGGCTGACAAATGAAAATGATTGACCTGCATGGGCTCTTCATCTATGGGAGGAAAAGGTAAACGAGGAACTGGACGTGGTCTTCCATGGTCTAATCTGCCCCTTTCCAGGGCACGCTCTCTATGTCGTAGATCCACCTTATTGCAAAGAGAAATCAAGTCTTCCAATTTTGATGGAAGGTCACGGAAAGCCAGATTGTCTTTGAGCCTCTCAGAAAGCCCTCTCTAGAAGGCTGCAATGAGGGCATCCTCATTCCAGTTGAGTTCTGAAGCCAAGGTTTGGAATTGAACGACATACTGTCCGACAGTTTTGCTGCCTTGCCGGAGCTGAAGTATACCTGTCGAGGCGGAGGTGGTTCTTCCAGGTTCATCGAAGATTCTGCGAAACATGGAGGTGAATTCAGGGTACTTAGAAAGTAGCAGATCTGATTTCTCCCAGAGGGGTGAAACCCAATCAAGTTCTTGCCCGGAGAGCAGAGATTTTATAAGCTACTCGGGTTCTGACCGTCGGAAAGTTGGCCGGCTGAAGCTCAAAGTGGATCTCGCACTGGTTTAGAAAACCCCTGCTAGCTTGGGATTGCCATCAGACTTGCTTGGAGGAGTGAGTTGGAGTCAAGCAGAAGGTGGAGCTCAGGGTGGAGCAGACTCAGAGGAGGAAATTGCAGCTTTAGTGTTAACTGGAGCAGGGTTTGACAAAAGAGCCCGAATGCTGGCCAAATGAGACAACATATCCTGAATGAACTGGATGAGTTGTATTTGGGAAGCTTCTTGTCTTTCCAGATGAGATAGAACATCCTGAGAGGAATCTACACCAGATCCCTGACCACTTGCCGAGTCCATCAGGCCAGTGCAAACTGTCACAGAAGGGATTTGAGGCTGTGTTCCCGGCTGGGTCTTGGACCTGTCGAAGGGATTTGAGGCTGTGTTCCCGGCTGGGTCTTGGACATGTCTTGTTAGACTCGGATGCTCTCTGGAGTAGACTAGTTTTAATGAAGTTCCTGTGTATGTAGTATTACATTGGCAGAAGGAGCCTAAGAGTGGTTACTGAGGCACACTTGATTACAGGTAGGACCGGAAGGTAACTGGGCTCCAGGTGAATGGAGGACGGCTGGACAGTCATCGTTTAGGACCAGGAGGTAACTGGACTCCAGGTGAATGGAGGATGGCTGGATTGTCTTGGGTTAGGACCAGGAGGTAACTGGACTCCAGGTGAGCGGAGGACGGCTAAATATACACGGAGTATAAGTACTGAGGATTTAGCAGGTACACTGGGAGCACAGTAAGGGAGCTCAGTATAGACTGAAACTTGCTAGTGGGACAGGAGGTCCCTTTATACAGGATCCATTGGTGGAGACAGCATCACATGTCCTGGACCACGATGGCTGTGCCCATCTACTCCATGGGACACCAGACCCGCCACCACAGGAAGACAGCTGATGCCAGCGGAGGTCTGTGGAGGAGAAGAGGATGCCGAGGGAGCCGGCCGGAGGGGATGGAGTCACTGCAGCACCATGCGGGTGTCGAGGGAGAGCGTCCACAGAGGTAAGTAGCGCGGGTCTGATTCTGGGGTCTCTCTGACAGCGTGTGACAAGTACCTTTCTATGCTGCTACCTCTGATCTGCCATAGATATTAATATTGGCTCACTAGGAAGCAAGACTTATGGAATAAGACCTCCATTATGATGCAGAGCGGTTATGCCCACAGGAATCTACGTTTACATTTCCATCATTTACAGATATAAAAACCTGCATTCCGCTTTCATTCAACTCCTGTAAATACTCCATAACAGTTGTTTATCTCAGTGTGGGAAGCATTTACTTCTCAACCTTCTGGCAATAACAGAAACATGGCTCACACAATAAGACACTGTCTCCCCTGCTGCACTTTCACATGGTAACCTACACTTCTCACACACCTCCAGGCCTGGTAATTGTAAAGGAGGTGGTTTAGGAATATTACTCCCCCAATCTTTCACATTCACAGTTCTCCCACAGGTACCTTCACTTACATTTACATCATTTGAAGTTCATTCTTTCAGGACTTTCACCCCTTTCTCTCTGCGAGTTGCTGCTACCACCCACCTGGGCCATCTCAACAATTTCTGGAACATATTTCAGCCTGGCTCCCCTTCCTATCCTCAGACATCTCCACTATCATTATGGGTGATTTCAATATCCCCATTGACAGTCCACAATCTCCTCATGCCTCCAAACTATTCTCTCTAACCTCCTCTCTTGGCCTCTCCCAATGGACTGACTCCCCTACTCATAAGGAGGGCCACTGCCTTGATCTTGTATTTACCAGACTATGCTCAGTTTCTGATTTCACTAATGCTCCTTTCCCTCTCTCAGATCACAACCTTATCACCTGCACACTCTCCTCCATTACATCAACCTCAATGTCAGTGAAATCAACCAAACCTCCTAAAACCCGCAGTAATAATAATGCTATTAACTTTCAACAACTATCTACCTCCCTACAACAACGACTCTCACCAATTTCTACATTCACTTCTCCTGAGACTGCTGCATCACACCTAAACCAGATTCTAGAAAAAACCCTCGATGAAGTCGCTCCAGCTACCAATCACACACCATGTAGACTTAGATGTCAACCGTGGCATTCTAACTTAACAAGGCATCTACAAAAACTCTCACGTAAAGTAGAACGTCAGTGGCGAAAGTCTCATACTTCATGTGACTTCCTCACATATAAGACTATCTACAACTCTTATCGTACTGCTCTGGACACTTCCAAACAAACATATTTCCAATCTCTTATCCTTGCTCAAGCCTCTAACCCCAAGCAACTTTTTAATACATTTAAACTGCTTCTTACCACCTGCTACTATCTGTGTGCATGATCTTCCTATTTTAAGGACAAGATTGATAATATCTGAAATGAAATGGTATGTTCTTCCTCAGCTAGTGACCTGCTCAATTCCCTACCAGAACCCTCTGGCACATTCTCTTCATTTGACCTCACAAACGAAGATGAAGTATCTACACTCTTCTCATCCTCCTACTATATTACCTCTCCTCTAGATCCTATACCCTCACAAATCAGTAAAGCTCTGTCTCCTGTGCTCATCCCAACCCTAACTAAAATTTGTAATCTCTCTCTCTCTACTGGCAACTTTCCATCACTGTTCAAGCATGCAGTGATTACTCCCATTCTGAAAAAACGAAATTCTGACCCTAACACTCTCTCAATTTACCATCCTATCTCCCAGCTCCCATGCCCCTCTAAGCTACTGGAGAGACTTGTCTACACTCACCTCACACACTTTCTTAACACCCACAACTTATTATACCCACTTCAGTCTGGCTTTTGTTCCCAGCACTCCACAGAGATAGCACTAACTAGGTAGTAATTGATCTGGTCACTGCCAAGGCTAAAGGCCATTACTCATTCCTAATTCTTTTAGATCTCTCTGCTGCTTTTGACACTGTTGACCACTCTCTTCTCATGCAAACACTACAATCCCTAGGTCTTAAGTACTCGGCTCTTTCTTGGTTCTCTTCCTACCTATCTGATCGCTCTTTTTCTGTTCGTTTTTTGGATTCTGCCTCCTCTTCACTACCTTTATTAGTTGGAGTACCACAAGGCTCTGTATTAGGTCCTTTGCTATTCTCAATCTATACCACCTCTCTTGGCTACTAATCCGCTCTTGGATTTCAGTACCATCTGTATGCGGATGATACTCAAATCTACCTATCCTCTCCAGATTTATCACCATCTATATTGGTCCGTGTCACTGAATGTATTTCTGCCATTTCATCTTGGATGTCCTCTCGCCACCTGAAACTTAATATTTCTAAAACAGAATTAATTATATTTCAACCGGCCAATAACAGTTACCAACCTGATCTCTTTATCACTGTTGATAACTCAACAATCCACCCCTCCCCATAAGCTCGCTGCCTTGGTGTCATCCTTGACTCTGAACTGTCCACATTCAATCTGTCTCAAAATCATGTTACATACATCTAAAAAACATATCCAAAATTCGACCATATCTCACACAAGACACTGCAAAAACTCTAATCCATGCACTCATTATTTCCCGCATTGACTATTGCAATAGTCTCCTTACTGGTCTTCCCAAAAACAGGCTATCGCCATTACAATCCATTATGAATGCAGCTGCAAGGCTTATCTTCCTTGCCAAACGTTCATCGTCTGCTGCCCCGCTCTGTCAGTCCCTCCATTGGTTGCCGGTTTTCTACCGTATTCAATACAAAATACTGTTATTTACACATAAGGCCATTAACCAAACCACACCAACATACACCTCTTCATTCATCTCAAAATATCTCCCAACCCGACCTCTCCGCTCAGCACAAGATCTGCGTCTCTCATCCCCACGCATTACTTGCTCCCATTCATGGTTACAGGACTTTCTTCGGGCTGCACCCACTCTATGGAATGCTATACCACACACAATAAGACTTACTTCTAGTCTTCAATCCTTCAAGCGTTCCCTGAAAACTCACCTCTTCAGACAAGCTTATCAGATTCCAGAACGACCACATAACCATCATAGCTTCCATGTCTTATTACAACCCCTCTCACAGTCCACACATAACCTCACACATTGTCTTTCCTTCAAATACTCCTGACATTTGGCCGACATTCCTGTGTGACTGGACCATGCTGCCCACCAAGAAACTTTGCATTCTGGCTGGACCAAATTGCAATATATAGCACCTATCCTTGTGTATCAATGCCTATTTCCCTATAGATTGTAAGCTTGCAAGCAGGGCCCTCTTACCTCTATGTCTGTCTGTTATTATCCTGTTTTGTTCTATAAATGTTTCCAATTGTAAAGTGCATATGCTGCGCTATATAAGAAACTGTTAATAAATAAATAAAAATACTTTCCTTGTGCAGGAAGTCAGGAAGAATATGGTTGTTGATTCAGAACATAACAGATCAACCAAGAACAAACAGAAATCAGTGCAGAGCTCATGCAACGGAAAAAAGACAGCAAAGAGAATTAGGCATTATGGAAAAACTGTCATCTACACATAAAGTTGCACTAGTGTCTTCAGTGGAGAGGCAGAAACTAGATACTGTATCAGTGTATTATAAACAGATACTGTAGGAACTGTTTGATTTTCTATAGATGCCCTAGCGGCAGATGTCAGCCTGAAACTCTTGTAGTGCAGTTCAACTAACATAATATAAACTTATCTAAAATAAACACATGGACAACCATGTGTGGTGTTCAAAAAAGGTCAGCTTTTATTTAAACAACATAAAGTATGGTGGTGACAGACAGGACAGGCAGTTAATCAATGATCACTCGTCTTATGCAAATTGAGATGTTACAACAGTTTGCAAAGGCCTACTATCCTTTCACAATGGCAAGCAAATAGGTTTCCTATTCCCATACCAATACATTCCCAGGCCCACCAGAAATACAGTGCTGTTATGTAAAATCAGACTATCTGGTATTTTGAGGGGGAGCACACCTAAATCATGCAGCAAGATGGCCACTGGACTGAAGTACTTTCCCCGCCATACAAGGCCACTAGTAGAGAGCCGAGCCACCACCATACGTTTATAAACTAAGCCCCCTAAAACTCTAAATAATACTTTCTAAGAATGGGAAAGTGCAATGAGAATACTGGAAACAGATCAGTGGGTGAGACACTACCAAACCTCCCAAAATGATCAGAGCATTCACCTTCCTACAAGAGTGCTCATTGACAGGGCCGCCCTGACGGCTATGCCGTGACAGTGGATGGTACTTGACCAGAGAAAGGGACATTATGGCCACAATTGAACAAAGTACTCAAAATCCCATGGAATGGAGAATCTAAAGTCAAGAGACCACCTAGAACAGAGTTAGTTACCCTCCAGATAAACCACTAGAACTCCCGGAGGATCAAAGGTGGAAGCCAACTGCAAAAGGTTTGGGACGAGAATGTTCCATCGCATACCCTTATAATCCAACCGCCAAATACTACAAACCACAGAAAACAGGGCAGGGCCAGAGGCCATAGGGGACTGAGATGCCCAGTACACACAGAAGTAACAAAACACCCAAATGAAGCATACAGTACATCCAATCATCAGCCTGCAACACAAAATAAACAAGTCAGTGACAATCTAAACACAGAACAAAAAAAACAAGGGGGAGATGACCACACACAAGTAAGAGAGGGGTAGGGAAAGGGTAACTTTGCCCAAGGTAAAAACCTGAAAAACCTGCTCAAAGAACCATAGCCAATCAGGTTCTGTGATTCAGGGGAAAACAGGGCAAAATCCCTCAAGGCCCCCACGAGCAACCAAAGTTCCCAAGTTAAGGCCAAAGATATTTAATACAATAAACTAAAATTAGAAAACTTGGAGAAGAAAACAAGGAAATACCAGGCTGGATTGATGAACATAGCACTTATAGGAATCAGATTTCCAAACCACCCAGAGTCTTGATCTCTGGCATCGAAAACCACAAGGATGCAGGAGTAGCGGCAGCACCAATTTGGAAAGAATGAGTGTTGTACTCCTGAGTATCCCACCCAAGAGCCAAAATACAGCACCAAAACATCCACTGAAACTGGAATGTGGTCACTGGAAAACCATCCAGATACAGAAGACAGGTGCCTTTCAAGAAAGGCCAGCACCTTAAATAAGCCATAGCCAATGCCACCAGACATATACTATGATCCAGGTACGGTTACAGTGTAGCCCAGTGACTGCGACCCAACTGGTCCATCTTTGAATGCCAGATTCAGCACTACATGGAATAAGCAACCGATACGTGTGAACGGGATGTAGTCAGGAAGCCGGCGGTCTAAATACCGCCTGCAGACTTCCCGACTGTGAAAGCCCATCACGGGACTAATGATAGGCATTGAAATCCTGACGCCTATCATTAGCCCCACACCGGAATCCCATTGCCTGGCATACCGAACGTAGGTAAGCCGGGTGTCGGGAGCTCTTAGCTGTGTGTGTGGGGGGGGGTTTAGGTATAGGGAGTCCCGGGGGGACTTAGGGCTAGGCACCCCACAGGAGGGTTAGGGTTAGGCTAGGGGAAAGGGGGGTTAGAGTTAGGCACCACCGGGGGGAAGTTAGGGTTAGGCACCCCCCCGGGAGGATTAGGGAGTGGGGAGGGGGTATATGGCACCCCTGGGGGGAGGTTAGGATTAGGCACTAGGGGGCAGGTCAGGGCCCAGTCCTTAAAAGTCCTCTGAATTCAAAAACTCTTGGTGATATCTAGATAAGAACGCAGCCGCAAAAAAAGAAAAATGCAAGTGAGTGTCTTGGTAACCACTGCCTTTGCTTTTCTTGCAATATACTTGCCACAAATAAAAGACAAAAGGAAGAGATTACCGGCAGTGTACTTGCACAAAAGAAATGCCTCCAACTAGTTCCACGCAGACCAATAGGTCCTGAATGTCCCTGGTTCCACGGAACGAGAATGTAGACCGTCCAATCCTGCCTGATCACCTGCCAACAACGAGATGGACATATGTCACCTACAGTACACCGATGGTGCCAAAGCCCAAAACCAATCCTAATGGAACCGGGGAAGTGCATAAACAATGGAGTTCTCAATGCAAGGGACGGGTCATGTCACAAACTAGATATTGCAGGCTAAACAACACAAAAACCAGGTGAGCAAATGGATCACTGGCCAAGAAGAGAACTCCGACTCTGATTTATCATCTGCCCCAAATCCCCCCCCAAGTTTATCGTAACATAACACAATTCTCCAAACCAAAGCTTCAAAGTGACAATGATGTGGAAGAGTTTCAAAAGCAAGAGGCTATTGGTGAGGCCCTCTGCGAGCCAGCCAGGCAGTTGTACACCAAGACCTCTCCAAATAAGCCCCAAAGTCTGAATTATAGAGAGTGGAGAAGAGGGCCAGATCATCACCCAATAAGTCCAAGAGAAAGGCATCCCAAATCCGAAGGTCCGTACGGATCTCACTGGAAAGCAGAACTTTGGGCCTGATTCACTATGGATCGCAACTGCGATAGTATGCTACTGTAATTCATTGCGATTGCTATGCCGTCACAGCATAACATAAGGGCACCCACTACATCCACAATCCTTAGCAAGACTGCGAAACCATCGGTAACATCGAGTACCATCACAGCCTCACGCACACTTGCACAAGCTCTGACCTTACTCTTGAATTGCTAACTTCATCGCCCACCAGCATGCAGTAGTTTATATAAAGTATTTTTTTTCTGATTTCACTGGTACTCTCTGCAACCCTAGGCCGCTGCCTAAAGGTCAGGGCCGTAACTAGGGTGGTGCGACCAGTGTAATGGTCACATGGCACCGCAGGGCAGGGGGGGCACTGTTTGGGCCTGTCAATTTTCTTGTTTATTATCATTCTCACTTGTAGCTTCCTCTTCTTTTATCCCCAGCATCTCCTGGCTTCCCCTATCTCTTCCCCATGAGGCCATGGCCCTTTTTCAGGTGCACTAACTTATGTCCCTATTTAAATAAATGAGGGGTGGCACCAATGCTCTCTCTGGCACAAGGCACCAAAAAGTCTAGTTACGGTTCTGTCTGTGATACTAGTGTATGGGGACAGCAGGCCATTCCGTCACAGGAAGGTAAGCAGGAGATATCTGTGATACTAGTGTATGGGGACAGCAGGCCATTCCACAAGAGGAAGGTAAGCAGGAGATATCTGTGATACTAGTATATGGGGACAGCAGGCCATTCCGTCAGAGGAAGGTAAGCAGGAGATATATGTGATACTAGTGTATGGGGACAGAGGGCCATTCCACAAGAGGAAGGTAAGCAGGAGATATCTGTGATACTAGTGTATGGGGACAGCGGGCCAATTCCCAAGAGAAAGGTAAGCAGGAGATATCTGTGATACTAGTGTATGGGGACAGCGGGCCATTCCGTCAGAGGAAGGAAAGCAGGAGATATCAGTGATACTAGTGTATGGGGACAGAGGGCCATTCCGTCAGAGGAAGGTAAGCAGGAGATATCTGCGATACTAGTGTATGGGGACAGCAGGCCATTCCGTCAGAGGAAGGTAAGCAGGAGATATAATTGATACTAGTGTATGGGGACAGCAGGCCATTCCGCAAGAGGAAGGCAAGCAGGAGATATCTGTGATACTAGTGTATGGGGACAGCGGGTCATTCCGCAAGAGGAAGATAAGTAGAAGATATCTGTGATACTAGTGTATGGGGACAGCGGGTCATTCCACAAGAGTAAGCTAAGCAGGAGATATCTGTGATACTAGTGTATGGGGACAGCAGGCCATTCCGTCAGAGGAAGGTAAGTAGGAGATATCTGTGATACTAGTGTATGGGGACAGAGGGCCATTCCGCAAGAGGAAGGTAAGCAGGAGGTATCTGTGATACTAGTGTATGGGAACAGCAGGCCATTCCGTCAGAGGAAGGTAAGCAGGAGATATCTACATCATGTGTTTAGACATTGTAAGATGTGATTGGATGAACACTTAGAGGCAGCTGCGGATCATTTATAATTTGTGCATGTAACTTTTGGATTGGTGGGTGGGGGTATTTAAGAAAGAGAAGTCACTTGCCTATTCAGCCTTGAAAAAGACCCGAGCATGGGTAGAAACGAGTCGGCGTGGCAGAGTGACTGTTCAGAAAGGAGACGGTGCCTGGCAGATTGTGAATCTAGGAGGGGATCCCGGGACTCCTGCACAGTTCAATATTCCACCTTGCTTAATTAGAACTTTTAACCTGGATGTTACTTATAGTTCTAAAAGCCCTGCCGGTAATTTGTCTCCATTCTGATGATAGGATTGACATGTTTATTTGCACTGGTTTTTAAATTTATATATATATATATGTCTTATTAAATAATATTATATTATTTTTTTTTCTCTTCATCTTTTTTTATATATTGGATCCATCGGTTTCATGAGAGATATATACCTTTTTCATTGAAGAAGACGAATTATCATGTGAAAAATCCATGGGGATGAATGAACTCATATGACTCTTCTTTGAGGAACGTTATCAGATTTATTTTGCATATGGTATATTATATTAGTTATTGCGCCGGAGGGAGGATTGCTCTTGTCCTTTTTCTGTGGAGATATCTGTGATTTTAGTGTATGAAGACAGCGGGCCATTCCGCAAGAGGAAGGTAAGCAGGAGATATCTGTGATACTAGTGTATGGGGACAGTGGGCCATTCTGCAAGAGGAAGGTAAGCAGGAGATATCTGTGATTTTAGTGTATGGGGACAGCGGGCCATTCCGCAAGAGGAAGGTAAGCAGGAGATATCTGTGATACTAGTGTATGGGGACAGCGGGCCATTCTGCAAGAGGAAGGTAAGCAGGAGATATCTGTGATTTTAGTGTATGGGGACAGAGGGCCATTCTGCAAAAGGAAGGTAAGCAGAAGATATATGTGATACTAGTGTATGGGGACAGAGGGCCATTCTGCAAGAGGAAGGTAAGCAGGAGATATCTGTGATACTAGTGTATGGGGACAGAGGGCCATTCCACAAGAGGAAGGTAAGCAGGAGATATAGGTGATACTAGTGTATGGGGACAGAGGGCCATTCCGCAAGAGGAAGGTAAGCATGAGATATCTACATCATGTGTTTAGACTTTGTAAGATGTGATTGGATGAACAGTTAGAGGCTGTTGTGGATCATTTATAATTCGTGCATGTAACTTTTGGATTGGTGGGTGGGGGTATTTAAGAAAGAGAAGTCACTTGCCTATTCAGCCTTGAAAAAGACCCGAGCACGGGTAGAAACGAGTCGGCGTGGCAGAGTGACTGTTCAGAAAGGAGACGGTGCCTGCAGATTGTGAATCTAGGAGGGGATCCCGGGACTCCTGCACAGTTCAATATTCCACCTTGCTTAATTAGAACTTTTAACCTGGATGTTACTTATAGTTCTAAAAGCCCTGCCGGTAATTTGTCTCCATTCTGATGATAGGATTGACATGTTTATTTGCACTGGTTTTTAAATTTATATATATATATATGTCTTATTAAATAATATTATATATTTTTTTTTTCTCTTCATCTTTTTTTATATATTGGATCCATCGGTTTCATGAGAGATATATACCTTTTTCATTGAAGAAGACGAATTATCATGTGAAAAATCCATGGGGATCAATGAACTCATATGACTCTTCTTTGAGGAATGTTATCAGATTTATTTTGCATATGGTATATTATATTAGTTATTGCGCCGGAGGGAGGATTGCTCTTGTCTTTTTTCTGAGGAGATATCTGTGATTTTAGTGTATGGAGACAGCGGGCCATTCCGCAAGAGGAAGGTAAGCAGGAGATATCTGTGATACTAGTGTATGGGGACAGCGGGCCATTCTGCAAGAGGAAGGTAAGCAGGAGATATCTGTGATTTTAGTGTATGGGGACAGCGGGCCATTCCGCAAGAGAAAGGTAAGCAGGAGATATCTGTGATTTTAGTGTATGGGGACAGAGGGCCATTCCGCAATAGGAAGGTAAGCAGGAGATATCTGTGATACTAGTGTATGGGGACAGAGGGCCATTCCGCAAGAGGAAGGTAAGCAGGAGATATCTGTGATACTAGTATATGGGGACAGAGGGCCATTCCGCAAGAGGAAGGTAAGCAGGAAATATCTGTGATACTAGTGTATGGGGACAGCGGGCCATTCCGCCAGAGGAAGGTAAGCAGGAGATATCTGTGATACTAGTGTATGGGGACAGAGGGCCATTCCGCAAGAGGAAGGTAAGCAGGAGATATCTGTGATACTAGTGTATGGGGACAGAGGGCCATTCCGCAAGAGGAAGGTAAGCAGGAGATATCTGTGATACTAGTGTATGGGGACAGAGGGCCATTCTGCAAGAGGAAGGTAAGCAGGAGATATCTGTAATTTTAGTGTATGGGGACAGCGGGCCATTCCGCAAGAGGAAGGTAAGCAGGAGATATCTGTGATTTTAGTGTATGGGGACAGAGGGCCTTTCCGCAAAAGGTAGGTAAGCAGGAGATATCTGTGATACTAGTGTATGGGGACAGAGGGCCATTCCGCAAGAGGAAGGTAAGCAGGAGATATATGTGATATCTCCTGCTTTACCTTCGTGATGAATGGCCCGAACAATTAATTTTAACAATTGCATGTGAAAATGTGCATTTTCACATGCTTTTGTAAAGATTAAGTGATGATGAATAGGCCCCCTAATGAGTAAATGCTTTTATCTTATTTGGTGGTACTTTGACAGCTGGGTATGACACTTACTTGCAGATAATGTAGTGGTTCCAGAAATCTCATGGCTGAGTCGCTGGAATCTGATGAATGGAATGGAGGATATCCCGCACTGTAGCTAAAGGGTTAATGTGAGCAAGTTTGTGTGTTTGTCTGTGTTAATTATTGTCACAGCAATGAGAATCTCTTTAGTAAAGTAAATCCTATTTCTTAATGATCATTATTTCCAAGACAGATATTTATCAAACTTAGGGTCCCATTTAACAATGAGACTTAACCCCTTTAGCTCTCGCATGTCAACTTGCATCCTTTCAATATTTAACAAACAGCGGTAAATGAAGATTTCCACTGTTTGTCGCTGTATGGCGAGATCGATACAGTCCCCATTGTTGGCAATGGGGACCCAGCAACTGCCTTTCTGGCTTCAGAGAACTCTTTAAATCAGGCCATCCACTATACAATTTTCTGTCAGATATCTGTCCAATCTGGCTGGTTGGAATGAAAACCTGTTAATGTATGGGAGCAAATGACAATCGTCCATTTGCTCACAAACACTGGAAAATAGGCAACAATGGTTGTTCAGACAAATTGGTTAAGACACACAAATGTAACCAATTTGAACATTTTTTTTGTCCTTTTTTCAGTGTTTAAAACCATATAATCGACTGTCATTTGCTCCCATACATTACCAGGTTTTCATT
The DNA here is from genome assembly GCA_031769625.1 of Taudactylus pleione. Lineage (NCBI taxonomy): Eukaryota > Metazoa > Chordata > Amphibia > Anura > Myobatrachidae > Taudactylus > Taudactylus pleione. Next base: position 4,703,436 of record JAUIMM010000521.1, read on the forward strand.
CCAACCAGCCATATCGGACAGATATCTGACAGATAACTGTATAGTGTATGCCCAGCTTTAGGCTTTGCTCTGTCCCCGCCGGGTGAATGTGTCATGCGTATGGGCAGACTGGCCAGCGTGCATGTGTATGACACAATAGCCCGTCGCTGGCAGGAATAGGCTGCCAGCAACAGAGCGGAAGATGCTGCCGAGGAAGGGGGCATGGCTGGACCGCGCTGGAAGGGTACGTAATGCTGACTACCCTGGCATACGCGTTAGTATCACTGCCATACTAAATGAATATGCTGCTGGTATTGATGTTCATTGTTAAATGGAGCCTGTTTTTGCTAAACTTTAGTTCTCAGGAATTAATGTAACAGGCAGTAAAGCTGAAATTATTAATATAATCTAGGGGTGTGCACCGGCCACTTTTCGTGTTTTGTGTTTTGGTTTTGGATATGGATCTTTCTTCGTGTTTTGGATCTGAATTGGTTTTGCCAAAACCACCCTTCCGTGTTTTGGGTTCTGGGTTTTGTGTTTTGGATCTGTATTTTTTTGAAAAAAAGCATAAAAACAGCTAAAATCACAGAATTTGTAGGTTTTTCTGCTCCTATGCTATTATTAACCTCAATAACCTTAATTTCCATTCATTTCCAGTCTATTCTGAACACCTCACACCTCACAATAGTGTTTTTATGTCCAAAAGGTTGCACCGAGGTAGCTGGATGACTATGCTAAGCGACACGAGTGGGCGGCAAAAACACGAGACCCATCTAGGCGTGATACTGCAGTGGCAGACAGGATGGCAGTTTGAAAAACTAGGCCCCAAACTGTACATAATGCAAAGAAAAAAAAGAGGTGCAAGATGGAATTGTCCTTGTGCACTCCCACCCACCCTTATGTTGTATAAACAGGACATGCACACTTTAACAAACCAATCATTTCAGCGCCAGGGTCTGCCACACAACTGTGGCTGAAATGATTGGTTCGTTTGGGCCCCCACAAAACAAGCTTGCAATTAATCTGTCCCTGCACAAACTGGCTCTACGGAGGCAAGATGTCATCCTCATCCTCCTCATCCACCGATTCCTCACCCTCTTCAGTGTGTACATCCTCATCCTCACAAAGTATTAACTCGTCCCCACTTGAATCCACCACCACAGGTCCCTCTGTACGTTCTGGAGGCTGGTCTCCCTGGAAGAGCTGATAATTAATTTTGATGAACATCATCTTCTCCACATTCTGTGGAAGCAACCTCCTACGCCTTTCGCTGACAAGGTTCCCGGCTGCACTAAACACTCTTTCGGAGTACACACTGGAGGGGGGGCAACTCAGGTAAAATAGAGCCAGTTTGTACAGGGGCATCCAAATTGCCTCTTTTTCCTGCCAGTACAGGTATGGACTGTCTGACATGCCTACTTGGATGCTGTCACCGATGTAATCCTCCACCATTCTGTCAATGGTGACAGTATCATATGCAGTGACAGTAGACATGTCAGAAATTGTTGCCAGGTCCTTCAGTCCGGACCAGATGTCCAAACTTGGTCCTGCCTGCCCTGCATCACCTCCAGCGGGTTGCTTAGGATACCTAAGTTTTTTCCTGGCAGCCCCAGTTGCAGGAGAAAATGAAGAAGGAGCTGTTGACGTGTCACGTTCCGCTTCAGCTGACAGTGTGTTCACCAGCAGGTCTTTGCACCTCTGCAGGCTTGTGTCGGCCGGAAAGAGAGACACCACATAGGCTTTAAACCTAGGATCGAGCACGGCGGCCAAAATGTAGTGGTCTGATTTCAACAGATTGACCACCCTGGTTGGTCAATGGCGGGGCAGGTTCAAGAGTGTTTGCTGGTGCTCCAGTCTTCGGCACGCTGTCGCTGAATGGCGAAAGTGGCCAGAAATTTTTCGGGCCACCCAGAGAATCTCCTGCACACCCCTGTCGCTTTTCAGAAAATTCTGCACCACCAAGTTTATTGTGTGAGCAAAACAAGGGACGTGCTGGAATTTGCCCAGATGTAATGCCCGCACAATATTGGTGGCGTTGTCAGATATCACAAATCCCCAGGAGAGTCTAAGTGGGGTAAGCCACTGGGCGATGATTTCCCTCAGTTTCTCTAAGAGGTTGTCGGTGGTGTGCCTCTTACTGAAACCGGTGATACACAGCGTAGCCTGCCTTGGAACGAGCTGGCGTTTCTGAGATGCTGCGACTGGTGACGCTGCTGCTGTTCCTGCGTAAGGTGATACATCTACCCAGTGGGCTGTCACAGTCATATAGTCCTTAGTCTGCCCTGTTCCACTTGTACACATGTCCGTGGTTAAGTGGACATTGGGTACAACGGCATTTTTCAGGACACTGAGGACACTTTTTCTGACGTTTCTGTACAGTCTCGGTATCGCCTGCCTAGTGAAGTGGAATCTAGACGGGATTTGGAACCGGGGACACACTACCTCCATCAATTGTCTAAATCCCACTGCACTAATGGTGGATACCGGACGCACGTCTAACACCAACATAGCAGTCAAGGCCTCAGTTATACGTTTTGCTTCAGGATGACTGCTGTCGTACTTCATCCTCCTCGCTAAGGACTGTTGGAGGGTCAATTGTTTAGTAAAAGTAGTGGTGTTCCTACTTCCTCTCTGGGATGATGAACGACTCCCAGCAGCAGCAACAGCAGCAGTGGCAGCAGGAGGCGTAGCAATGCAGGATCCTCCGGAGGAATCCGGGATAGGAGAGTCAGTCATGCCAGTGACATGGCCTGCAGGACTACTTCCGATCCTGACTAAGGAGGAAATTGATGAGGAGGGAGTTGACGGTGTGGTTTGCAGGCGCTTGGATACAACAGGACAACGGGATTTAGGTGTCCCTGGACTGCTTACGGTCTTAGCCAAAGTTTCTGAACCTGACAGCAACTTATTATGAATGCGCTGCAGGTGCCGTATAAGGGAGGATGTTCCTAGGTGGTTAACGTCCCTACCCCTACTTATTTCACCTTTACATATGGTACATATGGCAAGACAGTTGTTGTCCGGATTTGGATAGAAATATTGCCAGACCAAAGAGGTGGAATGTTTGGTCTTCTGCCCAGGCATAACCGTGATGGGCTTTTTCATCCCACGGACAACAACTGTCTCCCCGGAGCCTGATTTAAACAAACCACATCACCATCAGAATCCTCCTCGCCAACTTCCTCCTCAGCGCCAGCTACACCAGTATCCTCATCCTGTTGTACTTCAACAGTGACATCTTCAATTTGCATATCAGCAAGTGGACTGTGGGTGCTCCTTTCAGCACTTGCAGGGGGCGTGCAAATGGTGGAAAGAGCCACCTCTTCCCGTCCAGTGCTGGGAAGGTCAGGCATCGCAACCACCACCACACTTGGACTCTCCTTGGGGATTTGTGATATCTTCTTAGAAAGAACAGTTCTTCGCTGTGCTTTTGCCAGCTTAACTCTTTTGATTTTTTTAGTGGGAAGAGGGCTTCCATCGTCATGTGAAGCTGAACCACTAGTCATGAACATACTAGGGATCGACATTAGCCGTTCCTTGCCACTCCGTGTCGTAAATGGCATATTGGCAAGTTTACGTTTCTCTTCAGCTGATTTAAATGTTTTTTTCAAGGTCATTTTCCTGAACTTTGTCATTTGGGATTGTATGTGCCCTCTATTATGACATTGGGCATCGGCCTTGGCAGACGACGTTGATGGCATGTTATCGTCTATGTCATGACTAGTGGCAGCAGCTTCAGCACTAGGAGGAAGTGGTTCTTGATCTTTCTCTATTTTATTTTTATCGGAGAAAGTTTGGTCCTCCATTTATGTTATATCGATTTGATATATACGTGCGGCTAAACACAGAAAATATTTTTTTATTTTTGCTGGAGAGTAGTGCACTTTGTGGGTTACACCAGCCTTTAAGAAATGAGCCAGCCGGCTCTTTACTTATGGGACACAGACGCACGCTTGGCGCTGCTCCTTTGTTGATGCACGTGCGGCTACTGCGCACACAATTCACAAACACAGAAAATATATATTTTTTTGGTTTGGAGTGTACTTTGGGGGTTACAGCACCCTTTAACGGTCAAGCCAGCCGGTCCTTTACTTATGACACAGGCGCACGCTTGGCACTACTTTGTTGATGCACGTGCGGCTACTGCGCACACAATTCACAAACACAGAATATCATTTTTTTTTTTGGTTTGGACTGGAGTGTACTTTGGGGGTTACAGCACCCTTTAACGGTCAAGCCAGCCGGCCCTTTACTTATGACACAGGCGCACGCTTGGCACTACTTTGTTGATGCACGTGCGGCTACTGCGCACACAATTCACAAACACAGAAAATAATTTTTTTTTTGGTTTGGACTGGAGTGTACTTTGGGGGTTACAGCACCCTTTAACGGTCAAGCCAGCCGGCCCTTTACTTATGACACAGGCGCACGCTTGGCACTACTTTGTTGATGCACGTGCGGCTACTGCGCACACAATTCACAAACACAGAAAATATTTTTTTTTGGGTTTGGACTGGAGTGTACTTTGGGGGTTACAGCACCCTTTAACGGTCAAGCCAGCCGGCCCTTTACTTATGACACAGGCGCACGCTTGGCACTACTTTGTTGATGCACGTGCGGCTACTGCGCACACAATTCATAAACACAGAAAATAATTTTTTTTTTGGTTTGGACTGGAGTGTACTTTGGGGGTTACAGCACCCTTTAACGGTCAAGCCAGCCGGCCCTTTACTTATGACACAGGCGCACGCTTGGCACTACTTTGTTGATGCACGTGCGGCTACTGCGCACACAATTCACAAACACAGAAAATCATTTTTTTTTTGGTTTGGACTGGAGTGTACTTTGGGGGTTACAGCACCCTTTAACGGTCAAGCCAGCCGGCCCTTTACTTATGACACAGGCGCACGCTTGGCACTATTTTGTTGATGCACGTGCGGCTACTGTGCACACAATTCACAAACACAGAAAATAATTTTTTTTTTGGTTTGGACTGGAGTGTACTTTGGGGGTTACAGCACCCTTTAATGGTCAAGCCAGCCGGCCCTTTACTTATGACACAGGCACACGCTTGGCACTACTTTGTTGATGCACGTGCGGCTACTGCGCACACAATTCACAAACACAGAAAATATATATTTTTTTGGTTTGGAGCGTACTTTGGGGGTTACAGCACCCTTTAACGGTCAAGCCAGCTGGCCATTTACTTATGACACAGGCGCACGCTTGGCACTACTTTGTTGATGCACGTGCGGCTACTGCGCACACAATTCACAAACACAGAAAATATTATTTTTTTTGGTTTGGACTGGAGTGTACTTTGGGGGTTACAGCACCCTTTAACGGTCAAGCCAGCCGGCCCTTTACTTATGACACAGGCGCACGCTTGGCACTACTTTGTTGATGCACGTGCGGCTACTGTGCACACAATTCACAAACACAGAAAATATTTTTTATTTTTGGTTTGGACTGGAGTGTACTTTGGGGGTTACAGCACCCTTTAATGGTCAAGCCAGCCGGCCCTTTACTTATGACACAGGCGCACGCTTGGCACTATTTTGTTGATGCACGTGCGGCTACTGCGCACACAATTCACAAACACAGAAAATAATTTTTTTTTGGTTTGGACTGGAGTGTACTTTGGGGGTTACAGCACCCTTTAACGGTCAAGCCAGCCGGCCCTTTACTTATGACACAGGCGCACGCTTGGCACTACTTTGTTGATGCACGTGCGGCTACTGCGCACACAATTCACAAACACAGAAAATCATTTTTTTTTTGGTTTGGACTGGAGTGTACTTTGGGGGTTACAGTACCCTTTAACGGTCAAGCCAGCCGGCCCTTTACTTATGACACAGGTGCACGCTTGGCACTACTTTGTTGATGCACGTGCGGCTACTGCGCACACAATTCACAAACACAAAAAATATTATTTTTTTAGCACTTGGGGGGAGCACCCCTCATGGACAGAGCACCCCCTGGACAACACTGCAGCACCCCTTTAGGACTGGGACACTGCACAGGACTTTGGAGTGGACACAGCCCCTATGGAGAACTGACTGCACAACACAGTCCAGCCAGCCCCTATGGACTTTGAAGTAGTGGACACAGCCCCTATTAACAACAGCAGCACAGCACAACACAGCCAGCCCCTATGGACTTTGAAGTAGTGGACAACAGCAGCACAGCGCAGCACAGCACAGCACAACACTACTCTGCACTACACTACACAGCCCAGCCAGCCCTAACTTCCACCCTCCCTCTTCACTGTCCACAGCCGAGTGAGAAAATGGCGCCGACGCGGGTACCTTATATAGGTTCCAAAACCCGCGAGACTCGGAAGGCGGGATGATGACGTTTTGCCTCGATTTCAGATCCGAGTCAGGCGGGAAAAGTCGAGCCTGACTCGGATCTGCCTCGGTTCGGGGGGGCTCGGGAGGGTTCGGATTTCAGAAATCCGAACCCGCTCACCCCTGATATAATCATTCCTTTATTTATAAATATAAGCATATTAGGCAGCACTGTACATTGGGCATTATGATAGAAACAAACTACCTGCAGTGACATAACTCAGAAGGTATGGATTGCCCCCTACCCATTTGAGACTACCCAGTGTATAAGGTGTGTTGCAATACCAAATTTAACTCATACTTGCCGACAATCAGCTCCAGCCTTTCGGGAGGGAGCTGATTGTCGGCTAACAGCAGGGGGCGGGGCCGGCCATTGGGGGCAGAGCCGGGGGTGGGGGCGGCCATTTGGTGGCACACGGGGGGCGGGGACGGGGGCGCACGATCGCGTCATCGTGACTCCGCTCCCTCTTCGCAATGCTGTTATTTTCAGCATTGTAAAGCAGGGGGCGGGGCCACGATGACGCGATTCTGCGCGAATCGCGTCACCGGGCCCCCAGCTACGGGGGATTCCGTTTGTTTCAGGGGGGAGGTTGGGAGGGTCGAAAGCTTCCGGGAGGCTTGCCTGCCTTTCCGGGGGGCCGGGAGCGGCACCCGAAAATCGGGAGGTTCCCGGCCAAATCGGGAGGGTAGGCAAGCCTGATTTAACTGCTCATTGGAAATTGCTCAGCTGCTGTAGCTAAAGCTTACAGATTAGGTCATTAATGCTGATGTACTGGGAAGATCTGTATTCAATACATTTTCATTAGTTAGAGAGAAGTATACAGTTACTGCACCTGACCTTCCCTGTATTTCTGAATGCCGCATCTGTGTTGGATTGATCACGTTCTTACTTGCAGTTCCCGGTCACATATTAATTAAACTGCTCACAAAACAGTTGGATAAACCTGGAAGTGGGAATACCTGGACCTCAGATAACTTTCAGTACGCCCTTTGTGATGTACTTGTGTCCCCACTTAAGAAAACAGGTGATTGTTTTTGGAAGAGGGACAGTTTGTGCACTGTGGGCCTGATTCAGAGCCGGACGCTCTGACAAAGTGCTCGCTCTGAATCAGTGCCGGCCCTCTGTTTTTTTTGAGCGGCCTCCTGGCCGCTCGCATAGCTGTGGCCAGGAAGATGGTCGTGATGGTCAAGACCATCGCAACCATCTGGCTTGTGACGAGACCCTTGTGGTAGGGTCTCCTTGCCGCAAGCCCCAGAGTGCTTTTGATATCATCTTGTGATGTCAGTGGGGCCGGCCCCGTGTTTGTTATTCAGGCTCCGTGTTTGTTATTTATATTGCGCACACATTTTCCGCATCGCTTTACAGAGAATACAGAGAATATTTGTCCATTCACATCAGTCCCTGCCCCAGTGGCGCTTACAATATATAGACTTTTTGGAGTGTGGGAGGAAACTGGAGTACCCGGAGGAAACCCACGCTAACACAGGGAGAATATACAAACTCCACACAGTTAGGGCCGTGGTGGGAATCAAACCCACGACCTCAGTGCTGTGAGACAGTAATGCTAACCATTACACCATCTGTGCTGCCCTGTGTTACATATCTTTGCAACGGTCACTGATATAACATAACGTCAAAAGCCAACACATGGTGCGGAATATTGCTGTATAGTAACAGGGTTTTAATTGTTTAGATGAATAAACTATGCAATACAACTTAATTCTGAAAATGAAGGGTACGATTTAGAAACGCACGCAAGTTGGCAGCAGAGGTGGTGCATTAAATGTAGAGATGTGCACCGACCCCCTTGTTCTGGAACTGGATCTCCCCTGGTTTTGGATCTGAATCTGGTTTGGGATTTTTTTCCTTGGTGTTTTGTTTTTAGGTTTTGTTTTTGGATCTGTATTTTTTCCAAACAATTATATAAACAGCTAAAACCACATAATTTGGGCCTGTTTTTGTCCCTACAGTATTATTAACCTTAATAACAATCATTATCAGGCATTTCTAACATTTTTAACCACCTCACAGCTCACAACATTGATTTCACTATTTTTCACCAATACAGGCCAAAGGCTGCAGCGAGCTGGCTGGCTAAAATCAGGGGTGCCGGGAGGGGGGGGGGAGCGGGTACAGATTACCCGGGCCCGGGCTTCCTGAGGGGCCCGGCGGCGGCCCGGGTCCGGCACCGCTCCCCCCTCCCTTCTCTCTCAGCAGCCACAGCAGTCTCTTTTGCCTCAGGGGCTTGCAGCGCCCCCCTCCCCGGCGAAGTGCAGCTGCAATTTTTATTTTTATTTTCACTCGAGGGGGTGTGGCCACACCTCCCGTGATTAGGCCATGCCCCCACTGTACCTAGGCCCGCCGCGGCTCTCTACGGCCCTGGCTAAAGTAAGCAACAGAGCAGCGGCACAAACGCACGCCAGTTTAAAAAAGTATCAGACATCTATGAAACATTGCCGCACAGCAGTGGCAGACAGGATGGCAGTTTAAAGTTTAATAAACTATAATAATGTCAGTCGGCAATGCCCCAAATTGTTCCAAATGTATAGGAAAGAGGTGCAAGTTGGAATTGTGCCTCCCACCCACTCTTATGTGGGATATTAAAAAGGACATGCACAGTTTAACAAACCAAGCACTTTAGCCACTAGGACTGACACTTTCGTGGCTGAACTCCTTGGTTTGTTTGGGCCCCAACAAAACATTTTTTGGAAGGACTTCCTTCAATTTTTAAGGAGGAGGTTGATGATGAGGGTATTGGTGGTGGAGATTGCATGTGCCGGTCCAAACTGCTGGTAGCTGATACTGGACTGCTTGTTATTAATTTACAAATTATAATTTTGTTAAACAAATTGCATGAACTTGCTGCAAATGATGTAACAGGGAGGAGGTGCCTAGATGGTTAACGTCCCTTCCTCTGCTAACTTTGGCTTTACAAATGGAACAGATGCCTTCACAACTGTTGTCAGAATTTAGATTAAAATAATTCCACACCCAAGACGTTGCTTTTCTGGCTTTCTTTTTATCATTAGCAAGAACTGCTGCCACTGGTGGCTGATTTACGCGAACAGCAGCCTTATCATCAACATCCACATTAGCGTCAGATAGGACACAAATTTCCCAATCATCCTCCTCTTGCACTTCCTCCACACTATCATCCTCATTTTTTATTATTTCACCATCTAATACTAGCACAGCCATCTGTGAAACTGGGTGACAGCTGTTATACTTACTTCCTCTAGCAAAGAACTGTTTAATAGTCAAATGTTTTTTTAAATTACTTCTGATCACGAATGAGGATGTTGACGATGATGCAGGTGTTGGTGTTGGAGATCGAAGGCGCTTGGATCCCACAGAGAGGGAGCAGGTAGGTGACACTGCACTTGTTACGTTTTGAGTTTTGGAACTTGGCAACATACACTTTGTTATTTGATGAATGTGCTCCAAATGACGTAACAAGGAGGAGTTTCCTAGGTGGTTTAGGTCCCTCCCTCTACTCAGTCTTGCTTTGCAATGGTTACATATGGCTTGACAACTGTTGTCGGGATTGGGGTGGAAATATTTCCACACGTGAGAAGTGGATTTTTTAGTCTTTTGCCCCGGCATGACAACAATAGGCTTTGGCTTTTTCAATCCATGGACAACAGCTGTTGCCTTACTTACACAAAAGACATCCCTGGCATCAACATCCTCATCACCAACATCTTCATCATCAACATCCTCATCATCCTTAGCAAATTCAACTACCAAAATATCCTCCTCCTCCATGTGCAATTCCACAGAAGCATCCTCACTGACCACATCTGCAAGATGTTGACTGCCCTTCCCCACATTTACAGAGGGCACACAAATGTTGGAACTTGGAGGATCCTCCAGTACACTAGTATTTAGGTCTGGCTCACACATGGCAACCGCGGACACACTTGCACTCTCCTCGGGGATTTGTGATTTTGATTTCTCAGGGCACACAGCTGTTTTTTTTGAAGGGCTATCAGAATCAGAACCAGCAGTCTTCATAAAGAAAGGCCAAGGCCTTATACTTTCCTTGCCACTTCGTGTAGTGAATGGCATATTGCCAATTTTTGGTTTATTTCCTTTAAATTTTTTTTTCTTAACTTCAGTAAAAGTAGCTTTACCATATCGATGGCGTGACTTAAGCCCTGGGGCATGGGCCTTCATAGAGGATGAGGAAGTTGACGGCCTTGCACTGCTGGCGGCAGCTACAACATGTGGTTCTTGGCCTTGCTCTCCTTTCGTGTGACAGCCTTCCATATTTCTGCAGTCTTGAAGCAGTGTCACAAGCACCAATAGTGTAGCCAAAGTGCGGTTAAAAAATTCACACACGTGCAGTTGTGTGCACACAGAAAAAAAAATTACAAAAAAATACACTGTTTTTTTTTTTTTGCCAGTCTACAACTTGGGCCCAGAGCACAGACTGATGATGACTAGAGTCGGGCAGCACTAGGTTGCGTTGCCGACTTGCTAGATGTTGTGTGGCTAAGCCTAACATGCACAGACACACAGACAATTATTTGAAAAAAAAGACAATATGTATTTATTTTTTTTCCAGCTCCAGAACTTGGGCCCAGAGCACAAATTGATGACGACTGGAGTTGGGCAGCACTAGGGGGGTAATTCAGACCCGCTCGCGAGTGCAGGACGCTTGCAAGCGGGTCGATGTTACCCCAATGCGCATGTGCACGACGGAGGGAGCTCCGTCATGCACATGCGCGAGACCCGGACAGCGACAGCCAAGCTGTCGCTCCGGGTCTCGCACCAAAGGGGGCGTACTGTCGATGGTGACTGACAGCACGCCCCCTTTGGTGGGCGTGCTGGGGGTGTGGCTGCCAGACGGAGGCGTTCCCATGGGAACGCCTACCGTCTGGGTCCTGCCCCACTGACATCACTAGTGATGTCAGTGGGAGTGATTTTGTCTCTGATAGAGCCAAAATCACTCCAGGGCTTGCGGTCACCGAGACCCTACCGCAGAGTCTCGTCGCAAGCCCGATGGTCGCGATGGTCTTGACCATCGCGACCATCTTTTTGGCCGCTCGCATATGCTGTGGATGGTCACCCACAGCTATGCGAGCGGCCAGGAGGCCTCTCCATTTTTAGGTAGGAGGGCACTGATTCAGAGCGAGCGCTCTGGTCAGAGCGTCCGGCTCTGAATCAGGCCCTAGGTTGCAACTTGCGTTGCAAACTGGATACACGCACACACACAGACAGTAAAAGATAAAAAAAGACAATTGATTTTAATTAAGAATTTGGGCCCAGAGCAGCGATTGATCACGACTGGAGTTGGGCAGCACTAGGTTGCAACTTGTGTTGCTGGCTGGATCTTGTGCTGTTAAGCCTAACACGCACACACACACACAGAAAAATATTACACTAACTAAAATACACTTTTTTTTTTTTTTTACAATATATTTATTTTTTTGGGGAGTCCAGAACTTGGACCAAGATGGACGTGGCACCAGCCTAAATGTATTCTGCACACGACAAAGGTTGTTGCAAAGGGCAACAAAAGAGAAAAACTCGCTTTTTGGGGGCACTCTTAAAGAAATACTCATTGAAAATTGGATAGTAGATAATGAATTGTTAAAATTTAACCTTTATTAAATTCCCTCTAAGAAGAGTGATAATTAATACACTCTAATAAATTGACAAACAACAATAAACATGTAATGATATCACGTAGATCATACTGAAATGTCATACAATAATATATATGAAAGGCGAAAATTGCTCTCTAGTAAATCGTTCTGAATAGACACCTGAGGTAGAAAATTAATAAATATAAAAAGATGTATAAATACACTCTAGCCCTCAGGGGTAAACCACTCAAATTTACTGATAATGCAACCTCTGTAGTATATTGAATATTAGGATGGAAATAAATAAATAAAATAATTATATTAACACAGCATAATTGTACTGAAACACAAAATACTCTATCTGCTTGGAATAAATTGATAAATAACTTTATCATGTAAAGGCACTACAGTTGGACAGATGGACACAGCAGACCAGCCCAGAATGGATCAGCAGTGCACTAGCCCAGGACACAGCAGACAGCACAGCACCACTCTCGAAGCACTATACTACCCACCCTCCCTGTTCAGTCTCCACAGCTGGAGTGAAATGGCTTCCGCCGCGTGGTACTTATATACTACATTGATCATAGAGACGTAAGCTCGCGAATCGCGAGATTTCCAACTCTATGGTTTTGCCTCAGTTTCAAGATCCGAGTCAAGCGGGAAACTCAGAGCCTGCTTGGATCCGACTCGGATCTGCAAAATTCGGGTGAGCTCGGTTCTCTGAGAATCGAACCCGCTCATCCCTAATTAAATGTATATCTCTGCGGCAGTTAACCGCACCGCCCATATCTCTGCTTCTGAAAATAACCGTCATCATTATCAGCATGCAACGAAGCCAGCCTACCCTTGGTGCAAAAGATCCATCTGAAATTGCACGGATCTCTGCATATGCTCAGCTCTAAATACCTTGCAATTTGACCAATAGATGCACACGATTCTGATTTGGCTCAAGTTGCTCAAAGATGCAAATGATTGGCTACAGAACATGCGCAGTGTGAAAATTCTCAAGATCCTTCCACAAAACGGACTTGCTTGGAACTCTGAATGAGACCCTAAGTCTATTGGCCCAATTCAGAGGTGCATGCTGTGTCTATACTGCACGCAAGTTGTCATTGTATTTAGTCTGTGCGTGCTTCTAAGTCGCACTGCGCATGCGTGCTGATGGTCAAGAGATGCAGAATAAATTTGGAAGCAGTGAGAGGCAATATTAGTGGGTGTTTATGACTGGTAACAAGGGAGTGGCTAGCCAGATACGGGCGTGTCACAGGAGTGTACACTGACACAACGGTCTAGTGCAATGTTCGATAGTGTGACCGATGCTTCTGATGTTGCATCCTAATACACACAGCAGCGATTACCATAAAGCCCTTGCCATAAATCCATTAGCATAAAGCTGCAGTTGCAGCTGCAATAGCGTGCAGCTCTGAATCAAGCCCTGTGTCTTCATTTTCCAGGTCCTCTTTATTTTTTTGATAATTGATTTTAGAAAGTGGTGGAACCCATAGGAGAATGAGCCCCTACCAGTGGAGACTCCAGAGGTGGAGCTGCAGCGCAGTCTAAAATTCAAGTAGGGGAGCAACACCAACTGCCACCCCAAACCCTGTCAAACATCGCCTATTCGGGACTTACTGGCAGTTGGTGTGGTTCCCCTATTTGAAATTTGGACTGCAGTGCAGCCCCACCTCTGGAGCCATCACTGGCCCCTACCTAACACAAACAGTACTAGATTTATTATGGTTATGGAGAACTTTCTGTGCCCTTGAGGAGCTACAGTTACAAACCGTACTGCAGGTAGAAAGAAAAGTTGCAGAAATTATCCTTTGTTTGCAAAATGAGCGAACATGGGGCCTGGTTCAGTAAGGGTCAGTGGCGGCTCCAGAGGTGGGGCTACAGAGCAGTCCAAAATCCAAATGCTGCCAAACATCGCAGGCCGGGACTCACTGGCTGTTGGTGTGGCTTCCCATTGGAATATTGGTCTGCAGCCATCACCCCTGGAGCAGCCACTGGTAAGGATCGCTATTGCAGTCGCAGCTGCGAATTTGCACAGAGCGCAAAAACCAAAAATATGCTAATGCTTTCCAAAGCTCAGCCGGCATAAAGACGCCCGCATACTTTCTCACATCCGTCCAATGTCGCTCTTTTGTGTAAACATCGCTATCATCAACACACATCGCACAGGTATGCAACATTTGCACCAAGTCTGACCAGCCGCAGAAACTCCAAGTCTCCTCGACACGCAGAGGCTTCTCAAGATGCGTATGCAATTGCTATGGCTAATTTATGCACGCCCAAGCAACGGCGGTCAAACGGACAGACACACCTGCATTATTCGGAACACTCTATCGTCACCACCCCGAAACGCTGACAGCCTGTAAATCACTCTGCGATGGATTCCTCTGTGCTTCCGTAGTCACAGTACGATCGCAGCGCATGCGCGGTGTGGTTTATATACGCATGTGCAATGGCTAACAATCGCTCGATCTGCGTATGTAGTTGCATTAGCGATCGCTGTTGCATCAGCCCCATGTTGCGAAATAGAGGCTAAAACCCTGGTATATGTCAAATAAAGTTTATACTCACATCAGCTAACAGAGTTTTCTCTTTCATTAATATCATCTCATGTTAGTGATGGTCATAAACCGCATTAACATTGCAAATTGAAATGTAGAATGCAGGGGACATTTATGCCATAGACACTATGCATCATCTCTAATACTGTCATATAGGCTGTCATTAAGGAACACCAGGCTATATTTATCAAAATCTCATCAAGTTATACATGAAGTAAACTATCAACTTTTAAAATACTTCTGCAGTATATTTACTTTTCCTTTTCTTTAATCACTGTTTTGTACTAATATATCTTGGGTATAGAATACCGAGGTGTAATAAATAAAAATTCTAGAGCAGTTTGTCATGAAAAAAAATATAATATAATAAAAAAGTAAAGGTTAGTGTGGGTCATGACAAGATGATTGATGTAATATTATTTCTCAGATATTACGGACTCGCTAAGTTACCCACCTCTGAGAGGCTGATATTTGTCAGCACAAACGCAGAACACTTTCAACAATCTCCCACTTTTGAAATAAGTAGCCTTGAAGAGAGCATAAAATGAAAATGACATTGAGTATAATGAAATAACATGAAGTCTAGGAAAAAGGATCATATTGTAAACATCCCAGCATTTATCTCCCTGGAATGTCTCTGTCCTTGTCTGTCTCAACCACATTTTCAGTCATTTCGTGACTTCAGTGCAACTTTTAGCATCGTAGGCTGATTCTTGCAAAATGTCTCATGTGTCTCTCTTTGGTGATTAATGGAAAAATATGGAATACAGTTTATCCACACATGGAAGCCGTTTAAATCAATAATGAGATTTATGTCCATTTTTATTATTATTATTATTATTATTATTATTATTATTATTATTTCAGATAACTGTATCCTGAGTCTGCACAGCAAAGCTGAAAAAGAGCATAGATATCCTATCCTGTGTGTTTATCATTTTGTATATATTTTTATCCCGGTGTCTGTTACTTTTTTCTAAACCAATTTGTCTTTTGTATCACGCAGCGATATCTAATTTCTGTAAGTACTGTTTGTGGGTTTTATTTAGCATACAGAATGCGGGAAGTACTGCCAGTTATGCATGCTTCATACTGTATATTTGTAATGCTTCCAAGGAATTCAATTCAGCACGATGGCCATGAGGTGTCTCCAGAATGGATGGGGAAGTCATTCTGTGATCAAAAAAAATTCCACATTGTGCTGAATTGAATTCATATGCTCACAATAAACTCTATTTATTAACATTATTTTTATTAAAATAAAGTGAAAACGGGTGTTTTCACACCCTTTTCCATTATTTTAGTATCATCTAAAGTTACTACAGGGCAATTGGAGTAGGATTCGTAAAATTCTACTCCAAGCCCTAATTATTACTTGAGGTGTATACACACACAACGATTTTTTGAACGATTATCGCTTAACAAAATCGTTTAACGATAATCGTTTGAAAAAATCGTTCACTTTCTGAGTCAAACGATGAACGATTATTGTTCATGAGCGTTCACGTTTGTAGTTTGTAGTTCAGTCAGACTTGTCAACTCAACGATTTTCATTAAGTTAATATGCAAAAATCGTTTGTAGTTCATAAAAATCGTTCATTACATTTAAATGAACATACTAAATGAACAACTTTAGTAAACGATTTTAGTTCATTTAGTGAAAAATCGTTTCACTCTAAAATCGTTCATTAACTCAATCGTTGTGTGTATATGCAGCTTTATTTTTAGTAAGCAGATCGCATTTCCAATAATTGTAATGGGAAATGCGATCTGTCTGGTAGTTACTAAAAATAAATCGTGAAAGAATACCGGGGGAAGCCCTGTGCTAATAACGCCACCTGGAGGTGGCATTATCCAGAGTCTCCCCCGGGATACCAGACTCCTGCTCCGCTCTAACAGACAGGGCAGAGCCCGGAGGCGGGCCCAGTGTTCAGCTGTGTGGTCTAAACAGACCACACGCTGATACACTGCTAAAAAAAATATATACATATATATATATATATATATAGTGAAAAAAAAACTTGAGTCCAGGGACCGGTGATCAGGGCTACGGTGTCCTCCCTCCGGTCAGCTGGTATCCCATCTTGCACTGGGACCCGGTCAGCTGACGGGGTCCCAGTACAGGATGGGAGATCAGCTGACCGGAGTCAAGGAGGACATCACCAGAGTCCCGATCACCGGAGGTAAGTTTATTTAACGAAGGAGGGGTCGCACGGGGGGGTCCACGATTGCAGGGGTGGGGCTTAATGGCGGGTCGGGGCATAGCGATGGCCGGTCTGTGCATGCGCAGGCACTTGTCACAGTATTTTTTGCGAAAATACCGTGATAAGTGTGCGGAAGGGATTCGCAGTGTCAGAGCTATATATATATATATATATATAATATATATATATATATATATTAGGGGTGTGCATCGGCCACTTTTCGTGTTTTGTGTTTTGGTTTTGGATCTGGATCTTTCTTCGTGTTTTGGATCTGGATTGGTTTTGCCAAAACCACCCTTCGGTGTTTTGGATTCTGGGTTTTGTGTTTTGGATCTGTATTTTTTTTTAAAAAAGCATAAAAACAGCTAAAATCACAGAATGTGTTGATTTTTCTGCTCCTATGCTATTATTAACCTCAAAAACCTTAATTTCCACTCATTTCCAGTCTATTCTGAACACCTCACACCTCACAATAGTGTTTTTATGTCCAAAAGGTTGCACCGAGGTAGATGGATGACTATGCTAAGCGACACGAGTGGGCGGCACAAACACGTGGCCCATCTAGGAGTGACACTGCAGTGGCAGACAGGATGGCAGTTTGAAAAACTAGGCCCCAAACAGTACATAATTCAAAGAAAAAAAGAGGTGCAAGATGGAATTGTCCTTGTGCCCTCCCACCCACCCTTATGTTGTATAAACAGGACATGCACACTTTAACAAACCAATCATTTCAGCGCCAGGGTCTGCCACACGACTGTGGCTGAAATGATTGGTTCGTTTGGGCCCCCACAAAACAAGCCGGCAATTAATCTGTCCCTGCACAAACTGGCTCTATGGAGGCAAGATGTCGTCCTCATCCTCATCCACCGATTCCTCACCCTCTTCAGTGTTGTGTACATCCTCATCCTCACAGAGTATTAACTCGTCCCCACTGGAATCCACCACCACAGGTCCCTCTGTACGTTCTGGAGGCTGGTCTCCCTGGAAGAGTTGATAATTAATTTTTATGAACATCATCTTCTCCACATTTTGTGGAAGCAACCTCCTACGCCTTTCGCTGACAAGGTTCCCGGCTGCACTAAACACTCTTTCGGAGTACACACTGGAGGGGGGGAAACTCAGGTAAAATAGAGCCAGTTTGTACAGGGGCCTCCAAATTGCCTCTTTTTCCTGCCAATACAGGTATGGACTGTCTGACATGCCTACTTGGATGCTGTCACTGATGTAATCCTCCACCATTCTGTCAATGGTGACAGTATCATATGTAATGACAGTAGACATGTCAGAAATTGTTGCCAGGTCCTTCAGTCCGGACCAGATGTCCAAACTTGGAACTGCCTGTTTTGCATAACCGCCAGCGGGTTGCTTAGGATACCTAAGTTTTTTCCTGGCAGCCCCAGTTCTGGAGAAAATGAAGAAGGAGCTGTTGACGTGTCACGTTCCGCTTCAGCTGACAGTGTTTTCACCAGCAGGTCTTTGCACCTCTGCAGGCTTGTGTCAGCCGGAAAGAGAGACACCACATAGGCTTTAAACCTAGGATCGAGCACGGTGGCCAAAATGTAGTGGTCTGATTTCAACAGATTGACCACCCTGGAATCCTGGCAAAGTGAAAGAAGGGCTTCATCCACAAGTCCCACATGCCGAGCGGAATCGCTCTGTCTTAGCTCCTCCTTCATTTTCTCCAGCTGCTTCTGCAAAAGCCTGATGAGGGGAATGACCTGACTCAAGCTGGCAGTGTCTGAACTGACTTCACATGTGGCAAGTTCGAAGGGCTGGAGAACCTTGCACAATACGGAAATCATTCTCCACTGTGCTTTAGTCAGGTGCATACCCCCTCTTTTGCCTATGTCATAGGTGGATGTATAGGCTTGAATGGCCTTTTGCTGCTCCTCCATCCTCTGAAGCATATAGAGGGTTGAGTTCCACCGTGTCACAACCTCTTGCTTCAGGTGATGGCGGGGCAGGTTCAAGAGTGTTTGCTGGTGCTCCAGTCTTCAGAACGCAGTCGCTGAATGGCAAAAGTGGCCAGAAATTTTTCGGGCCACCCAGAGCGTCTCCTTTTCTGCACCACCAAGTTTATTGTGTGAGCAAAACATGGGACATGCTGGAATTTGCCCAGATGTAATGCCCGCACAATATTGGTGGCGTTGTCAGATATCACAAATCCCCAGGAGAGTCTAAGTGGGGTAAGCCACTGGGCGATGATTTCCCTCAGTTTCTCTAAGAGGTTGTCGGCGGTGTGCCTCTTACTGAAACTGGTGATACACAGCGTAGCCTGCCTTGGAACGAGCTGGCGTTTCTGAGATGCTGCTACTAGTGACGCTGCTGCTGTTGCTGCGTAAGGTGATACATCTACCCAGTGGGCTGTCACAGTCATATAGTCCTTAGTCTGCCCTGTTCCACTTGTCCACATGTCCGTGGTTAAGTGGACATTGGGTACAACGGCATTTTTCAGGACACTGAGGACACTTTTTCTGACGTTTCTGTACAGTCTCGGTATCGCCTGCCTAGTGAAGTGGAATCTAGACGGGATTTGGAACCGGGGACACACTACCTCCATCAATTGTCTAAATCCCACTGCACTAATGGCGGATACCGGATGCACGTCTAACACCAACATAGCAGTCAAGGCCTCAGTTATACGTTTTGCTTCAGGATGACTGCTGTCATACTTAAAGGACTGTTGGAGGGTCAATTATTTAGTAAAAGTAGTGGTGTTCCTACTTCCTCTCTGGGATGATGAACGACTCCCAGCAGCAGTAACAGCAGCAGTGGCAGCAGGAGGCGTAGCAATGCAGGATCCTCTGGAGGAATCCCGGATAGGAGAGTCAGTCATGCCAGTGACATGGCCTGCAGGACTACTTCCGATCCTGACTAAGGAGGAAATTGACGAGGAGGGAGTTGACGGTGTGGTTTGCAGGCGCTTGGATACAACACGACAACGGGATTTAGGTGTCCCTGGCCTGCTTACGGTCTTAGCCAAAGTTTCTGAACTTGACAGTAACTTTTTATGAACGCGCTGCAGGTGCCGTATAAGGGAGGATGTTCCTAGGTGGTTAACATCCCTACCCCTACTTATTTCACCTTTACATATGGTACATATGGCAAGACAGTTGTTGTCCAGATTTGGATAGAAATATTGCCAGACCAAAGAGGTGGAATGTTTGGTCTTCTACCCAGGCATGACCGTGATGGGCTTTTTCATCCCACGGACAACAACTGTCTCCCCCGGAGCCTGATTTAAACAAACCACATCACCATCAGAATCCTCCTCGCCAACTTCCTCCTCAGCGCCAGCTACACCAGTATCCTCATTCTGTTGTACTTCAACAGTGACATCTTCAATTTGCATATCAGCAAGTGGACTGTGGGTGCTCCTTTCAGCACTTGCAGGGGGCGTGCAAATGGTGGAAAGAGCCACCTCTTCCCGTCCAGTGCTGGGAAGGTCAGGCATCGCAACCACCACCACACTTGGACTCTCCTTGGGGATTTGTGATATCGCACAGTTCTTCGCTGTGCTTTTGCCAGCTTAACTCATTTGATTTTTTTAGTGGGAGGAGGGCTTCCATCGTCATGTGAAGCTGAACCACTAGTCATGAACATAGGGAAAGACCTTAGCCATTCCTTGCCACTCCATGTCGTAAAAGGCATATTGGCAAGTTTACGTTTCTCTTCAGATGATTTAAATGTTTTTTTCAAGGTCATTTTCCTGAACTTTGCCATTTGGGATTGTATGTGCCCTCTACTATGACATTGGGCATCGGCCTTGGCAGACGACGTTGATGGCATGTTATCGTTTATGTCATGACTAGTGGCAGCAGCTTCAGCACTAGGAGGAAGTGGTTCTTGATCTCTCTCTATTTTATTTTTATCGGAGAAAGTTTGGTCCTCCATTTATGTTATATCGATTTGATATATACGTGCGGCTAAGGCGCACACAAACACAGAAAATATTTTTTTATTTTTGCTGGAGAGTAGTGCACTTTGTGGGTTACACCACCCTTTAAGAAATGAGCCAGCCGGCTCTTTACTTATGGGACACAGGCGCACGCTTGGCGCTGCTCCTTTGTTGATGCACGTGTGGCTACTGCGCACACAATTCACAAACACAGAAAATGTTTTTATTTGGTTTGGAGTGTACTTTGGGGGTTACAGCACCCTTTAACGGTCAAGCCAGCCGGCCCTTTACTTATGACACAGGCGCACGCTTGGCACTACTTTGTTGATGCACGTGCGGCTACTGCGCACACAACTCACAAACACAGAAAAAAAATATTTCTTTATTTGGTTTGGAGTGTACTTTGGGGGTTACAGCACCCTTTAATGGTCAAGCCAGCCGGCCCTTTACTTATGATACAGGCGCACGCTTGGCACTACTTTGTTGATGCACGTGCGGCTACTGCGCACACAATTCACAAACACAGAAAATATTTTTTTATTTGGTTTGGAGTGTACTTTGGGGGTTACAGCACCCTTTAACGGTCAAGCCAGCCAGCCCTTTACTTATGACACAGGCTCACGCTTGGCACTACTTTGTTGATGCACGTGCGGCTACTGCGCACACAATTGACAAACACAGAAAATATTTTTTTATTTGGTTTGGAGTGTACTTTGGGGGTTACAGCACCCTTTAACGGTCAAGCCAGCCGGCCCTTTACTTATGACACAGGCGCACGCTTGGCACTACTTTGTTGATGCACGTGCGGCTACTGCGCACACAATTCACAAACACAGAAAATATTTTTTTATTTGGTTTGGCGTGTACTTTGGGGGTTACAGCACCCTTTAACGGTCAAGCCAGCCGGCCCTTTACTTATGACACAGGCGCACGCTTGGCACTACTTTGTTGATGTACGTGCGGCTACTGCGCACACAATTCACAAACACAGAAAATATTTTTTTATTTGGTTTGGAGTGTACTTTGGGAGTTACAGCACCCTTTAACGGTCAAGCCAGCCGGCCCTTTACTTATGACACAGGCGCACGCTTGGCACTACTTTGTTGATGCACGTGCGGCTACTGCGCACACAATTCACAAACACAGAAAAAAAATATTTTTTTATTTGGTTTGGAGTGTACTTTGGGGGTTATAGCACCCTTTAACGGTCAAGCCAGCCGGCCCTTTCCTTATGACACAGGCGCACGTTTGGCACTACTTTGTTGATGCACGTGCGGCTACTGCGCACACAATTCACAAACACAGAAAAAAAATATTTTTTTTAGCACTTGGGGGGAGCACCCCTGACGGACAGAGCACCCCCTGGACAACACTACAGCTCCCCTTTAGGACTGGGACACTGCACAGGACTTTGGAGTGGACACAGCCCCTATGGACAACTGACTGCACAACACAGTCCAGCCCCTATGGACTTTGAAGTAGTGGACACAGCCCCTATGGACAACAGCAGCACAGCGCAGCAGAACACTACTCTGCACTACACTACACTACACTACACAGCCCAGCCAGCCCTAACTCCCACCCTCCCTCTTCACTGTCCACAGCCGAGTGAGAAAATGGCTTATATAGGATCCAAAACCCGCGAGATCCGGAAGGCGGGATGATGACGTTTTGCCTCGATTTCAGATCCGAGTCAGGCAGGAAAAGTCGAGCCTGACTCGGATCGGCCTCGGATCGGGGGGGGCTCGGGGAGGTTCGGATTTCAGAAATCCGAACCCGCTCACCCCTAATATATATATATATATATATATAAATTATATATATATATATATATGCGGATTGTAGTAAATAGAGCCCAAAGTCACTTTGGGCCATATTCATCAGGATAAAAATTTAAATAGTGATACTTCAGTTTTGAACTCGCCGCAAGTTCATTGTTAAATGCAGACCTATTTATCATTCCTCCATTACTAAAGTATCACATCCGAAAAGCTGCTATTTCTGTGGAGACAGCTATTCGGATATGTGAAACGTTTCCCCTTTAGCTGCGCTGTTGTCTTACTGACTGCATATACCGGCCTGCGCTGTCCTCTTACTGACTGCATATACCAGCCTGCGCTGTCCTCCTTCTGTCCTCCTACTGACTGCATATACCAGCCTGCGCTGTTCTCCTACTGACTGCATATACCAGCCTGCGTTGTCCTCCTACTGACTGCATATACCAGCCTGCGTTTTCCTCCTACTGGCTGCATATACCAGCCTGTGCTGTCCTCCTACTGTCCTCCTACTGACTGCATATACCAGCCTGCGCTGTTCTCCTACTGACTGCATATACCGGCCTGCGCTGTCCTCCTACTGACTGCATATACCAGCCTGCGCTGTCCTCCTACTGACTGCATATACCAGCCTGCATTGTACTCCTACTGACTGCATATATCAGCCTGCGCTGTCCTCCTACTGACTGCATATACCAGCCTGCGTTGTCCTCCTACTGACTGCATATACCAGCCTGCGCTGTCCTCCTACTGACTGCATATACCGGCCTGTGCTTTCCTCCTACTGACTGAATATACCGGCCTGCGCTGTCCTCCTACTGACTGCATATACCGGCCTGCGCTGTCCTCCTACTGACAGCATATACCAGCCTGCGCTGCCCCCCTACAGACTGCATATACCAGCATGCGCGGCCCCCCTAGTGACTGCATATACCAGCCTTCACTGTCCTCCTACTGACTGCATATACCAGCCTGCGCTGTCCTACTGACTGCATATACCAGCCTGCGTTGTCCTCCTACTGGCTGCATATACCAGCCTGCGCTGTCCTCCTACTGACTGCATATATCAGCCTGCGCTGTCCTACTGACTGCATATACCAGCCCGCGCTGTCCTCCTACTGACAGCATATACCAGCGTGCGCTGTCCTCCTAATGACTGCATATACCGGCCTGTGCTGTCCTCCTACTGACTGCATATACCGGCCTGTGCTTTCCTCCTACTGACTGCATATACCGGCCTGCACTGTCCTCCTACTGACTGCATATACCGGTCTGCGCTGTCCTCCTACTGACTGCATATACCAGCCTGCGCTGTCCTCCTACTGTCCTCCTACTGACTGCATATACCAGCCTGCGCTGTCCTCCTACTGACTGCATATACCAGCCTGCGCTGCCCCCTACTGACTGCATATACCAGCCTGCGCTGCCCCCCTAGTGACTGCATATACCAGCCTGCGCTGTCCTCCTACTGACTGCTTATACCAGCCTGCGCTCTCCTACTGACTGCATATACCAGCCTGCGCTGTCCTCCTACTGACTGCATATACCAGCCTGTGCTGTCATCCTGCTGACTGCATATATCAGCCTGCGTTGTCCTCCTACTGACTGCATATACCAGCCTGCGCTGTCCTCCTACTGACTGCATATACCGGCCTGTGCTTTCCTCCTACTGACTGAATATACCGGCCTGCGCTGTCCTCCTACTGGCTGCATATACCGGCCTGCGCTGTCCTCCTACTGACAGCATATACCAGCCTGCGCTGCCTCCCTACAGACTGCATATACCAGCATGCACGGCCCCCCTAGTGACTGCATATACCAGCCTTCACTGTCCTCCTACTGACTGCATATACCAGCCTGCGCTGTCCTACTGACTGCATATACCAGCCTGCGTTGTCCTCCTACTGGCTGCATTTACCAGCCTGCGCTGTCCTCCTACTGACTGCATATACCAGCCTGCGCTGTCCTACTGACTGCATATACCAGCCCGCGCTGTCCTCCTACTGACAGCATATACCAGTGTGCGCTGTCCTCCTACTGACTGCATATACCGGCCTGTGCTGTCCTCCTACTGACTGCATATACCGGCCTGTGCTTTCCTCCTACTGACTGCATATACCGGCCTGCACTGTCCTCCTACTGACTGCATATACCGGTCTGCGCTGTCCTCCTACTGACTGCATATACCAGCCTGCGCTGTCCTCCTACTATCCTCCTACTGACTGCATATACCAGCCTGCGCTGTCCTCCTACTGACTGCATATACCAGCCTGCGCTGCCCCCTACTGACTGCATATACCAGCCTGCGCTGTCCTCCTACTGACTGCATATACCAGCCTGCGCTCTCCTACTGACTGCATATACCAGCCTGCGCTGTCCTCCTACTGACTGCATATACCAGCCTGCGCTGTCCTCCTGCTGACTGCATATATCAGCCTGCGCTGTCCTCCTACTGACTGCATATACCAGCCTGCGGTTTCCTCCTACTGGCTGCATATACCGGCCTGCGCTGTCCTCCTACTGACTGCATATACCAGCCTGTGCTGTCCTCCTACTAACTGCATATACCAGCCTGCGCTGTCCTCCTACTGACTGCATATACCAGCCTGCGCTGTCCTCCTACTGCCTGCATTTACCGGCCTGCGCTGTCCTCCTACTGACTGCATATATCAGCCTGCGGTGTCCTACTACTGACTGCATATATCAGCCTGCGCTGTCCTCCAACTGACTGCATATACCAGCCTGCGCTGTCCTACTACTGACTGCATATATCAGCCTGCTCTGCCCCACCTGTGTGACTGCATATATCAGCCTGTGCTGTCCTCCAACTGACTGCATATACCAGCCTGCGCTGTCCTACTACTGACTTCATATATCAGCCTGCGCTGTCCTCCTACTGACTGCATATACCAGCCTGCGCTGTCCTCCTACTGACTGCATATACCAACCTGCGCTGTCCTCCTACTGACTGCATATACCAGCCTCCGCTGTACTCCTACTGACAGCATATACCAGCCTGCGCTGTCCTCCTACAGACTGCATATACCGGCCCGTGCTGTCCTCCTACTGACTGCATATACCGGCCCGCGGTGTCCTCCTACTGACTGCATATATCGGCCTGCGCTGTCCTCCTATTGACTGCATATATCGGCCTGCGCTGTCCTCCTACTGACTGCATATATCGGCCCGCGCTGTCCTCCTACTGACTGCATATACCGACCTGCGCTGTCCTCCTACTGACTGCATATACCGGCCTGTGCTGTCCTCCTACTGACTGCATAAACCGGTCTGCGCTGTCCTCTTACTGACTGCATATATCGGCCTACGGCATACTTGCCTACTCTCCCTGGACTGTCGGGACAAGCAGGGGGTGAAGGGGTTACAATTGCCTGGACCTGGCCTTGATGGAGGGCCCCGACGGGGACCACGTCACCTCCTGTCCATGTCTCATACCTGTCAGCAGCAGCCTGTGACTTCCCAGCCCAGCACACGCTGGGATGGTTTTCGCATAGTAGAAAGGGATAATTGTTTCTTGTAGGTGGGAGAGAGAGGTGGTTGTCAACACCCAGGCCAGTGGTACATCTAAGAGCATTTCGCGAAGAGATTTTAGACGTACTGCATGAAGGGCAGTGTTATTAAGGGCCATGCAGGTCAAGATAAAACACTTTAATTGAATTCTGGAGGAAATAGGGAGTCAGTGTAGGGATTTGCAAAATGGTGCGACGGATGTTTAACGGCGAGAGAGGAGGTTCATTCTATTTGCATTATTTAAGATGGATTAAAGCAGGGATAGATGGGTGAGGAAAATTCCAGATGGGAGAAGGTTGCAGTAGTCAAAGTGGGAAATGAGAGAGTGTGCAAGAGTTTTCTTGATAATGAACAGTGAATATTTTGAAAATATTTTTATTGTGGAGGCAACAGCACTGGGAGAGAGAATGAATGTTTGGAATAAAGCAAATGGTGTAAGACCAATGCAGTGGGCTTGGGAGACTGAGGAAACAGCAATGTTCTTGACAGTGATGGAGATTTGAGGGCAGGCGGTGACTCTTAGGAGGGAAATGGATAGCTCTCTTTTGGTTCAGGTGTATATATAAAATTTAATCGAAAAAAAATTTCAGACACATTTAACTTATACAATACAAAATAAAAATAATTGGAAGAAAATAGTCAGAAGAAAAAGAAAAAATTGAAGATAAATATTGTCTGGTTAGATCATACACTGTCTTAATGGAAAAAAGTAACAATGTTTTAAAAATGAGAATATCAGATCCTTGTAAAAGATAACAGATTATTTATTGGAATAACAGACTCCTGTCCTCCTATTTGCTTGGAGTTGTTTTTAGATCCAAATATATATGTTCAGCTGACAGCATGAGTGTAACAGTCCCCAGTGTGAATGTTTTCTCCTCTCAGGGTATGAGGTTGTAAATAATATTGTGTATTACACTTACAGCTTCCAGGTATGTTATTGGGCCTCTGATGCAAGGGGTGAGGGGGGCTGCTGTGCCACATCTAGCAAGTGCCGGACCCACTGACATGTGTCTCACATGCGTAGTGCGAAATCCATCACTGTGTTTTGCTACACTTTAATAAATGCCATTCCACACTATATTTGTAAAAACCATAGAGTCTATGAATACAGTTGTGATGACAATGGGCAATCGGTTCCACTGTGTGGTGTGGTTGCAGGTTCACGTGCAACAATTAAGGCCAAATATACAAAATGTTATGGTCAAATCAGAAATGAAGCAAACATCTTGCAGAACAATTTTGAATGTGAACAAGTACAGTACGGTGGAGAATCGAGGCTAGAAAGCTGGCACATGGATGTTGGCAAATTCATTTTATTATGCCAGGAATGGACACACCCATTAGAAACTATATGGTGAACCACAGTTTGTGCTAAAAGCCACAGAGAGTCTGTGCTGTAGCCAAACTATGGGTAATAATCTCCAGAAATTACAAAGATGACTACAACTTGCTATAAAGTAGAGATGAGTGGTTCGGTTTTGGCTCGGATCTTCTCGTCCAGTTTTGATCTCAGAACTAGGCAAAACATCATTTTTCATGGACATCTGTGCGGAGATGTCCATGAAAGATGACGTTTTGCCTCGTTCCGAGATCTGAACTTGGAGGGAAGATCTGAGTCAAAACCAAATTGCTCATCTCTACTGTAAAGAACATTTCCCATTGAGAATTGTCAAGACCTGGGGGAAAATTTACTAAGCAATGGCTTTTTGGTTTGTTTATAGTGGTGCTTGAAAGTTTGTGAATCCTTCAGAATTTTCTATATTTCTGCTGAAATTTGGTCTAAAACTACCTCAGTTTTTCACACAAGTCCTAAAAGTAGATAAAGAGAACCAAAACAAACAAATGAGACAAAAAAATTAGACATGCACATTTTTTTTATAGAGGAAAATGATTCAGTATCACAAATCTGTGATTGGCAAAAGTATGTGAACCTTTGCTTTCAGTATCTGGTATGACCCCTTTGTGCAGCAATAACTGCTTCTAAACGTTTCCGGTACTTATTAATTAGTCCTGGACATCGGCTTGGAGGAATTTTACCCCATTCCTCCGTACAAAGCTGCTTCAACTCTGTTATGTTAGTGGATTTCCTCCCATGAACTGCTCGCTTCAGGTCCTTCCACAACATTTCAACTGGATTAAGGTCAGGACTTTGACTTGGCCATTCCAAACCTTAAAATGCATTGTTCTGTAACCATTCTTTGGTCGAATGATTTGTGTGCTTTGGGTTGTTGTCTTGCTACATGATCCACGTTCTCTTGAGATGCAGCTCATGGATAGATGTCCTGACATTTTCCTTTAGAATATTCTTGTATAATTCAGAATTCATTGTCCCATCAATGATGGCAAGTTGTCCTGGGCCAGATGCAGCAAAACAGGCCCAAACCATGATCCACCACCACCGTGTTTCACAGATGATATGAGGTTTTTATGCTGGAATGCAGTGTTCTCATTTCTCCAAATATAGCGCTTCTCATTTAAACTCATCTGTCCAGAAAACATTGTTCCAATAATCTTCTGACTTGTCCAGCTGATTTAGCAAACTCTAGATGAGCAGCAATGTTCTTTTTGTAGAGCAGTGTCTTTCTCCTTGCAATCCTGCCATGCACACCATTGTTGTTCAGTGTCCTCCTGATGGTGGACTCATGAACATTAACATTAGCTAATGTGAGACAGGCTTTCAGTTGCTTAGAGGTTACCTTGGGTTCCTTTGTGACCTTGCAAACTATTAGACACCTTGCTCTTGGCATGATCTTTGTTGGTCGACCACTCCTGGGGAGGGTAATAATGGTCTGGAATTTCTTCCATTTGTACACAATCTCTCTGACTGTTGATTGTTATGGGTAAATTTACTGAAGTGAGAGTTTTTGGAAGTGAGTTTTAAAAGTGATGTTGCCCATAGCAACCAATCAGATTCTACTTAACATTTAACTAGCACCTTCTAGAAGATAATAGCTAGAATCTGATTGGTTGCTATGGCCAACATCACTTTTAAAACTCACTTCTAAAAACTCTCACTTTAGTAAATTTACCCATTGGAGTTCAAACTCGTTAGAGATGGTTTTGTGACCTTTTCCAGCCTGATGAGAATCAACAACTCTTCTTCTAAGGTCCTCAGAAATCTCCTTTGTTTGTGGCATGATACACTTCCACAAACATGTGTTGTGAACATTAGACTTTGATAGATCCCTGTTATTTTAAAACGACAGGTTGTCCACTCACACCTGATTGTCATTCCATAGATTGAAAATACCTAACTCTAATTTCACCTTCAAAATATCTGCTAAGCTTAAAGGTTCACGTACTTTTGACACTCACAGATATGTAATATTGGATCATTTTCCTCAATAAAAAAATGAGCAAGTCTACTTTCTTTGTCCCATTTGTTTGATTTGGTTCTCTTTATCTACTTTTAGGACTTGTGTGAAAATCTGAGGTAGTTTTAGACAAATTTCTGCAGAAATCTAGAAAATTCTGAAGAGTTCACAAACTTTCAAGCACCACGGTATACCCTGAAATTTAAATCAGCAATGATATTCAAAGCAAAATATGCCATGTTTTTCTTTTAATAACACTCTCGGTTTACATGTTGGGCTGAAAGACGCCAAGAAGTGGCGGTTTAGTAAATTTACCCCATGGAGTGATTGGAAGCTAGAGGAAAAGGTCCTTAAAAGTGACCCCCACTAGACTTCTACTTGGTGGGTCCTTCCTACTGGTTACATACCTTGATTTGAGTGGATTTATCCTTTAAAACAATTAACTTTTATTTACCAAATATGGAGATGAAGCCAGTTTTGAGACTTATATGCAGCTTGGTGTAGTAAATACATGCCAGTAGATACTAAAAAGCCCAGTAATGTATGCAGAGCTTCAAACGTGCACTGAAAACCCACCTGTTCATCAAAGCATGCCCTTCCACCATATAACCATGTCACCAGGTCTCTGTCCCTCCCGCCTCAGCCATCTCTACCTTGCTTACTTCCTGCACTCAGGTCCCCCTCTACACACTCATGCCTCATGTCATCTGTCTGTCTCCCCTCTCCCCTAGATTGTAAGCTCCTAGGAGCAAGGTCCTCCTCCCCACTGTCTCAGAGCCTTCTTCTCTAGCACTTCTATGAGAATACTAAATACAGAGCATCTTTCACTGCCTGCCTCTCTGCTGATTGTCCTAGGAATGGAGCGAGCGGCGCACACTCCATGTAGATGCCCACGGACCAGCCCGTCTCTGCTTGAAGACCCTTAGAACCGTGGGGCCCTGGGCAGCTGCCCAATAAGCCCATACATTAAGATGGCTCTGGATCGCAGCTGGAATTGCATTAGCATATATCTCTGACTCAGGCCCTTAGTAATTTCCATCTGTATGTACTATGTATGCCATGGTTTTACACAAGAATAAACTGCAGCACAGACGTTTTTATATATATATACTGTGACGGTGAAGATTTCTATTGTGTTTGGAAGTGACTCAACTAATAATTATTATGCTGTCAACATTTAAACCCAATGTTTGGCTACAACACAGGTTCCGTGTATGCGGATTCTCCATCCTCCCGTTTCATGCAGTTCATACCTGTTGGAATTATTAATAAGGTAAGGAAAATAATGATAGTGGTAGCATTCCTGGCTGCCTAAGATGATGTGGGTGCCAGGAACCTCCCTGAAATCAGCCTCATCCAGATGTCTGCAACCCCCCTAAAAGGCATCCCTCTAAATTTGCAGAATGAACCCTGGAATCTTCTTTTATAAGCCAAATATTTTTTTTTAAGGATTTGTAACTTTAATGCAGGATAATTCATTCACTGTGACTGTTTTTTTCTCATATAAAGAAAACTTAAAACCTAGACTGTTAGAGTGCACTGAGGACCAGGTTTGGGAACCCCTGTAATAAGCACTAGTGCATATACAGTAGCAGAAAATTGATGTTAAAAATTCTAATCGCCCATTAATGATTCATCATTTATCATTAACTTTCATATGTTTCTATCCACAATAATAACACTGATCTCAGTTTTTTTTATTTAATAAATCCTTCGATCCATGTGATTCTTTGATGTCTGTGGTATAGCGCCACCTCATGGAAAACAAGAATAGTTGCATCTTGCCTGTTGACCTCGGACCTGTCACTCATACATAATCATCTGATGTTAATGTTGGCATTCTGTCAGGTAACATGGGCAGTTACCATAAAGCATGCTACAGCATAACCCTAAGGAAAATGATATGCAGCTGTTAAAAGTGCACTTTCCTTTAAATGTTTCCTATTGTGTTTGACAAATAATTTCTCCTATATTTTCTGAAGTACTACATTCCATCAATGTATACTTAATGATGACTACATTAAGGCATTGAAAGGCAAGCAGAAGAAATAAAATGCCATGCCTTCTGTGACTTGTTGAGAGGCAATTACGTGAAAACAAACAACCAAGCGCTCTCCCGGTTTAACAGGTTATTTTAAAAATAAATTATGACAGGTAGTTATTTTATATACCACTCAAATGTAGACGTGTGTTTAAGTGGAGGTCATTGTTGATTCTTGATAAATCGGACACATTCATTGTGTATAGTGAAAAAAATATTTTCTCGCTGTTGGTTATGTTAGAATTAGAGATGTTCACTGACCCCCATGTTTTGGTTTTGGTACTAATTCATCATCTTGTTTTGGTTTTGGCAAAACCACCTTCATGGTTATTGGTTTTGGTTCTGTATTTTTTTTTTAATTTATGAAAACCGCTAACATCATGTAATATGGGCCGGTTTTTGTTCCTGCAGCATTATTAACCTCAATAACATTAATTTCCAGTCATTTCCCATCAATTTTGACCACCTCACAGCTCACAGTATTGTTTTCATCCAGTTTAGGTCAAAAGGTTGCACAGAGCTAGCTGGCTGACTAAGCTAAGTGACAGCAGTGGGCGGCACAAACACGTTCAACTTCAAACATGGCACATCTAGAAACCAGAGTGCCACTGCAGTGGCAGACTGGATGGAAGTTTAATATATACTACAGTATATGATGCTATAAAATGTTTTCATAAATCAATAAATGGATCAGAGGCCCGAGGCCAGCTCAGGGAAATGGAGGTGGAATATGTAGTGGAAGATAGATTGATTGATTAATTGATTGATTTATCATTATTTTATTACTACTATAAAAAAATTGGAAAATTCTATTAAAAAACAATTACCCAAAAAGGATGAAAGTTTTGCATTCATTTATTAATTAATTGATTAACTGATTGATTACGTACATTTAAGGCCATAAAAGATTACAATGCTAATTGCCAAGGATTTCTCACAATGGTTACAATAGAAGAAGCCACGGAAATCAATAGTTGCACTGCAGAGCAGCAAACTCAAAATCAGCTTATCTTATACTAACAACAAATATTAGGAGGCTGACCTGCTGGTCATACTACACTCCTCCCCCCTAGTTGGTAACACACCTCTGTAGACATTTATGAGGTACACCAGAGAGTCTTAGGGGCATATACAATTGGGCGCAAGGTTTAGCGAGGTAAAAACCTTGCGCCCAATTTAGAAATACCGCGTGGTATTCAATTCCAAAAATACTGGTCGCGGGGTTTTCAGTTCTGAATGCGCCGCGTTATTTAAGAGAAAACCTTCACTTACCTGGCCGCGGGTCTCCAGTGGTCTCCGCAGCTCCCAGTGGCCTCCCCTCTGTCTTCTTACTGGAGAGAGGGCTGCTGGGTCCCAGAGGCACCTGGGAGGCTCCATGGGCTGGTGGGAGGGGAAAGGGCTGATGGGAGATGTAGTTCTCCCAGTACCCATTTCAGGGGGCCACACAAACACTGCGGGGACAGACTGACAGTGGGACACACACACACTCATACACACTTACATACACCACACATACTGACATACCACTGCTGCAGAAGAGCCTGCTCCCGAAGCAGGATGAAGAAGACAGCGCTGCAGGAGGTAAGCAATTAAGGACTAATTAAGCTAATTGGATACTTCCAATTGCTTAATTAGTCCTCAGGGGGGATGCCACGGGGGTGTCACAGCAAGTCCCGGTGATTTTACCTAAACTCATCGATTTTAGGAAAAATCATACTTGCTCAAGAGGTGTGTGAAAATACACCTCCTGGCGCATGTTTTAAAAAAAACACGAACCTAATACATTAGCAAAAAACTCGCACTTGCAGGAAAAACCTCGCAGGTGCGGGTTTTTTGCTATTCCAGCAGCCTATTGAATATGCCCCATAGTATGAGGGATATTTAATAATAATACCATATTTTTTCTCCTAAATTTACTTCATCCACAAAAAGCCAAATAATAACGAAAAAAAGTTTATCTGTCCAAAAAATACTGTCTCCAATGCCCCCCAAAAATACAGCCCACAATAAACACACCATTGTCAAGGTGTGCAAAATGGTGGATTTGTCCTTGGGCCCACCCACCTTTATGTTGTATATTTGAAAGGACATGTACAGTTTAACAAACCAAGGGCCTGATTCAGACCCACTCGCGAGCGGCTGTCCGCTCGCAAGTGGGTCGATGTTATGCACTGAGCATGCGCACGACGGAGGGAACTCCGTCGTGCGCATGCGCCAGACGCGACGAGCGAAGGAAAGTCCTTCGCTCGTTGTGTCCGATCAAAGGGGGCGTGCTGTCAATGTTGATTGACAGCATGCCCCCTTTGGTGGGCGTGCCAGGGGCGTGCCTCCCTGACGGGGGCGTTCCCACGGGAACGCCTCCCGTCAGAAGCCGGCCCACTGACATCACTAGTGATGTCAGTGGGAGTGATTTTGGCTCTGATAGAGCCAAAATCACTCCGGAGCTTGCGGTTGAAAACCTCAACCGCAGGCTCCGGCTCGCAATTTCGATGGTCGCGATGGTCTCGACCATCGCGGCCATCACAAAGCACGCTCGTATAGCCTGTGGGTGGTGACCCACAGCTATACGAGCGTCCAGGAGGACGCTCCATGAAAATGGAGCCCGGCCCTCATTCAGAGCGTGCGCTCTGCTCAGAGCGTACGGCTCTGAATGAGGGCCCAAGTCTGACTTGGAACTGTCACTTTTGTGGCTGAAGTTCTTGGTTTCTGTGGGCCCCCACAAATAATTTTTTTTGGAGGACTACTTCTGATCATTGATGCTTGGGGTGTTAGCAGTGGAGATTCATTGAGCTGGTTCAAACTGCTGGTAGCTGATACTGGACTGCTTGTTATTATTATTTTACAAATTTTACTGTTATTAAATAATTTTCACAAACTTGCTGCATATGGTGTAATACGGAGGAGGTGCCTAGATGGTTAATGTCCTTAACTCTACTCACTTTGGCTTTACAACAGATACAGAAGGCTTAACATATATTGGCCCTCATTCAGAGCCGCTCGTAAGCAGCAGTACGCTCGTAGCGTTCCGATGTTGTGAAACCACGCATGCGCCGGTGTTACACTGCGCATGTGCGTACGGCTGATTGCGAGCTCTTTTTAAGTCGTTCGTCGAATAGCGAACAGGAAGTGACATGTCAAATGTGATTGACAGAACAGGCCGTTTTTGGGCGGTGACGGGGGTGGAGATGGGAAAACGCAGGCGTGGCGAGGCATTTTGTGGGCGTCCCTAAATTATCTCATGCGAACGGCAAAAGTGATCGGAACAAGTCATACGTCACTGTCTGATCCACTTTCCGTTCAAACTGCTCGCACAGCTTGTGGTCTGGTATACTCTACCACAATGTCGATGGTCTCGTCCTCCTTCCCGTGCCTCTTCGATGTGTCTTCGATTTATCATTTCAGGCCACAAAAGCAATCAACTTAGAATTGAAAACAAGCTTGTAATGTGTCTAGCAACTAGTTTTTTTTTAGTAGCACAAAACCGTACGCAGGTGAAGTACTCAGCTGCTAATTTCTGGCTTCGACAATCAATTAGCGTACCAATTTTTCTTTTATTATTATTTTTTTTTTTTATGGTTTTGTGTTATTGCAACAATATTGTCATCAGGTTTGTGTTTTAGCAACATTTTTAATGGTCCCGGAAATTTCTTATCCATTTTGTTTGGGCAAAGTGTTCCTTTAAACTCCTAAATGGTTTTTAACCCTTTGTAATCTGTTTTTTGTTTTCGTTTTTTTTTGGGGGCCGGGATTACCTAAAAACCATTTTGAGAATAATGTCACCTTACAATGGAGCAGATTTTGAATTGTTTTTATTTTTTACACACATTTTTATATTTTCATGTGCATTTGCCAGTTTGCAGTTCTGGCTTACGTCAATAATTGTGCCAAAAATTTAAAACACAAAATTAGTGGCATTTTGCATAAATAAAATAACACACATTAAAACCAATTCACAAGAAAGGAGAGGGAAGTTTTGGCCCTTAAGGAATATGGGGCGAGCACAGAAGGTTTGTGGGGAAATTAGCCAGTGCTGTCATCGCTTTTTGCCCCGTTTGGCTGGGGTAGGGTGGGAGCCTGACCGGGTCCGGGATGTCCTTTGGCTGGCCTCTCCAGAGGCAGATGTTGGGGCCTCTGGAGTAGGCAGAGGGCTAGGCACATTTGGATGGATGGCTGTTGTTGTGCCAGAGGTGGAGGATCCTGATGTTCCAGCAGGAAGGGAGGGTGGCTCCACCATGTGCTGGCGAACGAGCTGCTCCAGGGCATTGGCAATTCGGATGTTGGCCCTGGTATTTTCCGCCAGGGCCTGACCAATGGTCACGTTGGCCGCAGCATTTTGCTCCATGGCCTCCACCATCCATAGCAGACTGGCATCCATCCTCAGCAGAATCTCAGTGTGGTGATCCGATTTAAAATTGAGATCCGTGAGGAGGGCCACTGCCTGCGAGGGAGATTGCCCTGGACTGGCTTCTGCAGGGTCCCCAGCCGGATCTACTGCTTCCTCCCCTGCAGAACCAGCAGAAATTCTGCGGCCAAGGCTCCCCTCTGGAGCAGACTCATCCGCCTGTGTCTCTGTGAGAAAAATGAGAAAAGAGTAACATTAGAATCTACATATTGTCACAAACACATTTCAGAGTTGGTAACATAACAACATTTACCTGGGACAACATGAGGAGCTGCAAAGTCTGGCATGTCCGTATCCATGTTGGACACGCCAAACACCTCCTCATACTGCACACACCCCTGTGCCAGCTCTTCCAAGTCATTCAGCTCCAAGGACACAGGGGTGGGACCCCCACCTGTCCCCCTTGCATGCCTAGCCCTGTCTGCCAGTTTTTGTTTCAGCCGATATTTATAGTCAATCCATCTGTGGGTGAAAAAGTTGGCAGTACTCCAAAAAATAAAAAACTATTTTTTTAATGTGTTTGTGACTTGTGTGCGATGTAGCCGCACTTGCATCCTCAAAGCAGCAGCGACAAGCGTGCGTCTGTCTGTTAAAGGGTGGTGACACCCTCAAAGTGTGCTACACAAACAATAAAAATATTGTTCTTTTTCTTTTTTCTGTCTTTGTGAATTGTGTGGGCTGTAGCCGCACCTGCATCCTTAAAGCAGCAGCGACAAGCGTGCGTCTGTCTGTTAAAGGGTGGTGACACCCTCAAAGTGTGCTACACAAACAATTAAAATATTGTTCTTTTTTTTTCGGTATTTGTGAAATGTGTGGGCTGTAGCCGCACCTGCATCCTCAAAGCAGCAGCGACAAGCGTGCGTCTGTCTGTTAAAGGGTGGTGACACCCTCAAAGTGTGCTACACAAACAATAAAAATATTGTTCTTTTTCTTTTTTCTGTCTTTGTGAATTGTGTGGGCTGTAGCCGCACCTGCATCCTTAAAGCAGCAGCGACAAGCGTGCGTCTGTCTGTTAAAGGGTGGTGACACCCTCAAAGTGTGCTACACAAACAATTAAAATATTGTTCTTTTTTTTTCGGTATTTGTGAAATGTGTGGGCTGTAGCCGCACCTGCATCCTTAAAGCAGCAGCGACAAGCATGCGTCTGTCTGTTAAAGGGTGGTGACACCCTCAAAGTGTGCTACACAAACAATTAAAATATTCTTCTTCTTTTTTCTGTCTTTGTGAATTGTGTGGGCTGTAGCCGCACTTGCATCCTCAAAGTAGCAGTGACAAGCATGCGTCTGTCTGTTAAAGGGTGGTGTAACCCTCAAAGTGCGCTCCACAAACAATAAAAATATTCTTTTTTTTTTTCTGTCTTTGTGAATTGTGTGGGCTGTAGCCGCACTTGCATCCTCAAAGCAGCAGCGACAAGCGTGCGTCTGTCTGTTAAAGGATTACATCGGTGACAGCATCCAAGTAGACATGTCAGACAGTCCGTACCTGTACTGGCAGGAAAAAGAAGCAATTTGGAGGTCCCTGTACAAACTGGCTCTATTTTACCTGAGTTGCCCTTCCTCCAGTGTGTACTCCGAAAGAGTGTTTAGTGCAGCCGGGAACCTTGTCAGCGAAAGGCATAGGAGGTTGCTTCCACAAAATGTGGAGAAGATGATGTTCATAAAATGAATTATCAACTCTTCCAGGGAGACCAGCCTCCAGAACGTACAGAGGGACCTGTGGTTCCAGTGGGGACGAATTAATACTCTGTGAGGATGAGGATGTACACACTGAAGAGGGTGAGGAATCGGTGGATGAGGAGGATGAGGATGACATCTTGCCTCCGTAGAGCCAGTTTGTGCAGGGACAGATTAATTGCAAGCTTGTTTTGTGGGGGCCCAAACGAATCAATCATTTCAGCCACAGTTGTGTGGCAGACCCTGGCGCTGAAATGATTGGTTTGTTAAAGTGTGCATGTCCTGTTTATACAACATAAGGGTGGGTGGGAGGGCCCAAGGACAATTCCATCTTGCACCTCTTTTTTTTCTTTGCATTATGTACAGTTTGGGGCCTAGTTTTTCAAACTGCCATCCTGTCTGCCACTGCAGTTTCACGCCTAGATGGGTCACGTGTTTGTGCCGCCCACTCGTGTCGCTTAGCATAGTCATCCAGCTACCTCGGTGCAACCTTTTGGACATAAAAACACTATTGTGAGGTGTGAGGTGTTCAGAATAGACTGGAAATGAGTTGAAATTAAGGTTATTGAGGTTAATAATAGCATAGGAGCAGAAAAACCTACAAATTCTGTGATTTTAGCTGTTTTTATGCTTTTTTTCAAAAAAATACAGATCCAAAACACAAAACCCAGAACCCAAAACACGGAAGGGTGGTTTTGGCAAAACCAATCCAGATCCAAAACACGAAGAAAGATCCAGATCCAAAACCAAAACACAAAACACGAAAAGTGGCCGGTGCACACCCCTAGTTACAACATGTATTTTTGATAAAGTAAACCATTGGTGAAACCGTACGTATTCTGCGGGAAAAATGACACACACGGACAAGAATAAAGTTTATTGAAAATGAAAAAAAAAACGGATTGCAAACATGTGAAGAGCAATTAAACTAATTAATATATTGAATGGCATGATACGATTAAAGTATGTATGCAGAATGAACGAGCAGGTAATCGAAATCTGACAGGCCCACTTCCGGTTTGGACTTGTGCGAGCGTTCCCTGCAACCAAATTTGGAGATGGACGGTCGCAATTTTGCTCGTTCGTTAGCTATAGGAGGGGTTGGGAGACTTTGGGGCAGAAGATTAGCTACTTGCATACGGCTCTGAATCAGGCCCATTGTTAGGATTTGGATAAAAATAATTCCACACATATGAGGTGGATTTTTTTGGTCTTATTCCCAGACATGACAATGGCCTTCTTCTTTTCATCACGGGCAAGAACTACTGCCAATGGTGCCTGACTTACACAAACAACATCCTCATCATCAACATTCTCATTATTGTCAGATAGTACAGAAGTATCCCCTTCATCCTCCAGTTGCACATCCTCCACACTTGACCTACTGACCGTTAGTGTTCTTAAACACTGTATCACGGCCTTGTAATGGTGGACACCAGTACTGCCCTATGGGCAGTGACAAAAAAAACAAAACAATGTGCAGTTGTGCACCAAGGGTTAATGGTACTTAAAGCTGCAGTGCTCAGTTAAGTTACTTACAGGCTGGCATCAGTGTGACACTGACAACAAGTAATAGTACACTAGTGTAAGTAATATTATATTAATTTTAATTATAGATGTTCCTGCACTATAAAAATAAAAAAAACAATGTTTTGCTAATTGCCAACATCAAAAACTAGCTTGGGAAATATGACACTAAGGGACATCCTTACTCCTCTTATCTGGGTTCTCATGCCCCCTACCTAACATGAATCCAACACGTCCAGTGGTCCTGTGTCAAATGGCGCCTGAATCACAGCATGAGGGACTTATATCAGATCCAAAACAAGGGAGAACCGACGCTGGGAACATGACGTTTTGCCTCACTCTGATTGGGTGTGTTCGGTTTCCTGTTACTGAACCTCTTCATCTCTAGTTAGAATTACAGCTTGTGGCGTTTACTCCTTTATTTGTTTTTTCAGGCTCTACTGTGCAGCTGTACCATTCCAGTTATGGTAGAACCAGCTCTGGAGGTGGCTCCCTGTTGCTCTCTGTGCCTGAATCTCAGGCTATAGGGTCACAAATGTTGAGTGTCATGTGAAGATGAGTAAAGGGAAGAGGCTGCTAACTCCCCTCTGCTCAACCTTTCAATGTTCAAGGCAAAATAATCATAGTGATGCCTAGTTTATGGGTACTACTGTAGGTTTTCTTGGGTCCAGGGACTCCACATCAGACTCTATGAGATTTATTAATTGGCAACACCTATAAGTGTTGACACTGGTGTAACTATCGTAGGTGCTGGGGGTCCGGCTGCTATGGGGCCCAGGTTTCCTCAGGGGCCCGGCCCTCCCCCTGCACCTATGCTGCCAGGCCAGCCCGCATCCTCCTTCAGCAGTGTGCTGCACAGCGCAGGCACAACTGCCCTCCCAGTCACCTCCGTCTCTCCTCTCTGACAGTGACTGATACTGGGAGGAGGCAGGGCAGTGATCCGGGGATGTCGCAGCAGGCTCAGCATGGCCATGCCTCTTCCCAGCCTCAGTCAGAGCTGACCAGGAGAGGAGATGTCGCCGCCCT
Organism: Taudactylus pleione; assembly: GCA_031769625.1. NCBI lineage: Eukaryota > Metazoa > Chordata > Amphibia > Anura > Myobatrachidae > Taudactylus > Taudactylus pleione. Next base: position 4,743,321 of record JAUIMM010000521.1, read on the forward strand.
GCGCAGCACATGCTGCATTGTATGTAGAAGGTTCAACAGATCCAGCCAGGAATGTGTGGTGGTTAATACAGGTAGTGTGCTGTATAGTGAGGCACACATCTGTGTTAATGCACAGTGTTGGCAGTGGAGTATATAGTGCAGCTAGCGGTGGTGACACAGTGGCACTTTCAGGATCTCTGGCATTACTCACGCTCTCCGCACAGGGACACTTCCTTCCATAATGGAACACTGCGCTGGAAGACCCGTGGACAAGCTGAGCATGCAAAGTAGCACATCTCGATTGGCCAGGTCAGAGGTCACGCTGTAATGTGACTCCAGCAATATGGGGCCCCGGTGGCTCACAGGAGACAGCATCTGATGAAGCTGCTTAGAGTGGTAAAGGCGGAGAAATGCATTAAGCAGGAGCAGTTCGGACATGCACTATACTCCGGTAAGCTGCAATAATAGGGATCACCAGTAGCGGGGGAGCCGCAGGATTCAACATTATTTCCGAAGTATTTAAGAATCTAAGGACCTCATTCAGACCCGCTCGCAAGTGCTGAGCGCTCGCAAGCGGGTCGATGTTTAGGCCATGCGCATGCGCAGCGGACGCACTGCACGTGAAATTCTCTCGCTCCGGAGCTCACTACAAAAGGGGCGGCTGTCGATGTTGATCGACAGCTCGACCCGTTTTGTAGGTGTGGCGGGGGGGTGGTTTCACAAACGGAGGCGTTCCTTAAGGAATGCCTGCCATTTTGTGGGCGGCCGCACTGACATCAGCAGTAATGTCAGTGGGAAGCTTCCTGCTTGATCAGAGCAGGAAGCTCCCTGGGGCTTGCGGTTGCCGAGACCCAACCTTAGGGTCTCGTCGCAAGCCGCGATGGTCATCAACCTGGTCGGTCACTAAAGCTGTGGGTGGTAACCCACAGCTTAGCTAACGACCAGGAGGCCGCACTTCAAAAGCAAAGCGGCCGCCCTCATTCAGAATGAGCGCTCGCATTTTGCGAGCACCTCTAAATGAGGGCCTGTGTGTGCAATTTGTAAAGACTCTCCTTGGTCTAAAGGTGGCTATAAAACTTAGACAAAAAACTTAGTGCCACCAGTGTGATGTGTGGTTTAATATGGCATGCGAATTCAAGCTGTGTGAACAATATCTTAGTGCAAATCAAGACAGTTCTGAAAGAGCTTAATGAAGTTTGTTCATATCTAGTATCTTCAGTGCAATTGCATGTGTGCAAATTATTACAATAACCAAGCTAATTAAAACTATCAGTTTGTTGCAACGGAATGGGATTGAAATACCGGCGACTGTTGAAATCCCGACTGTGGAAGCCCAACAGGAGGAGATCCCGATGCCAGATGGTAAGTACCCTAACCCTCCCCTGTCCACCCCCCCACCCTAACCCTCCCTTGTTGGTGCCTAATCCTAAAACTACCGGGTGGTCCTAACCCTAAGTCCCCCCCGGGGGTGCCTTAACCTATCCCCCCCTTCCGGCACCCTAAACTTAACCTCCCGGGGGGGGGTCCCTAACCTCCCTCCAGTGGTGCCTAACCCTAACCCCCCCTTTCCCTAGCCTAACCCTAACCCTCCCGGGGGTGCCTATCCCTAGTTTCCCCCAGGGGTGCCTAAACCTAACCCTCCCCCCATGGCTAACTCCTAAGACACCCCGGACTTACCTCGTTCGGGATGGTATCTGTCAGGATTCCGGCGTCGGGATTGAGATAGGTGTCGGTGTTTCGACGCAAGTCCTGTGTCGGGCTTGAACCATCGGCATTTAGACCGGCAGCATCTCGTCCGGCGGTCTATAACTACATCCATGTTGCAACTAACAGTGTTGAACATTGTTATATTAACTGAATTAACTTTTTTCTGAAGCACAGCTGAATATGTATTGCATGGATTGTTGCCATGCTAACCACTAATCAGGCCGAAGCATAATAATTTATAAATGGATTGGAAATCCAATTGCAAAGCTGGTTGGTGGAATATTTTTAATTAAAATCCTTTTATTTATCATATGCAGCAGAGTTCATTTATATGGAGATTGGTTCTGTGAGGAGGTTTAATAATAATATCAACCATTGATATAGGTATATGGTTGAGACATTTTGACCTCATTATTTTCAAGTAATAATCTATATATTAATTGAAAAAGGATGACTTTTGAGAGTAACATATTTCTATGATGCCGTTGTCTATGCAGGGCAAATCATATACTAAATTAAAGATCTTGGTCCATAGAGTTGCAGAAATATATTGATGTTGTAATTGGATGCTTCATTTCAGAGTTATGTGGCAAAGGGTCTGCTGCCATTTACAATGCATCAAAATTGTGCTCTGGAAAATGTTACTGTAGGTGAACTCTCCCTGTTCATCTGCTGGATGAACTGGAACATGTGACTTGCTGGCTAGTCTGGAAACAGACAGAAATTTGCAGCCACATGTTTTAGCGCGTCTTGCGGGGGCCACAATCACCAACTGCTGTGTTATTTTATTATTGACTTTTCCATGCTTTGTTTACACCAAACATGCCTAGAGGCCAGCTTTGAGGACGTCAACATGGTGGTACCCTTACAGGCCACCCAGAACGTGCAGTTCAAAAATGTTACCGTCAAGAATATTATCACCACAACCAACGTATAAAAAGATCAAGTGATACACTTGCATTGGACGGGACATATTCGCCACATTACTACAGTTTGTGTCCTATGGACATGTGATGTGTGTACTGTGGTGCCCTGCACTTCTAGGTCGAGTAGATTAACGGCCATTTTTCAAACTGCTGTCACAATGTGGTTTTTGCACCATATTTAGCAGAACTCTTTATGATAAATACCCTCAAATTACATACTCACTGTTAGGATCTGAGGACCTCATTCAGAGTCGGTCGTTGCGGCCGCACTATCGTACGCCACCGATGTTCGCTAAACTACGCATGCGGAAAATTCACAATGCGCATGCGCAAACTAGCTATTATGATCAGAAATTTCTCTCTCCTTCAACTGGGCCAGGTCGTTAGTTTGAGTGACAGGATGAGGCGTTTGTGGGTGGTAACAGGGGAAGGTGCTTGTGAATGGGGGAGTGGAGATCCGAACGCAGGCGTGCCTGACTATGCAAACGGCGTTTTATGGGAGTGCATAATTAACTAAGTAGTGTCATGGCACATGTGACAGGGAGGTTTTTACACTGACTTGATCGTAGTGCTTAAGAGAGGGTATGGTCAATCTTAAGCTCTACGACCAGCTCCGATGGTTCACGATGGTCTTGATTAATCCTTATATGCCCGGAGATGACGTGTAATGGGAATGAGAAGGAGGCGTATTTTTAGTCTTACGGCCGCATCCTTCCCTCACTCGTCCAGCTAACGATCACATCTTAATGACGCAACTTGCGAGCGCTTCATTTGCATATCCGGCCCCTTTTACCTTACGACCGTGCGGCCGCAACGACCGACTCTGAATGAGGTCCAGAGTTTGTTGTGGACCCGGGGTGGAAATAGGAGCAGACACCTGAACAGATTTAAATTGAAAAGTGGGTTTTTTAATGGGTGAACTTGCAGACATGTACACGGATAAATAAAGTCCAGAATATTAAGAGGAGGGTGATGATTAGAAAATGTAGTGAAGTATGTATAGGTAATGTCCAGGTAGTGGCAGAACTAATAAAAGTCTTTGTAATCCAAATGGTCACTGTAAGGCTGCAGACAGGATTACAGTACTGACTGAAACTGGCGAGGTGAAATCCGGAGAGGTAATGGAGTAATTCAAATAGCAGCAGCTGATGAATTAAGTGAAGAGTTGTACTGAGATAGCTCAGTGTAGAAACAGAGAGCTAGGTAAATGGAGGCAGTGTAGGTTCAGGGTTAACTGTACACACAGGTCCTTTGGCAGGGAAAGGGTAAGTAGAAGGTGCAGGATGGTTCCAGCAGGAGACTGGGAGGAAGCAGAGTGGTGCAGGCTTCTTGGAAGCTGGGATCCAGCAGGAGCACAGGCAAGCACACAAACAGGCAGGTGTATAGGAGCACAGGAACTCTCTCACAGCATACGCTGTGAATATGTTGCACTGGCAACTATGTGAAGGTATGAACTCCCTTAAGTACCGGGTGCAGAATCGTGAAAGGTCAGAGAGAGCATTTGACATGCCAGGACTGGAGCAACTAAGTCACATGACCAGAGGCAAGATGGCGGAGCCCATACCAGAGTGGAATGGAAACATCACCAGGCCTACCCCAGCCAAAATGACATAGTGCCTGTGGGACACCTCGGACACCTCGCACAGCCAACGCCCCATGCCACAGCACCCTTACAGGTAATACCCATCATCCCTTATGCTGAGAAACTCTGGTCATGACAGTACCCCCCTCCCTACGGGTGGCCTCAGGACACTTACCAGGCTTCTCTAGATGGGCAGAGTGAAACTTCCTGATTAGTGTAGGAGCACAAATGTCTTGGGCATTAGTCAAGCAGCATTCTTCCGGGCCATAGCCTCTCCAATCCAGAAGATATCATAACTGACCCCTTCGGACATGGGAATCCAAGACTCGGGACACTTCAAACTCCACACCTCTCTCAGGGCCTGATTCAGAGCCGCTCGCTCTGAATCAGGGCCAGGCTTCTTTTTTTTTTTTGGAGTGGCCTCTTGGCTACTCGCATAGCTGTGGGTGGCCATGATGATGGTCAAGACCATCGTGACCATCAGGCTTGTGACGAGACCCTTGTGGTAGGGTCTTGTTCATCACAAGCCCCAGAGAGCTTTCATGAATGAAGTTGGAGACGGTAGGAAACTGGATTAATTACTTCAGTAATGGAAATGGGTCCAATGAATCGTGGGGCAAACTTCATTGATGGAACTCTGATGCACAAATTATGGGTGGATAGCCAAACTTGATCCCCAATTTGCATTTGAGGCACTTTCCTTCGCTTCCTGTCCGCCTGAATTTTGTAACGTGATGAGGTCTTTTCCAAATTTGTGCGTACTTGGGCCCACATTGAGGTGAACCTCCATACAGTGTTATCCACAGCCGGTACGTCAAAGACAGGCAGACTCTAGAATTCAGGGACTCCAGGGTGAAGACTGTACACAGTAAGAAATGGAGTTTGATTTGTGGAGGACTGGTAAGAAGTGTTGTGCGCAAACTCAGCCCAGGGAAGAAATTCAGACCAATTATTTTGGGAGAAGGACATGAAAATTCTTAAAAAGGTCTCGAGATTTTGGTTTACTCTCTCAGTAGATCCATTACTTTGCGGGTGATAGGCCATAGAGAAATTCAATTTCACTTGTAAAACAGAACAGAGCACTCTCCAAAACTTTGCTACAAATTGAACACCACGATCTGAGACAATCTCGGCAGGAAGTCCATGGAGATGAAATATGTGTTGAATGAAAAGATGAGCCAGATCCGATGCAGAAGGTAATTTTCTCAGAGGGACATAGTGAACCATTTTTTAAATTTGGTCTATCACAACTCAGATGGTGGTATAACTGTCCGAATTTGGCAAATCCATTATAAAATCCATGGAGAGATGTGTCCACGGGCGAGATGATATGGGTAGAGGTATTAGTTCACCAGCTGGAGATTCATGAGGAGACAGGAGGTACAGGAAGAAATTAACTCTACTACATCAACTTTCATTGATGGCCACCAGTAAGATCTTCTTAGGAACTCCAGAGTTTTTCAAATGCCGGAGTGTCTTGTAAGCCATGAAGAATGAGCCCATGTAAGTAGCTGCTTCCCTAACTCCGGGGCCACAAAAGTTTTCCCAGTAGGAGGTTGTAATTTTATTGCACCAAATACTTTTGACTCTAGTACTGGGGTACTATGTAAATTCTCAGAATTGTTGTCACAGGATAGGGATCTTGACAAGGCATCAGCCTTTTGGTTGAGGGCTTCTGAGCGGAAAGACAAGGTAAATTTGAAACGAGCAAAAAATATTGCCCATCGGGCCAGACGAGGACTCACACACTGGATAATTTTTTAAGAAAAGAAGGTTCCTGTGATCTGTGAAGACAGTAAAGGAGAACTTAGCCCCTTCCAAAAGGTAACTCCATTCCTATAATGCCAACTTAACAGCTAATAGTTCTTGTTCTCCTATGGCGTAGTTTCTCTCAGCTGGAGAGAACTTCTTGGAAAAAAAACGCATGGATGGATTTGATTATCCTCAAATTGTTGGGAGAGGACAGCTCCCACTGCCTATGAAGAAGCATCTACTTCTAACAGAAAAGGTCTATCCAAGTCAGGTTATCTTAAGACTGGAGCTGTTATGAAAGCTTTCTTCAGAAGTTGAAAGGCTGTTTCTGCCTTAGGAGGCCACAGGCAAGGGGTTGACATTTTTGCGGGTCAAAGCCATAATGGGAGCCATTAAAGATGAAAATTCCTTGATAAAACGTCTATAATAGTTGGCGAATCCAAGAAGTCTCTGAACAGCTTTTAATGTCTGAGGTCGAGACCAATCCAGGATCGCTTGAACTTTTTTAGGGTCCATTTCTAAGCTGGAACCGGAGATAACATAGCCAAGGAATGGTACACTAGGAACACGGAAGACACATTTTTCCAATTTACAATAGAGATGGTTCTCTCTCAGACGAGACAGGACTTCTTTTACATGTTTGTGGCGTTCCTCTCTAGGTAGACCACAACGGAAACGTATAACAGATCTTTGAAAATCTCATTGACGAAACCCTGAAAAACAGCAGGTGCGTTGTACAACCCAAAGGGCATGACAAGATATTCAGTGTCCATCTCTTGTATTGAAAGCTGTCTTCCACTCATCTCCTGCACGAATATGAGTAAGATTATAAGCCCCACGAAGGTCTAACTTGGAGAATATGGTAGATCCTTTGACTCTATCAAATAATTCTGTAAACAATGTAAGTGGATATCTGTTCTTAACCGTAACATCATTAAGGCCTCTGTAGTCTGTACACGGTCTTAGCCCACCATCTTTCTTAGCAACAAAAAAGAAACTTGCTCCAGCAGGAGAAGCGGAAGGTCGAAGTAAACCTTTCTCTAGATTCTCCTGGATATACTCTGTCATGGCTTTGGTCTCTGCCAGGGACAAAGGATAAATATGACCATGAGGAGGTATCTTGTCAGGTAGTAGATCGACTGGGCAATCCCATTTTCTTTGAGAAGGTAAGACATTCGCTTGTTTTTCAGAAAAGACATCAGCAAATGATTGATATTCTTTAGGTATTGCTGGAAGTACTAATGATGCTATTTTCCTCAGAGGTCATACCTTAGGAACACAAGATTCCTGACAGCTTGTACTCCATGAGAGAACCTGCATAGTGCACCAGTCAATCCTGGGGTTGTGCTGACGTAACCATGGTATTCCTAAAATAACTTCATGGGAAGCCGTGGTTAAACTAGAAACTTAAGATGCTCAGAGTGGAGTGCTCCTATATGAACCAAGACTGGCCTTAGAGACAGTTCCATTTAACAGTGGTCATCCATCTACAGAGGTCAGGGAGATAGAGTGATCAAGAGATGTACAAGGAATTTGTAACTTGTCTACAAAACTAGAGGTCACGAAGTTCCCTGCTGCTCCAGAATCCAACAGAGCAGCGACAAAACAGGTTTAGACTTGAGTTCTAAGGCTAAGGTCAAGACAGAATCCTTAGATTTTGGGGACGGACTTATTACTCCTAACTTTATGTCCCCAGGACCAGTTAGGAATGGGCATTTTCCAGCTTACTGGAACAGGAGACCACCAGGTGACCCGAATCGCCACAATATAGGCAGAGGTTTTTTAATATTCTTCTCTGTCGTTCCTCTTTAGAGAGATGAGTATGATTCACCTGCATATAATCATATAATTTAAATTAGTTCGAAACTCACAGGTGACCAAATCATCCTTTAATCGATCAGAAAGTCCATGCCAAAAAGCTGATGTAAGGGCTTCTTCATTCCATTTGAGCTCTGATGCCAAAGTCTGAAACTGTACAACATACTGGCTGACAGGACGGGTTCCCTGTTTTAGAGTCATAATACTGGATGAGGCCGAAACTGTTCTTCCTGGCTCATCAAAAATCCTCCTGAATGATGTTAGAAATTCAGTATAATTGTCCAGAAGAGGGTCTGAATGCTCCCACAGTGGAGAAACCCAATACAAAGCAGAGCCAGTCAATAAGGACATGATATAGGCCACTTTAGTTTTAGCAGAAGGAAAGTTATCCGGCTGCAAGGTAAAATGCATATCACATTGATTAAGAAATCCGCGACATAGCTTGGGACTGCCATCAAATATATTTGGGATAGGTAGATGCAACAGAGGAGATACTCTGTAACCTGCTTTATCAGACAGAGGAGAAGGTGTAGCGACTGTAACATTTGTCAAAGTAGCTTTCATGATATCTTGGGGTTTAACCATTTCTTGGAAGAACTGAGCCATTTGGTGTTGCATAGTTTCCAGTTTCTCCAAACAGGTTGCTATGCTCTGAATCAAATCCGTTCTGGACTCCTGTCCCACGGCCTAGCCCATTGGGCCAGTGCAAACTGTTAGGATCTGAGTTTGTTGTGGACCCTGAGTGGAAATAGGAGCAGACACCTGAACAGATTTAAATTGAAAAGTGGGTTTTTTAATGGGTGAACTTGCAGAAATGTACACAGATAAATAAAGTCCAGAATATTAAGAGGACGGTGATGATTAGTAACTGTAGTGAAGTATGTATAGGTAATGTCCAGGTAGTGGCAGAGCTAATAAAAGTCTTTGTAATCCAAATGGTCACTGCAAGGCTGCAGACAGGATAACAGTATTGATTGAAACTGGTGAGGTGAAATCCAGAGAGGTAATGGAGTAATTAGAATAGCAGCAGCTGATGAACTAAGTGGAGAGTTGTACTGAAATGGCTCAGTGTAGAAACAGAGAGCTAGGTAAATGGAGGCAGTGTAGGTTCAGGGTTAACTGTACACACAGGTCCTTTGGCAGGGAAAAGGTAAGTAGAAGGTGCAGGACGGTTCCAGCAGGAGACTGGGAGCAGGTAGAGCGGTGCAGGCTACTTGTAAGCTGGGATCCAGCAGGAGCACAGGCGAGCACTCAAACAGGCAGGTTTACAGGAGCACAGGAACTCTCTCACAGCGCCCTGGGGGTTAATACAGATGTTGTGCTGTATAGTGAGGCACACACCTGTGTTAATATACATTCATAACAGTGGAGTATATAGCGCAACTAGCGGTGGTGACACAGTGGCACTTTCAGGGTCTCTGGCATTACTCACGCTCTCCGTACATAAGAGACACACAGGGGCACATCCTTGCACAATGGAAGATGGACCTGGAACCCACATAGACAAGCTGCACATGCACAGTAGCACGTCTGGGTCAGAAGTTGTGCTGTGATGCGACACCGGCAGTATGGAGTCCTGACAACTCAGAGAAGACAGCGCAGAGTGCTCTCCTCCAAGATTATTAACATCTCATTTATCGCTGCGCTAACAGACTTCGGGCATCATTGCTTATTACAGTGATGCAGGATGTCTTATTGCAGCAGTGTATTAAAAGCAGAGTCACTGAAGAAGTGTTACAGTACAGTAACTCACTGCTCTGGCGATCTCTGTCTGGCTGTAATGCATAGTGCTGATATGATATACGGTATAATGGGTCCTGTTTGCGCATACATGAAATCTTGAAAGATCACAAGACCATCACGCTTTGCCACCACATTAAAATAAACCAAAAGCATCAGCGTATTACCTTATACTGTATTATGGAAATGCAGCGATAAACCCTTTTTTCAGCATTTTCACTGAAAAAAAGGCTATCACCAACTGATACATGTACATGTCAATAAGGAATCCTAACTTTATATTTGTGTTATAAGTACTCAGGGCCACAAACAGAAAAAAATTATTCTTGGTACAGTAGCTTCTAGATGCCCCTCCCATAGCCTGCACATGCAGCCAACAGGAGGGGCGTGGCCACATTGACCAAAAGGAAGCCATTGGTCTATGCAGCCAATTTACCCTGAGGTTGTACACTATGTAGACCAAATTGATTGGACATCCCCACGCAAGCAAAATTCCTGCACATAATGAGTCAATGACTGCACCTGACTCATTAACTACATTCATCTGCTGGAGTTCCATAATGTCAGTTCCTATAATATTGGTGGGTTGTCATGTTATGATACCTGATGAACTCCTGCACTGTCAAAGAATAAAAAAAGTAACTTTCACCAATCCAATAACAGACCCCTTTCCTGGAACACACACTTGTTCGTAGGTACTCTGCTGCCACCTGGACTTTGCGTTAAGAGTAATAACAGTGCAGGAAGCACAGGTATCAAAAAGTAGACATAGTAATTTGGCAGTCTAAGAACTCATATAAGGAACTACACCTATATTCTCAGGAGGTCTCCCATCCAGGACTTCCCAAACTAGACACTTCTGCAGTTAATGTCACTGCAAGCTAGTAACAAACAAGGGTTCAATTTAGCTACTTATAATTAAGCGGCTAACAAAAGGGTTTGCAGTTATATTTTCACTACATTAATAATATATATATATATTCTTTAGCAATAGTAATAATTCCAGAATGATAATTTGATATAGGGTAATTGCAGAACTCAGTAATTTCTTTAGCTATACATCAAACTGCAGGATAAGACATTTCAAAACACATGGACTGTCCAGAGTAGTATATTAGCCTGGGGTACATCTGCTAGCAATAATATGTATCAGAATATATCCAGGATACTTAGCAGATGAAAAAACCAGTAATTATTCCTAGGCAGCTTACAAACAGCTAGAACCAGGGACCAGGCAAAACATGGAATACTGTGGGAGACTCAGCCAGAACAGAACAACCCACACAGGCCCAAGAGCCAGCACCTGATTAAAACTGCTGGCAAACCAATCACAGTTGACCAGGCCAACGCCCAGGCTGACATCATAATAACAGGTGAACAAGTCAGCAACCATTCCAATAATTCACTCTAGACTTGACCAGCCGAGTAAATATATAGTAAAAATACATACCATGCATACCCTTGTACACAAGTTCCAAAAGCCCACTAATGCGGCGGTTTCAACAAGAACACTTCGTAGGGAGGCACATGCAGTTCTACGGAAACAACATATGTTTTATCAGGACGACATTGCCACCTGTCATGGTATACAGATAATTCTGTAACCCGGATGGACTGGAGCGACAGGTGCTTTCTAGGCCAACTCAACCTTCTTCAATGTCACAATTGGTCACTGTACTTAAGGCAGAATGGCAAAACATACCCCCTCCTGCTGTCCAGGAACTTGTGGACCATTTGCCAAGAAGTGTATCTGCAGTAAGCACTGCACGTGGTGGACCTACAAAGTACTGATGTCAATAAAATCTTGAAAAATAAGCTTCTCAGCAAATATTCCTGTAGTTTCTTCTGAAGAAATAGCCCACAGGAGTGGCTGAGAAACATGTTAGTGTTCTGTGATTGTAGCCCACTGCTGACTTTGTTTGCCTGTGTGCTGGAAGTCCCATGCTGCCGCGCTCTCCCTCCCCCTGATACCACTGTGAGGAATTCTCAGACTGCAGCGCCGGTCCCCGGCTGGGGTAAGAATTCTGCTGGCTGCCTTGTCACATGACTTATTCACAACAGAGGGGGAGGGTATTATAAAGGACTGTGTCTGACAATCCTGACAAACACGCAGTGTCAATGGGGCAATACTGATATCCTGCATCTTCCATCTGCACACTACAGGAATATTTGCTGAGGAGAAGTTTATTGTTCAAGATTTTATATATATACTTTTCATCAGAACCTCAGGTGCAATATATGGTCTCAATCCCATCGGAGGGTATTTTATTAACTAATCATTGACTTTTATTATATGTCTTTTTTACTTATGTGCATTTTGTTCTAATAAATTGTATTCAGTTTTTTCTAATGCTATGGGGCCTGATTCATTAAGGATCGCTATTGCTAAAGTGTATGCAGACGGGCGATTGTTGCATACTGCGCATGGATATGCATTGCAGTGCATGAAGGCATCACTGCGATTGCACTGTGATCACGGAGACCACGGAGAGCCATCGCAGAGTGATTGACAGGCAGTGAGCGTTTGGGGGTGGTGAAGGGGGGGTGGTCGGTGAAATGCGGGCGTGTCAGTCCATTTGAACGCAGTTGCATGGGCATGCATACTTTTGCCAGTGCGATTGCATACGCAGCTTGAGTGACTACTGCGTGCTACGAGGTTAGAAATTTCTAAGTAGGGTCAGGGCTGCTGTAATTCTGCATGAGGGGCCAATGGTACTCGATGTTACCGATTTTTACGGAGGTTTGCAAGGTACTACCGATGTGATACGGAGATAGTGGTAGTGGGAGGCAGTGGGCGTCTCTTTGCTGGTAGTGCGACCGTATTGCGATAGCATATTTTTGTAGCAGACCTGCGTGCGATTACGGAGCTGGGATCACAGTAGCGATAATTAATGAATCAGGCCCTATATGCGCTCTCTTTTAATGGTTTATGTGTCATTCTAGTTGAGTTCTGAAATAAGAAAGAAATGTAAACCCCTCTCCCTCCCCCCATGAACTCAGAAGTGAATTAAAGGTTGAAATGCATCGGTCCAAATAATAATGCCACTTTCTCATGCTAAAATATACTCTGCAATATCAGGGTCACTTTGCCCTTTTCTAACTGTAGAAAATAAAGTGATTTGCGATGAAAGACTAAGGGGCACAACATCTGACCTCCTCCTGTCTACATAATTGTTTTGTTTGTTTTGTTGTTATTTAGGAAGCAAATGGTGCATTCAGTCGGCTCCCTGACATTTCTTCCTTTCTGGATTCAGCACCAGAGATCTCCCTGTACTGGTGGGAGGAATGTGAAGTGACAAGGACATTTATGAAATGTAATTTCTTAACTATAGGGCAGTGTCCACTAAGTAGAAAGTACCATATAATTAGAGAATGGGTATGAAGTCCCAAATAGCCGCCGGTTCCTATCCCGACGCCTGAAGGGGGAAGATCCCGACAGGGAGGTAAGTACCCTTTCCCTACCCCTACCCCCCCTTACCCTCCCTTAGTGGTGACTAACCCTAACCTCCCCCCCCAGGGGTGCCTAACCCTAACCCTCCCCCCTTGGGGTGCCTAACCCTAACCCCCCCAAAACCTAACCCTAATCCCGCTATGCACCCTGATTCTATCCCTCTCCCCCACGGCTAATGCTAAAGGTGCCCCAGACTTACTGTACCTCATTCGGTCCGGCGTCTTGCTGTGGCGATATTCATTTGGAAGCCCAACTCAATGGAGTGGAGCATGGCTGGTGTTGTGGATTGTATTGCTTGACTCTAAGGGGGAGATGTATCAAGCCTTGGAGATAGCAACCAATCAGCTGTTATCTGTCATTTATCTAGCACAGTCTATGTAATGACAGTTAAGCTGGGTACACACTGGAGCAATATATTGGCCCGATATGTAGTTTCCGGCTACGACGTATCTGGCAGATCATTCATTGTGTATGGCAAATCTGTGCGCTCCCACAGTAATTAGTTATATCTTCTAGTCGGCCATACTGCAAGGCCAACCGGACGATATCGCATGCTGTGCCATGCAATGTAATGAAGGATGGAAGGAGGGATCATTCCATCCTTCATTACATCGCTCTGATGTGTACCGCGGATACTCACTGGACACCAACAGGTGTCAATATCTGAGCCCTGTCGGGATACCAGCATCAGGATTCTGACCTTCGGGATCCCACGTACTGGCATCCTGTACCCAACCCCTGAACACAAAGCAACTACGCCCCAATTACTTTCCCTGCAGTCCTAACCTGATGTTCCCGAGCACCTCACTTGACAAACCATATATTAATACCATAAGTCAAGACTCTCTAAACTATGTATCAGTAGAAGTTTATAAGGATTCGTTTACTTAGGGGAATCCATCCCTGCAGACCCCATGGTTTGGTTGTTTTATCTATCTTCCAGGCCCATCTCGAAATATAAGAAATCCCTTTTGTGCCATCTGAATAATGTGGCTAAATCAGTTATCCCAGTACGTTGGCACTCTTCCTCTCCTCCAACAGTATTAGATTGGTTTAATAAAATAATAAACATAGAGAGAGTCCCTAGTCGCGCTCAACTGAACCTCTAAAAAAAAACAATCCTAAGTAAATTAAATGGTTATGTGGTGAGTCGGATCTTCTGAATACAGTAGGTCCAATTGTTCTCACAAACAAACTTTCTTTTCTTTCTTTTTTCTTTATTTCTCTTTTCCTCTTCACTTCCTCAATTCCTCAAAAAGAAGGACGAGAAGTGAACAAAAAAAGGGGGAATAGTGTAGTATGTCTTAGATAAGTCACAAAGATAGATCTCAGACAGAAGACCAATAGTTCCCTCCACCGCACTCATAAGATGTACAAATTCGTACCGTACTTACTCTGTAGCTCAGAGTTTTCCTCTCATGAAGGTATCTTTACCCACGATTCTTAGCACCGTACCGTAAAAAGGTATAGCACGACCTCTACGAACAATACAGAAAGGCGTACCCTACTTACAATGCGACCTGTAGAAATATGTTCGTAGCAGTTTCTTTGGGAATCTTTATGATAGATCTCCTGAATGAATTCTCATCTCACCACAAATGGCAATGTATACCATGTGAAATAAATAAGGAATGGTATAAGGAGCAAAAAGGATTCTTTACACTTAATTAATTCGATAAAACAAAAAACAGCTTGGTCCATAATGAAACCGACAAAGATGAAAAATTGTCAATATAAGTCACCTGAGGATGATGGGAAGGATCCGGACTCCCTTTCCCAACAGATGACAAATACCCTGTGATGCACCTGGACCTGAGCCCTTCACCAATGCGTTTCGACTTAAGGAGTCTTTATCAAGGTGTATCTCCCTCATGGGAGATGGGCTCTTATATTCCCCCTCCTATCCTGCCATTGGTTATTAACCAGGAAGTGGGGGTAACATATAAACAATCATAAAAATGTACTATTAAAAAAAACTATACTGGTTAAAAGAATAAATATGTATTCTTCATGCATATCAAAATGTGTAATAAATACATAATAGACAATACTTAAATACCCAAAATACATGTAACTTCCAGTATTCGCATTCCGGATGGAACGCACGCAATGTGCCCTGGGTGCTGGTCTTGTGACCGAAGCACACCAGCCAATACGCTGCTCTCAGACAATCCTATGTCCTAACAGTGGGTGACTCCTAATCTGTAATGCCTGTACTCATTCCTGATCATGTGAATGGAGCAGCCAGACCAATGAATGGTACAGACGAAAACACGTGGCTGGGGATCTCCCGATCACGTGAATGGTCGCTGGGATATGTGCCCATGCTAACCGGAAACGCTGTATACGAGTGACTGGAGGTACATCTCACTTAGTGGAGACAGGAGGCAGAGATAACCAAATCATGTGTGTATATTCTCGCAAAACTACCTCCCGATATATTGGAGGATGTGCAGGGAAATACATGGAGCAATCTGACAGCTGGCATAATGTATAACTTATAAAGTGGGCAATGCTTCCATAAAAAATTATACAATAAATATTCTGGCAAGAAGGTACAAATAATCAATATAAGACTGGACATTTATCCTAAAGTCTAAGAAAATATAATACAATATATGGCTAAAATATAAGTTTTAAAAACAAACTCCTATCACACAGATAAAAACATAAAAAGGAAGAAATAATTCAAAAAGGATAATTCAGAGAAACCATTTGGTTTCACAATCCAGGTTTAAACCTTTGGGAACAATAGTCCCTAGATTAAAAATCGAACGCATCTCCGTTCTCGCTAAACGGGCTTCTATATCATTCATTCAATTATTTTCTACCAACTGTATACCACAAAAGTAAATAAGGTCGGAAACTCTACATTCATGTTTTTCTTTAAAATGTGAGGAGACCCCATATGTATCAAGACCCTTTCTAATATTCTGAAGATGTTTGGACATTCTTTCCTTTAATCGACGTGTTGTGCGTCCCACATATTGTTTCCTACATGCACATTATAATAAATAAACAACATTTTTGCTATGACAAGTAATAAAGTCCTTTATCTCGAAAGCTCTTTGGTTATGCCACGTGTTTTTTGTCTGTACCATTCATTGGTCCGGGTGCTCCAATCACGTGATCAGGAACGAGTACAGGCATTACAGATTAGGAGTCACCCACTGTTAGGACATGTGATCGTCTGAGAGCAGCTTATTGGCTGGTGTGCTCCGGTCACAAGACCAGCACCCAGTGCACATTGCGTGCGTTCCATTCAGAACGCGAATACCGGAAGTTACATGTATTTTGGGTATTTAAGTATTGTCTATTATGTATTTATTACACATTTTAATATGCATGAAGAATACATATTTATTCTTTTAACCAGTATAGTTTTTTTTAATAGTACATTTTTATGATTGTTTATATGTTACCCCCACTTTCTGGTTAATAACCAATGGCAGGATAGGAGGGGGAATATAAGAGCCCATTTCCCATAAGGGAGATACACCTTGATAAAGACTCCTTAAGTCAAAACGAGTTGGTGAAGGGCTCAGGTCCAGGTGCATCACAGGGTATTTGTCATCTGTGGGGAAAGGTAGTCCGGATCCTTCCAATCATCCTCAGGTGATCTATATTGACAATTTTTCATCTTTGTCAGTTGCATTGTAGACCAAGCTGTTTTTTGTTTTATTGAATTAATTAAGTGTACAGAATCCTTTTTGCTCCTTATACCATTCCTTATTTATTTCACATGGTATACATTGCCATTTGTGGTGAGACGAGGATTCATTCAGGATAATCTATCATCAAGATTCCCAAAGAAACCGCTATGAACGTATTTCTACAGGTCGCATTGTAAGTAGGGTACGCCTTTCTGGATTGTTCGTAGAGGTGGTGCTATACCTTTTTACGGTGTGGTGATAAGAATCGTGGGTAAAGTTACCTTTATGAGAGGAAAACTCTGAGCTACAGAGTGAGTACGGTACGAATTTGTACAGCTTATGAGTGCGGTGGAGGGAACTATTAGTCTTCTGTCTGAGATCTATATTTGTGACTTATCTAAGACATACTACACTAGTGGGTCCTCTCCATTTTTTTTTCTCTTCTCATCCTTCTTTTTGAGGAATTGAGGAAGTGAAGAGGAAAAGAGAAAATAAAGAAAAAAGGAAAAAAAGAAAGTTCATTTGTGAGAACAATTGGACCTATTAAGAAGATCCGACTCACATTTACATTTATCCATTACATTTACTTAGGATTGTTTTTTTTAGGGATTCAGTTGACCGCGACTAGGGACTCTCTCTATGTTTATTATTGAGATTTATGTGTAGTGGTTGATGACCCACTAATTGATTGTTCCTGTTCGCAGCCATCAGTGGGCGCCGTGATATTCTTTATTTTTATTTTTCAGGATTAATAAAATTTACTTTTATATGGAAATGAATGATATATTGACTTCCGCAGATAGGGGTTATGAGTCCTTCAGAGATACCTGGTTCTGCTGGATGGACTTTAAAGACTCTGCAGCCTTCAAAACCATCCTTTCCCCCAACCCCTCCTAGATGCTCTGGGTCTGACTTAAATTGCAGGTGAGGTTAGTCCCTTGTTTTTTGACCATTATGTCTTTATTGTAGCACTGCTTTTATCCTATTTTTCTTTTTATATGGGTATTGGTTACTGCTAATACAGTATATAACATCGGAGCTGGAACTTCTTTATTCTCTTTCTTTGTCCTTTTCCTTTCTCTCTCTATTCTTTCTTTTTCCCCTTTCCTTTTTCTCCCAATTCTCCCTTTCATATTGTCTTGATGTCTTTGTTTTTTATTTTTGAACATTTATATATATAGTCTGCTTATTATATCTGCGGGTCTATTTATTTTGTATGGATTCAATGAGTTTTATGTCTATTCCAGTGTATCTGTAGTTTTTTACTTTTTCATTTATGTTTGACCCGTTTTTCTCTTTCAAATAGTGGTGTTATTGTTTTCCATGTGTAAAACCTAATAAAAATATTTTGCACTAAAAGGGTTAATTTACTCACACAGGCCGCCCTTAACAGTCTTAAAAAAAAGAAGAAGTCCCTTTTCAATAAATATGTAATATTTAATGACCATGTTATTTTTACTCAAAATCTGGATCCCAAAAATGTAAAGACCTCCATCACCTCAATCGTCAGGTCATCTAAAGCTATTGGTAGCTTGGGCAATTTATTTTCCTTCCTAAAATATATCAACAGCTCTGTTTAGTGGGATTTAGGAGTAAATGATTATTCCAGCACCACTCTACCAACTTTACTACCTCGTTCCTGTAGAAACCTTCATCATCATTGCTTATTAGCAAATGCTATTCTCAGCCTTTCCCTTGGTGCTCCATGGTGCAATGGAGTGTGTGCGCACTGAGACACCCACTTTCAGGATGCGTGGTCTGTGCATATGCAATGGAGTTTGGAAACACATCAACATTGACTCAACATCAGTCACACAATCAACATTGGCAGTACCCTAGTGTCTACTCTAGCTACAGTACTCAAATCCAACTAAACATGGCATCTGAAGCTGTGGATTTGCAATTGGGAACATAGCAGCATTCTCAGACACACCTGTGACACTCCCTTAAGATGCCCATGAAATAGGAACACTTTAGGTCACCTCCCAGTCTCCATACTGATATGCTCAAAGATCATAAACCCCTTCTCAAGTATTAGTGGTTCCGTATGCACACATTGGTTCGCACATGTGCCGTATGGGTTTTCTAGACTTCTACGGGTATATTTACTAAAGGGAGATTTTTAAGAAGTGCAGATGTTGACCACAGCAACCAATAAGATTCTAGCTAATATTTTCTAGAAGATGCTAGTTAAATGTTTTGTAGAATCTGATTGGTTGCTATGGGCAACATCTCCACTTCTAAAAATTCATACTTTAGTAAGTATACCCCCTAGAGATGATCTAGAGGAGGCCAAGGGGTGCAAAAGGCACTTTGAGGGGGAATCCAGCCACCGCCCAGGAGAGCCCCCACTACACCTCCGGTCAATCAGGCTGCAGCTGGGAGGCTCTGCGAGCCAACCTGCAGATGGAGGGCTGCACATGGTCAGTACACCTACGAATGCGCAGTCATCACACCATCAGAGATGTGTGGTAATCATCGGGTTAGCGTACATCTCTGAATCAGGCCCTCATCTCCCATTTTTACAATCTCACAATTGGACTACAGCAGTGAGAATGGCTGGCTGAAGGAGCTAGCTTTAAAAGGACAGCATGGAGCTGCAGGACTATCACCTACATTGGTAACCCATATGCCTCTGTAACCATTGAACTACAACAATGAACACAGTAATAAACCACATATCACTTTAACAGCAATGAACTGATTTTTCCACCATTGATATAGTTGTTTACATTTTTACATCAACCCATTCAGGTCTAAACTTTTTTATATACAATTGTACATATTCTCTTTAAAACCATGTGTTTTTATATGAATAATTTATTTTAGATATTTATAAATTAATTTCTCTTTTTCTTTTATAACATTTTACCACAGTGTATTATTCATTTCTGCACAGCTGTTTCTCCTTTCTTCTTACACAGTTCATTACATTACGGCTGATCGCGTGCATGCGGCCCTGGTCAGCCTTTATCAGGAGAAGTACTTTTACCATGTCTCACATGAGTTTATGTGTAGTGTCCTGCAGAGATTTGGGCTTGGTGAAATGTTTTGTCCATATGTTAACTCGTTGTAGCTTGTCCTTCACCACTCAATGTTGGTAAACAGCTAGAAGACTGACCCCTTCCTAGTCCTTTCTGGGGTCCGAGGCTGCCCTCTTTCATCTGTTCTTTTTGTTTGGTTTATAGTACTCCTTTGCAGTGGCGTAAGTTCATCCCAGGCGCCCGGAGGCAAGTTATAATTAAGTGCCCCCATGTCACAGCCGCTGACACTGTAATGTAGCAATTCGCATGCAGACAGGCTATAGACAGATGAAGGCAGCAGCTGATGATCTGACATGGAGCTCTCCACTAGTGTATGGTAGCTTCTCAGGTGGCGGGAAGGGTTGCCATGTATTGGGCGGCCGGGACAGTACACTCCGGTTACATAGTTACAGCACTAAGTGGGGTGAATATGTTGTGGACAATGAAGGAGGTGCCCCTTCAGAGCTGGAGCCCGGCGGCAGGCGCCTCCATCATCTCCGATTGTTCTGCCCCTGCCTTGCAGTATGCATCAGACAGAATACAGAGATTGGAGGGATCACTGCACCTGGTCTAGAAGTGTTCACTCTAAATGCGCAGACCAGCAGTCAGTGACAGAACTCATCCAGACCTGCAAAAACTTCAGCCGAGCTTCAGGGGCAAAGTGCAGCTGCAGGAATTCAGAGGCAATGCCCCTTCATCGTTCCCTGACTTCATCAAAATTCTGGGAGTCTGGTTTGTTGAAGATGGTGTGGCCCTGAAAGGTTGGGATGAGAGAATGGCGACTCTTCAACATACTGTAATATTGGGATGTGGAGCCTCAGAGACCTCACCATCAACGGGAATACACTTGTGCTGCACAAATGAGATCCTTCCCGTTCTACAGTACATGGTGTATGCGTGGCCCCTCTTATCATGGTCTGCAGGGCCATTACAAAGGCAATGATTCACTTAATCTGGGGCTGCAAGATGGACAGAGTTAAGCAGTCAGTTATGTACAAGGATCCCCTCAAAGGTGGAAAGGGAATTACAGACATCCCCACCATGCTGCGAGCTTTCTTCATCTGTAATTGCATGAAAAAATCAACAACTCTGTAGAGAACTCCATGTCTTGCTACTTCCTCCTATCCCTTTGGAGACCTCGGCTGGGACATGTGGGCCAGCACCTTTCCTTACATCTGGGACACTCTCTAGTTCTTCCTGTATGTGGCCAAGCTTGGGAGGGAGCTCCAACTGGAGGGAGTGAAACCTGACTTGTGGAGACCTAAGACAATCCACAAACTCATCAGGGCTATTGGCACAATGGAGTCTATTCCAGAGCTCTCATCTGCAACACAAAAGCATGTTTGGGGTAATGTGGCCTTCAAGAAGCTCACAAATAGACACAAAGACCTGCCATTGATGGCAATTAAGGGGGGGTCTGCCCCTTAAGTTGTCCATGAACTCCCAGAACTTGTGCAGGTACAGACATTGCCCTTGGTGCAACACCACAAGGAAATATCTGTGCACCTCTTTTGGGACTATCCCTATGCACACTTACTGTTACCCTGGAACAAGAACTCAGAGACAGTGTGTCAAGGAATAGCCTCGGTTCTTTATGAACTATTTCCTGGCCCACATACTTATGGGACAATTCAGGAGGCTTGGCATCTCATGAACTGTTTTAAGGATGCTTTGTGGTTTGCCAGGAACCACCTCATCCTGAGAAGGGAGAAGATGTCCATCCAGGACTGTTGCAGGTTGATCCGCAGCCTTCTAAGAGACTATTCTACCATGGACAGTCCTGATGTAGAAGAGGATTAAACCGTTCTTCTTCTTTCCTTCACCCCTCATGTGCACCCTTTACAGTTGTATTGTTTAAGTAATTAGTGATTAATGTAGTACATGATGTATAGTGTAGGATATCGTATGCCATGTGTTTAATAAAGTGCTATAATGTGTGAACAATTCATGTTTTGTGGTGTATTGTGTTTTAGCTGTGCTGTGACTCCAGCTCCACATTATCATCCACCAATACAGGGCGCTCTATTGGATCAGCTTTACTGTGAGTAATCTTACTAAAAACAACTCTCAGTGAATACCGTTATCTGGGCAATAATAATACTTTTGCCAATTATTTCTGCATACAAAGCGGATGAATGATAGTTGATATTATGCTTACCTGGCTGGACATTATATCCCATTAAGGGTGATGGGAAGATCCCTATCTCTCCATGAGAAATTTTTCAACTATTAAATGGACAGAAAACATATGAGACCGTGTATTTACACATATCTATGATCAAGTCCCTTTCAACCGTCAAGGACAAAAAGGTACTGCTATACAATCGGTCCTTGACCCAACAAAATGGTATAGATTAAAATACACTTGGAGCCTTGAAGTGTTATTTTTCTGGGACATACAGTAAGTCAGAGGAACGCCCAGTGGTCTGTGGAGATGTTTTGTGTGTATTATTTATATGTGTGGATGTTGGAGGCCTGCTGTATTCTTGTGGCTGCTCTATAACTATATGCTCAGATATTAATCTGATGTTTTAGAAAACAATTTTATATACTGTCAGTTATGTAAATTGTCTTGTATTTTTGTGTACTTATATATGGCCATTTGTATGTGACATTAAATTGTATTCATTATTAAGCTAAAGGGTCTCCAATCAGCAGAGCCTTTTATTATTCTCTTTTTTGGCTCTCACTTGAATGTAATGCCTTATGTATGATTATTGTTATCTTTACGCAAATAAAAAACAGTTTTCATGTATTGTTGCAGGTACAATTTAGTGTGTTGGGGGATATCTAGGGGATATTACCCTTTCTGTTTTTCTGTTTAATATGACCCCTCCTTTTCATGCACCTGAAGAGTATTGCCAAATTGATTTGAGCATCTTCCATTTTATGTTTAGGGTTTACTCTGTGTAGGCACTGCAAAATGCCTCTTCTTCTAACACCAGGGGTAATTCCGGGTCTTTACAAGCAGCCTCTTGTAATTCCTCCAGGTACAAAATGCTCTGCTCCTGGATTTCCTACTGTAGTTATGCTTTCAGTGTTGAATTATTTAATTAATGAGTAAAATTGTCATTCACAATTGTAATTTAAGTGGGAAGTCCAGGAGCAGAGGTTTTTACCTGGTGGAAGAGGTCATGTTGGTGGGTCTGTACACTTCATGAACCCACTGTACTTTACCTTGAGGAATAATCATTTTACTAAAATGCTCAGTTTTCCCTCACACACTCCTACTGCCTGCAGCTATGTAAACTCAAGTAAGATAACATCTCTTAGCAGCATTTTTCATGTCTTGTTGTCTGCGGTAATTAATTATATCTCTACCATGGTACTATGCAGACTAAAATGTTGGTGCTCACAATGTAACACAGTAGTTGCCACTTTAGTCATGTAAACTGAAATGTATTAAATGAAACATATGCAAAATGCTAATTTAATACCAACATCACATTCCTGTAGCAACACCATTTTGATTAATTGCAAATCAGTCCAACTCAAATAAGATTATTTCAATTGCAAGTTACATTATTGAGGTAATTATACCAAAATCTTTCAAATGCTGACAGCAGCTCCTGTTTTATTTTTAGGGTTTTAAATCTCACAAATCTGTTTTTTTTTACCATTAATGACAATATGGCTAAAATCAGGTGACCTATAATAAAATGTACAACAATATCAACAGTAATTATACATAATACAATAATAGCATGCATTTTACAATACATTACATGAAGTAATTTAATAATCTGTTGAATATTAAAACCTTATACAAGATCTGGGTAAGCAGTTATCCATGATATGTAGCATAAATAACAAAAAATAATATAACAACATCTTTCATTACAAACATCAAAAAACATACTTTGGCAATGAAGACTTCATTTTCACAGAAATAACTATATAATACTGTATTTTCTTGTATATATTCTATTACTTACATTGCTATGGTGTTAACCCTTATAATGAATCCTATTCATTTTTCATAAGTTGTGGTACTTACTGTATTGTTTATTACTTATTAATGTAGTCACAAAAATTATTAAACTAAGTGAAGTAGATAAGTATATCAATGTAACCTGGAAGAAGAGCTCTTAATTATTGTACTGTACATCAGTCCACTTATGTGATTGTTTTACTAATTGTTTAAATACTGTATGTGATGGTCTGTTATACACTGGGGAAACATTTGCAATTTTGAAGATATCTTTTTATTATTATTATTATTACATTTTATTTATAAGGTGCCCACAGCGCTGTACTGTACATACATCAACAGTAGGACAGTACAGTGTGCACATTCCATTCCAATACAGGAATCAAAACATAAACAGAGCACAAGTAACAATTACCACCCCAATTCTCAGTACACAATACAGCAGGGAATGTGGACGCTGTCATTGAAGTGCTAGAGAAGAGGGCCACGAGACAGTAGGGAGGAGGACCCTGCTTCTAGGAGCTTACAATTTAAGACAGACAGATGACATGAGTCATGTGCATGTGGATGGGAACCTGAAGGCAGGAAATAGGCAAGGTAGAGATGGCTGAGGCAGGAGGGTGGGGTGAGTGACCTGTTATGTGGTGGAAGGGTATGCTTTGATCAACAGGTGGGTTTTCAGTGAACGTTTGAAGCTATGCAAGGCCGGATAAAGTCTGATAGAGCATGGGAGCCCATTTCAGTAAAGGGGGGCCCCATGGGCAAAATCTTGTATAATAGCATGAGATGAAGTAACTAGGGTACAGGAGAGGCAATGGTCAGTCCAGAGAGGGCAGGAGGGAGTATGTAAGGAGATGAGGTTGGAGACGTAGGGAGCAGTGGAGTTAGAGAGAGCCTTTTATGTGAAGGTGAGGAGTTTGAAGATGATTCTATAGGGGAATGCGAGCCAGTGCAGGTTTTGGTGGTGGTGGGGGGGGGGGGTTGTGGCGGAAGTGGAATGGTGGGAGAGGAAGATAAGTCTAGCTGCAGCATTGAGAACAAATTGGAGGGGGGTCAGATGGCAACTTGGGATGCCATTGAGGAGAAGGTTGCAGTAGTCGAGCCGAGAAATTATTAAGGAATGAATACTCAGTTTGGTAGCAATCCTAGAGAGGAATGGCCTAATGCAAGCAATGTTGCATAGCTGGAACTGACAGGATTGAGCCAGAGAATGAATGTGGGGAACAAAGGAGAGGGTGGAGTCAAGGAAGACACCCAAGTAGCAAAGTTGGGGAAAGAGAGATTGGTGGGTGTGGAGACTCTGTTAGAGGGGATGATGGGTTCGGTTTTGGCCATAATGAGCTTGAGAGAGCGCTCGACATCCAGGAGGAGATGGTGGAGAGGTAGCTGGATACAGTACCTGACAGAGGACAGAAGAGAGAGTTCAGGAGGGGAAAGGTATAGTTTAGTGTCATCAGCATAGGTATTGGAGGCCAAAGGAACTGATGAGTTCTCCTAGTTAAGAGGTGTACAGGAAGAAGAGGAGGGGGCCCAGGACAGTACCCTGTGGGACACCAATGGGAAGGATGGAAGGGGGGGAGATGGAGCCGGGGGCAGACACAGAAAAGGAGCGGTTAGTGATGTAAGAGGTGAACCAGGCATGGACGATGTTAGAGAGGCCAAAGGTCTGAAGGGTGCGGAGGAGGAGAGGATAACCCAAGGTGTCGAAGGTTGCAGAGAGGTCCAGGAGGATGAGCAGAGAGAAGTGTTTCCTGGATTTGGCTGCAAGCAGGTCATTGGCAATTTTGACCAGAGCAGTTTCAGTGGATTGAAATGGGCGAAAGCCAGATTGGAGAGGAACAAGGATGGAGTTGTCAGAGAGATAGCTGGTGAGGTGGCTGTAGACAAGTAGTTTGGAGGCGAAAGGTAGAAGAGAAATGGGGTGGTAGTTAGCGGGTGAGGATGGGTTCAGGTTGAGTTTTTTTATAATAGGTGTGACATAATATTATTATTATTATTGCTAGAGGTACCTATTGTATTATTTAAATTGAGCATGATATGCAAATATTAATGTAAGAACTGGACTCCAACCTTATAACATTATAATATATCTTAATGTACATCTTATACAAATATTCAAATGATAGAGAAATAATAATCTCTTTAACATTACAGTATAGAGTAAATTAAAAAAATCATGATTTTCACTGAGCCACGTAGCTTATATGATAGGTCCCACATGTGAGCTCTTAGAGGATGCTTTTTCCTTGGTTTAATAGGCAGAAGTTTTAACCCAAAATTATATCCATGGGAAATACACCAATGCCACTAATGGTTTAATATCAATCACAGGTTGGGTATATTTTGTTGGCAATCATCATGTAGACTTTCATAAAATCATCCTGAAAATGTTGACATTTTTGTAATGCTGACATGCAGCACGTCAACATGCTCGGCACTGATAAAATGGCAACATGATTAGAATGTTGACAAAACTGTGTGTCCTGGTGTAATGGGCACTTAAATGGTAACGGATCTTTGAAGGCTCTGTCAGTGTCTTATTGGACCAGCGGTCAGCTGATAGTGAAGTCCAACGGTCATCCAGTGGCTTTGGCAATGAGTAACTATAACCCCTAACCCTAATCCTCCCCTACCACATCCTAACCCACCCCCTAGTGCCTAATTCTAACCTCTCCTCCAGCAGTCTAACCCTTCCTTTAGTGCCTAACTCTATCCTCCTCTCCAGCAGTCTAACCCTTCCTTTAGTGTCTAACTCTAACCTCTCCTCCAGCAGTCTTACCCTTCCTTTAGTGCCTAACTCTAACCTCTCCTCCAGCAGTCTAACCCTTCCTTTAGTGTCTAACTCTAACCTCCCCTCCAGCAGTCTAACCCTAACTCTCCCCCGAATGCCTAACCTGAACCTCGCATCCCTCAGTCTGATCCTAACCCTTTTCCTGGTGCCTAACCCTCCTGTCCCTCTGCCTAATCATAATCCTCTGGTCCCACAGCCTAACCCAAAGCCCCCACTAACTACAGAATATCGACATTTCACATCTGCATATGCTGACATGTTCCATGTTGACATTTCACACATTCCATGTTGACATGAGGCGCCGGCTGGAAGGAAGAAGGAAGAGAAGGTGGCCTTTACACCGGACATATGCAGCAGCTATGGCTGTCAGGAGGAGCAGCGGCTGTTGCTCTTATTGAAGCGGCGACTGCCATACAGCCAGGAAGGGATGGCTGCGGGGCATGGAGGTATCGGCCGCTTCCCGATCACTGCTGGCCACAGTGATCGGGACACAGCAGCAGCCGTGGCTTTCAGGTACCGCAGCTGCTGCTTCTTTGGAAGTCACGGTTGCTCTTGCAGCCGCGCCGGGAGGGGGGTGCTGTCGCGTGCCCGATCACTGTGGCCAGAAGTGATCTGGACACACTGGAGTGGCAGCCACGGGTGCAAAGGGACCTACAGGTCCCTCTAATGTAGGTGACTGCTGGAAGATTAGCTTCCCACAGCCGCCTAGTGGGCACTTCTGACTGGTCGCATCAGATCCCACTATGTCAGGGAAAGCCCAGCCTGGTGTGGTCGTATTTGATGCGAACATTCCAGGCCAGTGGTTAATGCATGGAGGAGGCATCACGCCCCCAGCTGCATTAACATAATTCCAAGGACAGAATTGCAAACCTGCCCCAGCTGCAGTGTAACATGGTTTTACTAAGATGCACAATTACTTGCTCTATCTTACTATATTCCCAAATCTGAATCAGGCCCTATATTCACAGTAATACATTGTCAGTTTAATGCAGTAATATGAATATTATTATCTAACAAAACACTTTTTCTTTCATGTTGTCAATAGTGAAAATTTTAATTATAAAATACAAAGTCAGCAAAATGATACTTAAATCATCTGCTCTCAGCTGGCATCACAAAAAACCTCCCGAGTGCTGTAATACACCCGTAATTGATTTTGTGCAGGCCCATCGATCATGGAATAGATGCACTGAATTTATATGCAACAAATTAATTATACTGGAAAAGCTATACATTCACTACTTCTGCTTACAGGACGTCATACTGCTGGAGTCGTTATACAGTACCTCAGCAGCTATCACAATGTACTGTACCTTTAATTCTCCACACAGAGAATACAGTTACCTGCCAGCAGCAGTAAGAGGCAGCTGCTGTTGCTGATGATGATGAATGGCCAAGTTCATTTTTAGGAGATCCTTGCAGGCTTGGAAACCCAGTGCCATTTTTCAAAAGTGCCCAAAAGACAATTCAAAGTCAGTTATTATGGGTCATTTTTTATGAAGAGAGCTGGTTCCATTTCACATCTGAAAATCATCCTAATGCTGGGTGAATAGGACTGAATTGGTTCTACTTTCCTCATTGCATCATACAGTATACTTGCAAAAGAGCCTTTTTAAATGCTGCATGCCGTATAACTTACTCACTTTTCTGTGCAGCCTGAGAAGGACATTTAGGAAAAATGGAGAAATGGAAATGACGTGCTTAAAGATATCTATGTTAAAGTAAAATTACATTGTGTGATAATGTTCCGCAGCTGGTTCTAGTTGTGTAGTAGAGTGGCCCAGCCGTAAGCTGCTTACAGAGAGAGAGACATATTTTTATGTTGCATAGAGTGTTATAGAGAGTTATTAGAGTCAAGTGCAGTAGTTATTATATGCCCGTTATCCAAACGTAGGAGGTATATTTACTGAAGTGCGGGTTTCTAGATGTGCAGATATTGCCCATATCAGGTTCTACTTATCATTCATTTAGCACCTTCTAGAAGATAATAGCTAGAATCTGATTGATTGCTATGGGCAAGATCTCCACTTCTATAAACCTGCACTTTAGTAAATATACCTTGTAGTGCCTTATGTCTGTGTAGTGTGTAAATGTAATACCTGGCAGAGCTAGGCTTAAGCTCCGCCCCCGCGATTACGCCCCATGTCCTGGTGACATCATCCGTCAATCACTGGGAGGACAGGGAGAAGCAGACTGCATAGGGGGCATGGCTCTGTGGGTGTTAAAGGGGGCGTGGCCTCACGGCAGGTGGGAACGAGTCCAGCCGTGGCTGCAGCCTGTGATGTCGGGGCCTGAGTCTATAAAGATTCAGGTTCCCGGCGTCCTAGTGGAGGAGGTCGGCCATCGTATGCTGGAGGAGGGAGGTCCCGCGGTACCCTGGCGTTCAAGGGAAGAGTGCATGGCGGCTGCCCTGTAATACAGTAAGGGGCCCCCATTGCAAGAAGCCACTAGGCAGTAAGGGGTCTAAAGCTGGCCACACACATGGCGATGTGCACACGATCAGCCGATGTGTACGATTTCCCTTGAAACTCTCCCCGGCAGCTCTGCACATAATCTCCACATGATCTGTACACGATTTGGTGTCCAATCTTCATACGATCTCTCCTGCAGTCAGACTTTCACAGTGCATCGCCTCTAAAATTTGGCCATATTTTACACGATCTGTCATTCCAATGTGTCGGAATCGGCCAGATCGGGTAAAATAAAATATCGCTATGTGTGTGGCTAGCTTTAAAGAGGCCCCTGGGTACAGACAAGAGGGAGAGTCACCTCTCCCCACAGAGCTGCAGGGGAACTACAGATAAAGGGCAGCGCCACTGATATTGAGCCCCTTATAAGAAGAGAATTGGGGAGTGCTTCAGAGGTAGCAGCTGGAGCCAGAGTGCCTGTGGAGTGAGGAAGTCACTGCAGAGGATCTGAGGGGAAGTGCTGCCTTGTGCCACAGTGGAAGATATCTCTTGTGAAGAGACAGCCCATGTGATGAGAGGGTGTGATGTGTAATGCTGGATCCCTGGTTGATAGCACCTGGACAAGTGACTTATAGTGAGTGAGGGCTCAGTTCAAGATGGCAGCATGGCTAGAAGGGAGTCCTATGGAAGAATCCTGAGTAACCGTATGCTGAAGTAGAGAAGCCCAGCAGTGAAAGGGTTAATGGCAGGCTTGCCTACCCTCCCGATTTGGCCGGGAGCCTCCCGATTTTCGGGTGCCGCTCCCGGCCCCCCAGAAAGGCAGGCAAGCCTCCCGGAAGTCTCACACCCTCCCCACCTCCCCCCTGAAAAAAACAGACATCCCTGCAGCGGGGTGCCCGGTGACGCGATTCGCGCAGAATAGCGTCATCGTGGCCCCGCCCCCTGCTTTACAATGGGGGCGGCATTGTGAAGAGGGGGCGGAGTCACGATGATGCGATCATGCGGCTCTGCCCCCAGTGTGACCCAAAATGGCCGCCTCCAGCTCCGCCCCCAATGGCCGCCCCCGCCCCCGCTATTAGCCGAAAATCAGCTCCCTCCCGGAAGGCTGGAGCTTATTGTCGGCAAGTATGGTTAATAGTCTGCATTAAGTTGCCAGCATGTCAGATGAAAAAGTCCCTGAATAGTGGGATGGGATATACAAGATGTCAGTATGCCTGAAGAAGGTGTATGTGGGGTGATGGAAGGAGAGTGGGTTCCTGTGTAATGGGAATGTGCAACATGTTAGGAGTCTCCCAAGAGGATTGAGACGAGTGAAATTAACTTTGAATCTGGAGTCCCCTGTATGCTGTGTGAATTATTTGTTGGACTGACTTGCGGTAGAACTACTTAGCCCAGCAACACCGGGTATGTGCAACCATTTCATTGCTGTGTCACTTGTGTAAGACTGCACTGGAGGTCTTCGTTTGGAGTGGAACATAACTAATCTTCTGTAACCGTTAATCTTAAAATACAGCATTTACCATCTGCTGCAAGTTGTGCTGGAGGAAGTTGTCGAAGTAGAGCTTGTAACTGTTACGCTTACTGTGCTGGAGGATATGGAGGAGTGTAAATAAAGTTTTCCTGTTATTGCATCATGAGATGGTCTGGCGCCCAACATTTCTTTATTGCACTTCACCTGTTGTCCATATGTGTTCCCTCTATCAGGTACTTGTGCTAAGCACCCGAGTATTCGGAGGCCCTGCCGGTCATGGATACCATACCCACGCCATAGCCAGAACTGAGGAGAGTCACCGAGAAGGGGTGAGAGACAGTACATTCAGGTACTCCAAGTAAGTGTACCACAGTACCAGTAGGGTTTCACATAATTAGAGAAGTGCGGATTCGGATTTATTCTGTTCTTTTCGCAACATTACCGCAAGTTTGGATTAGTTAGAATTTTTATTTTCGGCTATACAAAACACGTGACAGCCGGATAGCTAATATGGTGCCATTTTTGAGATCCGAACATATCCGAGTCAATCCGAGTAAAACCGAATTGCACATCTCTACACATAATACAGTCATTTTCTGATCATGTTCAGTGGATGGGTAAGTGTCCTATACCTGTATAAAGTGCAGAACATTTCCATTATGATCAGTGGCGGACTGGGCTGGGGGGCAGGGTGCCATCTGCCCCCCGAGCCGGTACAATGATAGTATTCCACGGCCGCCTGTCTGTGGGAGTACTATAAGGCAGTCGCAGATTGTTCTTCAGCTCCGACGGGCGGCTGGCCAGCTACGCTTCTAGATAGAGCTGACTAGTTGCAGAGGCTAATCAAAAATGGCTGCCCCCATAGTAAGCTACAAAGAAATGGCCGCTGTTGACCAATGGGGAGCCAGGTTTCCTTTCCCAGGAACCCTGGAGGCCGAAAAGTGTAAAAAGGGGGCGGGGCTTACCGGAGAGTCTGTCAGTGAAGAGGAGCTAAACAAGAAGTTTGATGGCACCCAGGGAGGAGAGAGACAGAGAGGGCAGAGGAGAGGAGTAATCTAGTGTACAGGAGATCCTGTGCTTCCTGTCTTTTCTACCCTTTTAGAAACCAGGTAAGTGGAGGGTGGAGCTTATATACAGTGTATGCATCTATCTATCTATCTATCTGTCTGTCTGTCTGTCTATCTATCTATCTCATATCTATCTGTCTTATATCTATCTCATATCTATCATCTATCTATCCCATATCTATCTATCTATCTCATATCTATCTATCTATCTATCTATCTATCTATCTATCTATCTATCTATCTATCTATCTATCTATCTCATATCTATCATCTATCTATCTAATATCTATCTATCTATATCTAATCTTGTATACAAATTATATCAGTGTGGCATAAACTTTGCAAGGGGTTTTTCGTTCTTTATAATATTCATTGTCAGAATTCAATCAAGCGCGATGCTGAATAGCCCTGGGATTGAGCTCCTGGAGCTATTCAATTCAGCGCGCTGTTAAGTCGGAGAAAGCCGGTTCTCACAACTTAACCTGGGGGTTTAGTCGTGAGAACCGGCATTCACCGACTAAAGTGCCGGCCGCGTGGCTGTTAGCGCCATGCTAAGCTGGCAAACAGCCGTGCGGCTGCCAGTTTTGTTGGATTTCTCCTTGCATCCCCAGGGGGGTGCGAGAAGAAATCCTTTTGCCCGACCAAACATCATGTTGAATTGAATAGCTTCAGGGGCTCCCTCCCGGAGCTATTCAACATTGCTTTGAATTGAATTTCCCTGCGTGTGTGTGGACTTAATGTGTCTGTATGTATATTAGTGTTCAAACTAGGTACTTTTAGCAGGGCACTACGCCCTGCCTGTTTTGTTAACTATGAAATGCACCCTGCCCATTTTGTGATTGATGAATTGTGCCCTGCTTTCTCTGGGTCAGATAAACGCACTGTGGGATGGAGCTTTAGGGGAAGGCGTAACAAAGGGCCGGGTGCAGCTGCTCAACCCAGTCCCCAGGAGACGCACACAATAGATGGTTTTTATTTATAGCTCTTTGTCATAACAATTTTACCATCATATACTTAATTGGCTATTTAAACCACGCACACATTACAGAAACCATTGTTGTCACACACATTTTTACATTGTATTCGCTAGTAGAAAAACTGGGCCACTTGCTTGCGTCTGCCCCCAAGGCTGAAAGTTGCCAGCCAGCCCCTGATTATGATCATGTTCAGTGGCTATGTTGTCGAAGCTGGATAATTGGCTGAGACAGAATCAGTTTAAAATTAGATTGGAACGACACCCATCTTGCGAATGGCGACAAGACTCCATCTTAGAAATTGGTCACACAGCGCCATTTTTGTCAAAACCACATAGTTCACAAAACACAACGCAAAATTGCTAATAAGTAGGGGTGTGCACCGGCCACTTTTCGTGTTTTGTGTTTTGGTTTTGGATCTGGATCTTTCTTCGTGTTTTGGATCTGGATTGGTTTTGCCAAAACCACCCCTTCCGTGTTTTGGGTTCTGGGTTTTGTGTTTTGGATCTGTATATTTTTTAAAAAAAGCATAAAAACAGCTAAAATCACAGAATTTGTAGGTTTTTCTGCTCCTATGCTATTATTAACCTCAATAACCTTAATTTCCACTCATTTCCAGTCTATTCTGAACACCTCACACCTCACAATAGTGTTTTTATGTCCAAAACGTTGCACCGAGGTAGCTGGATGACTATGCTAAGCGACACGAGTGGGCGGCACAAACACGTGACCCATCTAGGCGTGAAACTGCAGTGGCAGACAGGATGGCAGTTTGAAAAACTAGGCCCCAAACTGTACATAATGCAAAGAAAAAAAAGAGGTGCAAGATGGAATTGTCCTTGGGCCCTCCCACCAACCCTTATGTTGTATAAACAGGACATGCACACTTTAACAAACCAATCATTTCAGCGCCAGGGTCTGCCACACAACTGTGGCTGAAATGATTGGTTCGTTTGGGCCCCCACAAAACAAGCTGGCAATTAATGTGTCCCTGCACAAACTGGCTCTATGGAGGCAAGATGTCATCCTCATCCTCCTCATCCACCGATTCCTCACCCTCTTCAGTGTGTACATCCTCATCCTCGCAAAGTATTAACTCGTCCCCACTTGAATCCACCACCACAGGTCCCTCTGTACCTTCTGGAGGCTGGTCTCCCTGGAAGAGCTGATAATTCATTTTGATGAACATCATCTTCTCCACATTCTGTGGAAGCAACCTCCTACGCCTTTCGCTGACAAGGTTCCCGGCTGCACTAAACACTCTTTCGGAGTACACACTGGAGGGGGGGCAACTCAGGTAAAATAGAGCCAGTTTGTACAGGGGCCTCCAAATTGCCTCTTTTTCCTGCCAGTACAGGTATGGACTGTCTGCCATGCCTACTTGGATGCTGTCACCGATGTAATCCTCCACCATTCTGTCAATGGTGACAGTATCATATGCAGTGACAGTAGACATGTCAGAAATTGTTGCCAGGTCCTTCAGTCCGGACCAGATGTCCAAACTTGGTCCTGCCTGCCCTGCATCACCGCCAGCGGGTTGCTTAGGATACCTAAGTTTTTTCCTGGCAGCCCCAGTTGCAGGAGAAAATGAAGAAGGAGCCGTTGACGTGACACGTTCCGCTTCAGCTGACAGTGTGTTCACCAGCAGGTCTTTGCACCTCTGCAGGCTTGTGTCGGCCGGAAAGAGAGACACCACATAGGCTTTAAACCTAGGATCGAGCACGGTGGCCAAAACGTAGTGGTCTGATTTCAACAGATTGACCACCCTGGAATCCTGGCAAAGCGAATGAAGGGCTTCATCCACAAGTCCCACATGCCGAGCGGAATCGCTCCGTCTTAGCTCCTCCTTCACTTTCTCCAGCTGCTTCTGCAAAAGCCTGATGAGGGGAATGACCTGACTCAAGCTGGCAGTGTCTGAACTGACTTCACGTGTGGCAAGTTCGAAGGGCTGGAGAACCTTGCACAACACGGAAATCATTCTCCACTGCGCTTGAGTCAGGTGCATACCCCCTCCTTTGCCTATGTCATAGGTGGATGTATAGGCTTGTATGGCCTTTTGCTGCTCCTCCATCCTCTGAAGCATATAGAGGGTTGAGTTCCACCGCGTCACAACCTCTTGCTTCAGGTGATGGCGGGGCAGGTTCAAGAGTGTTTGCTGGCGCTCCAGTCTTCGGCACGCAGTCGCTGAATGGCGAAAGTGGCCAGAAATTTTTCGGGCCACCCAAAGCGTCTCCTGCACGCCCCTGTCGCTTTTCAGAAAATTCTGCACCACCAAGTTTATTGTGTGAGCAAAACATGGGACGTGCTGGAATTTGCCCAGATGTAATGCCCGCACAATATTGGTGGCGTTGTCAGATATCACAAATCCCCAGGAGAGTCTAAGTGGGGTAAGCCACTGGGCGATGATTTCCCTCAGTTTCTCTAAGAGGTTGTCGGCGGTGTGCCTCTTACTGAAACCGGTGATACACAACGTAGCCTGCCTTGTAACGAGCTGGCATTTCTGAGATGCTGCTACTGGTGACGCTGCTGCTGTTGCTGCGTAAGGTGATACATCTACCCAGTGGGCTGTCACAGTCATATAGTCCTTAGTCTGCCCTGTTCCACTTGTCCACATGTCCGTGGTTAAGTGGACATTGTGTACAACGGCATTTTTCAGGACACTGAGGACACTTTTTCTGACGTTTCTGTACAGTCTCGGTATCGCCTGCCTAGTGAAGTGGAATCTAGACGGGATTTGGAACCGGGGACACACTACCTCCATCAATTGTCTAAATCCCACTGCACTAATGGCGGATACCGGACGCACGTCTAACACCAACATAGCAGTCAAGGCCTCAGTTATACGTTTTGCTTCAGGATGACTGCTGTCGTACTTCATCCTCCTCGCTAAGGACTGTTGGAGGGTCAATTGTTTAGTAAAAGTAGTGGTGTTCCTACTTCCTCTCTGGGATGATGAACGACTCCCAGCAGCAGCAACAGCAGCAGCGGCAGCAGTAGGCGTAGCAATGCAGGATCCTCCAGAGGAATCCCGGATAGGAGAGTCAGTCATGCCAGTGACATGGCCTGCAGGACTACTTCCGATCCTGACTAAGGAGGAAATTGACGAGGAGGGAGTTGACGGTGTGGTTTGCAGGCGCTTGGATACAACAGGACAACGGGATTTAGGTGTCCCTGGACTGCTTACGGTCTTAGCCAAAGTTTCTGAACTTGACAGTAACTTTTTATGAACGCGCTGCAGGTGCCGTATAAGGGAGGATGTTCCTAGGTGGTTGACGTCCCTACCCCTACTTATTTCACCTTTACATATGGTACATATGGCAAGACAGTTGTTGTCCGGATTTGGATAGAAATATTGCCAGACCAAAGAGGTGGAATGTTTGGTCTTCTGCCCAGGCATGACCGTGATGGGCTTTTTCATCCCACGGACAACAACTGTCTCCCCCGGAGCCTGATTTAAACAAACCACATCACCATCAGAATCCTCCTCGCCAACTTCCTCCTCAGCGCCAGCTACACCAGTATCCTCATCCTGTTGTACTTCAACAGTGACATCTTCAATTTGCATATCAGCAAGTGGACTGTGGGTGCTCCTTTCAGCACTTGCAGGGGGCGTGCAAATGGTGGAAAGAGCCACCTCTTCCCGTCCAGTGCTGGGAAGGTCAGGCATCGCAACCACCAC
Organism: Taudactylus pleione; assembly: GCA_031769625.1. Lineage (NCBI taxonomy): Eukaryota > Metazoa > Chordata > Amphibia > Anura > Myobatrachidae > Taudactylus > Taudactylus pleione. The sequence goes on from JAUIMM010000521.1 coordinate 4,779,273, forward strand.
CACACTTGGACTCTCCTTGGGGATTTGTGATATCTTCTTAGAAAGCACAGTTCTTCGCTGTGCTTTTGCCAGCTTAACTCTTTTGATTTTTTTAGTGGGAGGAGGGCTTCCATCGTCATGTGAAGCTGAACCACTAGTCATGAACATACTAGGGATCGACCTTAGCCGTTCCTTGCCACTCCGTGTCGTAAATGGCATATTGGCAAGTTTACGTTTCTCTTCAGCTGATTTAAATGTCTTTTTCAAGGTCATTTTCCTGAACTTTGCCATTTGGGATTGTATGTGCCCTCTACTATGACATTGGGCATCGGCCTTGGCAGACGACGTTGATGGCATGTTATCGTCTATGTCATGACTAGTGGCAGCAGCTTCAGCACTAGGAGGAAGTGGTTCTTGATCTTTCTCTATTTTATTTTTATCGGCGAAAGTTTGGTCCTCCATTTATGTTATATCGATTTGATATATACGTGCGGCTAAACACAGAAAATAATTTTTTTTTTGGTTTGGACTGGAGTGTACTTTCGGGGGTTACAGCACCCTTAACGGTCAAGCCAGCCGGCCCTTTACTTATGACACAGGCGCAAGCTTGGCACTACTTTGTTGATGCACGTGCGGCTACTGCGCACACAATTCACAAACACAGAAAATAATTTTTTTTTGGTTTGGACTGGAATGTACTTTCGGGGGTTACAGCACCCTTTAACGGTCAAGCCAGCCGGCCCTTTACTTATGACACAGGCGCACGCTTGGCACTACTTTGTTGATGCACGTGCGGCTACTGCGCACACAATTCACAAACACAGAAAATAATTTTTTTTTGGTTTGGACTGGAGTGTACTTTCGGGGGTTACAGCACCCTTTAACGGTCAAGCCAGCCGGCCCTTTACTTATGACACAGGCGCACGCTTGGCACTACTTTGTTGATGCACGTGCGGCTACTGCGCACACAATTCACAAACACAGAAAATAATTTTTTTTTTGGTTTGGACTGGAGTGTACTTTCGGGGGTTACAGCACCCTTTAACGGTCAAGCCAGCCGGCCCTTTACTTATGACACAGGTGCACGCTTGGCACTACTTTGTTGATGCACGTGCGGCTACTGCGCACACAATTCACAAACACAGAAAATAATTTTTTTTTGGTTTGGACTGGAGTGTACTTTCGGGGGTTACAGCACCCTTTAACGGTCAAGCCAGCCGGCCCTTTACTTATGACACAGGCGCACGCTTGGCACTACTTTGTTGATGCACGTGCGGCTACTGCGCACACAATTCACAAACACAGAAAATAATTTTTTTTTTGGTTTGGACTGGAGTGTACTTTGGGGGTTACAGCACCCTTTAACGGTCAAGCCAGCCGGCCCTTTACTTATGACACAGGCGCACGCTTGGCACTACTTTGTTGATGCACGTGCGGCTACTGCGCACACAATTCACAAACACAGAAAATAATTTTTTTTTTGGTTTGGACTGGAGTGTACTTTCGGGGGTTACAGCACCCTTAACGGTCAAGCCAGCCGGCCCTTTACTTATGACACAGGTGCACGCTTGGCACTACTTTGTTGATGCACGTGCGGCTACTGCGCACACAATTCACAAACACAGAAAATAATTTTTTTTTTGGTTTGGACTGGAGTGTACTTTCGGGGGTTACAGCACCCTTAACGGTCAAGCCAGCCGGCCCTTTACTTATGACACAGGCGCACGCTTGGCACTACTTTGTTGATGCACGTGCGGCTACTGCGCACACAATTCACAAACACAGAAAATAATTTTTTTTTTGGTTTGGACTGGAGTGTACTTTCGGGGGTTACAGCACCCTTAACGGTCAAGCCAGCCGGCCCTTTACTTATGACACAGGCGCACGCTTGGCACTACTTTGTTGATGCACGTGCGGCTACTGCGCACACAATTCACAAACACAGAAAATAATTTTTTTTTGGTTTGGACTGGAGTGTACTTTCGGGGGTTACAGCACCCTTTAACGGTCAAGCCAGCCGGCCCTTTACTTATGACACAGGCGCACGCTTGGCACTACTTTGTTGATGCACGTGCGGCTACTGCGCACACAATTCACAAACACAGAAAATATATTATTTTTTTAGCACTTGGGGGGAGCACCCCTGATGGACAGAGCACCCCCTGATCAACACTACAGCACTCCTTTAGGACTGGGACACTGCACAGGACTTTGGAGTGGACACAGCCCCTATGGAGAACTGACTGCACAACACAGTCCAGCCAGCCCCTATGGACTTTGAAGTAGTGGACACAGCCCCTATTAACAACAGCAGCACAGCACAACACAGCCAGCCCCTATGGACTTTGAAGTAGTGGACAACAGCAGCACTACACTACACTACACTACACTACACAGCCCTAACTCCCACCCTCCCTCTTCACTGTCCACAGCCGAGTGAGAAAATGGCGCCGACGCGGGTACCTTATATAGGATCCAAAACCCGCGAGACTCGGAAGGCGGGATGATGACGTTTTGCCTCGATTTCAGATCCGAGTCAGGCGGGAAAAGTCGAGCCTGACTCGGATCGGACTCAGATCGGGGGGGCTCGGGGGGGTTCGGATTTCAGAAATCCGAACCCGCTCACCCCTACTAATAAGTAGCTTTTTAACAATCTTCCCCAAACACATACAGACGGTGTCTGACATACATAAAAATGACTTTCCAACAATTAAAATCACCACAGACCTAAATATGAACATCACTAAAAAGTAGCAAATTAGTGGTGTTTTCCCTGCATTCACATTAACACATACACGCGATGTTAAACAGTGCACAACGCAAAATAGCTAATTATTAGCACGTTCGGCTTTTTAACGATCCCTACACAACCAATACCAACTTAGTCCCATACACTCAGAGATACCTTTCCAGCTTAGTGTTGCTCGCTAAGTACCCCACAGACCTCCAGATGCACAACGCTATTTAGTGTCGTTCTCCTTTGCATACATACACTTAAAGCAATAGTTCCGTAGCGCAAAAGGGTTATTATTACATGATTCATTCACAATGCCAGCGTGTAAAGAAATGACTGTTTTCTGCAACTAAGGTTTAGTACATGATAAGCAAACCATATTTGGTGTTGTACTGATCTACTCTGTCTCAACAGCTTTCCGGTGTCATCAGTGAGAAGATCACAACATGCATTCTCAATTTATGGACTGTAGAAAGTTAAAACACTAAAATGTACTTTGTGATGTTAGCAGACTAGATTTGCATGCAGTGGGAACAGGATACAAAGGGAGGTTGGAGACAGTTTGTATCCATTTGAAATTGTCCAATAAATGACCAATGGAATCACGCCAAACATATCTATTGTATTCCCAATCCCTGCAATGGTATAAATGTGCATACAGACTTCAATCTGGAGTCTTCTTGCTGATGCTGTTGACGGAGGTCTCTTGTTGATGCCGGAAACTGGTTCCTGTGCGCGTGCGTATGTATAACTGTACCTTGAGTCTGTATAATTTCTTTGCGCTAAATTGTGTTTAGATCACAGAATGTAACCTACTGTTTTTATGTGGAATAATATACTTTGTGCGTTGGAAACACATTTCAATGTCTGAAGGCTTTTATTTTACTGTATGACTGCGTACGCAAATAGCGTCAACCTAGAAGGTATAGGCAGGAGCGTATAAAGGTTTATAAGGTATAGGCAGGATTGTGCAGAGGTTTAAAGTGAGTATCGTTAATGTCAAGCTAGGGAGACAGGTATAAAAAGTGCTGTAGTAGGGCACATGTAACCTGATGATGTTATGGAAGTGAGGGCTGGTACAAGGAAAGTGATCACCCCGGTTGTCCCAAGGGCATGACTCTAGGCTGCAGAATGTCCTTCCAGGAAGCCTGCAAACCAAATATAGGTTCCACTGGGACATAGAACCCATCTGCTGATTTGCTGAGAGTGTCCAACTCTTAACCAATCAATGCTTCACCATTGTCTAGTGCAGGAACCCTTGTGGGAACTGTCAGATTTCCGGTAGCCATGAACATAGTGTACAGAGTGTCCGTGGCCTTGGGAGTTTGTGTTTTTTTATGTTACCAAGACTCTGAACATCTACATGGAGAAGGGGACCAAGTGTTGAAATATGTACAACCGACTGTGGGTTTATTCATATGCATGTACTTATGTTGGAGGGACAGCAGATGGCGATATATTCATATACATGTGTATTGTTTGTCTGCTGTATATTCCTGTACTTGCTTGTACTTCCTTTCCCATGTGTGCTCTAGGAAAAAGAGACTGAAGGAGAAATGAAGGTGAGCCAAAGAGCTCATGTTATAAACATGTTGTGTTTAAGAAGCTGTTACTAAAAGCTGATGTTTGTCATCTTTATATTGATCCTGCTACCCAGATGTATATAAAGAAGTTTTATCTTTTAAGACTCATCCTGTTTGATTGTAAGGTAACTCCCTGTGATGATCTTTTATGTATGAGACCTCCAGCTGCACACCTATGCTACAGTATTCCATCACCACATGACAACACTAAGCACATCCAAGGACAAGGTAAGTATGAAATTTGAGTGTGTGTGTGTAATAAAGTGTTAAACATTCATTGTGTGTGTCCTGTAATCTTTGTATTATTTCCTTTACAGTGGAGCTATCCTGGCATGCTATCATTGTGGTTCTCCAAGTGATGGCATGTTAAATCTATCTTTTACACCATTACTCCCGCACCCTCCACCAGTTGAAACAACTCAGAAGGAGGGATCCCTTTTTATTTTAGGGTTCCCCAATTTCCAGCCCTGGGCTGACCAGTTTGGGGCTGGTTTTACATTATGGCAGTGAATACGCACACTGTGTGTCTCCTTGCTATAGCGCAAGCCCCCTGGCTGGTTCAGCCCGGTTATGGTTACTGTAAAATAGTGGGGACCCCACACCAGATTTCCCCTGATTAGCCAGTACCAGACCGGGCTCAGAGGCTGGTTATGCTTTTGAGGGGGACCCCACACACTTTTTCTTAAAAAAACAATGACAGTATTTAATCCCATTTAATACTGATCTGTTCAGTGCATTAAATCCGCTGCCGACTGACACTAATGAGGATGTTGATGATGAATGTGTTGGACAAGAACAAGTTGATAAACTATGTGAGTATAATGTTGTTTAAGTCAAAGTAAGTCAGCCACCAGTGTTAGCAGTGCTTCCCAGTGATAAGAAGAAGGACATTTCATGACTGGCCATAAGACCAAAAAGCCACCTCTTTTGTGTGGAATAATTTTTTACCTAAATTCTAACTACATTTGTCAAAGCATTTGTACTATTTGTAGTGCCAAAGTAAGTAGAGGTAGGGAAGTTAACCATCTAGACACCTCATCCCTGTTACATCATTTGCAGTGAGTTCATACAAATTGTTTATCAAAATCTGGAAAATCATGAAAAATATTAACAATCGGTACAGCATTAGCAACCAGCAGCATGGGCAAATACCAGCACATGCAATCAACCACCAACACCTTCATCATCCATCTTATCATTAATAAATCATAGGTAGTCCTGCATTCAATTTGCAAAGTCAAACTGACTCCTCCCCTATCCATAATTCCCAAGAAGAATCCTTGTGCACTAGGGCTGCTACTGTGGGTGAATATTCATCACATAAGGGGTCCAAGATGAAGACTATTAGTTTCACACACTTGTCTGTGAAACAATCATTTGCAAGAGGAACCAAGCATGACAGCCGAGACATTTAAAAAGTTTTTTTTTGCCTAGAAAATGCCATTGTACCAACTATCCACTTAACTACAGATATGTGGACAAGCAGTACTGGTCACACTAAAGATGACATGACTGTGACAGCCCACTGTGTGGGTGTATCACCTTCAGCAGCAGTATCTAACACAAAACACCAGCTCCATCACAGGCAAGCTACTCTCTGTATCACTGCCTTCACAAAGAAGTTTACCGGTGCCAATATGTTGGAAAAACTTAGGGATATGATATAAAATAGCTTACCCCACTAAGATTCTCCCAAGGATTTCTCATTTCTGACAAATGAGTTAACATTGTACAAGTACGACTTGGTGAATTTCAACACGGACCATGGTTTGCACACACAGTAAACTCAGTGGTTTAGATTTTATTTTTTAAATTACAGGTCCATGCAGTAGATGCTGTCTATGGGCCATAAAATTTGTAGGCATTTTCAGCATTCAGCAACTACATGTAGAGGATTGCAGCAACTGCAAGAACCAGGTGGAATTTCACCTTTCATATGTTTCAGCAACTGGAGAAACATCAACAAGCCATCCAAATGTACACATCAAGCCATGACACAGGGAGAGAGGGACATGCAGTGCATTGGAGAATACTCTCAGTTTAATGCAAGCTATGGAAAACAGTTGACATTGTAACCAATGAAATGCGTTCAGTCACTGCCAGTATAAGTCAGATAATACCCTTAATTAAACTACTGGAAAAGCATCTAGAGAAGCTGATGGAGGAGATAAAACTAATTGATTCTGCTTATTATGTTGCATTCGTAGATCAAGTTCTTTATTCACTTTACCAGGACCAGAGGGTTGCAACATCTTGCAATTGGATCAGTACATTTTGGCAACTATGATTGATCCTAGGTTTGTTCTATGCAATGTCTTTCTTTCCAATTGACACAAACCTTAAGAAATGCAAAGAGATCCTTGTGAGCAAGTTGTCAGCTCAAGTGGCACATGACACTGGGTCTCCTGCTTCAGTTGCTCTTGCAAATGCTTCTGTCAATAAAAAACTGGCCATGTCTAAGAGACCCACTGGTGATGATGATAAGTCAACTCAGCCCACCAGAGAAAAACATATGATATCTGGTCAAGCTTAAAAGAATTGCCCACATATATTGACACTTCTACCTTGACTCAATCTAATACAGTAAGCATCAATATATTAATGAAGGATTTCTTTAATGATAATGTACAAATTAGCATGCCACACAGTCCCTTTGAATACTGGAAGGAGAGAAAGGGCAAGTTGAAGCTCCTTGTATAAACTAGCTATGGTATACTTAAGCTGCCCACCCTCCAGTGTGTACTCAGAGTGTTTAGCACTGCCGGGAACCTTTCGAGTGATCAGCATAGAAGGCTACTTCCAAAAAATTGACAACAAATATAGGGCCTGATTCAGACCCAGTCGCTAGATGCGTATGTTCGCTCCCAGCATATGCCTGTTTGCACCTCCACTCCCCCGTTACTACTGGCCTTCCCCTGTTACCACCCTCAAACAGCCTCTCCTGTCACTCATTCCACTGGGCTGTCTTTGCTGGGCAGGCGAGCACTTCCCGATTGCTCGGACTAGTTTGCTCACACACACTGCGATGCATACGCATGCACACATTAGCACACATCGCCAACAATGAGCAAACGCTTGCTAGCGACCGGGTCTGAATCAGACCCATAGTCTGTAATGGTGGATTCCAATAAGGATGAGCTAGTATTATGTAATAATGATATAACAGCAGTGATGATGAGGAAGACGACATCTGATGAGGATGACAACATCTTCCATCTGTGAGGGTGATTAGCAATACTGTTAGCCTTAAGTCCATTGGAAGCTTGGTTTAACCAAACCACCAAGATGTTTTTTTTGTTTGATCCCAAACAAAAAAAATTACTTCAGAAACAAAAGTGGCAGTGCCTGTCACTGAAGAGCTTGATTTGTTAAACTGGTCATGTGCTTTTTAACATACAACATAAGGGTGGATAGGAGGGCCCAAAAGACAATTCCATCGTACAACACTCTTCATTATGGGCTTTGCCAAGATTGTTTGTATTAGGCAGGCAGTATATATTTACTATACTTTACTGGGGGAGGTTTGGTCCAGAATCAAAATTATTTTAACACAAAGCAAAATTCAGATCATGTGAAGACAAGTTTACAAGTCTTCACGGGATTATCACTACTATGTTAACATACAATGAATGTGTTGAATAGTGATGTAGACAGTTTATGGGAAATACTAGCAGGTGCTCTCTTGTAATGATATTCTCTTTTATGCTCCCCCTACTTGACTATGAAGAGCACAGATCATCCGAGTTTCTCATTTCAGCTTTTCCTCCTTCAGTAGATGTTGAAGTTTCAGCTCCAGCTTCTCAACTCTCTTCTAGAGGTCATGGCAGTAGCATACATCTCGTTCTGGTCAGCCACTTATCACAAGCATTGACATTCTGTATCTTGTGTTTTGTATCTGTATCTTGTATCTGTATGATTGATTTAATTTGTTTGTGCCTGTGATTTGCTGGTTGGAGGTTTGTTATTAACTTTTTAATTAATTATCATTTTGTTCTTTCTACAGGTATCAATTTCTATTGGCCTGAGTCCTGTGATTTGCTAGTTGGAGAAGTTTGTTTTTAACTTTTTAATTATTTATCACTTTCTACTTTCTTTTATCAATATTTTTTTGACTGGGGCCTGTGATTTAGTAATATATAATATTTTGTATTGTACTGGGCTTTTACTTTAGGCTCTTAGTTCTTGATTAATGAAAACATTCTATAGGTTCTAATAGTTTATTAAACTGCCATCCTGTCTGCCACTGCTGTGCCACTATTTTTCCTAGATATGCTTTATTCTTTGAAACTGCCATGTGTCTGTTCCATTGCTCTTTCTCTTAGTTTAGATAGCCTGCTTGCTGCAGCTTTTGGCCAATATTGGTGAAAACAATATTGTTAGCTGTCAGGTGGTCAAAAGTTACTGAAAATTAATGTTACTTTGTTAATAATGCTGTAGGAACAAAAACAGGCCCACATTACATGATTTTAGCAGCATTTTAATAAATTTTTAAATAAATTCAGATCCAAAACTAAACTTTTTGAACGTGGTTTTGCCAAAACCAAACCCAAAACACGACCATGATTTAGAAGCAAAACCCCAAAAAACGGGGATCTATGCACATCTCTAGTTTTAACATATTTTCTGAATTTGGGTCAGCGACAAGGATTGTTTCAGAAAATGGGGGCATGGCCCCGGCAGCGTGGTTTTGCCAGATGTCCTGAGTAACCTGAGGGTTACCCAGAATTTAGATGTTCATGCAGTGGAACGGATGCTTTGTCTTTGGATACAGCAGGCGATCAGAGAAGACGGCAGTAGGCGTCTTTTTGCATATTTTAGCACAGCTGCTGCATAGAAAGACGCCATAGCGTCCTTCTCTGAATCAGGCCCATAATCAGGATACATGCACGGGGCGGCTGGATGCATGCGCAGACGAATAAACATAGGTTGCTTGCGTGTATATAGTGGAATAGAGCCTGACTCAGAATCAAGCCCTCAAGGTCATGCAAGAGCATAAAGGACCACGTGTGGCCCCAGCTGCTGATCCCTGTGCTATAAATGTGGTTAATGCAGATTTAGATAGGAAAACGCAGTTTATGGTACGTTAGGTAACACCGGTGGATCAAAATCCTAGCGTATTGCAATTTATCAATGCACCGTGGGAGGAAGTTTTTTTTTTTTTAAAGCTAACTTAAAAACTAAGAATAATACATGTAAATTTACATAATTTAAGAAGCTTTTTTGACACATAGAAAAAAAAAGATGAACCTTTAAAAAACATTAACAATCCCCGCAAAGCATTAAACATTTATTTTAAGCCATTACACAGAACCAAATGAATCTATGTGATTGATAGTAGCAAATATTAATTCTTGTACTTACCCGTACTCTTCTCATCGTGTATTGTCCATGGCCGCGATTTAAGTTTTCAAAACAGAGAAAGCAATGAATTTATGCAGAAAAATATCTTCCTTGATTTGAAAGTATAATGCGACTCTATTTGTACTTTTTATAATTTCCCCTAGAGAAGAACATCGTTTTCAAATCCGAATGTCTTATTAATCTGGCTAGTGTAATATGGTATCTTTTATATATTCAGGTTAGAGCGCAAAACATCTGGGGACAGTAACCTAAAACAAATTCTTGTGCCAGAGACGGGGGACTGTACATGCTAGAGGGAGTTTTAGGTTAGACCATTTATATGCATTTTATAATTGTATATGCATTTTAATGCAGTATTAAAAAGCATAAAAACAAAAAAAATATATCATAAAATATATAAAATAAACAAAAACTCCTAAAAGCAATCTTAAACATTATGGGTCTCACTCAAAGCTCCACGCAAGTCTGAATCTAGACAGACCTTGTGATTTTTCACCCTGCGCATGCGTCCTAGTCAAACATAGGCGAGTGTGGGCCTGATAGAGAGTTGTACGCTATTCCGATGTTTACGGAGTTGAGACTCACTCACGTATGTGATATATATAATTTAATAATCTGCGACCAATGCTGTGTCTTTGAACACAGGTGCTGCGACACTTTATGCAGATTCTTGGATTTGCAAAGCCGTAGGTGGGCGTCTTATTACATCTCCCGGCAGTTGCAACATTTGCATATAGCGGTGATATTAGCGTACAAATCTGAATCAGGCACTATGGCATACTTGTGTACTCTCCCAAAATGGGCAGGAGGCTCCCAAAAATCAGGTGGTGCTCTCGGCCACCTGGAAAAGTGGGCAAGTCTCCAGGCCGGCCACCTGCCACTGGTATCAGTAACAGTTACTGTGATTCTTTCTCTCTTTTCCAGGGCACGAGATATCAGTACCTGCTCCCCTCCTCTCAGCGCACCTGTCCATATGCTCCCCTTTAAAGATATCTCCCTGAAAGGCTGGAATGTTATGTTCCTTAACACTTGTAGAACATGAGAGCTGTATCCCATGGTGCCAATGGTTGTCTGGAAAGAGGCCTGCTTTTTTTTTTGCTGCTGGGTAAAAGAAAACACAAAAAAGTGGCAAAGTTTATAAGAGAGGGACCTTACATTTATTATTATATGGTTGGAGACACTTTATATTTAAAAACTGCACAGATTATGGCTATTTTAATTTTTTTTAAAAAGGGGCACAGATTATTACTAGGGGCACAGGTTATTACTATTTTAATAAAAAGGACCCAGATTATCACTATTTAAAATTTTTAATAAAAGGCAGCGCCACGACTATTGATATTATAATAATGTGGAATGGCCACACCCCTCCAAATGATGGCCACACCTACCCAATGGCTGGTCACGCCCCTTCAGCGGGTCCCTGCCATTGCATTCCCCTGTGGGCCCTTGATGCCCCAGTCCAACACTAGTTATGCAGCACAATGGTCTTCTGCCTATGAATTAAATCAAGGGCAGCAACATGGCACAGCACAGACAGAGAAGGCATTCTGGGTAAGTTTAAATTAAGATGTTTTCTTATAGTGTGGGATGCACCAAGCCAAGAAATGCGGTAAAACCCTGAAAATACAGCATTTCTCCTATGCAGCAAGTCCTGGAGTGTGATACACTCTGGTACTTGGATGCAGAGTAGTAGTGAGGGTGGTTCCAGTGGAGCATGAGCTCCGGGCGCCAAAATGGACAGAGGGCGCCGTTCAGGTTTCCGGAATTCATGGGGCTCTGCATAGTATGATGGCCGCCTTTTAGTTTTATCTCAGTTTGTTTGCTCTATATCCTAAATTAAAAAAAAAGTTACTACATTTCGTGCTCCCTCAAGCTGCCCAGATTGTCTCCCCTCCAGTCCTCCCTCCTCTATGATAATCTTCTGTCACCTCCCCTTTCCTGTCAGATTGATTACATTCACTTCTCACCTCTTTAATTCCCTCCCCTCTCTACCATGTGATCGGATCTTTGCCCCTGTCCACTCCTTTATATTTGGCTTCTGTCACCACCCCTCTGTGATCAACCCATTGTCCCTGCCCTCTCCTTTCTTATTGGCTTCTGTCACCATCCCTCTGTGATCAACCCATTGTCCCTCCCCTCTCCTTTCTTATTGGCTTCTGTCACCTCCCCTCTAGTCTACCTTTCTTATTGACAGGTATGAGTTGAAAAAAAGTCACTGCTTTGCTATGTAAAGTAATGAGGTGTTCCCAGGCATGACCACAAAGTGTTATTTGAAAGGCCTTTTTAAAAATACTGTATTAGGAGACCAGAAATAATGGTGGTAGAAAGAACATGACATGGTTAGTAGTACTCACATTAATATAGGTGCAATGCATATTTGTGAAGTAGGAGCATAGCTGAGAAGGGAGCTTCTTATAGGTGTCCCCACTCCAGTGATAATTGCTTGGGGCAGTAATAAACTGTTCACCCTGTGGAATCTCACTCTAGCACATGTATTATGTCAATTTAAGTTAAATTATCAGAATATATAATACAATCTGCTCTATTGACTAATAACAATGATTCAAATTAAATAAAAGCCAGATCCTAGGTGCTATACATAAATAAAGCAGTGCTAAAGGAGCTACCCCTTAATGTCAGATAGTGTATCACCGAAGTATTCTATTCCCCCAATGGGACCCCAATGCCCAGTGTGATTGCCACTGTTTGCTGCTTTTCCTCTTCATTTCAGTATTCCCCCCGCAGGCAGGCCATACCCCACTGGCACAGTTGAGTACAGGGAGGGGGGCACTACGACATGCACTTTCTCCGGGCCCCATGGTTCCACACTACTCTTCTGCTTAGATGCGGTGGGTAACGCCATCTTCCTGATGGCGTTACCCATAAAAGCCTATGTGCTTCTCTCCACAGAGTGTTGATAGAGGGATCCAATCAAATCCCTCCCAGAACCCCCCGGGGCATGCGCAGAAGGATGCCTGGGGGGCTTCTGGTTCATAGACCCAGAAGCCCTGCCACCACAAAGGGCTGCTCTTACCAACAGAGTGGTCCTTTGTGGGGATCGTCATGCATCCCGCCCATAGTGTTAAATAACATAGCCCTCTCTACCTGTTTTATATATATATATATATATATATAATATATATATATATATTAGGGGTGTGCACCGGCCACTTTTCGTGTTTTGTGTTTTGGTTTTGGATCTGGATCTTTCTTCGTGTTTTGGATCTGGATTGGTTTTGCCAAAACCACCCTTCCGTGTTTTGGGTTCTGGGTTTTGTGTTTTGGATCTGTATTTTTTTGAAAAAAAGCATAAAAACAGCTAAAATCACAGAATTTGTAGGTTTTTCTGCTCCTATGCTATTATTAACCTCAATAACCTTAATTTCCACTAATTTCCAGTCTATTCTGAATACCTCACACCTCACAATAGTGTTTTTATGTCCAAAAGGTTGCACCGAGGTAGCTGGATGACTATGCTAAGCGTCACGAGTGGGCGGCACAAACACGTGACCCATCTAGGCGTGACACTGCAGTGGCAGACAGGATGGCATTGAAAAACTAGGCCCCAAACTGTACATAATGCAAAGAAAAAAAAGAGGTGCAAGATGGAATTGTCCTTGGGCCCTCCCACCCACCCTTATGTTGTATAAACAGGACATGCACACTTTAACAAACCAATCATTTCAGCACCAGGGTCTGCCACACAACTGTGGCTGAAATGATTGGTTCGTTTGGGCCCCCACAAAACAAGCTGGCAATTTATCTGTCCCTGCACAAACTGGCTCTACGGAGGCAAGATGTCATCCTCATCCTCCTCATCCACCGATTCCTCACCCTCTTCAGTGTGTACATCCTCATCCTCACAGAGTATTAATTTGTCCCTGCTGGAACCACAGGTCCCTCTGTACGTTCTGGAGGCTGGTCTCCCTGGAAGAGTTGATAATTCATTTTATGAACATCATCTTCTCCACATTTTGTGGAAGCAACCTCCTACGCCTTTCGCTGACAAGGTTCCCGGCTGCACTAAACACTCTTTCGGAGTACACACTGGAGGGGGGGCAACTCAGGTAAAATAGAGCCAGTTTGTACAGGGACCTCCAAATTGCTTCTTTTTCCTGCCAGTACAGGTACGGACTGTCTGACATGCCTACTTGGATGCTGTCACCGATGTAATCCTTTAACAGACAGACGCACACGCTTGTCGCTGCTGCTTTGAGGATTCAAGTGCGGCTACAGCCCACACAATTCACAAAGACAGAAAAAAAAAAGAATATTTTTATTGTTTGTGGAGCACACTTTGAGGGTTACACCACCCTTTAACAGACAGACGCACGCTTGTCGCTGCTGCTTTGAGGATGCAAGTGCGGCTACAGCCCACACATTTCACAAAGACAGAAAAAAGAAGAATATTTTTATTGTTTGTGTAGCACACTTTGAGGGTGTCACCACCCTTTAACAGACAGACGCACGCTTGTCGCTGCTGCTTTGAGGATGCAAGTGCGGCTACATCGCACACAAGTCACAAACACATTAAAAAAATAGTTTTTTATTTTTTGGAGCACTTTGAGAGGTACACCACCCTTTAACAGACAGACGCACGCTTGTCGCTGCTGCTTTAAGGATGCAGGTGCGGCTACAGCCAACACATTTCACAAAGACCGAAAAAAAAGAACAATATTTTAATTGTTTGTGTAGAACACTTTGAGGTGTCACCACCCTTTAACAGACAGACGCACGCTTGTCGCTGCTGCTTTAAGGATGCAGGTGCGGCTACAGCCCACACAATTCACATAGACAGAAAAAAGAAGAAGAATATTTTTATTGTTTGTGTAGCACACTTTGAGGGTGTCACCACCCTTTAACAGACAGACGCACGCTTGTCACTGCTGCTTTAAGGATGCAGGTGCGGCTACAGCCCACACAATTCACATAGACAGAAAAAAGAAGATGAATATTTTTATTGTTTGTGTAGCACACTTTGAGGGTGTCACCACCCTTTAACAGACAGACGCACGCTTGTCGCTGCTGCTTTGAGGATGCAAGTGCGGCTACATCGCACACAAGTCACAAACACATTAAAAAAATAGTTTTTTATTTTTTGGAGCACTTTGAGAGTTACACCACCCTTTAACAGACAGACGCACGCTTGTCGCTGCTGCTTTAAGGATGCAGGTGCGGCTACAGCCCACACATTTCACAAAGACCGAAAAAAAAAGAACAATATTTTAATTGTTTGTGTAGAACACTTTGAGGGTGTCACCACCCTTTAACAGACAGACGCACGCTTGTCGCTGCTGCTTTAAGGATGCAGGTGCGGCTACAGCCCACACAATTCACATAGACAGAAAAAAGAAGAAGAATATTTTTATTGTTTGTGTAGCACACTTTGAGGGTGTCACCACCCTTTAACAGACAGACGCACGCTTGTCGCTGCTGCTTTAAGGATGCAGGTGCGGCTACAGCCCACACATTTCACAAAGACAGAAAAAAGAACAATATTTTAATTGTTTGTGTAGCACACTTTGAGGGTGTCACCACCCTTTAACAGACAGACGCACGCTTGTCGCTGCTGCTTTAAGGATGCAGGTGCGGCTACAGCCCACACAATTCACAAAGACAGAAAAAAGAAGAAGAATATTTTTATTGTTTGTGTAGCACACTTTGAGGGTGTCACCACCCTTTAACAGACAGACGCACGCTTGTCGCTGCTGCTTTGAGGATGCAAGTGCGGCTACATCGCACACAAGTCACAAACACATTAAAAAAATAGTTTTTTATTTTTTGGAGCACTTTGAGAGTTACACCACCCTTTAACAGACAGACGCACGCTTGTCGCTGCTGCTTTAAGGATGCAGGTGCGGCTACAGCCCACACAATTCACAAAGACAGAAAAAAAAAGAACAATATTTTAATTGTTTGTGTAGCACACTTTGAGGGTGTCACCACCCTTTAACAGACAGACGCACGCTTGTCGCTGCTGCTTTGAGGATGCAGGTGGAATCTAGACGGGATTTGGAACCGAGGACACACTACCTCCATCAATTGTCTAAATCCCACTGCACTAATGTCGGATACCGGACGCACGTCTAACACCAACATAGCAGTCAAGGCCTCAGTTATACGTTTTGCTTCAGGATGACTGCTGTCGTACTTCATCCTCATCGCTAGGGACTGTTGGAGGGTCAATTGTTTAGTAAAAGTAGTGATGTTCCTACTTCCTCTCTGGGATGATGAACAACTCCCAGCAGCAGCAACAGCACTAGGAGGAAGTGGTTCTTGATCTTTCCCTATTTTATTTTTATCGGAGAAAGTTTGGTCCTCCATTTATGTTATATTGATATATATACGTGCGGCTAAAGCGCACACAAACACAGAAAATATTTTTTTATTTTTGCTGGAGAGTAGTGCACTTTGTGGGTTACACCACCCTTTAAGAAATGAGCCAGCCGGCTCTTTACTTATGGGACACAGGCGCACGCTTGGCGCTGCTCCTTTGTTGATGCACGTGCAGCCACAGTGCACACAAGTCACAAACACAGAAAATATATATTTTTTTGGTTTGGAGTGTACTTTGGGGTTACAGAACCCTTTAACGGTCAAGCCAGCCGGCCCTTTACTTATGACACAGGCGCACGCTTGGCACTACTTTGTTGATACACGTGCGGCTACTGCGCACACAATTCACAAACACAGAAAATAATTTTTTTTTTGGTTTGGACTGGACTGTACTTTCGGGGGTTACAGCACCCTTTAACGGTCAAGCCAGCCGGCCCTTTACTTATGACACAGGCGCACACTTGGCACTACTTTGTTGATGCACGTGCGGCTACTGCGCACACAATTCACAAACACAGAAAATAATTTTTTTTTTGGTTTGGACTGGAGTGTACTTTGGGGGTTACAGCACCCTTTAACGGTCAAGCCAGCCGGCCCTTTACTTATGACACAGGCGCACGCTTGGCACTACTTTGTTGATGCACATGCGGCTACTGCGCACACAATTCACAAACACAGAAAATAATTTTTTTTTTGGTTTGGACTGGAGTGTACTTTCGGGGGTTACAGCACCCTTAACGGTCAAGCCAGCCGGCCCTTTACTTATGACACAGGCGCACGCTTGGCACTACTTTGTTGATGCACGTGCGGCTACTGCGCACACAATTCACAAACACAGAAAATAATTTTTTTTTTGGTATGCACTGGAGTGTACTTTCGGGGGTTACAGCACCCTTAACGGTCAAGCCAGCCGGCCCTTTACTTATGACACAGGCGCACGCTTGGCACTACTTTGTTGATGCACGTGCGGCTACTGCGCACACAATTCACAAACACAGAAAATAATTTTTTTTTTGGTTTGGACTGGAGTGTACTTTCGGGGGTTACAGCACCCTTAACGGTCAAGCCAGCTGGCCCTTTACTTATGACACAGGTGCACGCTTGGCACTACTTTGTTGATGCACGTGAGGCTACTGCGCACACAATTCACAAACACAGAAAATATATTATTTTTTTAGCACTTGGGGGGAGCACCCCTGATGGACAGAGCACCCCCTGGACAACACTACAGCACCCCTTTAGGACTGGGACACTGCACAGGACTTTGGAGTGGACACAGCCCCTATGGAGAACTGACTGCACAACACAGTCCAGCCAGCCCCTATGGACTTTGAAGTAGTGGACACAGCCCCTATTAACAACAGCAGCACAGCACAACACAGCCAGCCCCTAAGGACTTTGAAGTAGTGGACAACAGCAGCACTACACTACACTACACTACACAGCCCTAACTCCCACCCTCCCTCATCACTGTCCACAGCCGAGTGAGAAATGGCGCCGACGCGGGTACCTTATATAGGATCCAAAACCCGCGAGACTCGGAAGGCGGGATGATGACGTTTTGCCTCGATTTCAGATCCGAGTCAGGCGGGAAAAGTCGAGCCTGATTCGGATCTGACTCGGATCGGGGGGGCTCAGGGGGGTTCGGATTTCAGAAATCCGAACCCGCTCACCCCTAATATATATATATATATATATATATGCACACATATATATATATATATATACACACACAGACACACACACATATATATATATACACACACACATATATATATATGTACACATATACAGTATATATTCACATAGGTGTTTATTTTCTTATCAGTTCCTCCACCTTCTCCAGTCTCTCTCTGTTCCCCCCTTTCCTTCCGTCTCACCATGTTCTTCTCCTTTTCCTCCTGTCTCCCTCTGCTCGTCCCCCTTTCTTCCTATCTCGCCCTATTTTTTCTCCTTTTCTCCCATTTCCCTCTGTTCTCGTGTAACATTCCAAGTGGGGACTTCTTGTAACAGGCATGTGTTGTAACAGTTTGTGTTGTGGAGGCGTGCACATGTGCTGTGGAAAAGCATGAGCCATTGTTGTTCCAGAGGCCCGTCTCCCATCATATATATATATAATGATGTGTGTATCTTGCTCCAGTGACACCTACTGTGATATATGCACAAAATTGTTTGAGGCAGGGGGGCCCCCAAACTGGTATCTTGCCTAGGGCCCCATGAGGTTTAAATCTGGCTCTGCGTGCACCAGTGTGTCTGTGCAAAATACTGGAGACTGTGCTGTGTGCCAGGACTGTACTATATACCAGAGACACTGTGTTACCACCAATTACTCTTAATGGGCAACCGCCACTAATGTATGTATATGCAGGTGTATACTCCATCTGTGCACACCATCTGTATTAACCTTGAAGCTCCTGGCTGATCTATCTTTCTGTTATATATGCATGCCTGCATTAACCCTGCGCAGGACTGTTCATATTATTAGCTTTTTATATGAATATTTTATTTCCTGCTTTAACTATTTTTTATATGTTATATGCCATTTCATTTTTTTTTGTTTAAAGTCACTTACATAAACCTTCTTAAATAATCTGATGACTACCTGGATCATTTAGCACTAGGGAATATTAGTATTTATTTTGGTTGTTATTTGTACTTAGGGGGCTTTTAGTACTCCATTCCCAATAGCAGAATACAGACCCAGTAGGAGCAGCATAGGTTTTCAGCTGCGCTCCAAAATACTTATAAATAACAGAGAATGCACCAGTTAAGGAAAGAACACATGAGAAAATTGGACAAAATATTTTAAAATAAAGACCCAATAATAGAAATTAAAGTAGAGCAGGAAAATGTGAATTATTTCAAAAATATATGAAAAATTTCTCATATCAGAAATACGAGCTTTAGAAGCGATAGATAAAGAGCTTGCACTCATTCAAGATAAATTTGAACCCATCCAACATATGGAGGAATACAGAAATCTGGAAACATTAACCCAAATCCATTTAAATAAAATGGAGGACAATGTGTTTAAAATAAAGTACAAAAAATATTTCAGAGACATGAATGACTTGAAGACCAACTATAGAGGAAGAAACAAAGATGAATATATGGAAAGGTCATATATAGACCAAAGTATGCAGAAATTTGAAAGGAAGAAGGAGTTTGATAATGAAGAAAGAGAAAGAAAAAGAATGATGTCCATACCACCGCATATAAGAAAAGGAGACCAAAAAGGAAATTTCAGGTCACCATATAGAAGGAAGACTCTACATAAAAAATAATTCTACCTGGAAAATTGATTAAAAGGGAAACCAAAACAGGAGAAATAAGGAAGGGCTGGAGCAATGAATAAACCCCAACAGATACCGATTACCACACAGGAGGAGTAACCAGAAAGCAGAATATGCACCGGTGGATGGCTTTAGAAGAACCGAAAGGGATAGGGATCTGAAACAAAGCCAGGAATCCATAGGAAATATCCACAACAAAAGAAATTAGAAGCAGGTTAATACCTCAAAAATATGGAAAAATGGAAGAATTCAGTGATGGAAGGTTTCAAAAGAGGTAAAGAAGATTGTGAAAGAGTGAGTTTTCTAAAAAGAAGGAATTTGCTCTATAAGATAGGGGATAGAGTTAAAAAAATGATCAGAAAATCAGGAAACAGTACAGGTAGGAATTCAAGAAAATGATGAACAAGAAGAAGACGATCCTGAATTATATCTGGACACTCTTTAGAATTGGCTCAAAGCCATCTACACGACATGTCACAGGTTACAAGAAACCCACAACCTGGAAGAAAAGAAATCAAGAAGAAGATGAAAAAGAGGAGGGCTCAAGATTAGGAACAAGGCCAAAAAGCAGCAGAAACTAACCCCCATTGGGATTTTCAATCTGAGGAAAACTGTTCTTACGGATGCACAAATAAGCCTATTAAATAAAGGTCTAGAGTTTGCCCCAAGCAATAATTTTAATTATTTGAGACCTACAAAAGCTTACATAAATTTATAATAAAGTTGACTCTCAAAAAGTATTTTGCACAAGATAAAGGCAAGGAAGATGACCCAGAAACAAAGGATTACCAACACACATCATTAAAAAACAAATCAAAGTTTTATCTGTCCCATCTTAAAGGACTCTTTAATGAGACGTTTCAAAGAATGATGGAGAAAGACATAGAAAATATCCTGAAAGAAAGGCTAAGGAAAAATAATCTATCTGTAAAAGAGAGAAAGGCATTCAAGGAAAATGAAAATTTAATTATAAAGCCAGCATATAAAGGGGGTGGTCTGGTAATCATGGATAAAGAAGACTATCTAAGAGAGACAAACAGATTATTAGATGATGCCTTGACATATGAAAAACTAAAAGAAGACCAGCTCTGACTCTCACCAAAGATGTCTGCTCTCTCCCAAATTCTTCTTCTCAATCCATTTGTTCTTCCTCCCCCCTCCTTTCTCTTCTATGCTTGTTACACACCCTGTCTTCCCACCCCTGCGTGTCTATCTCTACAGCCTCTACTTTACCTGAAAACTGATCCCCAGGGTTTCAGGAATGTAATATCTACAACAGGAAGCAAGCTTTAACACTGAGAGGGGTGTATTTACAAATACCATCCCCTAGAGGGTGTTACACAAAGAAGAAATACTCATCATGCTAGATGAAGCATTGGGATTGGGCATCCTCCAAAAAAGTGAATATGACTACATAGGAATAGAAAAGTCCACAATGCCAGTATTCTACTGTTTATTGAAAGTGCACAAGGATGATAAAAATCCAACCAGGAATGAACTCCCTAACTACCAATCTCTCTGAGTATATTAATACCTTTCTCCAGCCAATAGTTGCAGAAAAAAGTAGTCTTTTAAAAGACACCATGCATATTTTAAATATTGTACAGGAAATGGAATGGAAAGAAAAATCCTATGTACTTGTGACATCACATCATTATATAGTGTCATCGACCATGAGGTAGGCTGCAATGCTATTAATCAGATATTGGAAGCTAAAGGAACTTTACCAGATAAACAAATACAATTTTTGATAGAAGCATATGATTTTATTTTAAAACATAACCACTTCTGGAACAAAAACACGCATTACCAACAAATGTGAGGAACTGCAATGGGGACAAATTTTGCACTGAGATATGCTAATTTATTTGTAGCCCATTGGGAAAATGAAAAAATCTGATAAAAATAATCCCTATATGGAAAATCTGATTTTATGGAGAAGATTTATAGATGATATCTTCATATGGGATGGTGAAGGAATGGAACTTGAAAGTTTTATTAACTAGATCATTGATAATGACCTGAACCTCATCTTCACATCCAGCACAAGCAAGGAAAAAGTTATTTCTAGATTTGGAGGTGTATAGTGAAGACAATTCAATTGAAACCTGTAATCACCCTAAACAAAGTGGATTGTAACAACTACATCGATTGGTCAAGCAACCACTACCCAAAATGGCGAACATTCCAGAAGGCCAGTTTAAAAGTATGAAAATAAATTGTTCTAAACCGAAAAAATATGAACAACAAGGACTCATTATGAAAAACAGATTAATTGAAAAATTATACACCAGTGAACTTTTCAATAAAATATCTGAGAACACACTGCAAAACAATAGGAACAAGAAGAAGGGACGAAAAAAATATGGAAATTCTGCAAATATCTCCTTTATCATACAGTACAATAGTGAGTCAAGAAAACTAGAAAAGATGCTGAAAAAATATTTGCCTATTCTCTTGAAGGGTGAGAAACTAAAAACCTTACCACCAAAACCCTGCAGCTATATATTAGAAAGCAAGGAACTTGAAAATGAACCTGGTACAAAACACAATTGTCCCCAATAGTAAAAATGATGGGTCAAAATCAACATGGCTTAATGAAAAAGGAAAAGGCTTTTATTTTTGCACAAAATGCATTGGATGTAGAATGCCAAAGAGAGAACATGCAAACTGAAGGAAGAATTCAAATCGAATAAAAATGGCAACAAGTACAAAATTAAGGATAAAATTTTATGCGATACAAAAGGGGTAATATATCTGTTGGAATGCCCTTGTGGCCTGCAATAAATAGGCAGGACCACAAGGGCCTTAAATATCTGCATTAGCAGAACACATCCATAATATAAGAAAAGTCCTGGACTCTCACAACATACCAGCCCATTCATAATGCAGACCCATCTTGTCTAAAATGTATGGGCATTGTTAAACAGAAACTGTTCTAGAGAGGAGGAGATTACACAGCTGCAATTTCACGGGAAGAGGCAAAAAAGCATTTATAACTTAAGTACCATCGTACCTAATGGATTAAACATAGACTTCGATTTAGGCACTTTTTTGTGCAAACAAACCCCCTCTGCAATTAATATATATAGAAGTACTAAAGAAAGTCCTATGGCCTTACATGTGGGAAAGATAATAATTTATACTAAAACAACTCCCCCATGTTACAAGAATACATGATCACTATTATTTTATATTTTCTATTATACAGTTTTAAGTATAAATATGCATATGAAAGTTTTTAATATATTATCCATTCAGCTCCACCTCTTTAGTGTTCTATATTTATTTATTCAATTTTTTTTATTGATTCATTTATGAACAGATATATGAATTTTTAACCCCAAGTTAATTGCTATTTGCACAATTAAAAGTGCTATTTTAAACTGCTATGGAAAGCATCCATTAGCAGTAACACCTGTTCTAGGCACCTGTTTAAACTAATCTGCTAACAAACCAAATAAAAGTAACGATCACAATCTAATTAGGGAGCTTTCTATGGCAACCACCAACACAAGATAAAATGGAGAAGACCTTCCAACACCCACTAAACCCTGAGGAAGCCCTGATTGGGCGATATGCATTGGCCACACCCCTAACATCATATGTGGATCCTAACCAAGAAGCAGCAAGCCAGACACAGCCTATCTACCCAGAACCCGGCAGCCCTTCAAGCTGAAGAAACCTCTGAATCCCAGCATAGCCGACGGTGCCAGGCGGACAAGGGAAAGAGAGGACACAGGCAAAGTTAAGAAGGAACCGGACGAGGCTCACGAAGCTGAGGCGAGACGACCAGCTGCACCAAGAAGGTAGGACACAGCAGCATTAAGGTACCTTATGCTACTACATTTTTTATGTGAAAGAACATCTCTGATTTTTAAGATATGTCATGACAAGGGCCTTAAATATGTTTATCAATTTTTAAATGCAGATACTATGAATCTACTCACGCGCTCTCAACTACGAGACCTACACCCATCTATCACAATCCCTTTATTTCCATTTTTACAAGCTACAAGTTATGTACAATCAATATTACATGTATTAAATGAGAGAGACATGGAATGCTGATTGGATAACACAATGCACCGTAGATCTGGGAACTTTATTCTACCTCACAGATTTATACGAACTCTCGCTCACGACTTAATATAGATTCTGGTAATGTGGGGTTATTAAAATGGAAAATTTACTTCCCTAAGCACTCAATGAAAACCATATTAGCTTCTTATCTCAAACTAAATAAACACTTAACCTCAATTTCATATACTGAAATGCATCAGAAAATCTTACACAGGGCATACTTTACACTGAAACTGAAATTCCTTATTGGTGATGCCTCCACCTCCAACTGCTAGAAGTGTGGAACCCCAGAGGCTGATATTATACACTGTTTATGGACCTGTCCACAAGTGCAAACATGGATGAATCTTCAAAGTTACATCAACAACACACTAAAGATTAAATTTGTAATCACTACAACTTGTGCTTTTTGGGATATTCACCCCAAGGATACTGTAAATGGCCTCTCCAAAGGTATATTACTTGCAAAACTGGCAGCAGCCACAAAAAATACTATTTTGTCTCAATGGATCTCATCAGATCCTATATCCGTAACACTATTACACCCTAGAATCTCTTTCTTATTTCTAATGAATTGGACTGTGGCATCATTACACAAAGAAAAACAGGTTGAAAGGTTATTTGACACATGGCTTCCATACATACACACTTTATCCCCAGTAATGAAAGAAAATTTGAGGAAATGCTTTCAAATCACTTCTTGGTATAAAATAGAGGTTCTTAGTAATAGTACTCCTCCATTCTGACTTATGGTTGTTTTTATGTCTAGATTGTATGTTAATTTTGGGATCGTCTGTGAAATTGTTAAATATATTAACCCTGATGATGACATGGCTTGATATATATGTGAAGTTTCAAGTGCCCTACAATTGTTGAACATTATATATTGTATCAATGTATAACAACCCAGATGTGTACTGTTTATATTATTTGTAAACCTATCAAAAAAAATTGTTTATTAATAATAATATTAATAATAATAATAATAATAATAATAATAATAAAAAAATATATAGAACATCTATGAAACATTGCCACACAGCAGTGGCAGACAGGATGGCATTTTAATAAACTATAATAATGTCAGTCAACAATGCCCCAAATCGTGCAAAATGTAAAGAAAAGAGGTGCAAGATGGAATTGTCCCTCCCACCCACTCTTATGTGGGATATTTAAAAGGACATACACAGTTTAACAAACCAAGCACTTTAGCCACTAGGACTGACACTTTTGTGGCTGAACTCCTTGGTTTGTTTGGGCCCCCACAAAACATTTTTTGGAAGGACTTCCTTCAATTATTAAGGAGGAGGTTGATGATAAGGGTGTTGATGGTGGAGATTGCATGTTATGGTCCAACTCCAAACTGCTGGTAGCTGATACTGGACTGCTTGTTATTAATTTACAAATTATTATAATTATGTTAAGCAAATTACATGAACTCGCTGCAAATGACGTAACAGGGAGTTGATGCCTAGATGGTTAATGTCCCTTCCTCTGCTAACTTTGGCTTTACAAATGGAACAGATGCCTTCACAACTGTTGTCAGAATTTAGATTAAAATAATTCCACACTCAAAACGTGACTTTTCTGGCTTTCATTTTATCATGTGCAAGAACTGCTGCCACTGGTGAAATAATACGCAATATGTTGATTCACGCAAACAACATCCTCATCATCAACATCCTCAGAAGCGTCAGATAGGACACAAATTTCCCCCTCATCCTCCTTTTGCACTTCCTTCACACTATCATTCCCATTTTCTATTATTTCACCATCTAATACTAGCACAGCCGTCATGGCGTGGCGTCAGTGATCCGCTGTGAAACTGGGTGACAGCTGTTATACTTACTTCCTCTATCAGAGGACTGTTTAATAGTCAAATGTTTTTTGAAATTACTATTAGTAGTAGACATCTTGGTCCCTTTCTGGGATGAAGATCCACCCCCAGCAGCAGCAACAGATGTAGCACTTAAGGATCCTTCTGAGGATAGGAGAGGAGTCAGTCATGCTTTTAAATTGGATGCAGGACTACTTCCAATTACGATTGAGGATGTTGATAATGATGCAGGTGTTGGTGGTCGAGATTGCAGGCACTTGGATCCAGATAGAAGGGAGCAGCTCGGTGACACTGGACTGATTGGTGTTCATTTTTTTGTCACCAAAGTTTCAGAATTTGAAATACCCTTTTCAATTTGATGAATGCGCTGCAAGTGATGGTTAAGGTCCGTACCTCTACTCACTGTTACTTGGCAATGGTTACAAATGGCTTGGAAAAGGTTGTCCGGATTTGGGTGGAAATGATTCCACACATGAGATGTGGATTTTTTTGTCCTTTGCACAGGCATGGCAACAATGGGATTTTTCCCACCATGGGCATCAACTGTTGCCTGATTTACAGTTTTTACACATACATCCTCACCATCAACATCCTCATCATCATCAACATCCTCATCATCCTTGTTGTTATTGCCAACTACGTAAATATCCTCCTTATCCTCCTCGTGCAATTCCACAGAACCATCCTCGATTTCTACGTCAGCATGTTAACTTGTGCTGCTCATCCCCACATTTGCAGAAGGTACGCAAATGATGGAAGGAGGATCCTCTTCAAGTACAGTATTCTAAAGGTCAGGCTCACACATGGCAACTGCTTACACCCCTGGACTCTCCTCAGGGATTTTTGATTTTCCGGAGCACACAGTTGGTTCCGGTGTCTTACTCGTCTTAACAATTTTAATTTTTTTGGTACCTCTCCTACAAGCAGAGGAGCTTAAATCATCACTAGAAGCACCAGTCATAAATAATAAAGGCCAAGGCCTTATCCTTTCCTTTGCCACTTCGTGTAGTGAACGGCATATTGCCAATTTTTTGTTTCTCTAAAGCTGACTTAGCTTAAAAAATGTTTTCTTTAACGGTAAAAGTTATTTTTTTTACTCTGACTTTTCGACCTGACTTAAGCCCTGGTACATCGGCCTTCATAGATGACGTTGACGGCCTTGCATCGTCATCATGACTGCTGCTGGCAACTACAAGACTGGTATGTGGATCCTGCTCTCCTGTCATGTGACTGTCCTCCATACTCACTGTGGTCTTACAGCAGTGTCACCAAGCAATTATAGTGTAGCGAAGTTGCGGCTAATGCACACAACCAACCACACACAAAAAAAATTGATTTTATTTGAACACTGGTGGTGTGGCAGGTTAACATGCACACACAAAAAAATTGTTTTTATTTTCACTCTGGTAGTGTGTGGCAGGCTAACACTGGGGGTGAAGAGCACCCCTTATGGACAGAGCACCCCCTGGACAACACATTAGAACAGTCAGCCTCTATGGACAACAGCCAGCAAGCCCCTATGGACAGGACAACAGCCAGCCCCTATATATAGACAACAGACAGCCAGCCCGAATGGTTGGACAGGACAACCTCAGTGACAACAACAGCCAGCCCCTATGGATGGACAGGGCAACTTCAGTGACAACAACAGCCAGCCAGCCCGTATATGGACAACAGCCAGCCCCTATGGACATTAAGCAAAGCAACACAACTGTAGACACAACTGTAGCATGCACAGCACAGCTCCCACCTCCCTCAGCACAGCTCCCAGCTCCCTCCCTCTTCACTCTCCACAGCCGGAATGAAAAATGGTGGTGATCGTGGGACCTTTATAGAATCCAAAACCCACAAGAATCCGACAGCGGGATGATGATGTTTTGCCTCATTTTCAGATCTGAGTCAGACGGGAAAATCCAAGTCGACTCGGATCCCCTAAGTTCGGTTGGTTCGGTTCTCAGGGAACCAAACCCACTCATCTCTAGTGTTAATACAGATTTTTTGTTTAAAAATGTGTGGAGTTCCTTTTAAAAAAGTAAAAACAATCAAAATAGCAACTACCACATATATATTTACATTGCCGCTGCATCTGTGTTGCTACATTTGTATCACTTTCTAAGCAAGGACTGTGAAATACCTACTGTATAGGACAATTCTGCAGTCAAAGTGGCGTGCTTTGTGTAGGCACTGCATGTGCTTTGAACTTGTCACAGTCGAGTTTTAGCTTTTTGCACAGCTAACATCTTTCATTGTGTTGCAGCCTGTAGCTATGTTGCTAAAAGGCTCTCTCTTTTTCATGAGAGAAAACTCATCTGCTTTGTCACCCTAATGAAACATACCAAGTCTGCTGAGTCACCTGCAGAATCGTTTTACTATTATTTATTGTTATTACCAGTTATACATATTCCGCAGCGCTTTACATAGAATATTCGCCCATTCACATCAGTCCCTGCCCCAGTGGAGCTTACAATCTATGTTCTCTATCACATGCACAAAAACATACACACATACACACTAGGGTTAATTTTTGTTGGGAGCCATGTTTGGAGTGTAGGAGGAAACCGGAGTACCCGTAGGAAACCCACACACATTACAGGGAGAATATACAAACTCCATATAGTAGTGGGAATCAAACCCACAACCTCAGTGCTGTGAGGCAGTAATGCTAACCATTACACCATCTGTGCTGTGTGCTAAAAGGCCCTGCAGCTTCACTATGTGAACGGAGGAAAAAAAAAAGGAATATGAATAATTGTCCTTTTTTCGGAAAGTACAAGATTTTCACAGCTTTGTATACATATATATATATATAGAAAACAGTAGCAGATATAAATGAAATGTCCTTCATGTTTTCCGCTGTATGACGTGGTTCACATAAAACCCTGTATCCTGTAACAAGGCCTCAACTACTGATATAACCTGGGTCAGACTGACCCACGGATGTTGAGTAAGATCACTTATTGATTCAATACTGTATTCTATCTGTTTTCAAGCTCATAAAAAAAAAAAGTTGTTGACAGGCAATAGTATTATTCGTGACACATGCCGACAAGAAAAGAGTACTAAGCTTCATTAAAGTATGGTGAATAGCTGAGAATATAGGCATGCACAGCATAGTAACAAATAATATTCTAGCTATCATTTTATAGAATGTATGAGACAAATGATAGCTGGAATTTGATTGGTTGCT
This sequence comes from Taudactylus pleione, assembly GCA_031769625.1. Lineage (NCBI taxonomy): Eukaryota > Metazoa > Chordata > Amphibia > Anura > Myobatrachidae > Taudactylus > Taudactylus pleione. Next base: position 4,807,669 of record JAUIMM010000521.1, read on the forward strand.
ATGGGCAAAACTTCCATGGCCACTGTCCAGGGAGCAAGTCCCTATTTCAGGAAGAGGCTCTCGGTTCCTTTCTCTAAGTTCTTTCCATCGCCGCACACATGATGCAGGAGGGAATGGGAAGAGTAGCTGAGAGGAGTCATAGTAAGCAGAAGTGTCGATGAGGTAGATGAGTAAGTTGTAAAGGTGTCTGAGATTGCTCAGTGATGGGAGGGATAGGGGTGGAGAAGTGCCAGAGAGAATGGGTAACGTTGGAGTGGAACCAGTAGAAAACTTGGAGGAACCGGACTGGGACCGGCAGGAAGGCTTGCTGAGCTGGGCAGGGTACCAGTAGGTAGGCTTGCAGAATTGGACTGAGAACCAGTAGATAGACTTGCTTAATTGGACTCTGAACCAGGAGGATTTCTGGATGCGCCAGGTATAGCTATTAGCAGGATTGTTGAATTAACTGGTCTGGGAACCAGCAAGATTTCTTGTATATGCCAGGTATTGCTATTAGCATGATTGCTGAATGAAATGGTCTGGGAACCAGCAGGATTTCTGGATATGCCAGGTATAGCTGTTAGCAGGATTACTAGATGAACTGGTCTGGGAGCTAGCAGGATCTCCGGATGTACCAGGGGTTGCTGCTAGAAGGAGCCTGGGATACACTTGTACACAGAGAGACAGAGATAGCACAATCTGTACACCACGGGAAGTAACGAGATGCTCAGGCCCTGAATGCTAATTGATGATAAGGTCAGGTGGTCTGGCAGTAGCATTCTGAGTGGTGGAGGCACAACATGCAGAGGGAGCAAACATATCTGCAGTACTGAGAGTCAGAACTACACCTGCGATTCCAATCAAGACTAGGGGGTAAATTTACTAAGATTCGAGATGGTCCCGATATTCAAAGTGATTTAACTCGCTGGTACTCGCCAAAACTTGGGTGATTTAATCCCTTTTTTTATTCCAAATTTATCAACAGGCGATTTGAGGCTAATCGAGTTGCCGATGGTGTAGCAGAATGAGATATCTCTCCCAAGTAATTCGTTTTGGAGATTACTCATCCGAGATTGCAGTGTTTTCTCTCTGCAAATCTCTCCCGAGCTAGCAGCCTGCACATATCAGTGAGATGTGTGCTTGCTGCTTGTGTGTTAATAATACTTGTAAAAAATAGATAAATGTTTAAAAAAAAAAATTACGTGAGTTCCCCCCCAAAACACTAACCAGCCCCGGCCATGACAGCTAGTCCTGGTTCTTAAGATTACAGGGAAAAAAATGTGTATGGTTCCACTGTAATTTAAGAACCAGCACCAGGCAGCAGGGACAGAGCTGGTTTTAAATATATGGAGAAAAAAAATTGACGTGAGGTCCCCCGTATATTTGAAACCAGCCCTGGACCCTTTCTAACGGAGGCTGATGCCACAGTCAGGGGTGCCCTTTCACAGGGCTCCCCAGCCACAGCATCAGCCCTGACCGTTAGTCAGCCCAGTCCAGGGATCCCTGGGGATTTGGGGACCACCCCAATAAAGGGGTCACCCTCTCCAGGGCACCCCTGGTCTAGGCTGATAGCCGGGTGCTATCCCTGCCACCCTTGGCCTGTGGGTGGCGGGTTGATAGTGTTAGGTGTAGTGTAAAAATTAGAATTTTCATCATTGTCTTTACAGTGGAACTACAGGTCCCAGCAATAAATCCCCTGCATGCTGGTAAAGGAGAACCACAAGTACCAGCATGCAGGGCATTAAGGGCCCACTGGTACCTGTAGTTCACCTGTAAAGAAATGGTTAATAAAACATACAACACACCGTGAAAATAAAGCTTTATTGCATCCATAAACACACTTACACATACTCACCTGTTTCCAGATGTTCATGTCCCCTTGTCAACGTAAGGTATCCCAACGAATTACCTGTTAAGAAAGATCCAACACTCACCTTTATGTCCCACGATGTTCTCCGCAGAAATCCAATACAGGCTCCGGATACAGTGTAACAACATGTTTCTGCATGCTGTTACAGTGCGCTATTGACAGCTCATGGGAAAGAGTTGTCTTTAGTCCCAGGCTGACAGCCAATCAGCGGTGGCTAACATTAGCGGCTGCTCATTGGCTGGGACCCACGTGGAGGAGCTGCTCATTGGCTAAGCCCACGTGAGTCCCAGCCAATGAGCGGCCGCTAATGTTAGCCGCCGCGGATTGGCTGTCGGCTGGGACTAAAGACAACTCTTTCCCACGAGCTGGCATTAGCGCACTGTAACAGCATGCAGAAACATGGAACTAAGCGAAACATGACCAATTTAGATGGTTTTAGATGGTTGGTTCCTAAAGGTTCCTTGAGACTTCTTCTCCAGGAGCGATTGATTCCGCTGCCTAGTGCTGGTTCGTAATTTACAGTGTAACCCTACACATTTTTTTCCCTGTAAATTAAGAACCAGGACAGGCAAGCCCAGGACTGGTTAGTCTTTTTGGGAGGGGACCTGACGTTTTTTTTTTTTTAATAGTTAACCCTATTTTAACTATTTACACAAAGAAACATACACAAATCATAATGATTTGTGTATGTTTCTAACCATCTCGCAGCTCAGGGGGTTGAGAGTTTGAAAAGTGATTTTGACAGAGAGTTTGCTCCTATCTCTCCCGAGCTTGTCATTCCGATTCTTGGTAAATTTGAGAGATGTATGTTTTTGGTGAAAAGTACTTCCGATTTGGCCCGATGGTGATTTGATTCGAGATTGCTAGCTCTCCCGAGTTTTACGAGTGAGATGAGAGAAATCTCTCTTTAACCCACCCGACTTTTTTTTTTGTAAATTTGCAAGCAGGAAAAAAATAAATAAATCACCCAAGATGGTCATCTCGACCTATCACGATTCTTAGTAAATTTACCCCCAGCAGTGTTCACAGACAGGAAAGGACCCAGGTGAATAATCACTATGGAAAGGAGAGCACAGTCCAAATGCATACACAGAAGTGTTGCAGCCAGCATGATCAGGACAGATCTCCCAGGCAAATTACAAATACAGATCCATGGGACAGTTGACAGGGGTAAGTCTCAAGTCAAAAGGTGAAAATGGACAAAAACTATTGTTTAAACAAATTGTAATGATCAAACATTTAACAAACTTGTCTGACGACCATTTTCATCTGCTTTCTGGCATTTAAGAGCAAATTGCTGATCATCATTTACTCCCATACGTTACCAGATTTTCATTCCAACCAATCAACTAGTTGGATAGTTGGACAGAAAATCTTTACGTGTGTACCCAGCTTAAGTCTTCCCAGTCCTGTCTTGACCACTTCACACAGCAGATGGGATTGATTCAGAGTTGCACGCTATTGTACAGTAGCTAATGCTGCAGAAGGCAGCTTGCGTAAATATAGATGTCTCCTGCTGGCCTCTGTGATCCACTGCTCTGCCCGAAGTCGCAGCATCGGGTCACTCTGTGTGAATATCGGTTATCTGAGTCGGGCTTGGACTGGGCTGCCGGGGAGCCGGGTAATACCCCAGTGGGCCCCACTGCTTTAGGGCTCAGCCACTTTCTGCAAGGGGGCGGAGCTTAGCGGGGCACGATGGGGGGGGTCAGGCAGTGGCATGTTTTAACACAATTTGTTATCACTATAGATGAGTGAGCTACTACTTTTTTTTGTTGCTATTGATGTCCTTAAAGACAGCTTGGCCAAAAACTGACAGCCCCAAGAGTCACCATTCTATTACAGGCTGCTTATTATACCTAGTGCAGACTGTGGATCTCTGTGCAGTCGCATCACACATTATGCAACTAGTACTGCCTGCGTCTCCTCTCCTGGTGCGTGTGATCCCCATCAGCCACGCACAGCTGAGAGTGACAGTCCCAGTTTGCATGTGGGCGCCCCGAGGATGCAGGAGACACAGAGCAGCACCTGCTGGGGGAGCTGTCAAATAAGCTGCCAGGAAGGGACAAATTGGAAGGATAAGGAGCCGAGCAAGAGAAGCCAAGGTAAATAAAAAAGTGTAGGGGGTTCAAGGGGATGGGAGGGTGGGAGGATCCTTACACTACAGAAATATGGGCAAACAATTATTTAAGATGATAATATAAAGATACTGTAATATTTGTGCACTGCAGGGGCTGAAGTTATGCCATTGTTTCATGCAACTCTGACAAGTTTAATGCAGCTGGCTAATCGTTTTTTTGTTGGTACTTCTGAAGGTTTATGTGTTAGGGTAGTTACAGAATACAATGTGCCTTTATGAATGTTATATTTTAGGGCTGGCTCTAGGGGTGTTCGACCTGAGCGGTCGCACAGGGGCACCACCCATAGAGGGCGCACCCCTCCCCAGCATCCCGATTTCAGTGGGACATTACTGTCACGCTGTTCCACCCGTGGGCCGAAGTGGCCCGTGGGTGGTTAAATCGGGAGGTTGGGGACCCCCCACTGCCGCAGCTGCGCGGTGGTGCCAGACCCCGGAGACTTTGAATGGATGCTGCACGCATGCGTGCGGCATCCATTCAGTGACGGGAGAGGGCTGGGGGAGGCCCAGCTAGTGAGGCTCCCCCCAGCCTGACGTTATTTGGAGGCGGACACGCCTCCTAATAACGTCACATAGGAGGCGTGGTGTATGGTAATTAGGCCATGCCCACATTTTCGGTCGCACGGCGAAGATTGGGCGCTCTGGAGGGGGCCGGCACAGGGTGCTCCGACCCCTGGAGCCGGCCCTGGTTATAAATATACCAGCAGCTGTATTTGGCGTTGCCTGAGTTTTCTTTCCTTCCCCCTTTTACGCCATCTCTCTCTTTCCATGATAGCTCTTCCCCATCACTCTCTCCTTCCCCATTTTGTCTATTTCTTTCCCCCCCTTTTTTTCTCCGGCTACACCATCTCTATATACCCCCTTTCTCTCTTCTGTTCTGGTGCTCCTGTCCCTCGCTGTTGCATCTGCCCCTTGGACTTCTTCTCCTTCATCTCTTTTATTAACTCTCTGTCCGTCTCAGCACCTCCTCCTCCATGGGACTGCCTTAATCAGTTGCCGTGGCGGTCACACTGACATTGGGCGGATGCACGTTTGCATCTAAAGTGGTTAGTGTGGCACCCTGCCACATTATGTAGTAATCAATACATGTGTGTATTTGTCTCAGTAACTCCATGCAGGGGTGCCGAGAGAGGGGGGGGGGAGCGGGTACAGATTACCCGGGCCCGGCCATTGCAGGGGGCCCGGGCCGCCCACAGCACACCACCGTTTGTTTTTTTTGTTTTTTTTAATTCACTTTTACTGGCAGCGGACGGCAGTTCGGGGGAAGGAGGGGGGGGCGGGAGGTCTCTGTCACCGTACTGTCTGTGTCAATGTGTCACATAGACAGTGTCACTTACTTGCAGGCTGCTGCAGCTGCGCCGCTGCGGAGCTGATGCTCTCGCGAGATGATGACGTCATCATCTCGCAAGGCTTCTCTCTTCACCAGCAGGCACCACTTCCAATCCAGGCGACGGGACGGGTAGGGGATCACAGAAAAGTAAGTAACCACGCCACAGGCGTGGACCCGGCATCCTGTAGGTCGAGGGTGTGGGACTAGGTGCACTGTGAAGGAAGAGCCCGAACGCGCCACTGTGAGTCAGTCACTGGTTTGAGTGACTGACACAGCCCATCAAGTGTATATTAGATATACCATATATATATATAAATATATATCACACATAATATATCGTATTTATAATAGGTATATCTATCTAAACATTTGCGGGAACACTAATCCAGCTGCTGTGCACTGCGGCCAATTCCATCTTGCCCTGTCTCCCCCTCCAATACGCGGTGGAAATGTCATGCGCTGCATATGGCTGGGGGAGCCCAGGAGCTTGCTGTACCTGGGCCCAGGATTTTTCTTGGCAGCCCTGACTCCATGTGCTGGGGATAATACATGGGTGTGGGCAGGGTAGTATGTCCTAGTGGTGGTTGGGCAAAGTGAGTTTTTTATTTTTTAAGCTACCACAAACGAAGATAGATAGAGGACCGAGTTTGAGAACCTGTGTATTACACTGATACAGACGCACATTATGTTCAAAAACTAAAGGGGGTACATGAGAATACTATTATTAGTAGACTAAAAGGGCACAGATTATGATGTCTATGTTGTGTCCTTGTGGGTTCGCCACACCCCTCTAGTCGATGACCACAATACCCAGTGGCTGGTCACGCCATTGCAGGCCCCTGCCATTGCATTCCCCTGGTGGGCCCTTCATGCCTTCATGCCCCAGTCTGACACTGATCTGAGTAACCCTCAGGACGCAGTCACTAGCTTCAGTACGCCCAAAAACGTGGGGTTGGGTATGAAATCCCGGCTGTCGGGATGGCACTGGTCAGAATACGACAGTGGCATCCCGACAGTCAGAATCCCGACACCCATAGGAATGAAGAGAAAGTGTTTTCCTAACCCCTAGCCTAACCCTCCCTCCCCGGTGCCTAACCCTAACCTCCCCCCTAGTGCCTAAGCCTGAACTCCCCTTCCCCGCACCCTAAACCTAACCTCCCCCTCCCCACACCCTGATCCAAATCTCCACTAGTGCCTAAACCTAACCTCCCCCTCCCCGCACCCTAAACCTAACCTCCCCACACCCTGATTCAAACCTCTCCCACTAGTGCCTAAACCTAACCTCCCCCTCCCCGCACCTTAATCCTAAACTCCCCCCTAGTGCTTAAACCTAACCCCCCCCTTCCTGAACCCTAATCCTAACACTCCCTCCCCGCTGCCTAACCCTAAACCTCCCCCTAGTGCCTAACCCTAACCCCGCACCCTAACCTCCCCCTAACACCCCGATACTTACCTTCGGGATGCCGATGGTCGGTACACTGGTGCCGGTATTTAAACCATCGGCATCCCGCATGCCAACAGAAAACAAGACCAACACGTCCCCATTTTCTGGGATGCTGCTTGAAACCGGCCCCCCCCAAGGGGCCGCAGTCTGTCAAGCAGGCTGCCGTGTCTGGGCCCTGCGTGCTCCCTCACTGAAGATCTGCACATGCATAATACAGATCCTGCGCATGCATTTGAGTACAACGCTGGATGGATCAGGCCCTCTATTAATAAAACTTAAACTCAAATAGAAATGTACAAATACTGTGTATCCTGCGTGAAGAGACAAAAGCAGGACTTGGCACAGTATGGGCATGCTCGCCAGAACTTCGTAGCTTTGTTACTTGGTCTGTTCTGTCGCAAAATAAGTCAGGAACTGGTTAAATGCAGTTGCTTTACTCTGTGTAGATGTGTTTCGCTTGTGGCTCTGCTGCGGCTGCTTTTCAGTTTTATTTGTGCATTTTGACAGTAATCAAAATTGAGCAACAATTGCTTTTGCATAATTGTAAATGGAACATATATTTTAGAAGAACACTTTGTTTGAGAAGCAATTTAGCAGAGTCTGTGTTTAATAGTATATTGTACTGTATAACCTAAAATTTACTCCATCTAGTGGATAAATACAGATTATTTAGAGCACGTGTATCATATTGACTAAGATTGTAGGTACACTACAGGTGCTTATGTGGGCAATGTTCTGCCATCTATTATGTTTTTATGTAAAAGTCAATAAAACAAGTCTTAAATATCATATTGTGTTTTAAATTCATAGTTCAGAATAACACAACCTATATTTACCAAAATAAAAATGTTGCTGATATTTTGAAGTTAAAAAGTGGAACAGAATTTTATGTATTAAAGCATCTGATAGCGTTCCAGATTCCTCAGGTTCCCAAGACATCTGTAAATGATTATTATGTGACATACTATTGTAGAATATTATAGTATATACATTATTGTCAGGTATAGATGTAAAGGGAGTGCTATACTATAATGTGCAATCACAGTGTAGCACGTTATAACCATGTATCAGGGGCGTATTTATAATGGGTGCAGGTTGTGCAGGGCACACGGGCCCCCGGGTCCAGGGGGACCCCACACCGCAAACCCTGCACCCATAGGTAATTATACTTACCTCTCTGCTGATTCCTGAAGTGCTGCTCCGCAGGACCGGACCGGCGCTGTAGAGCAGCAAACACTCACTGGGAAAATGGCTGCGGCCATTTTCCCAGTGATCTGTGCATGCGCAGAAAAGATGTCCCCGGGAATGTAGGTGCGGGCGCCATTTTCCTGGAGACCCACGCATGCGCTGTAGATTCTGGCATGAAGCCAAAATCTACAGCGCTCAGTGCCACTGAGCCGCAGTCAGAGAGGAGGGGGCCCAAGCGGAGGCTGCACACGGGCCCCCTCCTCTCTTAAAACGCCCCTGCCATGTATAGATGCCTAGGGAGCCTGGGTGGAGTTGAAACCCAGGAACTCTGTAAAACTTTGTAAATATCTTATTTTTTATTGTTGATATAATACATTTGTATAACCCAATAACTCCTGCAGTGCTGGACAGATTAAAAATATAAGTCATGGATAGACAACAGGGGGTAAATTTACTAAAGTGAGAGTTTTTAGAAGTGAGTTTTAAAAGTGATGTTGCCCATAGCAACCAATCAGATTCTACTTAACATTTAACTAGCACCTTCTAGTAGACAATAGCTAGAATCTGATTGGTTGCTATGGGCAACATCACTTTTAAAACTCTCTTCTAAAAACTCTCACTTTAGTAAATTTACCCCCAGGAATTAGACCTTGCTGGCAGGAGTTTATAATCTAAGAGGTAAAGGGGGAGATGTATGAAGCTCTGGAAAGTGATAAACTGGAGAGTGATAAACGACCAGCCACTCAGCTCCCAACTGTCATGTTACAGGCTGTGTTTGAAAAATGACAGTTGGGAGCTGATTAGCTGGTGGTTTATCACTCTCCAGTTTATCACTTTTCAGAGCTTAGTACATCTGGCCAATTCAAACTGTGTTAAGCTGCGTACACACCTTACAGATATATCTGCAGATGATGGTTGTTGAACAACCATCATCTGTCTTCTGGCCGCGGGTTCCGCTGGTGGGGGGGCGTGTCGCGCCCCCCCTCCCCGCGACCTCCGCTGCAAATGTACCGACGGTCGGATGATATATTGGACAACAGCTGTGCAGCACAGCTGACGCGATAGGTCTGTGAACAACGTCGCTCACAAACATATCGCTGGTACACACTGGCTGACGGGCACAAGATATATTGGCCGATCAATTGGTTTACCAATATATCTGCCAGTGTGTAGTGTACCCAGCATTAAACTATAGGGCCTGATTTAGAGTAGGTCTAACTTTTGCAGCCCAAGGGTCTGACTCAGAGTCACCGCAAGTCCGGATGGTCGCGGCATCCAGATTTAGTACCATACAGTAATGCAGTGATCCACAGAGCTTCCTGCGCATAGCTGCGCCATCCGCTGATTTCCCATCCGTAGCTGTAACAGTCATCATTATTAGTATCAGCATTTACACTACCCGAGGCTGGGTGCAAAAGATCCTGAAACGGACGTTCCTTCACCATAAGCATTAAGGTGGTCCACTTTAACATTGTCAAAAACAAAGATGCTTGAATCATGCCTCCACCTAGACTATTCTTGTTCATTATAATGTAGTAACTTGTGTGCCAAATTTTAGCTTTGTACGTTGTAGTTTAATGGTCGGCCCAGAAGTTTACTATCTGGAAGCTGACACAAATGGAGATTGTAGGGGTCTATTTACTAAGCAGTGTTAGGAGACAGAGTGAAAAGTGATAAGGTGCCAGCCAATCCGCTCCCAACTGTAATTTTTCAAACACAGCCTGTGAGATGGCAGTTGGGAGCTGATTGGCTGGTACCTTATCACTTGTTCACTCTATCTCCTAACACTGCTTAGTAAATAGACCCTATGCTTTCAAATGTCTTCTCATGTAAATTCGGCTCTACTGGAGGCCCAGAAGTTGGAATTTTCAACCGCTTTCAGAAAGAATGGAGAAGTATTGATAATAGCGTTTATAGTGTATTGGATATTGCCCTCTTCCAAGATCCTGTATTAAACAGATTACGACAGGAAATGTTAGAATATTTACCAAATGCACTGGAAAAACAGCAACCAAGAGAAGATTATCAAGAGCTTTTGCATTTATCGTTTTTTTTTCTATGTGGTGGAAATAGCAGGGAAACATTTTCGAGCTCCTGGTCCTACTCACCACGCTCGATGGATGGGTAAAGGTATTTACGCTCTGAAAGTATGTCTCTTTGGAAATAAAGTTCCAGTTAACACCTACAGAGGCAAACAACATGGTGAAATTGGCTTTGTTTGTAAGTCTGGTTTATGTAAAGTATTGGAATGAAGCTCCATTGGGAATTAGAGCACCATATAATGACATCGAGCTCTTAAGTCTCCTAAAAATCTACCCTGATGTAACAATCGGTAAGAAAGCTTACATTGCTTTTACCAGACACCTCTGGTTTCTTTCTGAACACTTGATAGCTTTAACAATTTTTGACAATCGAGTGTCTATGAAGACCAAAAAAATATGGTAAATAAATCTGAAACGTCCACAGCTAGCCAATTTTCCGTGACGTATTCAACTATCTGAGGACGCAGATCTGTCTAGAAAAGTACAATATAGGCCGACCCCTAAATATTGTTTGTTTGGAAAATGTTTTGGTTTACTACCCATTGATGTACTAAGGCATGGATGGTGAACCTCAGGCCTGGGGGCCATATAAGGCCCGCGGAATCATTTGTCTGGCCTTCATTTTTGTTAGCAGGGTGCCTAGAATGCAGCAGGGTGCCTAGAATGCAGCAGTGCCACCTGGAGTGTCCTTAGGACGCTTCAGACGGTCACACCGCTGCCCTTACAGCTCCCTGGAGCATCCTCAGGATGCTCCAGGCATTGCTGCAATCACTGGCGATTGTGGCCCCATCCCCGTGTGACATCACATGGAGAGGGTGTGGCCTGAACCGGGCCCGCAAATTATATTATATATATCAAAATGGCCCTCGGCAGAAAAAAGGTTCCCCACCCCTGTACTAAGGAATAAAAACAACCTTGTGGAATGTTTTGGAGTACTACTCACTGATTTCATCATGGATAAAAATAACCTTGTGGAGAAAGAACATTTTAATGTTTTATTTTTTGGGCCACCCTAATACGCATGCCCAAGAATAGCTGCATGCCATGACACTCCCACAAAACGGTTCTCTTGCAGTGCCGTAACAGGGCTTTAATGCACCCGGTGCCAGTCCTGATTCCTTTGTGCATGATGTCATGATGTCGCACCTGAAATGCGTCAGTGCATGGAGCGCCTAAAGGATTCTACTGGCAGCACAGCGGCAGCGTTACTGACTGTAGGGTGCCATTATAGGCAGCCTTCTAGCCAGAAGCAAGGGCAATGGGGCAGAGTTGGTGCAGCCTAAAGAGCCCTGTGCTCTGTGCGGTGGCACCGGTTGTACACCCCTAGTTACGGCCCTGCTCTTGCATGCCTCTGCAAGTTAGTAAACGAGTTAACCAAAGTACCGGTTGCGGTCCTAGCCTCTGTCAAGTTGGGTATGGCTCACACAGTTTTAAAATAATCACTAGATATGTCCACTTTTTGGCTTACAAGAGACTCAGCTGGTAAACTGTTGCACGAAATAGCATACAGTATTTCTTCAACTTATTTATATTGTCTCCCACTTTCACAGGCCACTGTATTGTGCTCACTATGATGCTCAGTACACTATATGGCGATCACTTGGAAGCTCTTTGTATTGTACAGAGGTCACCAGGTTACTCTCAGTATTGTGTGGTAGTCACCATGATGCTCCTTGCGCAGAATGGTTGATTGAGTGTGCTGACTATGCCTACTTGTTTGCTGCATCTACCAGTGCAATGCTTCACCTACTGGTGTTAGCTCCACCTACTGCAACAGGGCCCTTCTGCAGTTGCTGCGATTCCACCTACCATGTTGCATTGGCCTTGCTTACTACCATTGTCACTAGTGCTAATGATTTGCTAAGCATGCCTACTTTTGTGTTGGCCCCCCTACAGTTGATTTATTACAGACTACATGAGGCCACTTTTTGAATTTTTTCCAGGGCCACTTTAAGTTCCTATCTGCTCCTGAATGTATTTTATGGTGGTCACTACTATCCATTGGGCACTATTTATTGTATGATAGTAGCTAAGATGCTCTTTTTATTGTATGGTGGCTACTGGAATGGTGGCTTCTGGAATGCTCTCTGTATTGTATGGAAGTTTTTTTTATATACTCTCTGTATTGTATGGTGGTCACTAGGAAGCAGTCTGTATTCTATGTTGGTCTCTGTAATGCCCTTTATACTGTATGGCTGTCTCTGGGATGTTCACTGTATTGTTTATAGGGACCGAAAATGCCTCCCATGTGATGTACACAATAGAGATGGTGGTGGTGTAGGAGGGGATGTCAGGAGTGTATTAGCCTAGGTTGGTTGATATTCTTAATCTGGCCCTGCCCCTTCCCTCAAAAAATTTGTAACCAGCACCAGTGATTAGGAGCTGGTCACCACGGATCCAGGGAGGTGTATAAAGAGCTAGTGGATGCCCTGCAACAATGGTGTCGATCACACTACTACAGGAAGATCCGCTACATAGAGCTGTATTCAATTTGAGCCGAGCTGCGATACTTTTTTGCGGCCCAGACTTTTTGCCTACTTCGCCTGTTTTGCAGGCGGAAAAGTATAGTGCTCATGCCCGCTTTACCCCGTATTCAATTTGAAAGTACACGAAAACGGGACCCGGCGAAACTTGAACAGGCGAAAGTACTGTCAGATTTGGGGAAATCAGCCTGACACCCCCCCAAAAGATGCTCTGACATGGGGGTTCCCTATGGTACCCCCCGATTTGGCTTGTTGAAGGTATTTGGTGTTTTTAAACGGGCTCAATAGCTGCTAAATAGCGTTTTTCTATACGTGATGCAGAATAGTATTCTGGAGTATTTTTTCCAGAAAATAACTTATCCCAGCAAATTTGGGGTACTTGAAAATGGGGGTCAGCATATTTAAAAGTTGCTAAAGTGAAGTTGAAAAAATCATGAAAAATCCACCTACCGCAAGCACCTGCAATCAAAAAACTTCAGGGACATACTTGGGGACCCCCCAGAGTCAAGTTTGTTAGTTTTTAAGTTTGTACACCACATTTTTTTTTTTCGCTACCCAGTCATTTTTTGGGGTGTCCTTAAGTGTTTTTTTTTTTTAATTTTTCACACAGTTTACCTTTGGGGGACTGGTTGAAGGCTGCAGGGGGTTCCCACAACATTGCACCCCAAAACCCCAATTCTGCACTTTTTTCCGCCTGCCATTCATAGGTGAAACTTTTCCGCCAATTACATTGCATTGACTTTCCGCCTAGGCGGAAAGTCTTTCAAATTGAATACGGGGTAGAAGCCAAACAGGCGAAAATGACATGATTGGCGAAATGTTTCTGCCTAAAACAAGCGGAAACTGACTTTTCGCCTCAAATTGAATATGGCCCGTAATGTCCTCCTGTGAAAACGTGCTCCTGTACCACCCTGGTCAGCATTCAGCTACATATTCTGGTGGAATTGCTCATGTAAATAAAAAAATGGCACTGGGGCTCTTAACGACATTCCTGGGTGGTGTGGGTACTATGTAAAAGATAGGAGGTCTGTTTCAGAGGTGCAATTAATACCTATGTCATACATGCCTACCCTCCAGGTTTTCGCGGGAGGCTCCCGATTTTTCGGGTAACCCCCCGCACCCCCGGAAGGGTAGGCATTTCTCCCGCATTCTGCCCACTTCCTAGTGAAGTGGGCAGAATTAGGAGAATACCCGCGGCAATCGCGGGTCTCCGTGAAGGGAGCGGGGCTTAAGCTGTGATTCTGCATGAATCACAGCATTTGGCCCCGCCCCCTATGTAAATTGTGCCCAATCGCGACAATTTTACCGCGAGGGGGCGGGGCTTAATGACGCAAATCACCAAGCCCCGCCCTCGTCGGCCCCCTGCTGCTTCTCTTACCCGGGCTTCTCCCGGGAAGAGAATATTAAAGGTAGGCAACCCTGACCTATGTTCATGTAGTTAAGTGATTACTTGCTAAATATTCTGAAACTCCTACGGCGCATGCGTTTTCTGTGTGTACGCACAACTGCACTGTTGCGTACATTAACACTGGTAACAGAACTGGTGAGGGAAAGCAATGGGCAATCCTGGGTGGTGACTGGGAGGTGGCCTGAAGTGTACACGATCTGTCTGGTGGTATTGTTATGGGAGTGTCACTGGAGTGAAGCGTAGGGGATGGTCAGTGCACAGGTAAATTCATACAATTACTTGGTGTGATACACGATATGTAGCCGAAAATATCATCAATAACTGGTATTAACGGTAAAATTACCTCTACAAGGGTATAGTAGTGACATATATATCATAGACAAAAAGAGGGAGTGGAAGAAGAAGAAGACTCTATTATTTGGGGGCACTTTAGTTCTAGTATAATTATTATAAATCTTAGCTTTTAATACATCCCGTCATAAAAAAAAATCGCCATTAAATGTAACAAACATTTCTATAAAGACAAGAACGTGAGACACACAATTAAGTAAAAAATGTATTAAATAAAGATCATATCCTAGTATTGACTAGGACCTGTCAATAATCATAAACAGAGTAGTATCCAGAGATAATATCTGTTAATTGTACTATCACAGTTTGTCAAATGAGAGAAACTTTAAAAAAAATATGGAGTCACAAATATAACTCCTTAACACCGATTAAAGCATATATCAATTTGTACAGTTTATTCATATACAATGGATTCTGGGCCTGATGCAGAGCCGCTCGTAAGCGGCTGCTCGTTCGCTCCGAGCGATGTTCGCACATCTGCGCATGCATATGGGTTGTAATGCGCATGCGCCAACCAGTCAGTGCGGTCGGAAATCGTTTGTTCGCAAAATTGCGAGTGCCTGCTAATTTGAGTGACAGGATGAGGCGTTTGTGGGTGGTAACAGAGGAAGGTGCTTGAAAACGGGGAGTGGAGATCCGAACACAGGCGTGCCAAAGGGTCAAAACGGGCGTTTTAAGGGTGTGCATAATTAACCAAGCAGCGTCATCGGCCACGTCACTTGGTTGTCTCTTAGCCTGAACTGTTCGCATGATTGCGGTAGGAATATCCAACCACAAGCACTGCGAGCAGTTCAGATGCCTTACGATGTACTCAATTAAACTAATAAATAGTGGAGATGACGTATGATGCGAACGGCCAGGGGGCGTGTTTACAAAATAGCGAGCGCATATTTTGTTCGCTCGCTCAGACATAGAGGCGTCAACAGACCGCAATGAGCGAGCGCTCAATTAAAATAGCCAGCCCCTTTTTCTGAACGAGCGAGCGCAAATAGCGTCCGGCTCTGAATCAGACCCTCTGTACGGTGGTAGACTATACGCAGTAGAACTCCTTTGAGTCATAGGTATATAATATGCGCTGCATGATGGCAGACTGCAGATAGTAAAACAACCTATGAATTGCGAGTATGCCTCACATAGAAGCAGTACGTGACAAAATGCATATCTAAACTTATCATTAGTTATACTGAGAATTGTATATAGGCCCTCATTCAGAGCCGCTCGTAAGCGGCAGTACGCTCGTTCCGAGCGATATTTGCACATCTGCGCATGCGTACGGTTTTTAGTACGCATGCGCGAACCAGTCAGCGCGGCCGAAAATCGTTTGTTCGCTATATAGCGAGTGCCTGCTAATTTGAGTGACAGAATGAGGCGTATGTGGGTGGTAACAGGGGAAGGTGCTTGAAAACGGGGAGTGGAGATCAGAACGCAGGCGTGCTTAAAGGTCAAAGCGGGCGTTTTATGGGTGTGCATAATTAATACAGCAGCGTCATTCACCACGTCACTGGGTTATTTTATAGTCAGAACTGCTCGCAATATTGTGGTTGAAAAAGCCAACCACAAGAATAGCGAGCAGTTCATACGCTGTTCGATGTACTCGATTAATCTAATAAATAGCGGACATGACGTATGATGCGAGCGGCCAGGGGGCGTTTTTATCAAATAAACGAGCGTATGTTTTGCTCGCTCGTTCAGACATGGAGGCGGCAACAGACCGCAAAGAGCGAACGGTTCATTTGAATAGACACCCCCTTTTTATGAACGAGCGAGCGCTAATTGCGAGCGGCTCTGAATGAGGGCCATAGTCAGTTATGAAAGCATACACATTTGATTGGAATAGAGATCTGCTGTCAATTATTGGCCCGTCGGCAGAGAATAATTGATGAGAGAGTCCCTTATCCCAATGTGTATGATAAAAAAGATTTCCCTGCAGTTGCTGTAAATCCCAAGATGCGAGGCTGATGAGATTACATAAAGTAAGTCAGACAGTAAGGGGTAAATTTACTAAGGGTCGAGTTTGTGTGAGTTTGGAAACTCACATGAGTTTAGGCATTTTTTTCATCTCGCAAATTTACTAAAGACAAACTCAAGCGAGTTTGAAGTGAGGTTTCTTTTTTCACTGTTAAAACTCATATGAGTTTGCAAACTCGAAAAAACTCACAATCAGCTGCATCTCTGAATAAAACCCAGAATTTTAACTTAAGAGTGTATAACTATAAGCCCCAGCAAGCACTTACAGCGACTAACTGCTTGGACATGCTGGGACTGAGTATATATGTTAAAGCTATATATATATATACATTGGTCACAATTATAGTAATATATGTTGGCTTGGAATATAGCTATTTTGATCGGTTAATACTTGTCACCGAGGTTACCTAAACATTTTCCAGTTGCTGCAAAGTGAAATGTCCTTGCCAATGACACATGGCACAGAGACTCCGCCTAGCCAGTCATTCGTTGTACATTGACACCCCTATTACCAGTCATACATTACACGGACACTCCCCCATTGACAGTCATACATCATACAGTGATACCCATATGGCCAGACTTACATTGCACAGAGATACTGATGTTTCCCTGAAACAAATTGGGTGCATAATGATACTCTGGAACATGTATGAAATTGGCCTCATTAAGTGGGACTAAATCAACTATAGGCTGGCAAGTAGCTGTGGTTAGCACACACTTGTCCCTAGGCAAGGCCAATACAAATGTAGGTGGAATCACAACGAAAGCAGGCATTTTAGGGACCTACTGTATGTACAAAGCAGGAGTTTTTAGTACCTACATACAAGGCAACCTTTATGCTATAAGGACCTTAATACATAAGGCATTTTAGGGACCTATATACACGGCAGACATTTAATGGACCTGTATACAGTACAATACAGATGTATTCCAGAGATCATTATACAATACAAAAGGGCATAGTTTTGACTGCCATACAATACAGAAAGCATCCTAGTGACCCATAAAATACTGAGTGCACCATGGTGACTGCAATACAATACAGAGAGCATCCCAGTAATCGATTTACAATACTGAGTTCATCCTAGTGACTGAGATGCTATGCTAAGAGCATCCTAGTGACTGATATACAACACTGAGAGCACTTTCGTAACACATTTACAATACAGGAAGCATTCAGTAGACCAATGAAAACTTCAAAGAGCATACCAGTGACAAATATACAATACAGAGAGCATCTCAAAGACTGATAAACAGGGAAAATACATTTACAGTACATGAGGGCCAGGCCATGTAGATGCCAACATCCCTGTTAGCCTGTTTTAGCCACCTCTTGCAACAGGGGAAGCTTCTGTAGTGCCAAGGTGAGACTGCTGCTTAATTAGGCTAGCTCTTAGAATGAAGCAGATACTGCCCTGCTGGATGATTCCTCATGCTGGACTGCCAGACAGAAGGAGGAGGAGGAGGAGGAGGAGAGAATATTGTCCTCTGCTGCAATGGTTTGAGACTGTGCAGTAGGGATGTGGAGTGCTTATGGAAGGTTCTCCTTCAATGAAGTACAATAGAGCCTAAAAGGGGTCTCTTAGTTATCAGGCTGTCTCTTTCTCAACTTGTCTGTCACTTACAGTATCTTGTTTCTGTCACATGGGTCTCCCACTCTTTCACAGGACACTGTACACCCTAATGTAGGGGTGGGCAATTAGCAGGCCCCCCAGCTGTTGTAGAACTACACATCCCAACATGCCCTGCTACAGTTTTGCCATTTGGCAATGCTTAAACTGTTGCAAGGCATGCTGGGATGTGTAGTTCAGCAACAGCTGGAGGGCCGCTGATTGCCCACTCCTGCCCTAATGGGAACATCACATAAATGTTGATAGGGGTGAAGACCCACTTTCAAGTCTTACCCTGGGGTCAAGGAAGTTGTTGATGTGCCAGTCATGACATACTGTATAATGAAGTGCAAAACTAAGTCATAAAAGTTAAGTCCTCCTTATAGAATTATGCATAACTAAAGGAATATACTGACACTATATAAATAATGTTCATACTAGTAATAATTGTTATAATAATAGGCACCTATTAAGGTGCACATTTATCACATTAAATGATGTAATCGCTTAGAAATTCATCCTTATGTAATGAATTAAGTCTTGACCTTAATTATTTATTTTGTCTTTGGAAACTATAGATTTAAATATTGACTGATGAGATTAGGCACAATTGGATATTGGTAGATAGTATTATTAGACCAAATCACAATGTAATGTATTGTGAATATAAAGAAAATAATTAAACTACTTAGCCTTTAGGCAGCAATAACATTTATATTGCGGAAAACAAGTCAATATTTTCCTTTAGGCCTAAACTCCCTTTATTTATTACTTTCTACTATTATGTATGAAAAGACTTGGGGTCATTTTACATAGATGCATGGTTTCCAAACCAACATTACATACAATAACTCATTTCTAATAATAGGTGATTCAGATATATCCTCACAACACTAGATGGGGATCTTTAAAACACCATAGCGTAAAGGTCTACATGGTTTAAAAATAATGATTCCATAATTAAAAGTAACTGCTGCTGTAAACCTGAAAAACGTTCTTTGTTCTAAAAAAAGGAGTGTGGCCAGCGGATGCTATCAGGGGACTTCGCGCTATATCTGCAGGTTATAAATTATAATGGTGTTGGGTTGCAGTGATATGTTTTGGTGACAAATCTTTGAGTTGCAATTTTGTTTTGCTATTACACGGAATTGATCACACAACGGAGGAGATGTACTCAACCTTGGTAAGCGATCAAGTGGAAGGAGATAAAGTACCAACCAATCAGCTCCTGTCACTTTACAGGCTGTGTTTGAAAAATGACAGTTAGGAGCTGGTTGGTTGATACTTTATCTCCGTCCATTTTATCTCTCTCCGAGGTTTAGAACATAGACCCCAAAGTACCAACCAATCAGCTTCTAACTGCCATTTTTCAAACACAGTCTGTGGCATGAGAGCTAGAAGCTGATTGGTTGGTACTTTATCTCTCTACTTTATTAATATGCAAGCTTTGATACATTTCCCCCTTTGTTTGTAAACAAGACATGTGGTGACAGAAGGTTTTTCATACACTGATTGGCGAAGTGACATCATGCGAACCACTAATCTATTTAGGAAGTGTTCCAATAGCCATCTTTGATTGTATGATCATGGGGTAAAGACACTTTTCAGCAGCATTTCAGTATTATATCATGATTCACATACATTCCAATCTACAGTGGTGGTTTTTCTTCTTACCCTGTTTTCTTCAAACTGCTTTTAATGACAGTTTGATAAGTGTCATGTGACTCCCATGGCAACCACAGTCACATTACATATGATGAAAGAGAAGCTTGGTGATACTTCTCATGAATGCTCATTCACCGCACAATTCCCTGCCCCCTCCTTTCTCTGGTATGGTATCATACACATAGATCAAGGGCACAGACATTATGGGGCTCATGTATCATTGGAGAGAATTTGGGCCTTTGGGGTAGATTTACTAAAGCTTCTAAAACAGAAAAGGGGCGGTTGCCCATGGTAACAATCAAATGCTGTGTATAATTTTCTAGGATGAAATAGAGAAATGATAGCTAGTATCTGATTGGTTGGTATGGATAACACCACCACTTTTAATTTTTAGAAACTCTAGTAAACCTACCCCTAAATCTCAGGCGCCCCCCAAAAAGGCAAATATTGCTTAGCTTGCAGAGCTGGATGTATCACAATGCGAATGTACGATCTGCAAGGGTAGCATATGTCCCTGGGTTGCTCCAGGACAGAACGCTAGTATATGTGCCTGATTTACTCCAGGAGATGTGGCTTGACAGTGGTAAAAGTAAATGCTAAAGCTCCAGTACACAATGTATACATAATGTAGTCTGTCCATATCTGGACACTGTGTTATTAATAAATAATAATACTGCATTTACCATGTCAAAGGCAATTAAAACCAGACACGAATGCAAAATGAAAGTACTAATTATGTTCCAATAAGTAAAAATATGTGCTATCTTCACCTTTAAATATCAACTTAATAATCTTAAAGGGTCAACTAGGAATGTCAATGTAACAATGCAAATAGATCTCAGCAGCCTCACAACTACTAATACAAGTATCAGTGGGAGGGATTCTGAAGCAGTTAGCCGATAAGAAGAGGCCACTAATTGTTGTCATCCTCATCATTAAGTTTGTATTTTTCTCCAGTTGTAAAGCCCCCCACAACAGGGGCGTGCTAATGCCATATGAGGCCTGTGTACAGCAGGCCTCCCTCCTCTGAGCAGTGATCTGGTGCCAGTTAATGAGTAACTAACCCTGTGTCGTGCCATCTTCCCAGTGATATTTGGGAAGATGGCGCATGCGCACAAGATTACAAAGGCTGTGGCACAGTACCAGAGTCTTTGTCTGCACTGCACGGCGCCAACTTCCTGAAGATGTCACTGGGAAGATGGTGCCATGCAGGAAGGGGATGTTGCAATTTTGCAAAAGGAAGACGGACTCAATGGAGGGATATCTGGAAAATCGATTTATGTTAAGGTACAAGCCGGGAGGCTTGCCTGTTTTTCCGGGGGGCCGGAAGCGGCACTCAATTTTTGGGAGGCTCCCGGCCGGGAGGGTAGGCAAGTATGATGTAAGAGCTATTTATTTGCAAAGTCCATGGCAGCCAAATGGGGCTATTTGGCGCAATTTAAAGATAGGTGTATGTGGCCACATCTACTGTATAAGTAATATAGACTCCCCTTAACACATAAATAGCAGGGCAGGAAGTAGTTACACGCCACATGCTATACATCTTAATGATGTTTTAAAATAATAAAACCCTTTTTGGTGCTCAATCTACGATGTCATTAAGTTTAAACCCATAATTATTAGTAGTACTTAGAGTCAGGCCATGTGTCATTCTGCCAATAATCCATCTATATATTCTATAATATAGATTGGTATAAGTGGTCTAGAGCACTGATAACATAGCCAATGCTCAGCACCAATCTCTCTATACGCTTCCACAAGCACAGAAATGTGATGATAAATGGTTTGAGCTTTGGAACACAAACTGAGCTGTTTTTTCTACAGCAAACCTCGGGTGACAGATATAAATCGTTTCTTACCTTCTCTAATGTGTTTTGTATTGTGAGGGGCTGTAGAAAGTGAAACAGCCATAACTTGTGGCCCAAACTTTCACTGATCCTTTTCTGCAGCAATTTTATTGCAATAGAAGCTATTATTCTGCTATAGACGTGATCCCCAGCTTTGTGACCCATAGTCCAAAAATGAGCCTATATATTGTTGTGAATCACAAGAATATGTCTTTGCCAGTCGTATTTGCAATGAATTTGTCACTGGTAAGGTAACTATTTCCATCACTTACTAATGGGTTAATCACACACTGCCTTACATGTATTTCCCATAATGTGATTTTTTTATCATGGGTTCCAGAATCTTGTTTTATATAAGGAAAACCACTGCCCCTTTCAGCGATCGGATGTACATCCACAAATGCACTTTGATGTCAGCCATCATGTTTGATAAGGGCAACAGCTCAGTTACCAGGCATTTTGTTGATAAGTATCATTCACTGTCAGCCTTCAAATACAGATGTGTCCTGCTACATCTTTGCTCCATACACCATGTAGTGTGCCCTGCTGTGGCGTATTGAGTCGCATCGTAACGTACTGAAAAGCTGGAGAGTGTAATACAACTTTCTGTCCACCAGATGTCGCTTTTCCTAAACTGCACTGCGCATGCATACAAAAAGACAATGCAATCTACTGCTCGCTGATTGTCTGACTGAACATGTCATTCGGTGTGCTATAGTTGTAATGGATCGAGAGTTGTAATTGAGTGTGTAATCAAGGATAAAATCATTCTGTGTGTGAGTCCT
The DNA here is from genome assembly GCA_031769625.1 of Taudactylus pleione. Lineage (NCBI taxonomy): Eukaryota > Metazoa > Chordata > Amphibia > Anura > Myobatrachidae > Taudactylus > Taudactylus pleione. The sequence goes on from JAUIMM010000521.1 coordinate 4,829,776, forward strand.
GAGTACACTTTTGAAAAGAGAGGGGGGTTTAACCCCCTATTGTTCCTCAGCACACTGAATTATACTAGCAACAATATATGAACACTATATGGTAATAGAATTTCAGAGATATTAGTTGCATGCATTTGCAAATACATGGGATGCTGCTAGGCCTCGTCAAGGCTTCTCTGTCACTAGCAGTCCCTACACTAAACGGTTCACATCCGGGGCACAGAGCACCCCAAAATAACGTCCAGCCCAGGACCCCCCCAGGACATCACCCGAAAAACGGAAAAAGAGTGACAGTGCAGTGTAAAGTATAGAAGTGTGCAAGTAATTGCTAAGTGTTAAGGGATTAAAATATATGTGAAAAATTACATGAATAATAAACAAACATAAAAAGGTGATGTGAAAAGTAACTACGTGTATTAAGTGGTGATGCCCTCTGGAGGCCCAGCCAGAGCAGCCTCGGGGGCCCTACGCCCAAATGCTCACCCCAAATGTAATGTATGCCAATTAAAGCCTCATAATACAGGCACATATATATTTTTGGCAAATGTAAGGCCTCATGATAAAGGCACATACATAAATGCATCCGAATTGAGAGCCAGCTTACCTGGGAGTCACCCCTGGGAACTCCAACTAGCACTACTAGAACCAGCATGCCCTGCTAATGCTGGCTCATTCATGCATCTCATAACTACAAACAAAAAAATGGCAGCTGCTCAATCAATCTGGTAGTTATGAGATGCATGAATGAGCCAGCATTAGCAGGGCATGCTGGTTCTAGTAGTGCTAGTTGGAGTTCCCAGGGGTGACTCCCAGGTAAGCTGGCTCTCAATTCGGATGCATTTATGTATGTGCCGTTATCATGAGGCCTTACATTTGCCAAAAATATATATGTGCCTTTATTATGAGGCTTTAATTGGCATCCACTACATTTGTGGTGAGCATTTGGGCGTAGGGCCCCCGAGGCTGCTCTGGCTGGGCCTCCAGAGGGCATCACCACTTAATACACGTAGTTACTTTTCACATCACCTTTTTATGTTTGTTTATTATTCATGTAATCTTTCACATATATTTTAACCCCTTAACACTTAGTAATTACTTGCACACTTCTATACTTTACACTGCACTGCACTGTCACTCTTTTTCCATTTTTCGTGTGTTGCCCTGGGGGGGTCCTGGGCTGGACGTTATTTTGGGGTGCTCTGTGCCCCGGATGTGAACCGTTTAGTGTAGGGACTGCTAGTGACAGAGAAGCCTTGACGAGGCCTAGCAGCATCCCATGTATTTGCAAATGCATGCAACTAATATCTCTGAAATTCTATTACCATATAGTGTTCATATATTGTTGCTAGTATAATTCAGTGTGCTGAGGAACAATAGGGGGTAAAACATCCCTCTCTTTTCTACTTGGTATGACCCCTCCCTTTCATGCACCTGAAAAAAGTACTACCAGATTGATTGAGCAGCTGCCATTTTTTGTTTACACTTTTGAAAAACAATTTATAAATGTGTTCTGCCATCATTATTACAGAATATTATGCTAGATACACACATCAGCAAGACAACATCTAATTTTATAAAAGTCAGTGCCAGTCCGTGTGACGTTCATCTTTGTTCTGCAGGGATGTGCGGCACTCACATAGTGATAACATGCCTTTGAAGGGCACTGTATAAAACCATCACTGAACTACAAGTCTCTGCCCAGAAAGAGGAGTCTCTGGATTACAAAATGACTGTGCATTTTATGCTGCACACTTGCGGAAATGTCATCAATGCTGTGCCATAAGGAGCTTGATGCTAATTGTCACACAGCAGTAAGTGCCGGTCACTGCAGCCGTGCAGAAAGTGGTGTGCAGTGCTCACATAGTGATGGCATGTCTTAGAAACTAGTAGTAGGGTCTGAGTAGTGGTGCGTAAAACCATCACTGAACCACAATTCTCATCCCAGAAAGAGGTCTCTCTGGATTAACAACTGACTGTGCGTTTTATGCCACACACTTGCAGCGATGTCGGCACTGCTGTACCACTAGGAGCTTGTACATGACCTGCGCATCGTGCTGCTATAACTCTTCCTGCGCCACCTGTTTACTGAATTGAAAAAGCAGGAAGCACTACCGATGAGATCCCTGCCTGAGTACACAACCCAGTGCTGAGTCTCACCCCCAGGCCGGCTCCACTGGTTACAGATTGTATATAACGGGAGGGCACTACTAATGGAGTAAAGAATTATAGTCCAGTAGGGGTTTGTTTTTATTCCAATTGTTTTAAGACCAATGTTAGTATACATTGCACTGGTTTTATTTAATAGTATGTCAGCACCAGAGGACAACAGCAGTAGGCAGAAGAGGAGGAGTCTGCAAAGCCAAGTAAGTTCTGTATAGTACAGTAAATTGTGTTTACAAGCTGGACCTATGTTTTAGATCTTTTACATGTACTGCAGTGCTAATTTTGATTTTTGTTTCTATGTTTGTGCCAATGTGTTTGCTTCCATGAGTTTTTTTTATTGTGTTGAAGCAAAATTACATTATAGTATTTTGTTTCACAGTTGTACGTCGATGGCGCATACACCATCTGAGGAGGTGGACGGGGCATTGGGACCCGGCAACCCTCCCCAGCCAAGTAAGTACTGAGTGTACTCTACTGTACCTCTTTCCTCCACTCTCAGCGTCTCTACTTCTGCTACAGTACTTGTGCCATTACTATTGGAGTCAGGTCCACGCTTCTCTGATTACTCCTAGCTTCCCAGCCATATTGTGTCCTGGGAATTAGGGTACTAAGGAGCAGAAGTATTAAGCTCTGGAAAGTGATAAATTGGAGAGTGAAAAATTACCAACCAGTAAAATGGAGCTGAGTGGCTGAAAGTTTAACACATTCCAATGTATCACTTTCCAGAGCTTAGTTTTTAATTGTGCTCTTTTTATGTTTTGGGTACTGTAATGTACTGTACACGTGTGGCACCTTATACAATAAATAACGTGTAATAATAACAGTACAGTCTGGGTTTACTTACAGTATATACATACATGTTCCAAGTTTTTCAAAGACAAAATAATGTTTTTCGTTTACACAGGCCCAGAAATGCGGCACCACCAAGAGGCGGAGCAGGTGGAGGTTCTCTTACAGACAGAGGAAGAGGAGGGGACAGCAAAGCCACAAAGCCCTCCCCAGCCATGTAAGTACTGTACTGTACAACACACTGCCTTCCGCCCTCTCTGATTACTTGCTCACGTACTGTACCTTACTTCCCAGCTATTTTGTGTCCTGAGAGTAAGTGTAATAATAGTACAGTCAGGGTTTATAAACTGTATATACAGTACATACTGTATATATTGATTTATTTCTTTAGACAAAATTATAAATATATTTTTACACAGGCCCACAACAACACCACCGCCATGAGGCAGAGGAGGTGGAGCTCGAGCCCGAAAGCCCTCCCCAGCCAAGTAAGTACTGTACAGTACATTGGGTTTTACTACTGTACTTCTCATCCTTTTAAGAATGTCTCTCTCCCTCCTGTACTGTACAGTACCTCCTGTACTCTTAAGAGCATTCGCTGATTACTTCCTTGCTTACCTTGCTTCCCAGCCATATTGTAATGTGATCTCAAAGATTTCAAGTGCCGGCACTTACTGATGTGTACCGATTATTGACATGTTGTACAAGCTCCTAGTGGCACAGCAGTGCCGACACTGCCACAAGTGTGTGGCATAAAATTAACAATCACTTTGTAATCCAGAGAATCCTCTTTTTGGGCTGAGACTTGTAGTCCAGTTATGGTTTTATACACTGATGCTCAAACCCCACTGCTAATTTCTATGGCATGCCACCACTGTCTACAATGCCACAGTGACCAGCACTTACTGATGTGTACAGATTAGCGACATGTTGTACAAACTCCAAGTGGCACAGCAGTTTTTCCAGCGGCTGGGGCATGGTGTCCTAGCAATGGTCACCATTACTCTCCTTTTCAAGACACAAGTACTGTAACTGCAAGGGCAGACCTTGAGCTGACTGCTTAAATGGCTAATTAAGCATCCTTTATTATGTTAATGAAAGGCTCTTGCTTGCTTTGGGGGCAGGGACCTAGAGGGCACACCAAGTTTGTAATGTGATCACAGCACTCTCTCCAAAGATTTCAAAGTGCCTTTACTGATGCGTACCGATTAGTGACATGTTGTACAAGCTTGCAAATTGGCGGTATAAAATGCACAGTCAGTTTGTAACACCTCTTTATTGGCTGAGACTTGTAGTTCAGTGATGGCTTTATGCACCACTGTTCAGACCCCATTACTAATTTCTAACACATGCCATCATTGTGTGAGTGCTGCACATCACTTTCTACAATGCCGCAGTGACCGGCAGTTACTGATGTTTACCGATTAGCGGCATGTTGTACAAACTCCAAGCGGCACAGCAGTGCCGACATTGCCGCAGGCATGCGGCATAAAACGCACAGTTTGCAATCTAAAGACACCTCTTTCTGGGATGAGATTTGTCAATCATTGATAATTTCATACAGTACTGCTAAATCCTAACTGCTGTACTAATTTTGAAGGCATGCCATCGCTGCCAAAAATAGCCTGCTGTGCAGCATTACTACAATACTGTATACTGTATTAAAGTAACTGTTTACACTCTGCAATCCTGTACAGTATGTGATTGGTCCACCTGTCAGGGCTTACTGTTCTACTGTATTGTGTAGTACCATATTGCTGTATTTTCACCACTTATTCACACTTATTCACTGGAGCCCTGGCCACCCAGCGGTGAAGCTGTGTATTGCATGCCCTGGATGTTGTCAAGTCTCACTGCGTCTTACCACGCCATGCCGCGCTATTTTCATGCCGCGACTTAAAAGCCTGTATGGTGCGCTATGTGCAAAGATGTAGCAGGACACATCTGTATATGTAAATGGATTGAACTACCTGAACTCAGAGATGTGGAAGGAACCATGTTATCCTTCTGCAGTAATCTAGTTGGATTCACAAATTATGGGCTTGGACTGAAAATTCATGTAAATGTTTTGCAATAGATATGTATTTATCTGTAAACTGACATAGACTATAGGCATTTCAGTGATTCACCCTGGTTCCTGCAGCAACCTCTGCAATAATTACTTGGGTAAAGTTCTGAATCAGTGACTGACGATGATATATTACAATTATTCGCTCTACTTGTATATATTTATACACGTATATATATTTTTTCCTTTATATGGCATTCTCTGGTCATTTCTTCTCTGTGAAAATCAGGTTGAGATCTAGCAAACCTACACAGGGCCGTCCAGAGTGTAGATGGGTCTGGGTACTGGGGGCATGACCAAATCTGGGAGGTGTGGCCACGTCCTAAAAAAAAAACCTAAGCGAGGTGCTGCCCGCTGCAGTAGGGCATGTCAGAGGCTGGACCTCTTGCTGAGCTCAGTTATCTCATGGATGAAGGTGGCTCTAGAACGCTGCTCATATAACATGATGTACACGCTCATCTCTATCTAATTTGGGGAATGTTAGAATACAATGTCCAGATACAGTATGTTTCCAATGGAGGGGCTCTTCCACCTTGTGCTCACTAGTGGTACTCCAGGCTTTTCTTGTTGCTTTCATCCTGCTTTGGACAATATTTCTTGATTTAAGGGGTATTTCAGTCACCTAAAATCCCTAAACACGACAGTCAGGAAGCATTACAGCAACATGTAGTAAAGATCACAACATTAACATTTTCCAGCAGAGTTATCAAAACAAAATGTAAGAAACCATTACATCTAGAGAACAGGCATTTATAGTCCCATTCCATCAATGCGCTTACCAAGAGCTTTACTTTCTTGCAGGAAATTAACTATCTTCTTTTTTTTTGCAAATCAAACTGACTGAAATGAAAATGGGCATTCACTATCGATTTCGGCTATCATTATGGCTAATAAGAGAACTTTAATTTTAAACTAAATTATTCATTAAGGAGCTGCATGCTAAGTGCACTATAATTTCAGTTTAGAGTATGACAGGCAAGTTAATGGCAGAGCTTTGCACCAGCTAGTTTCATTTCTCTAATTCTAATGCATGAATTAGGAATGGCAAAAGATTACTCTGGGCTTTTACTATGAGCAGAGAAAGAAATACAAATTGCGTAAAGCATTTTTAAATGCATTTTTTATTTTTATTTTTGACATAGGCGCACATACTGTATATGTCCGGATTGGCATGGCACTGCTTTGCGTGGTATGTTGCCAGCGGGATGGAGGTATACTATGGATCCGCACTGCAAGTGGTGTCGGTGCTGGGTCTTCGGTAGCAGCGGATCAGAGAAGTTATGCAAATCCTGGAACTGCCATCTTAGCAATAAGACGCCCAGCCTCAAAAGATACAGCATCGGATCATCATCGGCAACATCGCATGGACCATCAGACATCTGATTAACCATAACAGTAGCGCACGTAGGGGGGGTTTCTGAGTACCTAGAAACCCCCCTGACAGACCGGAGTGCAGGCATCATGTTCTTAAGCCCCGCCCCCATGCGGTAATTTGCTGCAATTTGCATGTCAATGTGGAAGAGGCGGAGCTAATATGACACGATTTCATTAGAATCGAGTCATTTGGCCCCGCCCCCTCCCGATTGACCCGCGAATCACAGCATTTTGTCGTGAGGGAGAGAAGCCTAATTACATCGTGCAAGCCTGCTAGGTCCTGTACCGATCAGATCTGCTGCAAGGTAAGTTTGTTTGTGATGTATATGTGACATGTGTGTGTATATACGTGCATGCGTGTAAGGTGTGTGTGACATATGTACCATGCTTGCCTACTTTTGGAAAATAATTTCAGGGAGATTGTGAAAGCAGCACCTATAAGCGCGCGTTAAAGTGGCCGTGTACGGCTAAATCTGAGAGGCGTGTCATAAAATTTACTTACATCAAATGTAAATGAGCCCCAAAACAGTTAGTAAAATGTATTTGTTGATGAAAACACACTGATACTTTTCAGATAATGCATGTAGCCGTAGGGATCATTGTGCCTTATAACCAATTCAGGGAAATGATACTAATGATCCTATTTGAATGTATATATATATCTGTTTTTTTATACAACAGCTTCATAATGGGGGTAAGGTGCAATCAGGGAGATTGCTGGGGGTAAATTTACTAAGATTCGAGATACCGGTAGGTCGAGATGACCATCTTGGGTGATTTATTCATTTTTTCCCTGCTTGCAAATTTACTAAAGGCAAAGTCAGCTGAGTTAGAGAGAGATTTCTCTCATCTCACTCGTAAAACTCGGGTGAGATAGCAATCTCGAATCTTATCCCCATCGGGCCAAATCGGAAGTACTTTTCACCTAAAACATACATCTCTCAAATTGACCAAAAATCGGGATGACAAGCTCGGGTGAGATAGCAGCAAACTCTCTGTCAAAATCACTTTTCAAACTCTCAACCCCCTGAGCTGCAAGATGGTCAGAAACATACACAAATCATTGTGATTTGTGTATGTTTCTTTCTGTAAATGGTGAAAATAGGGATAATATGTAAAAAAAATGACGTGAGGTCCCCCCCCCAAAACACTAACCAGCCTGTCCTGGTTCTTAACATTACAGGGAAGAAATGTGTAGGTCTCCACTGTAATGTAAGAACCAGCACAAGGCAGCAGGGACAGAGCTGGTTTTAAATATACTGAGAAAAAAAATGACGTGAGTTCCAATGTATATTTAAAACCAGCCCTGGACCCTTTCTAACGGAGGACTGATACCACAGCCTGGGGTGCCCTTTCACCGGGTCCCCCAGCCGCAGCATCAGCCCTGATCGTTAGTCTGCCCAGGCCAGGGATACCTAGGGAGTTGGTGACCCCCCCAATAAAGGGGTCAACCTCTCCAGGGCACCCCTGGGCTAGGCTGATAGCCCGGAGCTATCCCTGCCACCCATGGGTGGTGGGTGGCGGGTTAATAGTGTAAGGTGTAGTGTAAAAAATAAGATTTTTCATCATTGTCTTTACAGTGGAACTACAGGTCCCAGCAAGCCTCCCCCGCATGCTGGTACCTGGAGAACCACAAGTACCAGTATGCGGGGCATTAAGGGCCCACTGGTACCTGTAGTTCTCCTGTAAAGAAATGGTTAAAAAACACAGAACACACCGTGATAATAAAGCTTTAATGCATCCATAAACACACTTACACATACTCACCTGTTTCCAGATGTCCAAGACCCCGTGTCATCATAAAGTATCCTATTCCTATTCCTCCCCATCTGTGTCACCCCTGTCTTCCCCTCCCCTTTTAGAATGTAAGCTCTTATGAGCAGGGCCCTCTAACCTCTTGTACTTCTCCCTACTTTAGTTTCATCTACTTGTTACTCCCCACTAGGGCACGTAACACTTGGCTGCTTATGCTCTGTTGCTTATCTGGGTGTTATGATCACTAATGTAGCAATATGTATTATCCATGTCCTGTTCCTCTATTGTATTGTTCTGTAAGTCTCTTGTCTACAACTTGTTTATGTGCTTTGTAAGGCGCTGCGGAACATTTGTGGCGCCATATAAATAATTGATAATAATAATAATATTCGAATTACCTGTAAACAAATATCCAATACTCATCTTTATGTCCCATGATGTTCCCCATGCAGAAATCCAATACGTGGGCCGGATACAGTGTAGCAACATGCTTCTGCATGGTGTTACACTGCTCTAATGTCAGCTCGTGGGAACGAGTTGACTTCAGTCCCGGGCCGCCAGCCAATCAGCGCGGCTAACATTAGCGGCCACTCATTGGCTGGGACCCACGTGGAGGAGCCGCTCATTGGCTAAGCCCACGTGGGGCCCAGCCAATGAGCGGCCGCTAATGTTAGACGCCACTGATTGGCTGGCTAAAAAATGACGTGCGTTCCACTGCAGACTGTGAATCAACCTACGTCTGCAGCCGAACTGCATCTGATTATGCAGGATAAGGTATGTTCATGCACAGTGCGGCTCCTACGCATGCGTAAATCTAAAGACATCAGTCATTTGTTATTCTCCTGTTAAGATTGCCAGGGATCTGACACCCAAGAATCCCTTTGGAAGAGCGGCACAGACAAGATCGAAGGAGAAGTCTTGTTGATGGTAAGCAGACATTAATGGAGGCATTTGCGCCAGATAGCTGTAGTAGATGGCCTACCGGTGAAGATGAAGCTGGTGCCGAAGATTTGGCTGAGTGGCTGGGTGGAGCAGCCTAGGCCGAGGTAGCAGCTTGCGGCCGATGTTGCAGCTTGAGGCCAATGTTGCAGCTTGAGGCCAATGTTGCGGCTAGAGCCTGATGTTGCGGCTTGAGGCCGATGGAACAGATGAAGGCCGGTGTTGTTGCTGAGGCCGATGTTGTGGCTAGATCCCGATGTTCTGGACTGAGGCCGATGTTTCGGCTTGAGGCAGATGTTGCGGGTTGAGGCCGATGTTGCGGCTTGAGGCCGATGTTGCGGCTTGAGGCCTATGTTGCGGCTTGAGGCCAATGTTGCGGCTTGAGGCCAATGTTGCGGCTTGAGGCCAATGTTGCGGCTTGAGGCCAATGTTGCGGCTTGAGGCTGATGTTGCGGCTTGGAGAACGGCTGTTGAAGTGGCTAAGAAGCCAGGTATGCAGGCTGTGGGAGAACGGCTGCTGGAGTGGCTAAGGAGCCGGGTATGCAGGCTGTGGGAGAATGGCTGTTCGAGTGGCTAAGAAGCCGGGTATGCAGGCTGTGGAAGAACGGCTGCTAGAGTGGCTAAGAAGCCGGGTATGCAGGCTGTGGGAGAACGGCTGCTGGAGTGGCTAAGGAGCCGGGTATGCAGGCTGTGGGAGAACGGCTGTTCGAGTGGCTAAGAAGCTGGGTATGCAGGCTGTGGGAGAACGTCTGTTCGAGTGGCTAAGAAGCCGGGTATGCAGGCTGCGGGAGAATGGCTGCTAGAGTGGCTAAGAAGCCGGGTATGCAGGCTGTGGAAGAACGGCTGCTAGAGTGGCTAAGAAGCCGGGTATGCAGGCTGTGGGAGAAAGGCTGCTGGAGTGGCTAAGAAGCCGGGTATGCAGGCTGTGGGAGAATGGCTGCTGGAGTGGCTAAGAAGCCGGTTATGCAGGCTGTGGGAGAACGGCTGCTAGAGTGGCTAAGAAGCCGGGTATGCAGGCTGTGGAAGAACGGCTGCTAGAGTGGCTAAGAAGCAGGGTATGCAGGCTGTGGGAGAACGGCTGCTGGAGTGGCTAAGGAGCCGGGTATGCAGGTTGTGGGAGAACGGCTGCTAGAGTGGCTAAGAAGCCGGGTATGCAGGCTGTGGGAGAACGGCTGCTGGAGTGGCTAAGGAGCCGGGTATGCAGGCTGTGGGAAAACGGCTGTTCGAGTGGCTAAGAAGCCGGGTATGCAGGCTGTGGAAGAACGGCTGCTAGAGTGGCTAAGAAGCCGGGTATGCAGGCTGTGGGAGAACGGCTGCTGGAGTGGCTAAGGAGCCGGGTATGCAGGCTGTGGGAGAACGGCTGTTCGATTGGCTAAGAAGCTGGGTATGCAGGCTGTGGGAGAACGTCTGTTCGAGTGGCTAAGAAGCCGGGTATGCAGGCTGCGGGAGAATGGCTGCTAGAGTGGCTAAGAAGCCGGGTATGCAGGCTGTGGAAGAACGGCTGCTAGAGTGGCTAAGAAGCCGGGTATGCAGGCTGTGGGAGAAAGGCTGCTGGAGTGGCTAAGAAGCCGGGTATGCAGGCTGTGGGAGAATGGCTGCTGGAGTGGCTAAGAAGCCGGTTATGCAGGCTGTGGGAGAACGGCTGCTGGAGTGGCTAAGAAGCCGGGTTACAGTCCACAGTGAAATAGCTGGAAGAAAAGTAGCTGACCATGCACCTGAGCCGAGCGCTGTGAAATAAACGCTATAGCCGGCAAGGCAGCTAGAAACCAGTATGTAAAAATAGAGGAAGGACTCATCAGGTGACATGGGAAGAACCCAGCCTAGGTCTCAGCTGTCCTGATCTCCTGGGAGCAGATCCAGTGGGGAGAGGAGGAGGAGAATCTTCAGCCATGTGCAAGTCCTGGAGTGGACTTGTAACGTCTCCCATTGCTCTCTATTCTCAGACATCCATTGCAAAGAAACATGATCAGTAATCAACCTGAATTTTCTTCCCAAAAAGTACTACTGTATTTCTAATGCCCACTTAATTCCCAATGTTTCTTTTACAATAGTGGCATGGTTTCTCTTACGTACAATAATTTTTCTGCTTAAATGGACAATAGGATGCTCTTCACTCTCTCTGCTCTGAGACTAGCACTTATCCCTACATCCGTTATCCCTACGTCCGATGCATCTGGTTTGCACCACAAATTAATTTTTAAAGTCAGGTGACATGAAATCCGTTTGGGTGCACAACATTACCTTTAATGTCTGAAAAGCCATTTCTTCCTCAGGGTATCACTTAACCATAACTGTCTGTTTACCCTTGGTAAGGTCAGTCAAAGGGACTTCAATGGTGGCAAAATTGTGTATAAACCTTCTATAATACCCTGTGATTCCTAAGAGAGCTCTCACCGGCTTCTTATTTAGCTGTAGTGGCCAATTTTGTATTTATCAAACCTCTGCCAATGGTGTATCCAAGATACTTCACCTCTTCCATCCCTAAGCAACATTTTTTGGGGGTTGGCTATCAATACTGCCTCACAGATGGAGTCCAACATTGCTTGTACTCTGGCTATGTGAGACTGACAAGCAGGACTATAGATGACTACATCATCTAGGTAAGCAGCAGCATACTGTCTATGGGGCCTTAGCATTTGATCCATCGTCCTTTGGCAACATCTTGTATTGGTACAACTCTTGCGGTGCAGAAAAAGCTGTCTTTTCTTTTGCATTGTCAATGGCACTTATCAGTGCCCTTTGGTTAAGCCTAGAGTATTTATAAAGTACTCTTACAAAAAACCAAGGAGGGGAAATTGGAGAAATACCAAAAAGTTAGAACCCTTTGCGGAGGCACAACTTCAAAAAATGTACATAAATGATGATTAATAAAACATAACTTTTAATACATTATAGTAAAAATCACCAGGCACATGTGGACTAGTGAACACTGGGCCAGATTCATTACCTGCGATTATGCACGCAATCAGCTGATTGTTGCGTTCTGCGCATGTGTGTGCATCACAGTGTGTGTGTGCGAAGACTGCACTGCGATCGCGGTGACTACGCAGACCCATCGCAGAGTGATTGACAGGAAGTGAGCGTTTGTGGGTGGTGATGGAGGAGTGGACGGCAAACCGCAGATGTGCCAGTGCACTTGAATGCCATTACAGGGTCGTGCATAAATTAGCCATTGTGATGCTGTACGCAGGTTGGGCTTGCACTGTGTACAATGAGGTTAGCAAGTTCTGGGTAAGGTCAGACCTTGTGCAAGTGTGTGTGAGGCTGAGATTGTATAATAATGTTACTCGAGGTTTCGCAGACTTTCAAAGTATTACGGATGTGTGTAAGGTAAAGTGGGCATCCTTATGTTTGGCTGCAACGACATTGCAATTGCGATCATTAGCATATTTTAGCAGTAGTGATCCATAATGAATCAGGCCCACTATCCACAAAAAACACACCCATAAATCCTGCCAATTAAAGGCAATAAAGCCATGTTAAGAACATAGAATAAAACATCACATATCATATATGGGTGAGAAAATGGCAGGAGTAATTGTATCCCATATGTACTGCTGTGACCTCTCACTTAAAGATTATGTAACACAACGTTTATACAGTGATCTCCTTATACTTGTGTTAATTGCTTAAATATAAATATTGACAGGAGACAAAAAAAATAATAAGCAGAGGAGCTGCAATTATATAACAACAAAGTGTCTGTATGTTCACAAAGTAAAGTTGTTACATCTGATACAATTATGATACAATTATGATAGAATGTAACACACTGCTGTGATCTTTCACTTGAAGATTATGTAAAAGGATTTAAACCACAGATCAGTGCTCGAAGTGGTAATTTTTAAGTGGGGGTATGGAAATTTTAGTTGAAGCCCACCCCAAAAAAAAGTTTTAGGGACTTTGACAATGAGATTCGGCCTCTGCTTCCATCACAACCCCTGCATCTCATACAACCTACTTCCCTCTCCCACTCCCGGCACATCGCACTACCTGCAGGCTACTTCCCTCACCCACCCCCTGCACATCACACTACCTGCAGGCTACTTCCCTCTCCCACCCCCGGCACATCACACTACCTGCAGGCTGCTTCCCTCTCCCACCCCCTGCTCATCAAACTACCTGCAGGCCACTTCCCTCTCCCACCCCCGGCACCTCACAATACCTGCAGGCTGCTTCCCTCTCCCACACACTACCTGCAGGCTACTTCCCTCTCCCACCCCCTGCACCTCACACTACCTGCAGGCTACTTCCCTCTCCCACCCCCTGCACATCACACTACCTGCAGGCTACTTCCCTCTCCCACCCCCGGCACCTCACACTACCTGCAGGCTACTTCCCTCTCCCACCCCCTGCACATCACAGTACCTGCAGGCAGCTTCCCTCTCCCACCCCCTGCACCTCACACTACCTGCAGGCTACTTCCCTCACCCACCCCCTGCACATCACATTACCTGCAGGCTACTTCCCTCTCCTACCCCCTGCACATCACACTACCTGCAGGCTACTTCCCTCTCCCACCCCCTGCACATCACACTACCTGCAGGCTACTTCCCTCACCCACCCCATGCACATCACACTACCTACTTCCCTCACCCACCCCCTGCACCTCACACTACCTACTTCCCTCATCCACCCCCTGCACCTCACACTACCTACTTCCCTCACTCACCCCCTGCACCTCACACTAACTACTTCCCTCACTCACCCCCTGCACCTCACACTAACTACTTCCCTCACTCACCCCCCGCACCTCACACTTCCTACTTCCCTCACTCACCCCCTGCACCTCACACTAACTACTTCCCTCACCCACCCCCCGCACCTCACACTAACTACTTCCCTCACCCACCCCCCGCACCTCACACTACCTACTTCCCTCATCCACCTCACACTACTTACCTACTACTACTACCTTTCATTCCATGTCCGGAGTCCAGTTTCTCCTCATCCTGTCCTCCGGCTGTCAGTGGGGCTCCGCGTGCGGCTCACCATCCTCTATCCAGGCTTTACACATAGCACCAGCTGTGAAACAATCAGCATGGACCAGTAGCCAATCAGAGCTAGCCGTGTACCTGCCTCTGATTGGCTGCCCATCCGCAAGCCGTGATTGGCTAGCGGCTGGCACCAAATTAAAAGGGCCACCAGTGATGTTTATTTTTGATTGGCTGCCGGTCCGTGATTGGTTCACGACCGGCGCCAGGATTCTTTATACTGTGGCTGCATCTATCCTGACATTGGGACCCGTTTCCCAATGCTCGGTCAACCCAGCAGTGCACTCTTGAGAGATGTGTCCCCAGCGGCAGGGCCGGTTCCAGGTATGTTTGGGGGCTGTGCGGTCACACAGAGGTGCCGGTGTCCGGCAGTAGGATTGCACCGCCCTCCTCCCTGATTGTAGTAGTGAAAAATGTAAGCACAGGGGGCGGGCGCAGTGTGGGAAGGGGCAGGGGGAACAAGGAATGGCGCAGGGTGCGGAGACACCAAGTGCTGGACCTGCCCAGCAGTACACATCTCCAGCAGCTGTTTTTTAGTTCCCAGCGTGACTGCTAAGCGAAAGTTCAGACACAGGCTGAAGTGGCGGTATGGCATACCGCTGTATACCGGCTCACTTCAAGCCCTGCCACAGATGGTATAAAATTCTGTATATAGTACCACAAGGATAGTTGATGGTATTACTATATCATTCCTCAAGTGAAATAGAGAAAAGAAAAGGAGATCTATACATAGTACAAAGTGGTGCATATAACACCACAATAATTAATGGAAATAACATTGTGCTACATAAAAATAAATTATATTCTGAAGCCGGGAAAAAATTGCATCATATTCCTGTAAATGTAAAATGCACCTTTTCACAGTAATACATATATACTATCATAAATAAATCCATGCGTGTAATTCTAGAGTCATAAATTGGGATTATTGTCCCAGTCTCCTCAGACCATCAGAAATAATCAAATTAACCAGCAAAGCACATTGCAATTATACAAAAGAACATAGTACGACTTATGTAACAGATGTTTTTAAAGGCCGTAATTGCATAAAGTACAGACATCTCTGTATCACATATTAATGTTATGTGTCTTCATAGCAAAGATAAAGTAGTTGTATGGTCGTAACCAAAAGCCCAAGTCTGGCTGTGTGCCCGAAGGCAGGGAACAGGCAGCTCAAGGGGTCAGGTAGACGGCAGTTACAAATGGAAGACAGATAGGTCACCTCTGCTGTCCATGTAAAAGTTAACCGGAATGGTCCCTGATACCGAGCATTGCAGGGTACCGCCACCAGGCTGGATGAGAGGGTGACTAGCGAGGAGAAGAGGAGTAACTGTGTGTAGCAATGTCTGCATTACCAGCGGGGTTCTACAAGTGCCAAAGAAGTGTGAGTTCCCGTCAGCGCCGACACGACCTGCTGGACACGTGTTTCACCCTGTATCTGCGGGGCTTGCTCACCAGTATCAGCCTAACCTGCTAATGCATCGGTCTTGGTGGAAGTATAGGTAGTGAGAAAATCATATTTCACATTTCAAAGATAGGCATTTCTAGTGACCAATAAGAGACTCCTGCAACTAAACCGGTATTCATGAACCAACATGTCAGCACGTTTAGACAAATAGATAATTGATAATTAATGCCACCATGGCAGCATATGTAACACAAATCACCGTAGTTGGAAAGAACTCAGAAAATGATAAGACAAACATCAAGACCATAAATAACATATAAGATAAGTCAAAGTAAAAAAAAATTACTGGAAGGTGATAAGGATAAACATATAAATAAAAATAAATATAGACGCTGATTACTAATGATGAGTTCAGGGTATATCCATAATGTGAGAGGAAACATACCTGGTAAAGGACACACCAAAACTGTGCTACTGTATGTGGGGAGGAGATAATGAGATAAAAAGAGAAGTAACAGCATAAAATGTGCTGTAACCCATAGCAACCACTATATTTTGATAACTTATTGACCAATGAAAAGGATGTACCTAAATAGTTGCATAGCATAACCGGACAGATGAAAATGAGGGAGGTAAAATAAGTGAACTACAAAATAAGAAAAAGATTAAGGGCCGTATTCAATTAGCCGCAAAAAGTGCCGTTTGGAGAAAAGTTTTCACCGATTTGGGCTTTTTGCCTGTTTTCAACTCATCTCCGTATTCAATTACAGGAGTTTTCGCCTAAGCGGAAAAAAAACAGGAGAAAAGTTTTATCTATGTATAGGCAGGCGAATTGGAAGAGCAAAATCCCTATTTTTGGGTGCAAATGTGGGGATTTGGTCCAGGACCCTTTGGACAACTCCCCTAATGATTACTCAGTCCAAAAAAGTAAAAAATTTTTTGAGAAGACCCCAAAAATAACATGTCATTTTTTGGGGCGAAAATAAAAGTGTTGGAAAATGGCCAAAAAGTGGGGGGCCGGTACTTTGCGGGCTACATGGATGGGACAGGTTTTTTTGGGATTGCATGAGGCTGCAGTAGGTGTCTTTTTAAGATATTTTAAATCTTCGGCTAATCGAATTTGGCCCTCAACGTATTGAATAAAGAGAATTAATTTTAAAAGTAAAATAACATGTTTATTAAAAAAAATTGATGACTTCATACTGTATGATGCTGAAACACCATTATACACTCATAACGGGTGGCTAAAGGTATTATGATGTGCGATACAAAATCCAAAGTAAGAAACAATTTTTCTATATTGGACTTACAAATTGACGGTATCAACTGGATCTAGCTAAATGTAAGTTACCAATAAGTTAAGATGCAGGGAGGGTAAAAGGGAGATAAGGTATTAGTTGGGGCAATTGTGAGAAGGCAGCAAAAGTAAATAAAATATTCAAGACTTACCAACAGTTAGAATAGTGGCATATAGTGATTATGTGCTAATAGAATATAGGCTAATATGTAGACTGTGCAATGACAAAACAAAGGCTAAAGATAAGAATAAAAATAGAAATACAAAATTATAAAAATAAATATAAATATGATGCGCTAACATAATATCCATGCATAAGGATAATAAATGGAATCTCATGAATGTCTAGTGATGAAAAGTAGAGTCAAATAAAGTTAAATAAGAAGCAAGGGATAAGAATGATAAAAAGGGTGAGGGAGGGAAAAGGATAAGGGAGTGATAATATATAAAATAAGTATCAGGGATAATAATTAAAAAAGGAAAATGTAAGTGCAGATAGTGTACTCATCATATTACTGCGTTGAAAACCCCTTGTGAGAGGTAGTGTAAGATAACTAACAATCACGAAAAAATTTAATGATGATAGTGTGTAAAGTGAACATCAGCAGTTTCCTGTATGTAAGATGGTACTGTAATTCAAGCACATGTTGCCTAGGATGTACATCCAGGAAGTTACTAGCATTTTCCAAGAGTCCACCTATCCTGAACACAATGGGTCTGCCAGGTGGTTCAAGCAGGTTCTTGTGTATTTTCGGAAGTAGGTAAAAAGTTGGCATTATTGGGTTATTTACCCTCAAGAAATCATATTCAGATTTATCGATAATGCCATCCTTAAGTTCCTTATCAATAATTCTGGTATAATAGATCCTGAAAATACACAAAAACTTGTCAGTTTAGGTGAGGAAGCACATTATACGATTCGATCACAATCAGGGCATCAAGACTATCAAATATTTTTTGACCATAAAGTATTTTAAAGAATTTCATGAGTCCCTGTTGGAGTTATTACATTGCGTATTATATTTTAACTATTTCACTTTTGATGATAAGTTCTTTGTACAACGCCAGGGCACGGCCATGGGAAGTACCTGCGTTCCACCTTTTTTTAGGTTGGTGGGAGAGAGAGTATGTATTTTGTAATTGAAATAAACCCCATACAAAAAACATCATTACCTGGCTAAGATACACAGACAATGTGTTCCTGATATGGGAGGGTGATGACAACTCTTTTAAAGATTTTGTGAAGATTTTGAATGACGATGTCAACCTGAAGTTGACCTTTCACATCAACAAGGACAAGATATCGGATCTCGATCTCATTTATAGGGGTAAAACAAATACGATCGAAACATCTCTCTACGAAAAAGAAACAGCTACCAATAGTCTTCTACATTATTCTAGTTACATTTCCCCCCCACCTTGCACAACATTCCATAAGTAGCATTCCTCTGGCTGAAGAGGAACTGCTCGTATGAAGGATTGTATAAAATCAAAAGTCAGGACCTCACCTCAAACATTAAAGAACAAGGGTACAGTGGAAGGTCTATCAAAAAGGCTAAAGCCCTCACAGACAATACTGATAGAGAATCTCTCATATTCAGAAAAATGAAACAACCTGCTTACAAGAGCACCACTATCAGATTTGTAGGTGATTTCTGTGAAGAATGGACGACTATACAAGACGTCATACAAAGGCACTGACCCATCTTTCTTACCGACACAGATCTAGCCAAACACAGGACAAAGTGGCCATGAGCTGGAGGAGGTCTTGTAATCTTAGGAATAAACTAGTTCGCAGTCGTTACACAAAAGCTCTCCCAAAAAGCCACTTAGAACAGGCACATTCCCCTGTGGATCCTGCAATGTTTACGAACATATACTCACGAAGAACTCAATATCAGATAAATATGGTAATACCATTCACATCAGACAATTTATGAACTGTCCTGCAATGAATGTGGTGTATTGCATCACCTGTGATTGTCAACAAATGTTATGTGGGAATGACAACTCGCATGCTCAAAGGGCAGTAGAGCATATTGGTTCCATTAGGAACGCTGCCTCTGATTTGTTGAAGAACAAACAAAAATCCACCATGGCGAGTCACTTCCATTATGAACACAAAAACACCTGTAAGGATCTAAAAATATTTAGCCTGGAGAGAATCTATCTAGGAATAAGAGGTGGAAACGTGACCACCGCACTATTTAAAAACGAGAGTATGTGGACTTTCAAACTGGGGGCTTTATCCCCTCATGGTATAAATGAACACATCAATTTTGGAGTTTTTCTCCCTACTTGATACCTTTGTTTTATCCCCTTTTTAGTGACTCTACCTTTTTGAGTTTCAGGCTGGTTTTACCATCTCTTCCTAACCTTGGCTTCTATTTACTATATCATGTGTGCAACATGCGTGCGCGAGCCCCGTAGTGAGTGAGACCTTCACTCGCTCGGGAGCTTGCAGTAAAATGGGTCAGTTGTCGATGTTGATCGACAGCTTGCCCCATTTGTAGGCAGGTAGGGGGGGTGGCTGAACAAACGGAGGCGTTCCCGAAGGAACGCCTGCCGTTTGTGGGTGTCCCTACTGACACTCGTGATATCAGTAGTGGACTTCCGGCTCTATTAGAGCTGGAAGTCCACTCGGCATTGTGAGTGCTGAGACCCTACCTTAGGGTCTCCTCACAATGCCAATGGTTGCAATAATCGCGACCATCTCCTGCCCGCTCGCACTAGCTGTGGGTGGGCACCCACAGCTTAGCAAGCGGACAGGAAAAAATAAAAATAAATACTCCCCATCCTGATTCAGAGCATGCGCTCGCAAATAGCGAGCGGCTCTGAATCAGGCCCTTAGTTTTATGTTATGTTTATTTTTTGTTCTCAAATAAAACTAGCTACTTGTACCAAGGCCCTGAACTGGTGTGCTACTAATTGGCTGCTGCATGCAAGGTGCCCTAACCTGATCTTGGGACATTGGACCTCATTCAGACCTGGTTGCAAGCGCGGAGCGCTCGAAAGCGGGTCAATGTTTAGGCCCTGCGCACGCGCAGCGGCCGCACTGCGCGTGCGCAAGCCCCGGAGCGAGGGAGAAATTCTCTCGCTCTGGAGCACACTACAAAAGGGGAGGCTGTCGATGTTGATCGACAGTTCGACCCATTTTGTAGGCGTGGCGAGGGGGTGGTTTCACAAACGGAGGCATTCCTTAAGGAACGCCTGCCGTTTTGTGGGCGGCCGCACTGACATCAGCAGTGATGTCAGTGGGAGCTTCCTGCTCGATCAGAGCAGGAAGCACCCTGGGGCTTACGGTTGCCGAGACCCAACCTTAGGGTCTCGTCGCAAGCCCCGATGGTCGCGATAAGACCATCGCGACCATCAACCTGGTCGGTCGCTAAAGCTGTGGCTTGCGACCGCCTCTGAATGAGGGCCAACATCTCTATTTATCCTAAGGCTGCATGCATTTTGAAATAAGTTTTCTCGTGGCCACTTATATTGAGCCACTTGTAAAAAATAATTAATGAACCTGAAAAGTATCAGTGTGTTTTAATCAACAAGTGGATATTACAAGCCGTGATCAAATGTGTTGCTTTTACAATATCCTTGAAATGCTTTTTCAAATGTAGGCAAGTATGGTACACTATCTGCCAGACAGTTCCATGTGTACACTATCTGCCTGACATGTTAGCTCTCAGCGTAGGGGTGAAGCAGAATCTGGCTTCCCTAAGCAGCTGATGATACCACCATGGATTTTACAGTATAATAGTCTTTTCTAGTAGCAAAAAAACAAAAACAAATGGGAGTCTGTCACGTGGATTTTTATGGCTGCAATGAAAGTGCAGTGCTCGCATTCTCCACCATGTGTGCCAAGATCAGGGTAAGGATTCCGTCTCCTGGGGGTAGAGGGGTGAACTATATGATCCCTGCAGAATATGTGCATGTTTTCCCTTTGAGAGGAGATGGCTAGTGATAATAAAAAAGATTATTTAACCAGCAGATCTAATAAACTTTGTAAATAAATGTTATTGCTTTTTGGCAACTCTTGTAATAACCCTTATAGATGTGTCACAAATTGTTTTCTTGCTATAATGCATTTTAATTTGTTTTTGAAAGATGCTAATTAACTGCAACAATGCTATATGGTCCTACATGATCCTACGGTTACCTTTACTATGCCCAGCAAATTTTAATAAGGATTCTTCATTATGAAAATCCAGTGGCTGTCTCCAACACTTTATTGCAATGGATGTGACCTTTAAGAATAGTAATAATATTTCCGCTTTAATTGGTGTCAAGTGTACAATAAAGTAGCATTTTTATTTGAGCTTAAAGGAAATATTGATTTCACATAAACATTTACTTTCATTTTCTTTCATTCAGAACGCAAAGGCCAGGGGTGAATTTGTCATAGGCAATGAAGCATGGATTCTTCATTAATAATTACCCAGAAAATCTGACATTTGTTGCCCGGTCCCAGGTTCCACCTGCTAGAGGCAGGAGATGTGACCGAATTTTGGCCCTGATTCAGAGCCGGACGCTCTGACCAGAGCGCTCGCTCTGAATCAGGGCCCTCCTCCATTAATATGGAGCGTCCTCCTGGACGCTCGTATAGCTGTGGGTCACCACCCACAGCATATACGAGCGTGCAAAAAGATGGTCGCGATGGTCATGACCATCGCGACCATCGGACTTGCGAGGGAAACCCTGCGGTCGGGTTTCCCAGCCGCAAGGCCCGGAGTGATTTTGGCTCTATCAGAGCCAAAATCACTCCCACTGACATCACTAGTGATGTCAGTGGGGCCGGCTTCAGACGGGAGACGTTCCCATGGGAACGCCTCCGTCTGGCAGGCACGCCCCCGGCACGCCCACCAAATTGGGCGTGCTGTCAATCAACATCGACAGCACGCCCCCTTTGGTGCTGTATATGCATGTATATATGTATGTGTGATCCTCCCTGTATGTATGTGTCTGTGTGTGCCTCCTTGCCTGCCTGTATGTATGTATGTGTGATCCTCCCTGTATGTATGTGTCTGTGTGTGCCTCATTGCCTGCCTGTATGAATGTGTGATCCTCCCTGTATGTATGTGTCTGTGTGTGCCTCCTTGCCTGCCTGTATGTATGTGTGATCCTCCCTGTATGTATGTGTCTGTGTGTGCCTCCTTGCCTGCCTGTATGTATGCATGTATGTATGTGTGAACCTACCTCCCTGTATGTATGTGTGAGCCTTCCTGTATGTATGTATGTGTCTGTGTGTGCTGCCTGCCTGTATGTATGTATGTGTGATCCTTCCTGTATGTATGTGTCTGTGTGTGCCTCCTTGCCTGCCTGTATGTATGTATGTGTGATCCTACCTCCCTGTATGTATGTGTGAGCCTTCCTGTATGTATGTATGTGTCTGTGTGAGCTGCCTACCTGTATGTATGTATGTATGTGTGATCCTCCCTGTATGTATGTATATGTCTGTGTGAGCTGCCTGCCTGTATGTATGTATGTATGATCCTCCCTGTATGTATGTGTGAGCCTCCTTGCCTGCCTGCCTGCCTGTATGTAAGTATGTGTGATCCTACCTCCCTGTATGTATGTATGTGTGTATGTATGTGTGAGCCTTCATGTATGTATGTGTCTGTGTGAGCCTCCTTGCTTGCCTGCCTGCCTGTATGTATGTATGTGTGATCCTACCTCCCTGTATATATGTATGTATGACTGTCCGTATGTATGTGTCTGTGTGAGCCTCCTTGCCTGTATGTATGTATGTGTGAACCACCCTGCCTCTATGTATGTATGTATGTATGTGCCTATGTGTGAACCACTCTGCCTGTACGTGTATATGTGTGACCCTCCTTGCCTGTATGTATGTATGTGTGAACCACCCTGCCTGTATGTATGTATGTATGTGCCTATGTGTGAACCACCCTGTCTGTACGTGTATATGTGTGACCCTCCTTGTCTGTATGTATGTGTCTATAAGCGACCCTGCTTGCCAGTGTGTGTATGTATGTGTATATGTCTGTCCTCTCCTCCATGTATGTCTGTGTGACCCTGTTTGTATAGGGGATGGGGCAGGTGCAGCGTAGGAGAGGATCGATGGAGCTGTTGAAGCTGCTGCACTACAGTCTATCACCAGTCTCCAGTAAGTACGTAGCCCCCCTGCCCCTGACAACAGCACTGGTCTCCACTGCCCTCACCCCCTCCCCACGTGTGCAACGCCCCCCTCTGCGATCACCACCCGCAGCTGCACCTTCGCTGTCTGATGCCCGCACACCCCCCCGCAATCACAGGATTGCCCAACACTGGTGTTCTCCCCGCCCCCTCGATCACAGGTCTCCATCATAGGTGCACCCCTTCCCCCGCACAAGTTGCCCCCCCATTTTTATGTATGTATGTGTATGTATAAGTGTGTCTAAACATATATATGTACGGGTGTGTGTGTGTATATATATATATATATATATATAAATATAGAGTCCGCAAAAGAGAAAAGTGCGGCGGCACTGAGGGTCTTTAGTATATGCAATAAATTTCTTTAATCCAACGTTTCAGGGCTGGATCGCCCTTTTGTCAAGGTAATAAAAAAGAATTAAATTAACTAAAGAAATTTATTGCATTTACTAAAGACTCTCAGTGTCTCCGTACTTTTCTCTTTTGCTGACTATCCATCAATAATTGAGGACACGAGGGCTATTCAACATTTTGACAGTAGTGCTGGACCATTGGACGTGTGTGTGTGTGTGTGTATGTATATATATATATATGGATGTAGTCAGGATGGATATATATATATATGGATGTAGTCAGGATGCTGGCGGTCGAAATGCCGACCGCCGAAATCCTGACAGTGAATGCCCACCATAACATTTTTGATTTTCACCAACTATTGTGTGTAGGGGGAAAGTTCCCTCGACTGAACGATAAGTAGGCGGACACTGGCCGGCAGTGTCCGCCTACTTTTGTCACACTCACCTTATAGCAGAACAGGGTCCTGTCTCCCTTGTCTTCAGCTCCGTAGGGTCCTCTGTCATCAGCGCCAGGTCCTGTGTGTCTAGCGCCGGCAGCAGCGGGTCCTCAGTCCTCAGCAGCAGGTCCCGTGTTTTCAGCACCAGACTTGTCAGGAGGTGCAGGAGCCGGATCCACCGCAGTAGCGGTGGATCCAGGTGGGTAGCACACCTCTCCGCAGCACCTTCAGTCTCCCATGCCAGCCTGTTATCAGCTCCCCCACCATCACACTCCCCCGTCCCCCTCAGTACAAGTGATACTGACCACTGACCCTCCCCAGTACAAGTGGCACTGATCCCTGACCTCCCCTAGAGGCGGCACCACTGCTCCTGGTACCTCACCGCCTCAATCTCCGATCGATGGATGAAGCCAGTGCACGTCGGACTATCCTCCTGCCACTTCTGTGACACTTGCCGAGGTGCTGCCTGACCGACTTACGATCCCTGTAGTAGAGCCACTGGGGTGCTGTGGATGTCCTCCCTCTTCAGGTTGTTGTACCTGCTGCTCATTGGTACCATATTGTGTGTATATTATATATATCTGTATCAGGCTTGCCTACCCTCCCGATTTGGTCGGGAGCCTCCAGAATATCGGGTGCCGGTCCCGACCCCCCAGAAAGGCAGGCAAGCCTCCCGGCTGCCGCCTACCCCCCCAGACTACTAGTAAAAACCCCCGCTGCCGGGGGGCCCGATGACGCGATTCACGCTGAATCGCGTCATCGAGGCTCCGCCCCCTGCTTTAAAATGCCTTTTTTCCGGCATTGTGAAGAGGGGGCAGGGCCACGATGACGCGATTGGACGGTCACGCCCCCAGCCCCGCCCCCAAAATGGCATCACAGTCCGGCCACGCCCCCCACAGAATGCAGGCATTCAGCTCCCTCCCGGAAGGAGGGAGCTGAATGTCGGCAAGTATGATCTGTATATATAGATATATATAATATATGGATCGGAATGGAATTGAAATGCCAGCAGCTGAAATCCTGACAGCAGATGCCCGATGGAGGAGATCCCGACTGGAGTAGGTAAGTATACTAACCCTCCCCTCTCCTTCCCCTAACTCTCCCCGACGGGTGCCTAACCCTGATCTCCCCCCCTAGTGCCTAACCCTAACCTCCCCCACATGGGTGCATAAACCTAACCCCACCTCCCTGCACCCTAACCCTCCTGGGGGGGGGGTTTCCTAACCCTAATCTTGCCCGGGGGGGTGCATAACCCTAACCTTGAGTTACCTTTGCGGTTCTCACCATTTACTTCAACGGTGAGAGCCATTCATTGGCTGAGAGGCGGAGGGCTCACGTCTCAGCCAATGAATGCTCAGCATCGGGGTTTCCATGGTGAAATCCCGCCGCTAAGCTCTCATTCGGGAAGTACCGTTCCTAAAGAACGGTACTTTAGTTCGTGGCTCCGTGATTTCTGGAATGCCTGCTTTGGAACGAAGAGGACCGAACTTCGCATAGGAGATTGTGCGTGTGTTTTTTTTAACAGGTCCCCTATGGATACTCTACTGGACAAGTGGACCGATGCTATAGGGATACATAGGGGAGTATGAGTACATGTATGTGTACATGTGAGTGCATGTATGTTTAATAAACTTATACTTTGTATGGTGTGTGTGTGTCCTGTGTTTATTTTAATATTGCTTTTGCAGTGGAACTACAGGTACGAGCGGGACCTGTAATGATCCGAATGCTGGCACTTGTGGTTCTCCAAGTACCAGAATGCCGAGGAGGCTTGCTGGGACCTGCAGTTCCACAGCAAAAGACAATATTAGTTAATCTATTTTTTACACACGCTATACACAATCAACCCGGCACCCACCACCCAGGTGTGCTGGGGATAGCCCCGGGCTATCAGCCTGTGCCTGGGGTGCCCTGGAGAGGGGGACCCCTTTATTGGGGGTGTCCCCAGCTCCCCAGGGATCCCTGGCCTGGGCTGACTAGCGGTCAGGGTTAATGCTTTGGCTGGGTGGCCCGGTCAAAGGGCTCCCCCGGCTGTGGCATTAGCCCCCCGCTAGAAAAAGTCCGGTGCTGGTTCTGGATAATACAAGGGGACCCTACTCATTTTTCCCCCTGTATTTCCAGAACCAGCACCGGATCACAGCCCAGTGCTGGTTGCACACAATACGGGGGACCCCTACGTCGTTTGGCTACCATATTTTGCGCAACCAGCACTGGGTCACTAAAGCCCGGGGGCTGGTTGCTCTTTTGGGGGAGGGGGTCACGCCATTTTTTTTTTTTTACACAGGTCTTCATTTTTTTAAACGGCACTGTTCCCGTCCGTGCATCTATGTTTTATTTCTTTACAGACAGATACATGCATCACGGATATCCCTGATCCGTGCAAGCATCTGTTTGCTATCCTGCACGATCTAAAGATCGACAAATCTTTAGATCGTGCACGATAGATCTTGTGACACATCATGCAGCTTTTGCTGCACATAATGTCCTGGAGTGCCGGGGAAAGTTCAAGGGAAATCGGACATGATATCAGATCGTGACCACATTGCCTAGTGTGTAAGCACCTTAAGTCCCCCCAAGTGGTTCCTAAACCTAACCCCCCATCCCCGGGCTAAGTATTGTACTTAACCGGCAGGAGGGCGAATGGTCCGGCGTTGGGATTAACATAGGCGTCGGAATTTTGCCGCCTATGTTAAATCTCCTGCCGGGATTCCGCAGTTGGAATTGAGACCGCCGGTCTCATAATTATATCCCTATGTGTGTGTATATATATGTGTGTGTGTGGCCCATTTAGTAATGATCGCATTTGAAATGCGATCTGGGCACCATATTAGCACCCATGATCGCATTGCAGGATGTGATCATACTGCCTGGATGTATGAAGTTCCACCTTTAGAGACAGCGGTCACTTCACTACTGTGCTTGGATCCTGCGCATGTGTGGTCTGCAGATCACGCATGCGCTGTGGCCATTGCCAAGGGATGTTTCCTATGGAACCCTCTTCCAGACAGATTTGTGATGTGTAGCCCATAGGCTATAGTGGCTTACGCCATTTTCAGAAGGCTCATGCTGCGTGCATCAAGGTTTCAGAATGTTTTGCATTCTGGAACTTAATAAATCTGTCAGCATTGCATCCCCTATAGAAACTAATGGGGGTTGCGTTGCCGACGGAAATGGAGGGATAGCAACAGATATCGAAGAATACTTAATATTTGTGGCTATACCCCGAAAATGGTTTTCGGGGAATACAGCGCAAATATTGAATGATAAATAGGCCTCTATATATTTTATGACCATCTGACTTCTACTGCATCTGGCCACCCTCCCCCCGACCATCACGGATCCATACCCGCCGATCCACCCAACTCTCCTCCCCTCATTCCACTGTCCAATGTCACACATATATATTTTATGTGTGTATATATATATATATATAGTTATACATGCACAGATGTGTGTGTGTGTGTGTGTATTTATATATATATATATAAAATATATTTGTGTGTGTTCAATGTATTTATTCAAAACATGCAGAAGTAGGCAGGCAGTATCTGCCTACTTCTGTGACATCACAAGTTGGACAGAAGTTGGCTGGTCTTTTGAAAAAGTTGTCAGGTTGCCTGGTTGGATGAAAAGTTGGTTAGATGTGTGGGGAAGCGTTTTAGTTGGACAGACAAGTTGGACGGTTGGTCAGTTGGCTGGTTGGACAGATAATCTTTAGATGTGTGGCCAGCTTTAGAATCAGCCAGAGATATGGAAAGATGAACATGTTCGCTAAAGTACGTGCGTAAAATTCACTAGGTGCGGCCGCATGTGGAGCTCCCTGTGGATTAGAATCAGGCCTGGTATATACACTGCTTTGTGCTGCTTGCCCTGACCAGTTTGCTGAGTTGCTTTTCCTGTTTGGCACACATTGTCAATATACTTATATCTCTTCCCTCTCTTGCTGTGTGTATGCAGTGAACGCCTTCCCATAAAAGTAAACTAAAAACTGGAATTGGAAAGAAAAAGTGGCTTCAACACTAGTTAAAGTTCCATACATGCCTACCCTCCCAGTTTTCGCGGGAGGCTTCCGATTTTTTGGGTAACCCCCCCACACCCCCGGAAGGGTAGGCACTTCTCCCGCATTCTGCCCACTTCACTAGGAATGGGGAGAATTTCCATGGCGATCGCAGGTCCCCATGTAGGAGGCAGGGCTTAATGACGCGATTCCTCATGAATTGCGTCATTTAGCCCCGCCTCTATGTAAAAGTGCGCCAATTGCGGCTATTTACTGCGATGGGGCAGGGCTTAATGATGCGAACCGTCAGGCCCCGCCCCCGTCACAACTCACTTGCTTCTCCCCCCCCGAAATCTCCTGGGGAGGAGAAATTAAAGGTAGGTAACTATGAGTTAAACCCGTCTTTCCTAATAGCGGAATGGTAGAGTCTGTATTTGAAATCCTTCGGTGTGAGGCTGGATAGTCAGCGATTACATGAGTAAAATATCAGTCAGTGAATTGTTAGGTATTTCCATTTGCTTCATTAGTTTGCAAATTTCACACAATTGGTGTTAATTGACCGAAATAATGCTCACATTACAATGACAACAGCGATTACAACATTATGACAGTCTATGAATATTCTGTTACAGACCTTAAAGCTGGAACGCAGTAGCCAATCAATTCACTAGAAGCCCTGGCAGCACACACAGCGTAATGGTTAGCATTACTGCCTTACAGTGCTGAGATTGTGGGTTCGATTCCCACTACGGCCCTAACTGTGTGGAGTTTGTATATTCTCCCTGAACTTGCGTGGGTTTCCTCTGGGTGCTCCAGTTTCCTCCCCCACCCCAAAAATATACGGGTAGATTAATTGGTTCCCTAGTGTGTATGCGTTAGGAAATATAGATTGGAAGCACCACTGGGGCAGGGACTGATGCGACTGGCCAAATATTCTCTGTACAGCGCTGCTGAATATGTCTGTGCTATATAGATATCTGATAATAAATAATAATAAAATATATAATAAATAAATGAGGCAACTAATACGAAACTGGGAAAACTTTGGCTAAAGACTAAGCTGACAAAGGGCCTGATTGAGAGGTGGACATTGGTGCGTCTGTTGCTGGAGTTGTGCACCTCTGAGTATGCAGCAAATGTTGCAGATGGAATGTACTGAGGCCTATGGCATCTGCGTACAAAGATGAAGCATCTGTCGCAGATCTTTCTATAATCAGCCACCTGAGTAAACCTACGGGCGCATATATTGAGATGCTGGAGCCATGCAGGATGTGAAATGATTGCGATACGCCTGCTTTCTTTGCTGTTACTTCATCTTTCCTCCCTCAAATGCTCCCTGACTGTCAATCACAATAGTCACTGTGAGCAACTACTGTAACGTACCTGGATGCAGGTGTAGTGTTACTTTGGTGCATGTGCAATTTACCATTGATTGCTCAACTGCAAAAATATCGGCCTAGCGTGCATCTCTCAATCAGGCCTAGCGTACGGACATGCTATAGGTCCTTTGTGATGACACTGCATCTGGCTAGTAGGGTGCATGGAATGGCACCCTGCAGCCAGAATCAATGCTGCAGTTCCACCCGGAGAGTCCTTTGAACAGTATAGCCTAGCAAACTGCAATATATACAGCCCCCCCCCCGAAGCATCCTGGACAGGGCTGTTCTTACCGCTGTTGGGAGACGCGCCCCTTCCGCATGACGTAATGCACTCACGGAGCGTGGCTGGCAGAGGGCACTAGTCAAACTTGTTATGCCACTGTGTACATGCATCCTTATGATTACCACCATGAAGTCCTTCACTTTGGCATTTTCATAAAGACAGTCACGCTGCGGCAAAGGAAACAGTTGTGGCTGCAATAGCGTGTACTTCTGAAATAGGCCCAGGACCTGTTAATTGAAGAATTCAAACCCACCAACCTTTACTAAATACAAACAAGACAACAGCTTTAATTTATTCTGAATGATAAAGTTATGGTTTGATATATATATATATCCAACACAATGTATGTCACTCAGGACCTTAAGGTACACAGCAGCCCGACTCGTGCGGTAGTGTTGTCAATTTTCAGGGCACAAACCCCAAGGGAAAGTTGTTGTTATGATAAGGATGATTAAGATATATATATATATTTTGTGACGTTCAGTCGGGTTAGGGGTCCCTCTCCTGGGGTAGATGGACTCCTTCCTTACACACACAGCAGCCGGGAAACAGCACACCAGTCTGGATGCGAGTACAAGCTGGTTGGTGCCAGTCTTTATTGTACAATATCAGAAATTACATAAAGAAAACAAACATAAATCCTAGCCCTGTCTGGGCACTAACTTTACAAGTGATTTTCTCACTACAAGAACCTGGCAGGACCGAATACCCTCACCAGCAACAAAACACAGGACAGTACTCACTGCTAGGATTCCAAGTGTCTCTGAACAAACTCCCTGGCTGCTCTCCCAGGTAAGACACTCAGCCCCAAACAAACCAAGCATATCTTGGCCACTCTCAGCTGGAAGCCCAAATGAGCCTGTTGCCAGGCTGAAAGGCCCAAAACCTGGAGTGGCCGTGGGTGGAGCTCACCCTCTCCTCACACCCACACCCCCAGGTCCCAAACCGGCTTTTCCAAAAGCCGACATTCTAGTCTGCTCACAACACAGACTTCTCCTGTTTTTTTTTTTAGAACACATAGGACAGGAATCTGGGACAAATGTACCTGCCACAGATCACTTTACCAGTGATCCTATCACATATCCCCCCCCCCTTTGTTTCGACCTGTGGAGCAGAACAACTGAAGCCCCCAAACAATGAACGCGTAACAGAGTATCTGCATTGACCAGCTGGTGCCCTGTCCAGCTGTGGCTTTATTATACCTCTGCCAACGGTGTAACCAAGACACTTTGCTTCCTCCATCCCTAGGCAACATTTCTCTGGGCTGGCTGTCAATCCTGCCCTATGGATGGAACCCAACACTGCTTGCACCCTGGACAAATGAGACTGCCAATCAGGACTATGAAGGACTACAACACCTAGACAAGCAGCAGCATACCATCTATGGGGTCTTAGAACTCTGACTAACATCCTTTGGAAGGTCGCTGGTGCCCCACGTAACCCAAAGGGCAACATCTTATATTGGAACAACCCTTCTGGCGTCGGCAAACCGGTCTTTTCTTTGGCACCCTCAGCCAGCGGCACTTGTCAATACTCTTTGGATAAGTCTAGCATGGTAAAATACCTGGCTGTTCCTAGCCTTTCAATTAGCTCATCCACCCTTGGCATTGGGTTGGCATCGAATTTTGACACACTGTTCAACTTTCGAAAATCATTGGCGAAACTTACACTCCCGTCAGGCTTTGGAATAGCACAACAGGACTTCACCACTCACTATGCAACTTTTCAATTACAGTGTCAAATTTTTTTTAATTTCTCTAGACACTGATTCCCTTTGGGCTTCTGTGAACCTACAGTGCTTTAGGTTAATCTTAACCCCTGGGTCAGTGATTATGTCATGTTTAACGACTGTGATTTTGCCTGGTACATTTGAGAACAAAACCATATTCTGCTAAGAAATTCGTTTACTTCCTGCTGTTGAACTGCTGACAGGGTTTTTGCTAATGTCACTTCAGGAACCAAAGGCCATAAGTTTACTGGCTTTCTTCTCCTAGGCTTAGTGACAGTTTCATAGGGACGGGACTGCTCCCCTGCCAAGATCTCTTTTCTGACCTCAAGACCAGTCAGACAACCAACTGGTTTAACAATACTACCCATCTCAGTAATCTCTGGTTCAAAAATCTCGCTAGAAACAGGGAACTTCTCGGACTCGGAAGAAACTTCCCTTGCTACTGCGTCAGCAACCTTCTCAAATGGGTCGGGGTTAGTTACTTCGGTAACAAATCGGCTTTCACACAACTTCCAGAAGTGAGTAAAGTCTCTCCCCAACATTATATCATACTTCAAGCCAGGTACCAAACCTACAGAGACTATAGTGGAACCACACTGTGTTTCTATGTTCACTTCTGCAGTAACATAATGCTGAGTATCCCCATGTATGCAGGTCACACCAACAGCTCCTCCCTTGCGCTTTAAGGGGTTCACTAACTCAGCTTTCATAAGCGTAACCAGGCTGCGAGAATCTAACAGAGCCGCTACTTGTTTGCCTTCTACAGTCACCTTACACATTTGCGTATCTATCTCAGCCTGACGGTCAGTAGTACAGGCAGGCTGTGCAAAGAAAGACATTCTGCGATGGACATAAGCAGTATCACATTGCATAGGTTCAGAAGTGAGTGGACAATTAGCAGCAATATGGCCCAATTCACTACATCAGAAACATTGTATCGTTTTATTATCAAGTCTCTTATGGGGTAAGAGCCTTCCTGGCCTGGCAGGCCTGTCTCCAGGTTCTACATCCCCAGTCTTAAGTTCATTCCACTGCCCAGCACCCTTCTACCCAGGAACAGTCTTACCGATAATCACGGCATATCCCCGTTGCAGAATCGGGGCTCGGTGGGATACACTCAACAGTTCCTCAGCCGCCACATACCTCTCCACCAGCTCGACCAACTGGTCTGCGGATTTAGGGTCTGCATGGCTCACCCACTTGCGCAGAGATGCAGGTAGCGATCGCAGATACTGGTCCATCACGACTCTTTCCACGATCTGCGGTCCCGTCAGCGTCTCAGGCTGTAGCCATTTTGTGGTCAGATTGACGAGGTCATGCATCTGTGAGCGTGGAGGTTTTTCTATTTGGAACTCCCAGCGGTGGACTCGTTGGGCCCGAACAAATGAGGTGACTCCCAAGCGATCTCCCGTTTTAGCTTTGCATAATCCTTGGCATCAGCCAGGCATAAATCATAATAAGCCTTTTGTGGTTCTCCAGACAGTAAGGGTGCCACAAGACTTGCCCACTGTTCCTTCGGCCAACTCTCCCTTTCTGCGGTTCTCTCAAAGGCCACAAGATACGCTTCCACATCATCACTCTCGGTCATCTTTTGAAGAAAGTGACTGGCGCGTATGGAGTGAGTTTTGGTTGGAGGGTCAGCGGATGCATCTCCAGACCGGACTACTAACTGTTGTACCACGTCTTTTAAGGCCTGGCGGGTTTCCTCTATGACGACTTGTTGAGTCCTGTTTGTTTCCTGCTGAGCTCTGATAGCTTCTTGCAGAGTTTTGTTAGACTGGAGCAAGGCCTTAACTATGTCCTCCATGCTGTCCTTAGGTGTAAGTTTGTAGCAAAACCTGGCTTCTCTCAGCATCTGCCGACAACACCACTATGGACCTCAAAGGACACAGTTTTTATCCACACTGAGGAACTGGTGTCTGTCCCTAAATTTTAAACGTAAAATTGTTTCTTGCTGCACCTTTCAGTGTGTAGTTGCCCGCAATCTCCACCATATGTGACGTTCAGTCGGGTTAGGGGGCCCTCTCCTGGGGTAGATGGACTCCTTCCTTACACACACAGCAGCCGGGAAACAGCACACCAGTCTGGATGCAAGTACAAGCTGGTCGGTGCCAGTCTTTATTGTACAATATCAGAAATGACATAAAGAAAACATAAACATAAATCCTAGTCCTGTCTGGGCACTAACTTTACAAGTGATTCCCTCACTACAAGAACCTGGCAGGACCTAATACCCTCACCAACAACAAAACACAGGACAGTACTCACTGCTAGGATTCCAAGTGTCGCTGAGCAAACTTCCTGGCTGCTCTCCCAGGTGAGACACTCAGCCCCAAACAAACCAAGCATATCTTGGCCACACTCAGCTGGAAGCCCTAATGAGCCTGTTACCAGGCTGAAAGGACCAAAACCTGGAGTGGCCGTGGATGGAGCCCACCCTCTCCTCACACCCACACCCCCAGGTCCCAAACCGGCTTTTCCAAAAGCCAATATTCTAGTCTGCTCACAACACAGACTAGTCCAGGGTTTTTCTAGAACACATAGGACAGGAATCTGGGACAAATGTACCTGCCACAGACCACATTACCAGTGATCCTATCACAATATATTAGGGGTGTGCACCGGCCACTTTTTGTTTTTTGGTTTTGGATCTGGATCTTTCTTCGTGTTTTGGATCAGGATTGGTTTTGCCAAAACCACCCTTCCGTGTTTTGGCAACATAAAAACAGCTAAAATAACAGAATTTGTGTGTTTTTCTGCTCCTGTGCTATTATCAACCTCAATAACCTTAATTTCCACTAATTTCCAGTCTATTCTGAACACCTCACATCTCACAATAGTCTTTTATGTCCAAAAGGTTGCACCGAGGTAGCTGGATGACTATCCTAAGCGACACGACTGGGCGGCACAAACACGTGGCCTATCTAGGAGTGACACTGCAGTGGCAGACAGGATGGCAGTTTGAAAAACTAGGCCCAAACAGTACATAATGCAAAGAAAAAAAAGAGGTGCAAGATGGAATTATCCGTGGGCCCTCCCACCCACCCTTATATTGTATAAACAGGACATGCACACTTTAACAAACCAATCATTTCAGTGCCAGGGTCTGCCACACGACTGTGGCTGAAATGATTGGTTCATTTGGGCCCCCACAAAACAAGCTGGCAATTAATCTGTCCCTGCACAAACTGGCTCTACGGAGGCAAGATGTCGTCCTCATCCACCGATTCCTCACCCTCTTCAGTGTTGTGTAAATCCTCATCCTCACAGAGTATTAAATTGTCCCCGCTGGAATCCACCACCACAGGTCCCTCTGTACGTTCTGAAGGCTCCCTGGAAGAGTTGATAATTCATTTTTATGAACAACATCTTCTCCACATTTTGTGGAAGCAATCTCCTAAGCCTTTCGCTGACAAGGTTCCCGGCTGCACTAAACACTCTTTCGGAGTACACACTAGAGGGGGGGGGCAACTCAGGTAAAATAGAGCCAGTTTGTACAGGGGCCTCCAAATTGCCTCTTTTTCCTGCCAGTACAGGTACAGACTGTCTGACATGCCTACTTGGATGCTGTCACCGAGGTAATCCTCCACCATTCTGTCAATGGTGACAGTATCATATGCAGTGACAGTAGACATGTCAGAAATTGTTGCCAGGTCCTTCAGTCTGGACCAGATGTCCAAAATTGGTCCTGCCTGCCCTGCATTACCGCCAGTGGGTTGCTTAGGATACCTACGTTTTTTCCTGGCAGCCCCAGTTGCGGGAGAAAATGAAGAAGGAGCTGTTGACGTGTCACGTTCCACTTCAGCTGACAGTGTTTTCACCAGCAGGTTGAAAACACTGTCAGCACCTCTGCAGGCTTGTGTCGGCTGGAAAGAGAGCACCTCTGCAGGCTTGTGTCGGCCGGAAAGAGACACACCACATAGGCTTTAAACACAGGATCGAGCATGGTGGCCAAAATGTAGTGGTCTGATTTCAACAGATTGACCACCCTGGAATCCTAGCAAAGCGAATGAAGGGCTTTATCCACAAGTCCCACATGCCGAGCGGAATCGCTCCGACTTAGCTCCTCCTTCACTTTCTCCAGCTGCTTCTGCAAAAGCCTAATGAGGGGAATGACCTGACTCAAGCTGGCAGTGTCTGAACTGACTTCACGTGTGGCAAGTTCGAAGAGATGGAGAACCTTGCACAACACGGAAATCATTCTCCACTGCGCTTGAGTCAGGTGCATACCCCCTCCTTTGCCTATGTCATAGGTGGATGTATAGGCTTTAATGGCCTTTCGCTGCTCCTCCATCCTCTAAAGCATATAGAGGGTTGAGTTCTACTGTGTCATAACCTCTTGCCTCAGGTGATGGCGGGGCAGGTTCAAGAGTGTTTGCTGGCGCTCCAGTCTTCGGCACGCAGTCGCTGAATGGCGAAAGTGGCCAGAAATTTTTCGGGCCACCCAAAGCGTCTCCTGCACGCCCCTATCGCTTTTCAGAAAATTCTGCACCACCAAATTTATTGTGTGAGCAAAACATGGGACGTGCTGGAATTTGCCCAGATGTAATGCCCGCACAATATTGGTGGCGTTGTCAGATATCACAAATCCCCAGGAGAGTCTAAGTTGGGTAAGGCACTGGGCGATGATTTCCCTCAGTTTCTCTAAGAGGTTGTCAGTGGTGTGCCTCTTACTGAAACCGGTGATACACAGCGTAGCCTGCCTTGGAACGAGCTGGCGTTTCTGAGATGCTGCTACTGGTGACGCTGCTGTTGTTGCTGCGTAAGGTGATACATCTACCCAGTGGGCTGTCACAGTCATATAGTCCTTAGTCTGCCCTGTTCCACTTGGCCACATGTCCGTGGTTAAGTGGACATTGGGTACAACTGCATTTTTCAGGACACTGAGGACACCTTTTCTGACGTTTCTGTACAGTCTCGGTATCGCCTGCCTAGTGAAGTGGAATCTAGACGGGATTTGGAACCGGGGACACACTACCTCCATCAATTGTCTAAATCCCACTGCACTAATGGCGGATACCTGACACACGTCTAACACCAACATAGCAGTCAAGGCCTCAGTTATACGTTTTGCTTCAGGATGACTGCTGTCGTACTTCATACTCCTCGCTAAGGACTGTTGGAGGGTCAATTGTTTAGTAAAAGTAGTGGTGTTCCTACTTCCTCTCTGGGATGATGAACGACTCCCAGCAGCAACAGCAGCAGTGGCAGCAGTAGGCAGCAGTAGGCGTAGCAATGCAGGATCCTCCGGATTGACATGGCCTGCAGGACTACTTCCGATCCTGACTAAGGAAGAAATTGACGAGGAGGGAGTGGACGTGTGGTTTGCAGGCGCTTGGATACAACATGACAAAGGGATTTAGGTGTCCCTGGACTGCTTATGGTCATAGAAAAAGGTTCTGAACTTGACAGTAACTTTTTATGAACACGCTGCAGGTGACGTATAAGGGAGGATGTTCCTAGGTGGTTAACGTCCCTACCCCTACTTATTTCACCTTTACATATGGTACATATGGCAAGACAGCTGTTGTCCGGATTTGGATAGAAATATTGCCAGACCAATGAGGTGGAATGTTTGGTCTTCTGCCCAGGCATGACCGTGATGGTCTTTTTCATCCCACGGACAACAACTGTCTCCCCTGGAGCCTGATTTAAACAAACCACATCACCATCAGAATCCTCCTCGCCAACTTCCTCCTCAGCGCCAACTACACCAGTATCCTCATCCTGTTGTACTTCAACAGTGACATCTTCAACTTGCATATCAGCAAGTGGACTGTGGGTGCTCCTTTCAGCACTTGCAGGGGCGTGCAAATGGTGGAAAGAGCCACCTCTTCCCGTCCAGTGCTGGGAAGGTCAGGCATCGCAACCGCCACCACACTTGGACTCTCCTTGGGGATTTGTGATATCTTCTTAGAACGCACAGTTCATCGCTGTGCTTTTGCCAGCTTAACTCGTTTGATTTTTTTAGCGGGAGGAGAACTTCCATTGTCATGTGAAGCTGAACCACTAGTCATTAACATAGGGAAAGACCTTAGCCGTTCCTTGCCACTCCGTTTCGTAACTGGCATATTGGCAAGTTTACGTTTCTCCTCAGATGATTTAAATGTTTTTTTTAAGGTCATTTTCCTGAACTTTGTCATTTGGGATTGTATATGCCCTCTACTATGACATTGGGCATCGGCCTTGGCAGACAACGTTGATGGCATGTTATCGTCTATGTCATGACTAGTGGCAGCAGCTTCAGCACTAGGAGGAAGTGGTTCTTGATCTTTCCCTATTTTATTTTTATCGGAGAAAGTTTGGTCCTCCATTTATGTTATATTGATATATACGTGCGGCTAAGGCAGTAAATAATTTTTTATTTTTGTTGGAGACTAATGCACTTTGTGGGTTACACCACCCTTTAAGAAATGAGCCAGCCAGCTCTTTACTTATGGGACACAGGCGAACGCTTGGCGCTGCTCCTTTGTTGATGCACGTGCAGCTACAGTGCACACAATTCACAAAGACAGAACAAAAAGTAGAATTTTTTATTTTTTGTTGGAGTGCACTTTGGAGGTTACACCACCCTTTAACAGACAGACGCACGCTTGTTGCTGCTGCTTTGAGGATGCACTTACAGTTCACACAATTCACAAACACAGAAAAAAAAAATATATTTTTTGCAGTGCACTTTGGTGGGTTACCGCACCCTTTAACGGACAAGCCAACCGGCCCTGTACTTATGACACAGGCGCACACTTGGCGCTACTCCTTTGTTGATGCACGTGCAGCCACAGTGCACACAATTCACAAACAGAGAGAATCATTTTTTATTTTGTTTGGAGTGCACTTTGGGGGTTACACCACCCTTTAACAGACGAGCCAGCCGGCTTTTACTTATGACACAGGCGCACGCTTGGCGCTACTTTGTTGATGCACGTGCGGCCACAGTGCACACAATTCACAAACACAGAAAATTATTTTTTATTTTGTTTGGAGTGCTGCACTTTGGGTGTTACATCACCCTTTAACAGATGAGCCAGGCGGCCCTTTACTTATGACACAGGCTCACGCTTGGCGCTACTTTGTTGATGCACATGCGGCTACTGCGCACACAATTCACAAACACAGAAAAAAATAGGTATTATTTAGAGTGCACTTTGGGGGATACTGCACCCTTTAATGGACGAGCAAGCCGACCCTTTACTTTTGACACAGGCGCACGCTTGGCGCTACTTTGTTGATGCACGTGCGGCTACTGCGCACACAATTCACAAACACAGATTTTTTTTTTTTTCGCACTTGGGGGGAGCACCCCTGATGGACAGAGCACCCCCTGGACAACACTACAGCACCCCTTTAGGACTGGGATACTGCACAGGACTTTGGAGTGGACACAGCCCCTATGGACAACTGACTGCACAACACAGCCCAGCCAGCCCCTATGGACTTTGGAGGAGTGGACACAGCCCCTATGGACAACAGCAGCACAGCACAACACAGCCAGCCCCTATGGACTTTGGAGGAGTGGACACAGCCCCTATGGACAACAGCAGCACAGCGCAGCACAGCACAACACTACACTGCACTACACTACACTACACAGCCAGCCCTAACTCCCACCCTCCCTCTTCACTGTCCACAGCCAAGTGAGAAAATGGCGCTGACGCGGGTACCTTATATAGGATCCAAAACCCGTGAGACCCGGAAGGCGGGATGATGACGTTTTGCCTCGATTTCAGATCTGAGTCAGGCGGGAAAAGTCGAGCCTGACTCGGATCGGCCTCGGATCGGGGGGGGCTCAGGGGGGTTCGGATTTCAGAAATCCGAACCCGCTCACCCCTACTATATATATAGGTATCTGGGATCTGCCTGTTTGTCTGAGCTAATCTCTTTAACCACTGGATGGATTTTGATTAGTTTTTTACTGTTCTATACAACATTGGTCGAGGAAAGTTTAGGTGTATGAATCATTCATCTGTGACAAATGGGAGCCCATCAAGCTGTTGTATAGCAGCTGGCAATGGTTCTAAATCAGCAAGAGAGCATCTGAAACTGAGTCAATCAGAGATATGTGCTCTGTTGCTTAGCAGCAGTCTGGAGTGGGGGGGAGAGGGGGTCAGGGACTGAGCAGAGTCACATCTGAGGCAGACAGAGAGTTTGAGACAGCCTACACCGAACCCGTGAAGATGCCCTGATGCAGTCACAGGAACCATTAAGTAGCCAGTGGAGGCATAGCTATCAGGAATTGAATAAAAACAAACAATCCTCCAAACAACATTGAATGATTTCCATTTGATGGTGGCAAACATTGGACTACCACCGTCAAATGGTAAAAACACTGCCATTGGAACCAAAACATTGATGGTTAGTAACCATTGGATTCCAATGTCCATACCTACGGTGAACCTGCAGGCAGACTCCGACCACCACTCCTCCATCCTGAAGTGCTCCCTCTCCAGTGTGATGTTCCTGTTCAGCCACATGCCCTCTGAGAACATGAGTTACCTTCCGTTTAAGTCAGCTCTGTTCTTGGACAGGGGCACCACAATGAGGAAGCTCAACAGGAAGCCCAGGAAACACAGGGTACATTGTGCAAAGAGGACATTGCTCATCGCAATGTACACAGCCAGGGAGGGATGCACATGGAAGCTGCAGAAATATGCACACTTTGTACAAGTGTCCCAACCCTGGGGGCATGCTGCTGATAATGCTTACAGTAGCTGAAATACAAATCACTAATACATGAACATCCTGCCCTTCCAGCACATCCCAGTGGTCAGACCCCAGCCAACTGTAGGGCAGTAGCAGGGGGGGTTGTGGTGAGACTGGTGAGATGCCGTGGAGTAAGAAGCAGGAGGCTGTTGTGAGATGCAGGGGCCAGGAGTGAGAGGCAGGAGGCTGTTGCGAGATGCAGGGGGCAGGAGTGAGAAGCAGGAGGCTGTTGTGAGATGCAGGGGGCAGGAGTAAGAAGCAGGAGGCTGTTGTGAGATGCAGGGGGCAGGAGTAAGAAGCAGGAGGCTGTTGTGAGATGCAGGGGGCAGGAGTAAGAAGCAGGAGGCTGTTGTGAGATGCAGGGGGCAGTAGTGAGAAGCAGGAGGCTGTTGTGAGATGTTTGGGGGCAGGAGTGAGAAGCAGGTGGTTGTTGTGAGATGCAGGGGGCAGGAGAAAGAAGCAGGAGGGCTGTTGTGAGATGCAGGGGGCAGGAGTAAGAAGCAGGAGTTGTGAGATGCAGGGGGCAGGAGTGAGAAGCAGGAGGCTGTTGTGAGATGCAGGGGGGCAGGAGTGAGAAGCAGGTGGTTGTTGTGAGATGCAGGGGGCAGGAGTAAGAAGCAGGAGGCTGCTGTGAGATACAGGTGGCCGGGGGTAAGAAGCAGGAGGTTGTTGTGAGATGCAGGGGGCAGGTGTAAGAAGCAGGAGGCTGCTGTGAGATGCAGGGGGCCGGGGGTAAGAAGCAGGAGGTTGTTGTGAGATGCAGGGGGCAGGTGTAAGAAGCAGGAGGCTGTTGTGAAATCTAGGGGCCGGGGGTAAAAAGCAGGAGGCTGTTGTGAGATGCAGGGGGCAGGAGTAAGAAGCAGGAGGCTGTTGTGAAATGCAGGGGGGCAGGAGTGAGAAGCAGGTGGTTGTTGTGAGATGCAGGGGGCAGGAGTAAGAAGCAGGAGGCTGCTGTGAGATGCAGGGGGGCAGGAGTGAGAAGCAGGTGGTTGTTGTGATATGCAGGGGGCAGGAGTGAGAAGCAGGTGGTTGTTGTGAGATGCAGGGGGCAGGAGTAAGAAGCAGGAGGCTGCTGTGAGATGCAGGGGGCCCGGGGTAAGAAGCAGGAGGTTGTTGTGAGATGCAGGGGGCAGGTGTAAGAAGCAGGAGGCTGCTGTGAGATGCAGGGGGCCGGGGGTAAGAAGCAGGAGGCTGTTGTGAAATCTAGGGGCCGGGGGTAAAAAGCAGGAGGCTGTTGTGAGATGCAGGGGGCAGGAGTAAGAAGCAGGAGGATGTTGTGAGATGCAGGGGGCAGGAGTAAGAAGCAGGAGGCTGTTGTGAGATGCAGGGGGCAGGAGTAAGAAGCAGGAGGATGTTGTGAGATGCAGGGGGCAGGAGTAAGAAGCAGGAGGCTGTTGTGAGATGCAGGGGGCAGGAGTGAGAAGCAGGAGGCTGTTGTGAGATGCAGGGGGCAGGAGTAAGAAGCAGGAGGATGGTGTAAGATGCAGGGGGCTGTGGTGAAATGATATTGCTCCTGTGCGAACCTGGGGCGGATCTCTAGTGTGTATGTATATGTATATATATATATATATATATATATATTTTTTTTTTTTTTTTTTTTTTTTTGAGAAAATTATTTCACACTAATGAAAATATAAGCTAAAATAGTTATCAGCAGGCAGTAATACATCACAAGAATAATCACACCAAGTATTTAGCAATGCATGCCGCTCTGCAGTGACAAGCATGCTGATTAAAGGCTCTTACTGTTAGACATATATGACTTCAAAACCGTCAGCTATCCAACAGCACTGAGTACAGTGTATTAATAGGATATTAAACAATAAGAGATTTCAAAGGAAACTAACAACCAACATTTCCTTTGCTTCTACATGACAAAGTTACTTTCTTGAAGAAGTAAGATGTGCACTACAACAAATAGATATCTTTCGCCAATTTACAATTAGATGCATTTACATACCGAGCGTACGTAAGATAGGACGCATGCCATAAAAAGTGTATGTACTGTTCAGGTGCATAAATATTGGGACATTGACAGAATTTTCATATTTTGGCCTCTATTCACCACCACAATGGCTTTGAAATGAAACAAACAAGATGTGCTTTAACTGCAGACTTTCAGATTTAATTTGAGGGTAATTACATCCAAATTAGGTGAACGGTGTAGGAATTACAACGGTTTCTATATGTACCTCCCACTTTTTAAGGGGCCAAAAGTAATGGGACAAACTAAACAATCCTAAATCTAACTTTCACTTTTTAATACTTTGCTGCAAATCCTTTGCAGGCAATTACAGCCTGAAGTCTGGAACGCATAGACATCACCAGACGCTGGGTTTCATCCCTGGTGATGCTCTGCCAGGCCTCTACTGCAAATGTCTTCAGTTCTTGCTTGTTCTTGGGGCATTTTCCCTTCAGTTTTGTCTTCATTAAGTGAAATGCATGCTCAATCGGATTCAGGTCAGGGGATTGACTTGGCCATTGCATAACATTCCACTTTTTAGCCTTAAAAAACTCTTTGGTTGCTTTTGCAGTATGCTTTGGGTCATTGTCCATCTGCACTGTGAAGCGCTGTCCAATGAGTTCTGAAGCATTTGACTGAATATGAGCATATAATATTGCCCGAAACACTTCAGAATTCATTCTGCTGCTTTTGTCAGCAGTCACATCATCAATAAATACAAGGGAACCAGTTCCATTGGCAGCCATACATGCCCACGCCATGACACTACCACCAACATGCTTCACTGATGAGGTGGTATGTTTTGGATCATGAGCAGTTCCTTTCCTTCTCCATACTCTTCTCTTCCCATCACTCTGGTACAAGTTGATCTTTGTCTCATCTGTCCATAGGATGTTGTTCCAGAACTGCAATGGCTTTTTTAGATGTTGTTTGGCAAACTCTAATCTGGTCTTCCTGTTTTTGTGGCTCACCAATGGTTTACATCTTGTGGTGAACCCTTTATATTCACTCTTGTGAAGTTTTCTCTTGATTGTTGACTTTGACACATATACACCTACCTCCAGGAGAGTGTTCTTGATTTGGCCAACTGTTGTGAAGGGGTTTTTCTTCACCAGGGAAATAATTCTTCTGTCATCCACCACAGTTGTTTTCCGTGGTCTTCTGGGTCTTTTGGTGTTGCTGAGCTCTCCGGTGCGTTCTTTCTTTTTAAGACTGTTCCAAACAGTTGATTTGGCCACACCTAATGTTTTTGCTATCTCTGATGGATTTGTTTTGATTTTTCAGCCTAATGATGGCTTGCTTCACTGATAGTTACAGCTCTTTGGATCTCATATTGAGAGTCGACAGCAACTGATTCCAAATGCAAATGTCACACCTAGAATCAACTCCAGACCTTTTACCTGCTTAATTGATAATGAAATAACGAGGGAATAGCCCACACTTGTCCATGAAATAGCTTTTCAGTTGATAGTCCCATTACTTTTGGCCCCTTAAAAAGTGGGAGGCACATATAGAAACCGTTGTAATTCCTACACCGTTCACCTGATTTGGATGTAATTACCCTCAAATTAAATCTGAAAGTCTGCAGTTAAAGCACATCTTGTTTGTTTCATTTCAAAGCCATTGTGGTGGTGAATAGAGGCCAAAATATGAAAATTCTGTCAATGTCCCAATATTTATGGACCTGACTGTATGTTGTGCCAGACATACATCATGAGCACTGCAGGAGGTCAAAGAGGAAAACAGCGGTGAGTTTCTGACACTGGGAGCCGGAATCAGGGATTGATGATGTCATCATACAGGGGTTACGATTACATATTAAGCTCTGACCCTCCAAACTATGGACCTGATTCAGACCTGCTCGCTAGCAAGCGATTGCTCGTTGCTGGTGATGTTTGCAAATGTGCGTGCCCAATGTTCGCAGTGCGTGTGCGCAAACCAGTACGAGCGATCGGGATGTGCTCGCTCGCCTTACAAAGACAGCCCAATGGAATGTTACAGGAGAGGCCGTTTGTGGGTAGTAACAAGCAGGGCAGTAGTAACAGGGGAGTGGAGTTGCGGATGCAGGCGTGCCTGAGTGTTCCAATGCCGTTTCTGAGGTGTGCATAATTAACCGGTAGCGTCATAGTACACGTCACCTGGTTGAATTATACACTGAAGTGCTTGCAATGCTTGTGGTAGGGTACAGTCAACCACAAGCGCTGCGGTCAGTTTCCGATGGAACCCGATGTACCGATGGTTGTATATACTTCCTGGAGATGACATACGCTAGTGGGCGGCTAAAGACAGGCTAGTGGGCGTCTGAAAACACAAAGTGATCGCTCGCCAATACATAGTGGGCGTGCTTATACCTTGCCGTGCGAGCGCCTGCCTGACGTCACTTAGAGGAATTTCCATACACTGGGAGCGAGCGTCCGCATCTAGCGAGCGGGTCTGAATCAGGCCCTATGTCTCTACAGTTAATTGTAAAACAGGGCATTTAAAGCCTACTCTCTCCCCCTTCCTGGAAATTAGAGACTCTGGTTTAAAAGAAGGAAGTCCCCACTTTCAAACTATTAAAGTCCATGTGTATTCAATAGGGAAGCCCCTCTGCCCGCTGGTTTGCTACTGACTAA
This sequence comes from Taudactylus pleione, assembly GCA_031769625.1. Classification (NCBI taxonomy): domain Eukaryota; kingdom Metazoa; phylum Chordata; class Amphibia; order Anura; family Myobatrachidae; genus Taudactylus; species Taudactylus pleione. The sequence goes on from JAUIMM010000521.1 coordinate 4,874,163, forward strand.
TGTTATTTACTTTTATAATAATTCTATTTGTATGATTTTGAAATGAAAGTGTAGCTATCAGAGCCATAACTAGACTTTTTGGTGCCCTGTGCCAGAAAGAGTATTGGCGCCCCCTTAATTTTTCAAAGGGACATAATGCACCCAAAAAAGGGCCATGGCCTCATGGGGAAGGGCCAGGGAAGAGATGGGAGAGGCCAGGAGATGCTGGGGATGAAATAATAGGAAGCTACAAGTGAGAATGATAATAAACAGAAATTTGACAGGCCCAAACAGCGCCCCTTGTGCGATGGCACCGGCCGCACTACCCTAGCTACGGCCCTGGTAGCTATGATCTCAAAAGCATTTTGTCTGATAAGCTTGTTCCAGTACAAATGGGATGAGCTGATTAGCAATACTTGTTCAGTTAAAAAAAAAAACCTTATTTAAAAACTTGTAATAATTCTTTTTTTTTTTTTTTTTACAAGTCCTGGTCAGTGTTGGACCGGCTCACAGGTGTACAGGGAAAATTCCCAATGGACCCCAGTGCCAGAGGGGCAACCCACTCCACTAGTGGTCAGATTCCAGACTGTGCACTCAAATTATACATTGTTCCTCTACTAGAGGGTCAGGAACTTGGTGGAGCAGGACCACTGATGAATTTGAATGCTTGCTTTGTTTATATGGAAACTACATCAAGATAAGCTCTCCTGCGTATCAAAGTAGGTAGGCCTGACACACCAATTTTCCTTCCCTAATACAGGAACCCTGTTCTTTGTGGGCTGACAATTTCCTCTCTATCGGCTGGCCACATCCCATCTGGTGGCTGGCTACACCCCTTAGTTTGGGCCCTTATCACTGTATACACTGGTGGTCTTGGCTACATTTCTCATTATAAATTCACCCCTGCACCCCTGTACTAAATTAAATTCATTTAAATAAATTATTACATTAGATCAATATACCACTAATGTAATGAAACCATTTTATTGTACAATAGTGACTAGTGTAATAAAGCCTTTCTGAAGCCTTTCTGATTCCTCCAATGCCAATTACTTATTTAAAACATCAGTGAAGCCTGATATAGCAATATTTTCGGTAGAGTTGTGCGCGGATCCACGTTTGTTTTGGTTTTGGTTCTAATTCATCATCATATTTTGGTTTTGGTTCTGTCAAACACACCCTCAAGTGTTTTTGTTCAGATTCGATTTTGGTTCGATTTTGGATTCCTTTAAAATTGATAAAAATCATTAACAAACGTAAATAAACAGTTAAAATCATATAATTTGGACCTGTTTACATGCAAACCAAAACCCAAAGTTCAGTTTTTAATTCCGAGTGCCGAACTTACAGCAGACCCAAGCCGGGACTCGGTTGCACTCGGAACCCCAAAGTGATTCCAAACTAGGACTCGATTCTACTTCGTGTGTGTTAGTTTTCCAGGAAAACTGAATTGCCCATCTCTAGTTTCAGGAGACAAAAATAACAAGTGTAAATTAATAAAGGGTATGGTCCCAAAGTTATAGGTAGCACAGGCTGCAAAGCAGAATTGTGCTATAGACCTATGTATTTTCTAGTTAAACACGACTGTTTTTCGCATGGACAACTTTATGTGGCCCCTTTTGCGTGTCACATCAAAGCTAAATCAATTTGCGTTGACGTCAGGAGGAAAAAATGACTAATGTCGTCTACACGGCGATCTTATAAGACGTCGGTTAAAAAATTCTATTGCCGTCTATTCAAAATTGCATCAGTGCAAAGCTGGGGTGGGTCGCTAATATATATATTAATTGTGCACATTAATAGCTATCAGGTTTATTTGTTTGTTCATTATTTACCTTTACCTTCTGCTACATACATATGTGTGTGTTTGTGTGTATGTATTTCAATAAAACTTGGCGGGAGGCACATGCTGTGCACATTACGTTTGAGATGACATTTTTTTTTATCAGCACTTGATTTTTATATATAGAAAAAGCAATACTACAATATATGAAGGTTCAACTTACTTCTCCAGTTGGTCAGCACTTTGTGGTTTTCCAAATGAGGGGCAAGGACGGCTATTCGGGAAATGTTTAGTTTAGGTGTAGTTCTCCTTTAAATCCTTTCTTAATTGCCGGCATTCTTCCTGGTGTCAAGATAAAGTAATACATTGTAAGCAGTATAGTAAGCAGTTTTAAACAGCCATGTCTGTTTATGCAATTGATTTACATACTATACATTCTTTTCAGCATGTTTAGCAACTAGAATGATACAGTGGCACATTATAATTTTTAGCTCCATTTTCCATGCAGTCGTGTTAATGCCTGGGAGCTGAATAGGGTGCTAATTCCAACGCTTATTGATAGTCTTGCATTCAAAAGATTAAAGGATAAACGTGGGGTTTGCATATGCTCTGCTTCTGAATTCTAAAACATTAACAAATGTGGCCACATGCTGATAGGATCATATAAACAAACATAAACAAATCTGTAATTGATTTGATGAAAATAGATCACCGCCATGCATCACTGTGATTACAGGGCCTGTTTTCATCCAAAGTAAAAAGATAGTTACATAATGTTATATAATCTTTTTTTTTTTCCTACCCACTTCCATTGTAAAAGATAACAGACACTATTGGTTAATACAGACAGGGGCGTATCTATAATGGGTGCAGGGTGTGTGGGGAACACGGGTCCCTGAGTCCAGGGGGGCCCCGCACCGCACACCCTGCACCCATAATATTACTTACCTGTCCGGAGTCCCCCGTTGGTGCTGGGGTCTGGTGCTGTAAAACGACTGAAAAATGGCCGCAGCGGCCATTTTCCCGGTGACCTGTGCATACACTATAGACTCTTTGCACACTCTAGTGCCCAGAGTCTATAACTGGCACTGGCCCTGCACATCTCAGCGCGCTGCCGGCCGCCGGGCGGAGAGGAGGGGGCCCGTGTCGTAGATTCTTTGCACACTCTAGTGCCCAGAGTCTATAACTGGCACTGGCCCTGCACATCTCAGTGCGCTGCCGGCCGCCGGGCGGAGAGGAGGGGGCCCGTATCGGAGACTACACATGGCCCCCTCCTCTCTAGAAATGCATCCGAATACTTGAATAAGTTTGAGGATAGATAAGCACCCTGTTTGATATGTAATTTTGTTAGGTCAAGGGTTAAAAGCTGGAGGGGGGTGCGGTTAGTTATTGGTCATTTGAGGAGTATAAGCCTATGGTAGGATTTCTGGGAGGGCTTAGAGGTCCCATATAAATAGTCTGGGGAAGGGAGCCATCTTCCTCTTTCCAGTTTATTCAACCAGGCTGGCTAAGTGTCATTTATATATTATATTTAATCTGCCTGTCTTTCCCTTGCCCATCTGCATTTTACACCTCATTTATCTACCCTTTTCTTACACCCTCTCTAGCTCCTGTCAGTATTTCTTTTATTGTTTATCTATTTTGCTTCCTTTCAGACTCTGTTCCACATTTTCCTCCTCCCTCCCCTGCTTTTGTGTTCATCCATCTCCTGTCCCCTGCCAGTATCTTCTCAGCCATGCCCAGCAGTTCAGCCGCCCCCCACCCGCCGCCTTATGGAAGCTCCCAGGCCTCTCGCCCTGCGGCCCCCTCGTCCCCTTCCAGTACCCCCCTCAGTTACTCCCAGGCCCCGCCGTTCAGCCAACGCCCTCCCCCCCTGCCGCCTCTCAGCACAGTGGCTTCCTCTTAGCGGGGCGCGCCCTGCTATAGGCCGCGACCGCGCGCCTGTCTGCGCTCCCGCACATGGCCCAGATCATGGCTGTCTGGCTCTCCGGCGGCGCCGCGAGTAGCTCAGGCGGCCACAGCCCCCCGTCCCAGCACCGCAGATCACGGCCAGCCCGCTCCCTGCGCCGGCGGTTGGCCCTGGCCACAGGGTCACGGTGGCCATTTTATATATTTTTGGCCTACGCATTGAGCCCTGCTTGGTCCTGTTCCCCCCTTCATTCGCCCCCTCTGCTCCAGGAGCAGGGCCCCACCAGCACTCCCCGCTGTTCTTTAGTAACAGGGTTTTCCAAGGCCCCAGGTGCCCCACCCAGCAATCTTTCCCCTGTTGTTTGCCGGCACCCAGGGGCGGGAGTTATACCCCTTCGCCCCGTTTCTGGCTCAGCAGTAGGACAGGTCCCCATATTTATACACCACCACACTACACGCAGTATCCCCTTGAAATATACTGCCCCTTACCATCCTGCCCCTTCCGTGTACCATCAGCCCCCCCCTGCTGCAACTCCAGACCCTAACCCCCTTTTACAAGGTTTTTGCACCTTCCTATCAGGTTTTTTCACCCCTTTTCCCTGCCTCATGCCCCCGCACCTGCATATTCCCAAACTACACATATGTTGCAACCCTCCCCTCTTCTGTCCCCCCTGCCTTCCCCGCAATCTGCCTACGCTGCCTACGCCCCCCCTGTCCCCCATTCCGCAGGCACAGTTGCTGTGCAGTCCAATTCACCAGTTACTGTTTCAAGCCCCCAGGTAGGAGTTTCTGATCTTTCCAGTCGCGTTATCGAGGTCCAGCAGACGGATGATGCAGTGGTATCAGCGAGTCAAATCGTGGTGGGCACACCGCGCAGCGAGGGACAGTTGGTGAATGCTCAGGAGGAAATGTCTGGTCCTTCGGCGGAAATTTCTGGTGAGCATGGTTTTTCTACATTTCGCAGCGCACATTCATCTTCCACTGATTCTAGTGATTCTTCCAGTTCATCTGATAGGCCGTGCAATTTCAGGCGTTACTTTGCGCAAAAAATAAATAAATAAATAAATAAAAATTAAGGCAAAGCGGGGGAGCCATAAGAGGTCTAACACAGTGTCGGCAACTAAGGTGCCGGATGCATCGGGAGATTAGGTTCACTGCGCGAATATGGCTATCCTTAAGGGTTTAAGTTCTAAATTTAGGGAGCAGATCAAGAAGAGTAAATTTGTGCATATGTTTGCGGTTGCGGATTACGCAAGTAGGTCTTTGGATCGGACTTAGTCAGCTGGGGTAGTTGCGGAGGCGACATGTCGTTCTTACCAGAATTCGGTGGCGCGTGTATATGTTTTTGCGGCACGCCCCTTGAATCCAGGCCTGGGGAGTATTATGAATGTGCTAAAATACATGCACATGGTACACGGCTTAAACTAGTCAGCTAAAGGTACCGCTTGGCGGCAATACGACGCATTTAGGACACAGCAGTAGGGGTAGGCAGTGTTTTAATTTGGTTTTAAGGACGTCGAGGTTTGGCTTGCAGTCAAGCGGATTCCTCGGCTGGTCTGAAGCAGCCTTTTCTGATCCGCCCTGGATCTGCAGGCATCAGTTGCGTGTCGTGCTACACGTGTAATAACACGCAGCATCATGAGGGGCAGGCTGTGGATATTGGCATATCTGCATGCTCTGCGGGAGTGGTCACCCAGCCAAGATGTGCAGGGGGTCTGCGGCGCAGGAACAGGTTGAGGAGAATAGGGCAACGAGCATCGCGGAGGTGTTCAATGAAGCGCCGTTGCTGAGTAATTTGGGGATTTTGAGGAGTTGGTTGGGTCGTTATCCCCTTGGGGAGGAAGCAGCCTTTTTTTTTTTTTTTTTTGGGGGGGGGGGGCAAGGTTTTGGCGTGGGTTGGTGTTTACCTTTGACATGGGCGATATCTGGGTTTTCTAGGAGGATTCTGAAATCAGTGCATGTCCATCTGGAAGTCGTTAGGTGTACGGTGGAGGCGGAAGCCAGGTTAGGGCGCATGTGCGGCCACCTTTTTGCATCCCCCCCTTTTCTGAAAGTCTAGGTGCACCGCCTTTAAGGCGGCACCATAGAGGGAACCGAGTAGATTTGGGTTGATACAGCATCTCTCTTGCCCAGATAGAAGGGTTGGGCTCCCACGCATGATGTCCATCAGATTGTCGTGTCGTTTGCCAATCTGTTTATATATAAAAAAAAAACGCCCTGGAGATAGTACAAGGTTTCGGGGGGAGGGCTCTACTAGCTAAGGCGGATATAGAATCCGCTTTACGGCTGTTGCCCATTCACCCCGAGTCCTTTAGATATGTGGGAATTAAAGTAGTAGAGCTCTATTACGTAGACTGATGTCTGTCGATGGGCTGTTTTCATTTCGTGTACTTTTCGAGGGTTTAGTTACTTTTTTGCTTGCCGGCCTTGTTCGTCATTAGTAAGGTCTACTTATGCGCATATATTACTTGGATGTAGAAACCGATACCTTGATAGGGTTATGCCACTTGTCTATGGAGAGGGCGTGGCATTTCAGGGGAGTTGCTAGAAGCGTTCATTTCGGTAAAGAAGGTTTAGTTAATGTAGTTGCAATCGCTATTGGATCCCCTCAGTTTCGCGTTTAGAGTCATACCTAGGAGTTGGTTTTTTTTTTCAGCAGATGGCTAGGAGGAACCTCAGCGGGGGTTAGGAAGCCTCATAACCTCATTCTGCATCTCTTTGGAGCTGAGTGAGGTTCTGCGTTTTTGGTTGGTTGTTTATGTGCGAATTCAATGGCGTAAAGATATGGCCTCCGGCATCTGTAGCCAATTCGAACTTCAACTGTTTACAGATGTGTCCGGTTCCTTAAGTTTTGGTGCATTTTGTAAGGGTGTGGTGCATGGAGCCTGGGCCGGTTACTTATGGGTTTCAGGGCCTAAACAAGAGCATCCTTCTTTTAGAGAGTGCTCCCAATGGTAGGTAGCTGTAGGAGAGCAAGATTTGCAATAGGCGAATTCCCTTTTGGATAACTTAAGCGTGGTGTAGGTCGGTGCTAATCAGGGACGGACTTAGATCCGGCCTTACGGTTGTTGATGTATTTTACACTGCTAAGTGGGTAAGGAATATTGAATTTAGGGCATGGCAGGTTTCAGGCGCTGCAAACGGTATGGCGGACGCCTAAAATCTTTTTCAGTGGGACAGGTTCATTTTATCGTGCCTCCTGTTTAAACGGCGGTTTGGTACGATGGGCAGGGTCTTAGCTTCCAAGAGCGGGTGAGGTAGGTCGATTGATGATTATATAGCAGAGTTTGTCTGGGGCATGCCACGAAAGGGGTCATTCCAAGGCGGTTTGTCTTCAGCATTATCAAGTATCTCTAAATTTTTCCAGGCACGCCGTGGGCGGATCTGGCCAATTACATTATACTAAGCATGGGCAAGCTAGTTCCTGCTAATAAGCTTTATGCGCTAGCAGGTTTAAGGTTTAATAAGGTGGTTATTAAGCAGGTATTGATCTTATGCTAATTACATAGGTTTAAGACAGATTAGCTGGCCAAGGGGCGTTGCATTTCTATTCAGGCGCTTGCATATCTCGTGATTTTGTCCAGTTGCTCAGGCAGGGTGCTTTAATAATGTTCGCCCTCCAGGTGGCGGGCACTGGTTTATCCTTGCTAATCTAACCCCCTTTGTCCAGGTGGCAGTTTATGAGGATATTTCAGAATTATCTTATTGCTTTAGGTATAGCTACGGAGCTTTGCAGGACTCATTAATTTAGTTAGGGGCAGCAGCTTGCGCAGCGGGGGCAGGTGTTTCAGTCGACTTATTAAAAACAGTTAGGGTGGTGAAGTCATATTTAAAGGAGGATAAGTTGCACTAGGTAGTTGCGCTCCTTGCGAGTTTGTTGGGAAACCTAGGGGCCTTATGCCTACTGCTGCTAGGGATTCTGAAAGGATTTTCAGCTTTTGCCCTCAAAGAGGTTTTGCTGTTTTTCATCTTCAGATGGGTCACCCAACTATTTTGTTTCCCTTTCCTTGGGGTTAAATTGTTGTTGTTATTATTACATACCAATTTCTGTCTGTATTAAATTCCAATATCTGTCTGTATAAATGCCAATTTATGTCTACGTGAACTCTCGGACAGGTTTGTCTGGGAATGCTAATTGTCGGGTGTGGGTAAATTCCTATTTTTTACTGGGCTAGCCAGCACCCCTTGGATTTGCAGGTCCAATTTTTTGTTGTGAGTGGGTAAGTTGCAATTGTTAGGATTACGAGAAATGCATTGGAAGCGCCTGCTAGATGCCCTATGGGCAGCAGACGAGACGTTTGGGGCCCCACTTGGGAGGCAATGATTTGGGCGCATGCATGGGTATTGAGCGGATATGGTCATTGCACACTTGTCATTTAGCGTTGGCGGACGCGTCATGCAATACCCAAGTTTTTTTACGTTACAGGGCGGAGAGCTTTCATAGACCCAATGGGGCTAAACTCCTGGGCGCGGGGCTAGTGTGGTTGATCAGTGACCTCTGCAGTTTCCCTTTATTTTCAGGAAGGTCACAGTTTGGTGGCGGTCCTGGTTCTGCGAACCGGGCTTTGGCGGGAAGCAGTGCTCACGGTTGGCCTATTATTAGTGCAGGAGTGCCTGTGGTAGCATCTTTCCTTTGAGAGCGGCCAGTTTGTCACCGCCTAAAGGGGGGACATGGTCTTTGTTCCAAGGGAGGGGCCAATGCTGTGCCAATTAGGGGAGGATGGTACTGCCCCAGGTCAGTCTGCACAGGGCCGGGATCCGCCCCTATTATTTAGTATTGGTATCCATCGGGCTGTGGCCTTGGAGCACTGCTTTCTTCTTGCCACCTATTCTAAAATTTCAATTTGATCAATAAATTCTGGCTGTGACCTCTTTTAATTCCATACAAGTGTCAGTGTGTTTATTCCTAGGTTTAGGATTAAGTTAAATTAACAAAAGGGAATAATAAAACAAATGGGTGACTTAATGCCCCTGAATACAGATGTTCCCAAACTCTGCCATTACAGTCCAGGTTTTAAGGATATCCATGCTTGATTCCAGATGGTTTAATCAAATTGACTCGGGTTCTGATTAAGTCACCTGTGCTCAAGCACGTCTATCCTTAGAACATGGACTGTGCAGAGTTTGGGAATCTCTGGCTTAATACAATCTGTGCTGGACTGTGAAGCAGCGCCTTATGGGGCACACTGAGCAGTATGTGATTCTAAGTAACCTTCCTTGTTCCCACTCGCCTCCTTCTCTTCCTGTCTGACCCACCCACAATGATAAACTTGGACTTTTGCTAAGCTGAATCTTCACACTATATAGAATCACATTTAAGCAAAGGTATTACATCTGCTTGAAGGGGAGATGTATCAAATTGTCTAAAGAGGACAAGTGGAGGTGTTCCCCCTACCAACCAATCAGCTACTAGTCATCACTTATCAAGAGCATTCTATAAAATGATAGCTAGAAGCTGGTTGGTTGAATACAGGCAACACCTCCATTTCTCCTCTTTAAAAGCTTTGATGCATCTACCTCTAAAGTAGGGGTGTGCACCAGACACTTTTCGTGTTTTGTGTTTGGATCTGGATTGGTTTTGCCAAAACCACCCTTCGGTGTTTTGGGTTCTGGGTTTTGTGTTTTGGATCTGTATTTTTTTTTTAAAAAAGCATAAAAACAGCTAAAATCACAGAAGGTGTTGATATTTCTGCTCCTATGCTATTATTAACCTCAAAAACTTTAATTTCCACTCATTTCCAGTCTATTCTGAACACCTCACACCTCACAATAGTGTTTTTATGTCCAAAAGGTTGCACCGAGGTAGATGGATGACTATGCTAAGCGACACGACTGGGCGGCACAAACACGTGGCCCATCTAGGAGTGACACTGCAGTGGCAGACAGGATGGCAGTTTGAAAAACTAGGCCCCAAAGAGTACATAATGCAAAGAAAAAAAAGAGGTGCAAGATGGAATTGTCCTTGGGCCCTCCCACCCACCCTTATGTTGTATAAACAGGACATGCACACTTTAACAAACCAATCATTTCAGCGCCAGGGTCTGCCACACGACTGTGGCTGAAATGATTGGTTCGTTTGGGCCCCCACAAAACAAGCTGGCAATTAATCTGTCCCTGCACAAACTGGCTCTACGGAGGCAAGATGTCGTCCTCATCCTCCTCATCCACCGATTCCTCACCCTCTTCAGTGTTGTGAACATCCTCATCCTCACAGAATATTAACTCGTCCACGCTGGAATCCACCACCACAGGTCCCTCTGTACGTTCTGGAGGCTGGTCTCCCTGGAAGAGTTGATAATTCATTTTTATGAACATCATCTTCTCCACATTTTGTGGAAGCAACCTCCTATGCCTTTCGCTGACAAGGTTCCCGGCTGCACTAAACACTCTTTCGGAGTACACACTGGAGGGGGGGGCAACTCAGGTAAAATAGAGCCAGTTTGTACAGGGGCCTCCAAATTGCCTCTTTTTCCTGCCAGTACAAGTACGAACTCTCTGACATGCCTACTTGGATGCTGTCACCGAGGTAATCCTCCACCTTTCTGTCAATGGTGACAGTATCATATGCAGTGACAGTAGACATGTCAGAAATTGTTGCCAGGTCCTTCAGTCCGGACCAGATGTCCAAACTTGGTCCTGCCTGCCCTGCATCACCGCCAGCGGGTTGCTTAGGATACCTAAGTTTTTTCCTGGCAGCCCCAGTTGCGGGAGAAAATGAAGAAGGAGCTGTTGACGTGTCACGTTCCGCATCAGCTGACAGTGTTTTCACCAGCAGGTCTTTGCACCTCTGCAGGCTTGTGTCGGCCGGAAAGAGAGACACCACATAGGCTTTAAACCTAGGATCGAGCACGGTGGCCAAAATGTAGTGGTCAGATTTCAACAGATTGACCACCCTGGAATCCTGGCAAAGCGAATGAAGGGCTTCATCCACAAGTCCCACATGCCGAGTGGAATCGCTCCATCTTAGCTCCTCCTTCACTTTCTCCAGCTGCTTCTGAAAAAGCCTGATGAGGGGAATGACCTGACTCAAGCTGGCAGTGTCTGAACTGACTTCACGTGTGGCAAGTTCGAAGGGCTGGAGAACCTTGCACAACACGGAAATCATTCTCCACTGCGCTTTAGTCAGGTGCATACCCCCTCCTTTGCCTATGTCATAGGTGGATGTATAGGCTTGAATGGCCTTTTGCTGCTCCTCCATCCGCTGAAGCATATAAAGGGTTGAGTTCCACCACGTCACAACCTCTTGCTTCAGGTGATGGCGGGGCAGGTTCAAGAGTGTTTGCTGGCACTCCAGTCTTCGGCACGCAGTTGCTGAATGGCGAAAGTGGCCAGAAATTTTTCGGGCCACCCAAAGCGTCTCCTGTTGCATTTCAGAAAATTCTGCACCACCAAGTTTATTGTGTGAGCAAAACATGGGACGTGCTGGAATTTGCCCAGATGTAATGCCCGCACATTGGTGGCGTTGTCAGATATCACAAATCCACAGAAGAGTCTAAGTGGGGTAAGCCACTGGGCGATGATTTCCCTCAGTTTCTCTAAGAGGTTGTCAGTGGTGTGCCTCTTACTGAAACCGATGCTACACAGCTTAGCCTGCCTTGGAACGAGCTGGCGTTTCTGAGATGCTGCTACTGGTGACGCTGCTGTTGTTGCTGCGTAAGGTGATACATCTACCCAGTGGGCTGTCACAGTCATATAGTCCTTAGTCTGCCCTGTTCCACTTGTCCACATGTCCGTGGTTAAGTGGACATTGGGTACAACCGCATTTTTCAGGACACTGAGGACACTTTTTCTGACGTTTCTGTACAGTCTCGGTATCACCTGCCTAGTGAAGTGGAATCTAGATGGGATTTGGAACCGGGGACACACTACCTCCATCAATTGTCTAAATCCCACTGCACTAATGGCGGATACCGGACGCACGTCTAACACCAACATAGCAGTCAAGGCCTCAGTTATACGTTTTGCTTCAGGATGACTGCTGTCGTACTTCATCCTCCTCGCTAAGGACTGTTGGAGGGTCAATTGTTTAGTAAAAGTAGTGGTGTTCCTACTTCCTCTCTGGGATGATGAACGACTCCCAGCAGCAGCAACAACAGCAGCGGCAGCAGGAGGCGTAGCAATGCAGGATCCTCCGGAGGAATACCGGATAGGAGAGTCAATCATGCCAGTGACATGGCCTGCAGGACTACTTCCGATGCTGACTAAGGAGGAAATTGACGAGGAGGGAGTTGACGGTGTGGTTTGCAGGAGCTTGGATACAACAGGACAACGGGATTTAGGTGTCCCTGGACTGATACGGTCTTAGCCAAAGTTTCTGAACTTGACAGTAACTTTTTATGAACGCGCTGCAGGTGCCGTATAAGGGAGGATGTTCCTAGGTGGTTAACATCCCTACCCCTACTTATTTCACCTTTACATATGGTACATATGGCAAGACAGTTGTTGTCCGGATTTGGATAGAAATATCGCCAGACCAAAGAGGTGGAATGTTTGGTCTTCTGCCCAGGCATGACGGTGATGGGCTTTTTCATCCCACGGACAACAACTGTCTCCCCCGGAGCCTGATTTAAACAAACCACATCACCATCAGAATCCTCCTAGCCAACTTCCTCCTCTGCGCCAACTACACCAGTATCCTCATCCTGTTGTACTTCAACAGTGACATCTTCAATTTGCATATCAGCAAGTGGACTGTAGGTGCTCCTTTCAGCACTTGCAGGGGGCGTGCAAATGGTGGAAAGAGCCACCTCTTCCCGTCCAATGCTGGGAAGGTCAGGCATCGCAACCGCCACCACACTTGGACTCTCCTTGGGGATTTGTGATATCTTCTTAGAACGCACAGTTCTTCGCTATGCTTTTGCCAGCTTAACTCGTTTGATTTTTTTTTAGCGGGAGGAGGGCTTCCATCATCATGTGAAGCTGAACCACTAGTCATGAACATAGGGAAAGACCTTAGCCGTTCCTTGCCACTCCGTGTCGTAAATGGCATATTGGCAAGTTTACGTTTCTCTTCAGATGATTTAAATGTCCCTCTACTATGACATTGGGCATCGGCCTTGGCAGACGACGTTGATGGCATGTCATTGTCTATGTCATGACTAGTGGCAGCAGCATCAGCACTAGGAGGAAGTGGTTCTTGATCTTTCCCTATTTTATTTTTATCGGAGAAAGTTTGGTCCTCCATTTATGTTATATTGATATATACGTGCGGCTAAGGCGCACACAAACACAGAAATTTTTTTATTTTTGTTTGAGACTAGTGCACTTTGTGGGTTACACCACCCTTTAACAGACAGACGCACGCTTGGCGCTGCTCCTTTGTTGATGCACGTGCAGCCACAGTGCACACAATTCACAAACACAAAAAAAAATATTTTTTTATTTTGTTTGGAGTGCCCTTTGGGGGTTAGAGCACCCTTTAACGGTCAAGCCATCCGGCCTTTTACTTATGAGACAGGCGCATGCTTGGCACTACTTTGTTGATGCACGTGCGGCTACTGCGCACACAATTCACAAACACAAAAAAATATATATATTTTTTTTTTTTGGTGTGCACTTTGGGGGTTACAGCACCCTTTAACGGTCAAGCCAGCCGGCCCTTTACCTATGACACAGGCGCTACGCTTGGCACTACTTTGTTGATGCACGTGCGGCTACTGTGCACACAATTCACAAACACAAAAAAAAATATATTTTTATTTTGTTTGGAGTGCCCTTTGGGGGTTACAGCACCCTTTAACGGACAATCCAGCCGGCCCTTTACTTATGGGACACAGGCGCACGCTTGGCGCTGCTCCTTTGTTGATGCACGTGCAGCCACAGTGCACACAATTCACAAACACAGAAAATATTTTTTTATTTTGTTTGGAGTGCACTTTGGAGGTTACAGCACCCTTTAACGGTCAAGCCAGCCGGTCCATTACTTATAACACAGGCGCACGCTTGGCACTACTTTGTTGATGCACCTGCGGCTACTGCGCACACACTTCACAAACACAGGAAAAAATATATATTTTTTTGCACTTTGGGGTAGCACCCCTGATGGACAGAGCACCCCCTGGACAACACTACAGCACGCCTTTAGGACTGGGACACTGCACAGGACTTTGGAGTGGACACAGCCCCTATGGACAACTGACTGCAACACTGACTGCACAACACATTGAGCAGAAACATGACCATCCTATACTTGAGATCCATTCACATAATGGGAGCTAGGAGGCTTGTCCCCACATTGCTGCCAGCAGGCCTTTGTCACGTCACTGAGGTTTTGTAGATTAAGGTGAGGACCCTTGGGGATAGCTTTGAAAGTAAGAAAGAAGTGGAGGCTTGAGGCCTTGATAAAACTCCTATTTATCATACCACTACTAGATGGTAGTGTATACAGTACCTGGTTGCTTGAGAATGAACAGATATACTATATTGTTTTTAGTAGAGATGTGCGCCGACCCCCGTGTTTTGGTTTTGGATCTGGATCTCCCCTGGTTTTGGATCTGTATTGGTTTGCCAAAACCTCACCTCCGTGTTTTGTTTTTGGGTTTTGGATCTGGATTTTTTCTTAAAAAAAAAAACTGATAAAATCACATAAAATGGGCCTTTTTTTGTTCCTACAGTATTAATAACCTCAATAACATTTATTTGCACTCGTTTCCAGTCAATTTTGACCACCTCACAGCTCGCAAAATTGATTTTTTTCATCTAGTTGAAGGGCCAAAAGGTTGCATCCAGCTTGCTGGCTCAAAACTGATTGATATAATTATTAATAGAGTTGAGGACAGTGCAAAGTTGATGGTTGGGATACCCTTGAGGATTGATGAATTGATAGTTGGTGCAGCCCCTGGCTGTAAAATTAATAAAAAGAAATTAATTGGTGCAGCCCCTGGCTGTAAAATTGATAATAAATTAATTAAAAAACAATTCATTGGTGCAGAGCCTGGCTATAAAATTGATAATATATAAAAAAAAAAAAAATTCATTGGTGCAGCCCCGGTCTGAATAATTAATAATAAAAAGAAATTCATTGGTGCAGCCCCTGGCTGTAAAATTGATAATAAATTAATTTAAAAACAAATCATTGGTTCCTAAACCAACCATAACATTAATTTAAAATGTCAGGCAGCAATGCCCCAACCAGCACATAATGGAAAGAAAAAAGGTGCAAGATGGAATAATCCTTGGGCCCTCCCACTCACCCTTATGTTGTATGTGAAACAGGACATTCACAGTTTAACAACCAATCATTAGGATGTTATCTCTGAAATAGTCCTCCACCATTCTGTGAATGGAGACCGTATCACACATAGTCACGGTAGACATGTCACTAGTAGGCAGTTCTCTCAGGCCCGACCAGATGTAATTTTTCGGTGAACGATCTGCATGACCAGCAGGCATTCTGTAAGGAAAATTTAGTTTTTCCCTGGCAGCTGCAGAAACTGAAGGAGGAGATGATGGCGTTTCACGTGCGGCTGCAGCAGACAATTTTTTTACCAACAGCTCTTTGCATAGTTTTAGATATCGGTCTGTTGGAAAAAAAGGTAGAACTTAAACCTACTGTAGGATCCAGAATGGTCACAAAAATATATTTTTCAGATTTCAATAGATTGATGACTCTTGGATCCTGGTGAAGTGAATCAAGGGCTTGATCCACTAGTCCGACATACCTTGCGCAATCGCTCCATTTCAGCTCCTCCTTCAGTTTCTCCAGCTGTTTTTGCAAAAGCCTGATGAGGGGAATGACCTGACTCAAGCTGGCAGTGTCTGAACTAACTTCACGTGTGGCAAGTTCAAAGGGTTTGAGAACCTTGCACAACACGGAAATTATTCTCCACTGCGCTTGAGTAAGGTGCATTCCCCCTCCACGGCCTATGTCACAGGCCGTTGTATAGCCCTGGATGGCCTTTGCTGTTCCTCCATCCGCATATAGAGGGAGGAATTCCACCAAGTTACTAATTATTGCTTCAGCTGATGGCAGGGTAAATTTAACAGTACCTGCTGGTCATGCAATCTTCAAATGTCTAAAATGTCCGGATATTTTGCGGGCCACCGAAAGCATCTCCTGCACGCCCCTGTCGTTTTTAAAAAAATGTTGCACCACCAAATTAATTGTGTGAGCAAAACATGGGACATGCTGGAATTCGCCCACACGTAATGCTTTCACAATATTGGTGGCATTGTCCGAAATCATAAATCCTGAGGAGAGTCCAAGTGGGGTAAGCCTTTTAGCAATGATTTCCCTGAGTTTCTAAGAGATTCTCAGCGGTATGCCTCTTAGTATACATTTATACAAAGAGTAGCCTGCCTCTGTATCAGCTGTCTTTTGGTAGATGTTGCTGCTGCTGTTGCTGTTGTAGGTAATACACCTACCCAGTGGGCTGTCACAGTCATGTAATCCTTAGTTTGCCCTGTCCCACTTGTCCACATATCATTGGTCAAGTGGACAGTGGGTACAACGGCATTTCTGAGGACATTAATAAGGTTTTTTTTAATGTCCTTGTACAGACTTGAAATTGCTGTTCTAGCGAAGTGGAATCTAGAAGGGATCTGGTAGCGAGGATACAGGACCTCAAATAACTGTTGAAAACCCACTGTAGTAATGGCGGATACTGGACACACATCTAATACCAGCATAGCTGTTATGGTGTCAGTAATCTGCTGTGCAACTGGGTGATTGCTGTCATACTTGTTTGCCCTTGCAAACGATTGTTTGACAGTTAATTGTTTTTTGGAGGATACACTACAAGTAGTCTTCCTCCTGGTCCCCTTCTGGGATGAAGATCCACTCACAGCAACAGCAGCAGCAACAGGCGTAGTCATAAAGGATCCTTCTGAGGAATCACGGATAGGAGAGGAGTCAATCATGCTTCGAATAACAACATTGGATGCAGCAGGACTACTCCCGATGACGAATGATGATGTTGATGATACAGGTGTTGGTGGTGGAGATCAAAGGCGCTTGGATCCCACAGAGAGGGAGCAGGTAGGTGACACTGGACTTGTTACGTTTTGAGTTTTGGAACTTGGCGACTTACACTTTGATATTTGATGAATGCGCTCCAAGTGTCGTAACAAGGAGGAGGTTCCCAGGTGGTTTAGGTCCCTCCTTCTACTCACTCTTGCTTGGCAATGGTTACATATGGCTTGACAACTGTTGTCCGGATTGGGGGTGGAAATAATTCCACACGTGAGAAGAGGATTTTTTTGTCTTTTGCCCTGGCATGACAACAATGGGCTTTGGCTTTTTCAATCCATGGGCAACAGCTGTTGCCTTACTTACACAAAGGACATCCTCGGCATCAACATCCTCATCACCAACATCTTCATCATTAACATCCTCATCATCCTTAGCGCCTTCAACTACCAAAATATCCTCCTCCTCCATGTGCAATTCCACAGAAGCATCCTCACTGACTACATCTGCAAGATGTTGACTGCCCTTCCCCACATTTACAGAGGGCACACAAATGTTGGAACTTGGAGGATCCTCCAGTAGACTAGTATTTAGGTCTGGCATACACATGGCAACCACGGACACACTTGCACTCTACTCGGGGATTTGTGATTTTGATTTTTCAGGGCACACAGTTGGTTTTCCGGAGCTGTCTTACTCTTCTTAACAACTTTCAATTTTTTAATGGTACCACCATCACTACTAATACAAGCAGAAGGGCTATCAGAACCAGCAGTCATCATAAATAAAAGCAAAGGCCTTATCCTTGCCACTTCGTGTAGTGAATGGCATATTGCCAATTTTTTGTTTATCTAAAGGCAACTTGCCTTTTGATTTTTTTTCTTTACTATAGTAAAAGTCGCTTTACCATATCCATGGCGTGACTTAAGCCTTGGGGCATGGGCCTTCATAGAGGACGAGGAAGTTGATGGCCTTGCATTATCATGATGACTGCTGGCGGCAGCTACAACATGTGGTTCTTGGCCTTGCTCTCCTGTCATGTGACAGCCCTCCATATTTTCTGCAGTCTTGAAGCAGTGTCACAAGCACCAATAGTGTAGCCAATGTTCGGGTCCAAAACTTGGGCCCAGAGCACAGATTGATGACGACTGGAGTCGGGCAGCACTGGGTTGCAATTTGCGTTGCTGTATCTTGTGCAGCTAAGCCTAACATGCACACACAGAAAAAAAATAGACAAAAGACACTTTTTTTTTTCTTTGGGTCCAGAGCACAGATTGATGACAACTGGAGTCGGGCAGCACTAGATTGCGTTGCTGTATCTTGTGCGGCAAAGCCTAACACGCACACACAGAAAAAAAATTAAAAGACAATATATATATATTTTTTTTGGGTCCATAACTTGGGCCCAGATGGACGCAGCAGACAGCACAGCACCAGCCCAGATGGATCAGTACCAGCCCAGATGGATGTAGCGGACAGCCCAGCACCAGCCCAGATGGGTCAGCAACAACACCAGCCCAGATGGACAGCAGACAGCACAGCAAGTGACAGCACCAGATGGATCAGCAGTGCACCAGTCCAGGACACAGCAGACACCACAGCACAGCACCAGCACAGGTAAGTACTACCTCTCTCAGCCCTACACTACCCACCCTTCCCTGTTCAGTTTCCACAGCCGGAGTGAAATGGCGGCCGCCACATGGTCCCTTATATACATAGAGACGAAAGCTTGCGAACCGCGAGATTTCGTCTCTATGGTTTGCCTCGGTTTGAGATCCAGGGCCGGTGGGGAAACCGAACGCACGTTCTGTTATCGCCCCGGATCTCAAAATTCGGGTGGGTTCGAATCTCTGAGATCCGAACCCGCTCATCTCTAGTTTATAGGAAAATACTCGATTGTGTGCCAGAAGCATGACAGTTATAGTTTCTTGATGATACTGTGCTCAGAACTGTATTAGTAAGCAGAGACAGACAGTACATGTGACCACAGTGAAGTGGTATGAAGCCTATAGTAACAGTGTCAGCCTGCAGGAGATGATGATACTGGAGTCCTGCACAATACTGATAGTGTAATGTAGATGGATGCACAAGCATGTAGTAGGACACCTGCTGGAATGGGTGTGAAGTGCAGAACAGTTCAGATGGTAGATGCTTCGAATGAACGTGGACTGAATGGATGCAGGAAGCACATATATGCAGGTAGCTGGTGATAGAGTCTAAGTCAGTATGCGCTATTCAGAGTGCAGATGCATTTTGTAGATGCAGGACACTGGAGGTTGAGTCAGATGCATTTTGTAGATGCAGGACACTGGAGGTTGAGTCAGATGCACTTTGTAAATGTAAGACACTGGAGTCAGATGCAGGTGCACTTTGGAAGTACAGGACACTGGAGGCTGAACTAGAACAGAGCTGAAAGCCGCTGAAGCCATGAGCCAGGAAAATGTTCTCAGGGAGAAAACTGCTGTTCTGGCAATTAGCTGGACACAGGTGATGGTTTAAATAGGGCATTCCCAGCATCAATCGGCTGAGCAGGTCATGTGAGCACAGCTGCTGGAATGCGGTTAGTAGATGCAGTCATGTGGAAATATCCAAGATGACTGAGACCATGCTCTGCCACCGCAGAAACTGATAGGAGAGTAAACAACAGGCACACAGCAGTAGTGCCAGTGCAGGTCTCAGGGATGCTAGAAGTGACCATCAAGGGAAGAGAGGACAGCGTCATGACACCACCGGACCCCGTAACTGGTGCTAAGAGCCTGATGTGTGATAGCTCTATACAACTGTGCAGTGTCTGCTGTAAGCAAAGAGCCTAAAGAGTCTCCTAATGTATGACATCAATACTACAATGGATTTGAAGCCAAGAGACAGGATTCTGAGGCTCGAAAGCTAAGTTATAAGAAGGTATAAGAGACATAAGAGATGTCTGGTTTTCCCATCATCTCTGAGGGGAAGTGAAGTGCAGATTGCCTTGTGGTGTGTGAAGATGAGGTGACTGGTGGCTTAAGACTACATTTAATAAGGAGGCTACATATTTCCTTTAGTATCACTGTATTTGCTGATAAATTACATCACTTACCCGGTTAATGAGGTCTCTGTCTCCTTTCCTGTGTTGCCTGCAGCCAAACACTGCAGGACGATATGTTAATGTCAAACGTTCATACATAGTGCTTCAACCCCGCTGGGATTCAGCAAAGCTGGGAAGGCTGAGTTTCCATTGCTGGGTTCCCACTGCTATGTACGTCGGCTGACCAATCAGTTGCACAATTTATTTCACATTTCTATGTCTGTTATGGGTGGGAAAGTATTAATAACAGGAACTGGCTGAAAGGAATATCTCCAAAACCTGCGGCTCACATGACTGTCATAGTACTGCTGGAAGAGTTGGGTAACAAGAAAATAAAAGCAAAAAATCCAGGACAACAACATTATAGTGTTACATTATAAAGCACAGATGGGGAGCCGGGGAATGGAGATGAGGACTATCTGGAGCAAACATGAAAGTTATTATTTTTATCATTCGAAAAAATTTCCTCACACATTTCTCTTTTCCTGTATGTAACTGAGAGTTTGAAAGATGATTTAGGGGCCATTTATCAATGATCACATACTCAATGAGATCTGGGCGCGATATTAGCGTCCATGATCGCAGTGTAGTATGAGATTATACTGGCCAAATGTATTAAAGAGCACCAGTAGGTCTATTCACTTCTGTGCAGGGACTCTACAGACTACTCATGCACAGCGGCCATTGCTGAGGGAGGAGTTATTTCTCCCGAACTCTCTCCTGGTAATTTTTGTGATGTGTAGCTCATTGAAGCAGGGGCGCGGAGAGGGGGGGGCAGGTACAAATTACCCGGGCCCAGGCTTGCTGGAGGGGCCCTGATCTGGCACCGCCCCCCCCTCCCTCCTACATAACAGCAGCCCAGCACACGCTGCTGTGTGCTGGGCTTCAGTGGGAGACTGCTCGCAGCAGCTGGAGCAGTCTCCTATGCCTATGGGGGGAGCGATCATGCTGATCGTGACCCCCACTGGCTGTGCGCCAGGCTGAGGGGCTCACAGTGCCCCCTCCCAGTGAAGCGGCGCTGCTAAAATGTTTTTTTTTCTGTGTTTTTTTCCTAAGGGGACGTGGCCACGCCTCCCCTGATTAGGCCACGCCCCGTCACCCGGGCCCGCCGCGGCTCTTGGCGGCCCTGCATAGAAGGCATTAGCTGCAGGGGCCAAGTTCTGGAATGCAAAGTGAATCTGACAGCATCTATGGGGCTTGTGACTACTGTCGGATATGGAGGGACTGGAGCAGATAGTGGAGATATCTGCTGTGATCCCTCCATAATACGTCTGAGGGATACTACTTATATGAGGTTATCCCCCGAAAACAGGTGTTTTTGGGGAATATGCCGCAAATATTTCATGATAAATGGGCCCCCTAATGACTATACTGATTGCAAAGATCTATTAAACCACAGGTTCTCAAACTCGGTCCTCAGGACCCCTAACAGTGCATGTTTTCCAGGTCTCCTCACAGAATCACAAGTGAAATAATTAGCTCCACCTGTGGGTCTTTTAAAATGTGTCAGTGAGTAATGAATATACTGTGTCAGTGAGTAATGAATGCACTGTTAGGGGTCCTCAGGACCCCTAACAGTGCATGTTTTCCAGGTCTCCTCACAGAATCACAAGTGAAATAATTAGCTCCACCTGTGGGTCTTTTAAAATGTGTCAGTGAGAATGCACCTGCTGGGTGACCTGGGAAATGTGAACCATACATGCCTACACTCCCGGATGTCGCGGGAGGCTCCTGATTTTTCGGGTAGCCCCTCCCCGCACCCTCGAAGGTGTAGGCAGATTTCCCACATCCTGCCCACTTCTCTGTGAAGTGGGCAGTATGGGGACCTTTGCCTAGGAATTCACGGGTACGTCGGGAGGGGGAGCTGTGCTAAAATGTTGCGAATCGCGTAATGTCGTCTACAGTTGGCCCCGCCCCATGGAGAGGTTTACAGAATCTCTTTTCCGGGCTGCTCCTGGGGAGGAGTTGTGCAAAGTCATGTGAACTGTGTGTGTGGGGTCCTGAGGACCGACTTTGATAACCCCTGTATTAAACAATAGAACCTGGAATCATACGTTCTCCATCAATTTTTGGATCCCCAAACACTATACCCGGATGTTTTTAGTTTTTCTGTGTGCAGTCCTTTCTAATGAGTACTAAATTATAATTAACTGTAAATAAATGACAGCATGTCACAGGTCCTCCAGTGCAAGGGTGCTCCTATATTTAGCCATATTATGTGTTCTACTAGAATACACACATCACAATACCGTGTCACTGAGCATGATTTAATTCAGTAGAGCTTCTATCTGAAAAGCTAAATATTAATTACAATAAAATAGTGCACAAAGCTTAATGCTAAATTGTTAGATTATAATATATGAGACCATGACCCTGTGAACGAGTCTCCACTGAACAGGTAATCAATCAGACTAAAACAAAGTGATTGCATCCTCCAATTAACGCACAATTATCTGCATTTTCCCTAGAAGTCAGCAAACCTGCATGGCCTTAATTGCCTCTCTACTTTACTGACTTTTCTACTTTTGCTGTGATGTTTTCCATTCAGTGTAAATTAGAATTTTCTTCACAAATCTTAAAGGCAATCTGTCACAATTCAGGTGACATTTGTTTTACATATTTACACTTTGAAAGTGTTCAAGAAAATTGCAGTATATACAGTATACAGGATGTAGTCAGCATCCCGCCGTCGGTGAAAATCCTGGCGCCGGAATCCCGACAGCAGTCAGAATCCCAGCTCAGGAATCCCAAAAACTGAGATCCCGACAGTAAGTATCAGGGTTAGGGTTAGGAACTAGGAGAAGGATAAGGGTTAGGCTGCAGGAGGGGAGGGTTAGGGCCAGACTGGTTCAAAATTACATCAAATTACATAGATTTTCACTGTTTAAAGAAAACCAACAAGGAATCTGACCCAAAATACTTGAGGGTGGATTTGCCAAAACTAAAACTAAAACATTTGAAAGTAATTTTGGCAAAATATAACAAAAAACACCGGGGTGCGTGCATATCTCTGTGACACACTCTCTCTGCACTATATGCTTCTGGGTGGCCATTTATAACCTACTGTAGATAGTTGTGCTACAAAATTTTGACATTTAGAATGTCAACATGGATGTTATGTTGACATGTTAAATGTCACCGTTCACAATGTAAACATAGTGCTTTCAGCTGATTTTAGCCCTAACACTAAACCGATCCTAACCCTTACCGCAGCCTAACCCTAATCCCAAACCTAACACTAAATTGATTTTAACCCTTACCACAGTCTAACCCTACTCCCAACCCTAACACTAACTCGATCCTAACCCTTACCGCAGCCTAACCCTAATCCCAACCCTAACGTTAATCCGACCCTTACCGCAGCCTAACCCTAATCCCTACCCTAACATTAACCCGATCCTAACCCTTACAGCAGCCTAACTCTAACCCGATCTTAACCCTTACCGCAGCCTAACCCTAATCCCAACCCTAACCCGAACCTAACCCTAATCCCAACCCTAACATTAACCTGAACCTAACCCTTACTGCAGCCTAACCCTAATTCCAGCCCTAACACTAACCCAACCGTAACCCTTACCGCAGCCTAACCCTAATCACAACCCTAACACCAACCCAATCCTAACCCTTACTGCAGCCTAACCCTAATCCCAGCCCTAATACAAACCTGACCCTAACCCTTACCGCAGCCTAACCCTAATCCCAGCCCTAACACTAACCGACCCTAACCCTTACTGCAGCCTAACCCTAATTCCAGCCCTAACACTAACCAGATCATAACCCTTACTGCAACCTAACCCTAATTCCAGCCCTAACACTAACCCGACCCTAACCCTTACCGCAGCCTAACCCTAATCACAACCCTAACACCAACCCAATCCTAACCCTTACTGCAGCCTAACACTAATCCCAGCCCTAACACAAACCTGACCCTAACCCTTACCGCAGCCTAACCCTAATCACAACCCTAACACCAACCCAATCCTAACCCTTACTGCAGCCTAACCCTAATCCCAGCCCTAACACAAACCTGACCCTAACCCTTACCGCAGCCTAACCCTAATCCCAGCCCTAACACAAACCCGACACTAACCCTTACCGCAGCCTAACCCTAATCGACCCTAACCCTTACTGCAGCCTAACCCTAATTCCAGCCCTAACACTAACCAGATCATAACCCTTACTGCAGCCTAACCCTAATCCCAGCCCTAACACTAACCCGACCCTAACCCTTACCGCAGCCTAACCCTAATCCCAGCCCTAACACTAACCCGACCATAACCCTTACCGCAGCCTAACCCTAATCACAACCCTAACACCAACCCAATCCTAACCCTTACTGCAGCCTAACCCTAATCCCAGCCCTAACACAAACCTGACCCTAACCCTTACCGCAGCCTAACCCTAATCCCAGCCCTAACACTAACCTGAACCTAACCCTTACCGCAGCCTAATCCTAATCCCAGCTCTAACACTAAAATGGACTGGTGACATTCACACTGTAGACATCATGACAATGTAGATGTACATGACGACATTGTAAATGTTGACATTTTGAATACCGATATTTTATCCATGTCAACTTCTGAATGCCGACATATTAACTGCATATCCTTGTATACTGTCTCTTGAGCTGAAGTCTCATACAAAAAGTGTTTTGTTTTCTTTACTTTCATAGCGAATAACCTAAAATGTGACATGTTGTTTTTCATAATGATTTACTGGCCTTATCATGAGAAAGAAAATAGGCATGCACACACACAGGAGGGGTTTCTAAGTACCCAGAAACCCCCCTGAGGGACCACATTTGTTTTTCAGATAAGGAGACAGCCTTGTCACCATCTCTGCACTGGCCATGGGCCATTCACGGCCACGATGGACCTGCCTCTCCACAGACAGAGAGCTCTGATTGGTAGAGCACTCAGCACAGGATACTGGTATGGCCGAGGGAGTTGCTATGTATGCCGAGCAGCAGCAGCAGCTCCGCTCACATGGGCTCTGGCGGTGACCTTCCTCCTCCCTTCTCTGCCCTCAGCTTTTATAAGTTTGCTGATGTTTTTGTGTGTATGTGTGTGTATGTATGCTATGTGTGTGTGTATATGTATGTATGTATGCTGTGTGTGCATGTATGTTGTGTGTGTATGTACTGTATGCATGTATGTATGCTGTGTGTATGTATGTATGTATGCCGAGTGTGTATGTATATATGTATGTATGCTGTGCAGTGGCGTAACAATTGTTTTTGGAGCCCAGGGCAAGTTTAAGAATGGCGCCCCCCCACACACAAATAAACACCCCAAAAAAGTGTGCGCGACAAAAAATGGGTGTGGTCACATGCCGAAGGGGCGTGGTCACATAACGAATGGGCGTGGCCACATGCCGAATGTGGTGTGCCGACATGACACACCACCCATTTCTAGTCACTCTGGGAACATTCCTTTCCATTCCATATGCACCTTACCTATGCGGTGGTTTCTCACAATGTGGTACCTCTGAAGAGATGTATCCTCCCTGGGACGACGGCGTCTTCAGTCGGTATTCAATATTCATGTACTATAGGTCACATCGTCTGGAAGATGCCTGTTTGTGTACGAACATTAACAAGGTCATCATTATACAACAGCGGTTCAACGAGACACCTTCCCCCTGCATCTCCCAGCCACACAATCTCCCCCTTGTGTCGTCTCTCAGCCACACCATCACCTCCCTCCCTGCATCGTCTCTCAGCACACCATCGCCTCCCCCCCTGCGTCATCTCTCAGCACGCCATCACCTCCCCCTGCGTCGTCTCTCAGCAACACCACCTCCTACCCCCCTGCGTCATCTCTCAGCACACCATCTCCCCCCCTGCATCGTCTCACAGGCACACCATCACCTCCTCCCTCTGTCATCTCTCAGCCACACCATCCCTCCCCTCCGTGTCGTCTCTCAGCACATCATCACAGATACACACACACACTGACAGACACACACTGACACAGATACACATACACACTAACACAGACACACATACACTGACAGATACACACACACACTGATACAGATACACACAGTGACATGCACACTGACACACATACACACTGATATACACACACAGTGACACGCACACTGACACACACACACACACAGTGACACGCACACTGACACATACACTCACAGATACTGACACACATACACACACACTGACACAGACACACAGTGACACGCACACTGACACACATACACACTGACACAGATACACAGTGACACACACATACACTCTGATACAGATACACACAGTGACACACACACACATACACTGACACACAGTGACACATACACTGACACAGTGACACACACACACAGACAGGGCCGCCATCGTGGGGGACTGCCGGGACTGGAATCCCGGGCCCGTACACTCAGACAGTGAGGAAGGGCCCGCCGTCCGCTCCTACACCTTCCCTCTGTGCCGGGCCCCTCAGTTGTCTGCCATGCTGCAACAGACACAGGCTGTCTCTCACTGCCTGGTCCCATACAAGCATGCTCCGTTTGGGCAGTGTTTAGCCAATTTGAGCATCTGCGCATAAGCAGGGCTGTAGCGAGGATGCTCCAGCCCAGCTTCTCTGCCCATCCAACTGCCTTCAGGTGCCGGGCGACTTACAAATATACGACTGACCGCCAGCACCTGGCTGTCCCTGTTGGCCTCCTTCCTCCGGTGATGATGACAGCGCCGCACCACCTTGGGACCCCAAGAAGACAACGGGCCAGAAGTAGGCTGGCTGCTGGAGCTCAGCTGCCCAAGTAGGAATGTTGGGGCCCGGGAGGACTGAGCAGAACCCAGACCACCCATTACCGTAGGTGCTATAAATCATTATATATATTATTTAAGGAGTGGGGTGAGGGGGGAGAAACTAATCCAACATATTTTATAACGGGAGGGGGTGAGGGGGAGAGAAACATTAAACCTATAAGGGGTGGGGGTGAAGTGTTGTTCGGACAGGGAAGAGGCTGTGTGTGTGTGTGTGTGTGTCTGTGTGTGTGTGTGTGTGTGTGTGTGTATATATATATATATATATACACACACACACACAGGATTAACCACACTGTGGTTGCCGGGCTCAATTAGGGAGTTTCCCTTCCCCTCCTCAAACACCGCCCCTCAACACACCCACCCCCATATTAGGGCTGCTCTCAGAAATTTCCCCTGGGGAGCAGGGGGCGCTGTCTATTACATCAGTCCCGGGCCCCACACTTTCTGATGGCAGCCCTGCACACAGATACACACATACAGTGACACAGATACAAACACACAGTGACACACAGACACACACACACTGACAGTGATACGCACACACACAGTTACACACATACACTGACACAGTGATACACACACACATGCTGACACACATAGTGACACACATACACTGATACAGTGATACACACACACACATGCTGACACACATAGTGACACACATACACTGACACAGTGATACACACACACACATGCTGACACACATAGTGACACACATACACTGACACAGTGATACACACACACATGCTGACACACATAGTGATACACACACACATGCTGACACACATAGTGAAACACATACACTGACACAGTGACACACACACACATGCTGACACACTGACACAGATACACACACCTTTCACACAGAATAGATGCAGCCAGCCAAGTAAAAACAAGGCTGACATCAATTGAAAGTTACCCCTCCCCCCACTGGCAGCTCGACCCCCACCAGCAAAAAAAATAATAATACTTACTTACCTGGCTGCAGTGGCTGGTCCGGAGCAGAGACAGCGCTGGGGAAGGAGATTCATCCTGGCCTCCGGCGTCAGCTCTGAATAGCAACACTGCCTGGGAGGGGCTGCGCCCTTCTGCTGCAGCTCCCCCTACAGTTCCCAGCAGCAATAGCAGGCAGTGCTCTTCACAGTAATAAAGTCATCCGGGACCTGGTGCAATGGTGGTGGGGGGGCGGTGCGGGGATGATGTCCTGGCCAGCGGCGCCCCCCTCTGCTGGGCCTGCCACGGCGCCCAGGGCACGTACCCCGCTCGCCCTGCCCTAGTTACGCCACTGAAGCTGTGTGTATGTATGCTATGTGTGTGCATATATGCTATGTGTGTGTGTATATGTATGTACTGTATGTATGTATGTATGCCGTGTGTGCATGTATGTATGTATGCTGTGTGTGTGTATGTATGCATATATGTGTGATACCCCCAAACCAGCAGTGTTTTCTCCAGCATGGGAGGGGTTAATGGGCAGGAGTTAGGACCCTGCTGATCCCCTGGAGATTGTTCTGCCAGCCTTAAGGAGGGAAACTAGAGAGACGCTGTTGGGGGTGGAGCTAGGGTTGGGACATCGAAACAAAACATTGGAAGTACTGATGTATTTTACATTGAATCCAAAACATTATTTAGATATAAACATTGGTTCTCTGGAACTGATGTTTACCGATGTTTCTGTTTTTTTATGCAAAGTCTGTACTTAAACATAAAATAGGCTAATAAACATTTAAAGTAATTGATTTACTATGTCTATCTTCATTGAAGCAAACAGAGAACATAAATGGTGCACACATACACACACAAATGGTGCAAAAAGTAGAAGGATATATGCATTTGTAAAAGTAAAACATGTTTTGTGGTGAATCAATATTTTTAAAGAAATAAAATGTGATGCATTAACTAATGAAACTTTAATCATCTCACTGCTGCTTACCATATTGCCAATAGCTGCAGCAGCCAGAAACCCCAGCACACAATCAGTATTCACTGAGAGCAGCACCAGTGACAGTGAGCCATGGGTGGGACTGTCCTATGTGCTGCTGCTAATTGGCTAACCAGAGTGTCTTTCACTCTGCCAGCCACAACCCACACCAGTAGTAACCCAGTCAGTGTGTTTTGAACACTCTTGTCTTACTTTGCGATTGACTAAAAAACATGAGAGAGTCAGCTGGCAGCCCAAAGCAGTCCTGCACCACACATTGTCACAAAAAAAAAAAACATTGGAAAAGTAGGGAAAAACATCGGGGGAGAAATCTAGCGATGGTAATGAAACATTGGATGCTAAACATTGCAGGGTTAAACATCGAACATCGAAACCATCTGACCGATGTTTCCGATGAAACATCAAATGATTCCCATGCCTAGGTGGAGCTAGAGAAGCTCAGTGAGTCCTGCACAAGACTGGGAGAGGAGCAGCACACTGAGCAGAGGCTGAGTTTCTGGGCACACGTGGTGCCTGAGGAAAGCTGCAGTAGTGGTAGGAGCTGCACTGCCTGTGAGGATCCCCAGAGACAGACTGGCACATGCTGAGAGCAGACAGAGGAAACAGCCTCCTACAGAGTCTGACAATTGTAACTGTCAGCACCAGAGAGCCTGCTATTGCTGCCAGGGACACAGTGAGTAACCAATGCAAAGACTGACAGCGAGTGACCACATAGAGAAGAGAGCTCAAGAGCTGATTGTTTCTGCAACAAGGACAATCCTAGTGCACACAAGTGCAAGACAGAACAGTTCCAGTGTGTCAGTGTACCTTCTGCATCAGTGACAGCTATCCAGGTACAGCAGCAAGCTATATTGTACCCATTGCAGTGAGGGAGACCTAATCATACTGCGAACACCACTGTACCACAGTATTTATTCTAAGTGACCACAGTTACAGGGACAGCACCCCTGCATCTCAGTATACAGCGATTACCTGCACCTCCTTTGTATTTATGTGCACCGATGAGAGCCTGTACAGGGAAGATTAAGTGACAATACCTCAAGGACACACAGAGAGGGACATTGTGCACCTTATTGGCAATTTGCAGTAAGACCTTACACCAGAGCAGTTGGGTGTAATTATACTCAGAGACATTGTATTGTAATGCGCTTAGTGTTACTGATAAGTTAAACTACAATTATTCATTGCCAGTTAGTAATAGCAAAAGTGAAACAGGTATTATAAATGTATATTGAGCAAGTTATAGTGAGCTTTGGAAAGTGATCATAAGTTAATTCAAGTAACTGTATATATTTTTGGTATTGTCGTATCCTTGCATACATTACCTTTACTCCGAACAGTACAAGCGTGACTAAGTGTCTTAGCATAATAAAATTAATGTCACTTTCCCCAAAGTGTGTTTACTCTGCTGGGTTCTTGGGGGTCTCCTGTCTCTCTGTTGTGATAGGAGGAGCCTGAAAGAGGAACTGCACTGATCTATGCCCAAGCAGGTTCCAGAAGAAAAGCAGGTACGATCCACTCACTGACATCCCACCAAATTGGGGGTGTTACATATGTATGCTGTGTGCATGTATGTATGTATGCATGTATGTATGCTGTGTGTGTGTGTGTATGTATGTATGCTGTGTGTATGTATGTATGTATGCTGTGTGTGTATGTATGTATGCTGTGTGTGTATGTATGTATGCTGTGTGTGTATGTATGTATGTATGCTGTGTGTGTGTATGCATGTATGTATGCTGTGTGCATGTATGTATGTATGCTGAGTGTGTATGTATGCTGTGTGTGTATGTATGCCGTGTGTGCATGTGTGTATGCTATGTGTGTATGTATGCATGCTGTGTGGGTGTGTATGTATGTACTGTATGTTTTATGTATGTATGTGTGTGTGTGTATGTATGCTGTGTGGGTGTGTTTGTGTACTGTATGTATGCATGCTGTGTGTAATTATGCTTATGTGTGTGTCTGTATGTATGCTGTACGTAAGCATGTGCTACGTGTGTATGCTGTGCCTAAGTATGCTAATAATTTGTGTGTATGCTGTGTGTGTGTATGTATATATATATATATATATATATATATGTGTATGGCATGGAACCCCCCACCTTAAAAATCCAATGTTTGCTGCTGATAGGGGTCCTCTACATACTGCTGGGCCTGTGAGTGTTGGGTGGAAATTAATTTTAAATACACACATGCACACACACATATACAGTATGCACACACACACACAAATATACACACATATACACACACACACACATATGTGCACACACGGGGTGATTCAAAGATGGCTGCATGTAAGCCATTGAGTATAAATGTATGAAAGTTTAACTCTGCGCAAGCATACAGGCCGCATTGCGCATGTACTGCGATGGTTACCGCACAGATGCGCAGATCAAAATGGCATCGAGAACCATGTAATTTTGATGGCCAATTTTGAGTGGTAACCAAGATGATACTGTAACTTTCAGTCACGGGTGTGTGGGTGTCGGCGACTGTGCCTAAGGAAACACTTTCGTTGCCCCCGGCTGCCAATGTCAGTTGGGCATTCTGCACCAGTCTTAGGCAAGTGCAATCTCCGATGGTCCGGCTGATGGTGCGCCGATACTGCATTTTTGTTTACATATCGGTGCAATTGCGCCTAGGATGGTAGGCGTCTCAACAGGACGCCCAACGGCCATGGCATTGCCATAAAGATGCTGAAGAGGATGCGCCAAAAGATAAAGCTGCTACTGCGACTGCGTCCACCTCTGAATCACCTCCTCCCACACACGCACATGCATGTACACATACTGTTTTCACACATACACACACACTTATACTATAGACACACATTCACACACATATACTGTATACACATATATACTGTACACACACAAACATACTGTACGCACACACACACATATACTGTACACACAAACTACACACATACTGTATACTGTGCTCACACATATACACTACGCACACAAATACTGTACACACACTCACACACATATACTGCACACACACATACATATACTGTACACACATATACACTACGCACACAAATACTGTACACACCCTCACACACATATACTGCACACACACATATATACTGTACACACATATACACTACGCACACAAATACTGTACACACACTCACACACATATACTGCACACACACATACATATACTGTACACACATATATACTGTACACACATATACACTTCGCACACAAATACTGTACACACACTCACACACATATACTGCACACACACATATATACTGTACACAAACATACAGTATGCACACTCATATACTGTACACACCCATACTATACATACACACATACTGTACATACACACATACTGTACATTCACATATACTGTACACACACATACTGTACACACACACATACTGTACACACACGTACAGATGTGTCCTCATACACCTTTCCTTTTTACTTCATTTGGCACATGATGCCATCACGGCTAAGATGCACCACGACGAGTAGCAATTATTTATATTTTCCTGCAAAAGTATTCGTATAAGGTATCAGATTAAAGTAGCAAATTTTAAGAAAAATCTCAAGGCATGGATAATACACAAATTCAAAGGCATGGCAAATTTGGTGACACGGTTCGATTTTAGGAAAGGTGTATGTGGACACATCTGTATGCTGTACACACATATACTATACATACACATACTGTACACACATATACACTACACACACAAATACTGTACACACACTCACACACATATACTGTACACATACATATATACTGTACACACTCACACACATATACTGTACACACTCACACACATATACTCAGGGCCGGATTAAGGTCTGTGGGGGCCCCAGGGCAACCAACATATGGGGGCCCCTAACTGGGGGTATGCGCAATGGGGACCTTATGCAGAGCTCCCAGTAGTGTCAGTGCCCACAGTGGTAGTGCCCCATATGCAGTGCACCCAGTAGTAGTGCCCCTTATGCAGTGCCCCCTATGCAATGCTCCCATTAGTAGTGCCCCCTGTAGTAATGCCCCCAGTAGTAATATCCCTGTATTTGTGTCCCAAATAGTAATGCCCCCTACATGTGCCCAATAGTAATGCCCCCTGTATAAATCCCCCAGTAGTAATACCCCTGTAGTTGTGCCCCCCAATAGTAATGCCCCCAGTAGTTATGCCCCCTGTAGTAGAGCCCCCAGTAGTAATGCCCCTCTATTAGTGCCCCAATACTAATGCTCCCTCTGTAGTAAAGCCCCCAATAGTAATGCCCCCTGATTAATGCCCCCAGTAGTAATACCATCCCCTCCGAGTAATGCCCCCTCCCCAGTAATAATGCCCCCCAGTAATGCCCCCAGTAGTAATGCCTCCCCCTGAGTAGTGCCCCCTGTAGTAATGCCTCCCCACCACGAATAATGCCCCAGTAGTAATGCCTCCCCCCAAGTAATGCCCCCTGTAGTAATGCCTCCCCCCCACGAATAATGCCCCAGTAGTAATGCCTCCCCCCAAGTAATGCCCCCTGTAGTAATGCCTCCCCCCCATGAATAATGCCCCAGTAGTAATGTGCCCCACCGAGATGCTCTCAGTAAGCCGCTTGCACTAAAAACAAAATATATAAAGCTCATACTTACCTTAAGCTAAGCCCCGCTTAACTGCTGCAATCCGCTCGGCTGCTCCACTGCACTATGGGAGAGACATCATGACGTCTCTCCCATAGTGCACTGCGTGAGCCGGAAGTCGGAGCTCAGGAGTGAGCTCCGTCCTCCGACTCCAGCTGCCGCTGCGGGGTGGGAGCCAGGCGCCCGCTGCTTACAATCTCAGCAGGCGTCTGGCAAATGAAGCCTCCCTGCGGTGCTGGGGTTAGGTTGGCCGGAGGAGGCGGAACTGGTTCCGTCTCCTCCGGTCCACTTTAACCCCAATAGGTGTGGGGACCCTTAACGTGTGGGGGCCCAGGGTCGATCACCCCTGTTGCCCCCCGTTAATCCGGCCCTGCAGTTACTGTACACACACTCATACATATATACTGTACACACTCACACACATATACTGTACACACATATATACTATACACATTCACACACATATACTGTACACACACACACTCACTCATATATACTACACACACTCACACACATATACTGTACACGCAAATATACTGTACACCATACTTGCCTACCCTCCCCGGAATTGCAGGAGGCTCCCGATTTTTCGGGTAACCCCCTGCACCACCAGAAGGGTATGGCACTTTTACCGCATTCCGCCTAGTTTCTACTGAAGTGGACAGAATGGGGAGAATGTTGCTGGAGATCTGCGGGTCCGTGCGTAGGCAGCGGGTTTTTATGATGCGATTCTATGAGAATTACGGCATTTAGTCCTGCCCCCTAATTAAATATGCGGTGTTTGCAGCGAATTCCCGCAAGGGGATGGGGCTTAATGACGCAACCCATATGCCCCCGTCGCCAACACCACCCACCTGCTTCTCCTCCCCAGGCTTCTCCCGGGAAGAGAATGTCAGATGTCAGTAAGTATGCTGTACACACACCTATGCTGTACCATACCTGACGACTTTATGGCTGCTTCTTCCTGGAGGGAGCAGCCAGATTGGCAGGATGGGGGGGCTTGGCCAGGACAAGGGGGAGTGGCCGGTGAGATAGAAGAGGTCGGCAGCAGCCGGGAGGATTGTCTGCCTTCCCAGGGGGCCTCCCGGGAAGGGGGGATAGGCAAGTATGTGCTGTACACATATATAATGTACACACACAGGTATACTGTACACAGTGCACACACTGTGTGCCTGATTCAGACCCGCTCGCGAGCGCTATGCGCTCGTGAGCGGGTCAATGTTTGGCCACTGCGCATGCGGGAGCCGACTCCGACGTGCGCAAGTGCGAGACCTGGCTAGCGTCGGTCGCTCCGGGTCTCGCACCAAAAGGGGGCGGCTGTCAATTTTGATCAACAGCTCACACCGTTTAGCAGGCGGGCAGGGGGGGGTGGCTGGTCAAACGGAGGCGTTCCCGACGGAGTGATGTCAGTGGTGAGCTTCCAGCTCTATTAAGAGCCAGAAGCTCACTGGGGCTTGCGGGAACAAGACTTCACCGCAAGGGTCCTGTTGGAAGTCGCGATGGTCTCGACCATCGCGACCATCACCTGGCCGCTCGCAATAGCTGTGGGTGGTCACCCACAGCTATGCGAGCGGCCAGGATGCCGCACAAACCCCCCCCCCGCAAAAAACGCCCTGATTCAGAGCGAGCGCTCTTTCAGAGCGTTCGGCTCTGAATCAGGCCCTGTGTACAGTATATCTGTACTGTACACTCACACATAAACTACACACAGACCCTCACTTACATATTGTACACACACACGCACACTGTACGCATTCTTTCTCTATTATGGGTTATTGTCTCTTTGGCTGATGATCACTATTCCTTTGATTCTTGTTTTATTTCTAAAAAAAAAAAACCCATCATAACTAGATTAGAAACTGAGAGGAGATCTAATTTAATTTGCATTGAATATCTCCACAAATGCAAGCTATAAGTCACAGCTTGGGCAGCCTTTACCTACAAAAAATAATCAGTATTACAGTGAATTTTTTATGTATAAATCACTGAGTCTTAATCGGTAGATGTTTTCACAAGAATAAAATATCACTTAAGTCTAGTCCTCTATGCCAGCATATTATTATAGGCATAGCAGTCAGGCATGTATAAATCACAAATCCATCCTATTTTTGCCGAGCACAAAATAGTACAGCTGGAATATATATGCTTATTAACGCTGCCTCTACTCGGCAGCTTATATATACAGTATAAAGTCTATCCTGATTATACGTAATAAAACAATGTAGTTCTGCATTTGGGCATTAACTGTTAGTGCCCAATAGGATTTCAATTACCAAAAACAATATAATATATACTTTCCACTAGGTACCGAAATGCATAGGCCATGTAGTGAGGGCTTTAAGTACAAGTTTTTAAAGCTATATGGCAAACGAGAAATACACTTTACCATTAGTGTAATCTTCTGTACAGCTAAATCAATGTGTTCTTTATGTTGTCCCATACATTTTATACATCTTATACATCTGAGCATCCATATGTGCTTATTGCAATTTTCAAGGCTTTTATATACTCTGTAATACTGTAGGTGTAAAAGTATTGTTAAGGGAAGTGACGTTAAGGTAATGGAATATTGGAACATTAAACAGGGTTCATAGATTAATTAAGCTTCTGTGCAGAATGAAGGTGATAATCGCCCTACCGTCTGATGTACATGGTAGCAATAAAATAACAGCCCTATGCACAGTTTTTGCCATCTGTTCATAAACACCATAAAACAGGTCTAGATAGGGGCCAATTGCCAGCCCATCACACAAACAATTAAGGCATCTAAACTCCCCTCTCAAATGACACACAAGAAACCCACCTGGACAGGAGGTGCTGCTGTCCCCAGTAGGGTAGAAGCAGCCAAACCATGTATTGGCAGTGAGAGCACCTCAAGACCTACAGCAAGACAGCTACCGATCCTTCCTGCAAACAAGTTTTTCCTCAGTAACTGCAAACGCCAACATTCTAACTTAAAGAGACACCACACCGAACATCTTGCTCCAAATCCTTCATAAGCAAAAGCAATCCTTCATCCATGAGGTGAATATCATCCGGCCTGTCAAAAATGGAAATCCTTAAAACAAATTAGAATGGCAAATAATGCTCCCTTCAAAACTTTATACACTATGGCCAACCACAGACTTGATCCTCTTCCACACTAAATCAACACCCCATACCCAATGATGTTTAACCACATAAGATGGTAAAAAACCTCGGAGAATGTGGGCCGATGAAATAAATTAGATGAAGCAAACAAAACCGGACAAATCCCAGAATCACTGCAAACCATCAGAGACACTAAACAGCTGCTTCCCACTTGGTTAATCTTGGAATGATGTATTCGACATAAAACAGAAACATCACTAACAAAAACATGAGAAATGGGGAAAGAATGAGCTGCCTACTGTACCACCCAAGAGCCACCAATTTTGAAACTCTACAGGCTCCATGAAATCCATGAAAGACCAAATGAAAAAAAATCAAAATCTCCTAAATAGAACTGCAAATGGAGTCAACTACATCAATGAGATGCCCAGAATCCGGAGTGGGGTTGGGTACGGGATGCCGGTGTTTAGGGTCACGGCGGTCAGAATACAGACTCTGGCATCCCGACAGGGTTAGGATACCGACACCTGTCGGTAAGTATCCTAACCCTACACTTAACCCTCCCTCCACGCACCCTAAATCCCCCTCTAGTGCCTAAACATAACCCTCCCCCAGTGTCTAGCCTAGTGCCTAACCGTAACCCCTAACCCTTCTCTGAGTCCTAACCCCACTACTTACTGTTGGGATGCCGACGGTCGCAATGCTGGCACCGTAATTTTTTAAGTTTGAGGATATTATCGACAGCTTTGTCCTTGTAAACAATGGACCCCTCCGGAGGAATATAGTTGAAATCCCAGCTGTCAGGATGCCACTGCTCAGAATGCCATCGCCAGAATCTTGACAGCCGGAGGGGGCCATTTTTTACAAGGACAAAGCTGTTGATAATATCCTCAATACCTCTCAAACATAAAAAATATGAAGCCCTGGATTTTCCTGCCGAATGCAAATCCCAAACGAAGGAAAGAATCAGTTGCTGACTGCTCTATCCTCTATTACTGCTGCAGTTTATGAACAATTCCATCTGCTATTCCAACCAAGTAACGTGGTAAGTCTGATATGATCTAGGTGCAAGTGCACAGTGGGCTAAGCCCTCCATGCTGGCCTGACAACCTACCAGAGCTGTTGAGGAGAAGATTCGTCCCTCTGGTGATTTGCATTCTGATTCCGATATGGTTTGGTGTCTGAGCATGGCTCTATCTGCGATTATTAGTAGCCCTGAAATGCCTTCTATATCTTCATTGGCATATCCTAAGTGAGTTAGGACTCCTGGGGTTCGCACAAGCATTGTAAGCGCATGAGCTACGCTCATGATGGTCTGTCCAGTAATCGTATCCAAGTCCACATATAGTTCCACAGATTCTAGAGTAAAACTGCTACAGTTGCTCAATGTGTAAGGCGCATCATTGATCGTGCAGCAGTAGTGTATCTGAGTAGTGAACAAGCCAAAGTGGTGCATTACGTCAACACACCTGTGTTTAAGAATATTAGGAACAGGGAATGAAGATTAGGGAATGAATTCGGAGAGGCCATTATGTGGCTGTTTTTGCTTCAAAAAGAATAGCCTCATCTATTGCTTGGGTATGCTTATTAATTTGTGGTCTGCTGTAGACAATGCAGATATTAAGGAAAAGGTCACAAACAACGTGTGAATTGGCCACATGTTTGGACCTTTCCCTTGTTGGATTGGTCCCTAAGAAAACTCCAGGGAAATTAGTCTAATAAAGCATTTGTCTTATCCTGAGGGAGTTGGGTACAGGACACCGGCTGTCAGAAACCCGATGACCACAATACTGGCTCTGGAATCCCAGCCTAATCATAACCGTCCCCCTAGTGTCTAACCCTAAACCTAACCCTAATACTCACCATGGGGATTCTGACTGTCGGGATTCTGGAGCCAGTATTCTGACCTCTGGGATCCTGATCTCCAGGATCCTGACTACATCATTCCTGAAAGCCTATCAGTTAATGATGAGGTAGGTCCCTGAAGATCTTTTCTGGGTTTGTTATATGTCTTCTGATGACGCTTTGAGCTTTTGAAATGTTTTGTGGGTTGGAGCTCTCATATGTAAGATTGATGTGGTTCAGTTGTTGCCCCTACATCCTAATCCCTTCAGGTTTTGTTATTGTTATTTGATTATTGTTGATCTATTCTCCTCAAAACTTGATTTTTTGTTTATATTTTAATCAAAGAAAAAACAAAATATATTCATATAAAAAAAATTCAATAAAATAAAGATTGTAAAAAAAGATTTGAGTGATGGTCAATTAAAAACAAAACTTGTCAGTTTAATTGCTTTAAATTAATTAGCAAATTATAATGTGAATGGTTATTTCTAGAATTTAAATGCATTATTATATTGCCACAAGGAAAATCTCTATTTCATTGCATTTATTTATACAGTTTGTTCGTGACCAAACTTCTCAGTCTGCATTTCTACACCTTTTGGTACTAGAGAATGACATCAGCTTTGTATTCAATAAATACTCTACTATAGTTTACGGTATTTTAGTTTTTTGAAATACAGTAAGCTCAGTTTTGTTAGTTCAATCACTGTATTATCTATGAATGTTATTTAGAGTGTTCATTTATTTATTACCATCCTTTTGTTAGAGATCTATAATCCAAACATCGGTACATTGATAATCTGACCTACAGTACTATATAGTAGTTGAGCTATGTATTTTATTTTCACTGTAGTTCATGCCTTTATTTTCACCTCAATTAAACCCAAGTGATACAGTTAAACAGCCGTTATTATTATTATTACATTTTATTTATAGGGCGCCGTACGTACGCTATTGTTATTAAGCACATAAATAATCTTAATCCTGTTTTGCTCAGGAGGTTACAATCATTGCGTAAATAATTGCCAAGATAGGTGGCTGTTTTGTCAGATGACTTAGGGCCTGATTCACTACGGAACGCAAATGCGAATGCAATAGCGATTACACACGCAGTTCAACGGCGTTAGTATGCTAACTCATTGCAATCGCTATGCCGCAGTTGCACTTCATAAGGACGCCCACTTTACTTTACACACAACCGTAATGTTTAGCAAGACTGCAAAAACATCGGTACAATCAAGTACCATTGCAGCCTCCTCGCACACTTGCACAAGCCCTGACCTCACTCAGAAATTCCTAACTTCATGGCATGCTATGAGTCCTCAAGCAGCGTACGGCATCGCAGTGGATAATTTATGCACGTCCCTGCACGGCATTAAAATGCACTGGCACTTCCTCTCAATCACTCTGTGGTGGGTCTGCGTAGTCACTACGATCGCAGTCCCGATCGCAGTGCTAGTTCACGCACGCGCACTGCGATACATACATTTCCCATGGAAATTTGATTGTTTCTGTGACCGGATGACCTTCCTCCCACCAAGCGGCCACAGATTAGTTTTGATCCCACTGGATCTTGGGATATTAGGAATTCCTTCTTACTGTCAGTAACCGTCTGTTACTGACTCCGCTCACTGCGCTGTAGGCGTGTAACGTCGCTGCCACCACCAAGCTCCTACACTTGGATCCGCTTATGTACAACTAAGCTTCTACCACCGGCACCTGGAACCACTTCTCCAGGGCTTCTACCGTTGGCACCTGGAACTGCCTCTGCTGAGTATGCGTAGACAAGCTGCAGCCACACCTCCTGATTGGCGTCAGCTGATCCCTCACAATGAACCAAGCCTTTCACGGTAGCTGGCAGAGGGCTTGAGATTGGAGACACTGGGCTCAATCCAAAACAGCCGGAGAACGGAATAGTGTTTGCCTTCAAAAAGACTCTTCCCCTTGCCTTAGAGGGAACAGCATACAGATGTTCAAAGCAGTACAATCTTTCTTGATGTTCGAAAAGATACACACATACACAGGGCTCATATGCCCTCTTTATATCCCATTCTTACACACAATACCACGGGGTAAATCCGCCCTGTGCTCCTTAACCAATCATGCTATCTCACAAAATATAAAAAATATTAGAGATGTGCTCCGGGCCATGTTTGCTGCTTTTGGATCTGTATCTCCTTCGTGTTTTGAATCTGAATTTGGTTTTGCAAAACCGCCCATGCGTGTTTTGGTTTTGGATCTGTAATTTTTCTAAAAGATCATAACAACAGCTGAAATCATATAATTTGGGCCTGTTTTTGTTCCTACAGTATTATTAACCTCAATAACATTTATTTCCAGTCAGATTTGACCACTTCACAGCTCACAATATTGATTTCATCCACTTTAGGCCGAAAGGTTGCACAGAGCTAGCTGGCTGACTAAGCTAAGTGACAGCAGTGGAAGTCACAAACATGTGGCAGTTCAGCTTCCAACACGGCACATCTAAGAAACAGAGTGGCACTACAGTAGCAGACAGTATGGCAGTTTAATAAACTATATGACCCCATAGAGCAGGGTTGGGGAACTTTTTTTCTGCTGAGAGCCATTTTGATATATATAACATTCACGGGCCTGGTGCAGGCCATGCCCCTCAGTGTGACGTCACACGGGGGTGGGCCACAATAGCCAGTGATTACTGTCACGTTTGGTGTCTGAGAGTTACCTGACTCAGGTGATGAACTAGATTCAGCGGAGACCAGCATGACAGGAATCACAGATGAGGTAAATAGCTCTATTGCAAAGACTTATGTGGCAGTGAGAACTGCCTTTGATGATAAATGACAGGAACTTGGAACCAGTGGAAAACTTGGAGGAACTGGACTGGGACCAGCAGGAAGACTTGCTGAGTTGAACTGGTGAACTTGGAACTTGACTCTGACTACGGACTGGAGTAGAGTGGAACGGGTAACTGAAGAACTTGGGCTTTGACTCCGGACTGGAGTGACGTGGATTGAACTGAAGTACTTGGGCTTTGACTCCGG
Organism: Taudactylus pleione; assembly: GCA_031769625.1. Classification (NCBI taxonomy): domain Eukaryota; kingdom Metazoa; phylum Chordata; class Amphibia; order Anura; family Myobatrachidae; genus Taudactylus; species Taudactylus pleione. Next base: position 4,915,102 of record JAUIMM010000521.1, read on the forward strand.
AGTGATGTGACAATGGCTAAAGGGAAATCAGGTAATGCTGAGATGAGGGCTAAACAGGGTAATCCGGAAATGCTGTGACAAAGGCTGGAACTCAGGTGCAGGCTGGATTGGGTAATTGGGAATAACAGGTTCAGGAAGGAATAGGTAGGTTTGGGAATTTAAGGTTCAGGGAGGAGTGGGTAGGTAGAAGGAGCAGGAGTTGATCCACAGCAGGAAGCAGGGCAGGGTAACATGGTGCAGGTTTGCAGGGAGCCAGGGACCAACCAGGAGCAGGGCAAGCAGCGGAGCACAAGACTAAGGTCAGGGTCACAGGAACTCACTTATAGCTGATGCTGAAACACATGAGTTGCACTGGCCTGGGAACTAGCAGGATTTCTGGATGCTCCAGGTATTGCTGTAAGCAGGACTTCTGGATTTGCCAGGTATTGTTGTAGCAGGACTTCTGGGTTTGCCAGGTATTGCTGTAAGCAGGATTTCTGGGTTTGCCAGGTATTGCTGTAAGCAGGATTTCTAGATTGCCAGGTATTGCTGTAAGCAGGATTTCTGGATTGCCAGGTATTGCTATAAGCAGGATTTCCAGATGAACTGGTCTAGGAACCAACACTTGTTGGGATACACTTGTACTCAGAAGTAGCACAAACTATACACCATGGGAAGTAACGAGATGTTCAGGCCCAGAAAGCTATCAGAGGAGGGTGTTTATGCTCTGGGTTTCGCAGGAATTGGTGGATACGGACAGGTGGTCTGGTAGTAGCACTCTGAGTGGTGGAGGCACAACATGCAGAGGGAGCAATCATCTCTGCAGTACTGAGAGTCAGAACTACACCTGCGATTCCAATCAAGGCTAGCAGTGTTCACAGACAGAGGAGGGTCCAGGTGAATAATCACTGTGGAAAGGAATGCACACAGAGATGTGCTGCAGCCAGCATGATCAGAGCAGATCTCCCAGGCAGATTACACTCACAGATCCATGAGACAGTTGGCAAGGATAAGTCTACAGGCAAAAAGGTGAAAACTAGAAAGGGTCGTGACAATTACAGCAATGCCCGGAGCATCCTCAGGATGCTTCGGGTAGCTGTAAGGGCAGCGGTGTGACCGTCTGAAGCATCCTAAGGGCGCTCCAGGTGGCACTGCTGCATAGATTCTGGCTGCAGGGTGCTCATACTGGCAGATGCGTAAGGAGATATTACCTAAAAGATTAAAAATACACCATCAAAGTCAGGGCAAATGGCAGCACCCTTGTGTGCAACTCTATAGCCCTATAGTGTGAGGAAATGGGTTGTCCCAATGGGATACGGTCATAATACCAACAGTCGGGACGCCGGTGCCGGCTTCCCGACGGTAAGTACTGGGGTTAGAGAGAGGGTTAGGGTTTAGGGGGGATAGGTTTAGGCACTAAGAGGAGTTTAGGTTTAGGCAGCGGGGAGGGAGGGTTAGGAGTAGGGGGAGGGTTAGGATACTGACCGTCAGGCAGAGCCGTAACTAGACCTTTCTACTTCAGGGTCCATAGGGTATCCACAGGATACCTTGGGGTATAGGTGTGACGTCAGTCGCAGGGCACCAAAGAGTTAAGCTTTCAGCATCCCAGGATGCACTAGGTCCCCCTCCTATACCCCGCCCCCGGGCCAAGGCACCTCAGTTTAGTTTGGTGCCCGGCCGGAGTCGGGTGCACCTGTTGGAGTGGGGGCTAGAAGAGCCCCTGAAGCTTATTCTTCATGCAGCTGTGGCTGCACAACTGGATGTACAGCATGGACAGTCAGTCCTGACGTCCATGCTGTCTTCCCTACACCCCGCCGGTACCAGAACGCCGGTACTGATCCGGGGATGCTGGTGGGCGTCTGGGGTCACAGCTAGCGGTGACCCCAGATGCTCCGGACCATGGCCGGATTCAAGGGGGACAGAGGTAAGCAGCGGGGTCCCGCGGTGGGTCCCCGCTGATCACATGGTCCTAAGTCCCCAGGCAGGGGGCTCCCTGGGGACTGGCTGCAGCGTGGAGCCAGGCGACCAACCTGCGCTTCCACTACCCCCTGGGACAGCGGACCGCAGCAGAGCGGTAGCGCTGCGGCGTCCCAGGGGTTAAATGCATGCCAGGGGAGCGCGCCTTCCCTGTCTCACAGCCGGCGCCTCCCCCGCTGCACACAGCCCTCTCTGCATGCTGCCGACTGGTCCTGTGGCAGCGCTCCTCCCCCAGGCCAGCCTCCTCTCTGCTCCTCGGCGGCCATCTTCTCCAGAACGCATGGTGAACGCTGCTGGAAGCGCTGGACGGAAGCATCGTGGTCTGGGTCCCCCCGCATACCTCTCCTCCGCTGTGGTCAGGTCTGTGTATGCAGCGCTGTGTCCTACCAGGCCCTGTGTCTGTGTAGTTGAGTGATCAGCGCTGTTAGTGCAGGAATTGTTATTTCTCTGCATTGTATGTGACTGTGCTAGCGCTGCTGCCTGTAATCTTTTCTTCATCTAAACTGTCAGCTTTATTACTGTCCCTGTTCTTTCTGCTAAAGCCCTTGCGGTGCGGTGCTGCAGGGTGGTCTCTCGCCTATTTAATACTTAATTGGTGAGAGAGGTCACATACGTGGTGCCATCATGTCTGAAAGTGATTTTCCCCTCCGGCTACAGTGTACCACGTGCAAAGTACCGTTAGCGGAGGGGGAGGGTAGCGCGGAGGGCCTTTGCCGGCAGTGTTTGTCCATGGCGCGGCCTATTACGGTTACAGTACCGGTACAGGAGCTGCCCTGGGCTTGTTTCGCTCAGGCGTTAACAGCTTTAGTGGGCCAGTTAGCTCCGCAGCCCGCGTTTACTCCGATGGGTTTGTCCCAGCAGTCTGTGGTGTCGTCACCCAGGCAGGGGTTCCCACGACAATTGGTGGTACCCCACAGTCTCCCTATTTCCCCGCTCCCGGGTTCTCAGGAGCCAGCGTGGGTTAACTCCCTGACGAGTTCTGTACAGCACTTGTCGGATGTGTTGCAAGGGGAGTCTGTGATGCGGTCTCATAAAAGGCCGGTGGCGTCTCTGTCCGCTCCTTATGAGGATGACGAAGGGACGTCTGATGATGGGGAGATTCTAGATCCTTACGATCAGGAACCTCTCCATACTAAGGACGCTGATGCTAAGTCCAAAGTATATATTCCTGGACTTATTCGGGCGGTCCGCACAGCCTTGGTGATTGAGGACGAAGTTCCCCCAGCGGCTAAATCTAAGTATGCCTTTTTCAAAGATGTGAAGGGCAATGCCACAGTCTTTCCTCTTTCGGGTCAGTTGGTGGACCATTTAGAGGAGGCGTGGAAACAACCTGGCAAAAGATACCAGCCGCAGAGACGCCTGGCGGTGGCTTATCCGTTCGCGGATAATTATTTTGCGAAGTGGGAATCCCCTCCACAGGTGGATTCTCACGTGACCCGTCTTGTCCGTAGTGCCACATTGCCGATGCCATCCATGTCCTCCCTTAAGGATGCTACGGACCGCAAGGTAGAAATCTGCCTGAAGTCCGCTTATTCCCTTGCAGGGGGGGCAGCACGGCCGGCTATGGCCATTTGCTGGGTTGCCAGAGCGATGGAGCGCTGGGCGGATTCATTAGAGGCTTCTTTTGAATCCGACTGTCCGGCCGATCAGGCGGAGTTGATTGGCAATCTCCGTGATTCGGCCACCTACATCAACGAGGCGGCTCTAGACATTAGTACTCTGGTGTCTAGAATTTCTTCAGCAGCGGTAGCTGCTCGTCGCACCTTGTGGCTGCGATCCTGGAAGGCGGACGCAGATTCCAAGAAAGGTCTGGAAGCGTTGCCGTTTACCGGAGAAGTTCTCTTCGGTCCGGATCTGGATAAGATTGTGGCCACGCTGGCAGCAGCCAAATCTGCCTGTCTCCCGTCGGCCGCTGCTCCTTCTGGTTCGGGACCATCGTCCTTTCGGTCATCTAGGGCCCAGGGCAGGCCCAAACCACAGTCGTTTCCTCGACAGGCTGGCCCTAAGAAATCGGTCAAGCCCCGGAAGCAGGCATGGAGTACCAGACGTCCGGCCCCCAAGCCAGATGACAAGCCTGCGGCCTGACGGTCCGGGCCTCCCTTTGGGGGATCCCAGGGTGGGAGGCCGCCTGCTACAGTTCGCCCAGTGTTGGTCGACCACTACGACAGACACTTGGGTTCTGGAGGTGGTTTCTCACGGATACGCCCTCTCCTTCCGGCGCAGACCCCCGGCTCGCTTCTTCACCACGGGTCTCCCATCAGACCGGAACAAGGCTACGGAGCTGCGGAAGGTATTGCACACTATGCTCCAGGCTGGAGTTATAGTGGCGGTTCCATTCTCCCAGAGGGGCCAGGGTTTCTATTCAAATCTATTTTTGGTACAGAAACCCAATGGGTCATATCGTCCGATTCTCAACCTCAAAGCACTCAACAAGTCTTTGCGGGTCCCGAAGTTTCGGATGGAGACCCTACGGTCCATCATTCTGGTGCTGGAACCTGGGGACTACTTGGTGTCATTGGACATACAGGACGCTTACCTGCATGTCCCTATTCTTTGGCGCCATCAACAGTTCCTCAGGTTCGCAATCAGCAGCGACCACTTCCAGTTTCGGGCGTTACCTTTTGGCCTGGCAACAGCACCACGTGTTTTCACCAAGGTGATGGCGGTCATGGCGGCTTCTCTGCGGCTGCAGGGAGTCCGCATGTTGCCGTATTTGGACGACCTGTTATTGGTGGCAGGATCTCCAGAGCTCCTGTTACGCCACTTGGACCTGACCATTGCACTGCTGCAACGGCGCGGCTGGCTAATCAACTGGCAGAAGTCCACTCTAATCCCGTCTCGGAGGATTCTGCATCTTGGAGCCTTATTGGACTCGGGACAGCAAAGGATCTTCGTGACGGAGGACAAGATCTCTGCTTTACAGTCAAGGGTGCGCAGTTGTCTGCACAGCCGCCGGGTGTCCTTACACTCGGCGATGAGGTTACTGGGCTCCATGGTGTCGGTGTTCGACATGGTGGAATACGCCCAGTTTCACTCCAGACCTCTGCAGCACCTGATCCTGTCCAAGTGGAACGGGCTGACTCAGTCTCTGAAGTCCCAGACGATTGTGCTCACCCAGGAGGTTCGCCTGTCCCTTACGTGGTGGTTACAGACGACCCACCTCAACAAGGGACGTCCGTTCTGGGTTCCAAATTGGGTCCTGTTGACAACGGACGCCAGTCTTCGGGGCTGGGGAGCAGTTTCGGGTCCACACTTGTTCCAGGGCAGGTGGACGCCGACAGAAGCGGAGCTTCCAATAAATATCTTGGAACTCCGTGCGGTCTTCAATGCTCTCCAGCAGGCACAGCGGTTTCTCCAGGGTCGCCCGGTGCAGGTCCAGTCGGACAACGCTACCACCGTGGCCTACATAAACAGGCAAGGAGGAACTCGCAGTCGGGCGGCTCTCGTAGAGGTCTCTCGGATCCTGGTTTGGGCAGAGCGCAATCTTCCGGCCATATCAGCGGTCTTCATCCCGGGAGTGCTCAATTGGGAGGCGGACTTTCTAAGTCGCCAGGACGTTCATCCGGGGGAATGGTCCCTGCACCCGGACGTTTTTCAACTACTGGTGGACAGGTGGGGTCTTCCAGAAATCGACCTCATGGCGTCCCGGCACAACAACAAGTTGCCGGTGTACGGGTCTCGCACAAGAGACGAAGGGGCGTCTCTGGTGGATGCTCTGTCCGTCCGGTGGACGTTCCGGTTCGCATACCTGTTCCCTCCGGTCTCCCTTCTTCCACGGGTAATCCGGAAATTCAAACAGGAAGGAGGGACGCTCCTGTTGATAGCTCCCGCGTGGCCCAGACGGCACTGGTTCTCAGACCTTCAGGGTCTGTCCGTGGACATTCCTCTGCGGTTGCCGCTACGACCGGACCTTCTGTCTCAGGGTCCTTGCCTTCACCCGGACCTGACTCGGCTGTCTTTGACGGCGTGGCTGTTGAGACGGCCATGCTGAGGTCCCGGGGGTTTTCCAGCTCTGTGGTGCGTACCATGTTGCGAGCTCGGAAACCGTCTTCCGCGAGGATATACCATCGCGTGTGGCATACGTTCTTCCAGTGGTGTCGACCGAGAGGTTATGCACCGCGGGAGTTTCGTCTGTCTCGGATTCTCGCCTTCCTGCAAGCGGGACTAGATCATGGGCTTCGCCTTGCTTCTTTGAAGGTACAGGTTTCGGCCCTATCTGTCTGGTTTCACCATAGGATTGCTACAATCCCGGATGTGCGCACCTTTATGCAGGGTGTTCTCCGCATTCAGCCGCCCTTTGTTCCACCTGTGGCGCCTTGGGATTTGGCTGTGGTCCTGAGGGCTCTCCAAGGACCGCCGTTTGAACCACTGGGCTCAGTGGATCTTAAATGGCTAACAGCTAAGACTGTTTTCCTTCTGGCCATTGCTTCGGCCAGACGTGTTTCTGAGTTAGGGGCTCTTTCTTGTAGACCCCCTTTCTTGGTTTTTTATGGGAACAGGGCAGTGCTCCGCACTCGGCCCGAGTTTCTTCCCAAAGTTGTTTCCCAGTTTCATATTAACGAGGAAATAGTTGTTCCGGCCTTTAACTCACCGGGTCTTTCCGTGGGTGAGGCCTCTTTGGATGTTGTGCGGGCCTTAAGGACTTATGTTGACCGCACTTCTTCGTTTAGGAAGTCGGACGCTTTGTTTGTCCTCTTTGGCTTCCGTAAAAAGGGTTGGCCTGCTTCAAAGCAAACTTTGGCAGCCTGGATCCGTATGGCTATTTCTGAAGCTTATCTTCATGAAGGCCTACCGGTCCCTCCTTCTCTGAAGGCTCATTCCACTAGGTCTGTGGGTCCTTCGTGGGCAGCTCGACGTGGTGCCTCGGCAGTTCAGATCTGCAAGGCTGCTACGTGGTCTTCTGTCCATACCTTCGTGAGGTATTACAGGTTTGACACCTTCGCCTCTCAGGATGCTTCCTTCGGGCGGCGGATTCTCCTTTCTGCACAGGAGCGTCCCCACCCTTAAAGGATACTGCTTTGGGACATCCCCAAGGTATCCTGTGGATACCCTATGGACCCTGAAGTAGAAAATATGAGATATGGTAAGAACTTACCCTTGTTATCTCTATTTCTACGAAGTCCATAGGGTTCCACAGGACTCCCGCCCTGTCGCACCTGTGCTGCAGATGGGCTTTGCTCTGGTCACCGGTTTTCCGTCTCCCTCTGGTGAGAATGTGATTCTTGTATGTGTCCAGATCTTTGTTCTCTCTCTTCCTTCTCCTCCTCCGGCCTATGGCTTGGTAACTAACTGAGGTGCCTTGGCCCGGGGGCGGGGTATAGGAGGGGGACCTAGTGCATCCTGGGAGGCTGAAAGCTTAACTCTTTGGTGCCCTGCGACTGACGTCACACCTATACCCCAAGGTATCCTGTGGAACCCTATGGACTTCGTAGAAATAGAGATAACAAGGGTAAGTTCTTACCATATCTCATATTTTTGGTGCCCTGTGCCAGAGAAAGCATTGGCGCCCCATCTCCCCTATTTTTTAAATAGGGACATAAGATAGTGCACCTAAAAAAGGACCATGGCCTCACGTGGAAGGGCCAGAGAAGAGATAGGGGAGGCCAGGAGATGCTGGGGATAAAAGAAGAGGAAGTTACAAGTGAGAATGATAATAAACCGAAAACTGACAGGCCCTAACAGCACCCCCTGCCCTGCGGTGCCCTGTGCCATGGCACTGGTCGCGCTACCCTAGTTACGGCCCTGCCGACAGGTGTCGGTATCCTAACCCTGTCAGGATGTCGGTGTCAGGATTCTGAGGGCTGGTATCCCATACCCAACCCGTCCCAACATGGTCTGAGCGAGGAAAGAGGCACTTAGTAGAGATAGGAGGCAATGCGCTGTATTCATAGGCAGAATGACCCTTACAGTCAGAACACAATGATAGAAGTGGGACAGATTATAGCTGGCGACTTTGCTTCTTTCCCTTTTTATTTTAAATAATAATTAAAATGTCTTTTCGCACCAAACACTGCCCAGCGCAGACAAATGCCAGCCCTGGCCCAAGGCATTTAATATGGGATCGGCTCTCCCCCACCCCAGCGTGCTCCTTATCCATATCATCAGTCACCCCAGCATACCCCTTGTCCATATCATAAGTTTTTTTTTTTTTATTCCTGTTAGTAATAAAGAGATTTTTGTTATATTTGAAATAGTATTTAGCCTAAAGCTGGCCACACGCTAGACCGACTTACATCCAACTAGTTGATTGGTTGGAATGAAAATCTGGTAAGGTATGAAAGCAAATGACAATCAGCAATTTGCTCCCAAACGCCAGAAAATTGATAAAAACTGTTTGAACAAATTGTTTAGATCAAACATTTAACAAACTTTCTGACGACCATTTCCATCTGTTTTCTGGCATTTAGGAGCAAATTGCTGATCATCAGTTACTCCCATACGTTACCAGATTTTCATTCCAACCAATCAACTAGTTGGAAGGTTGGATGAAAGTTGGTCTAGTGTGTGGCAAGCTTTAGGGCCTTATTCAGGTTGGTTTGCAAGGACACAGCCGGTTGATTTTTGCGCTCTGCGCATGCATATGCATCGCAGTGTGTGTGTGCGAACAGGCCGCTGCAATCGTGAAGCGGTCGCTGCGAGCATGCAGTCATTGGAAGTGGGCGGGTTTACACAGTGATGGGCGTCTTGGTATAGTGCTGTGGTTGCAGTGCGATTGCATTCATTAGCATATTTTCACAGCTAGCGGGTGCAAGTGAATGAAGCCGTGCGATCTGTGCTGAATCAGGCCCTTCGTTCGCCCTTCACGATCATTGGACTCTCAAGATAACCCGTCCCCTGGCACACCACCATTCATTGTAATGATGTACCCTTGCTAAACTTTGTCTACATGTAAATGCCCCATCATTGCCCCCCCTCAGAGAAGATGCAAATGAGTTGACTCTGACTTTCCCATAGTTGCGTCTGGAACTTCCACAATAGATCCCGAAAAAACAAGCGAGATCTGCCCGCCGCAATACTAATCTGCTTTCATCTCTGCATTAGCCGCATTTAACACTTGACAGACTGGGTCATTCATGTTCTAAGATGCTGCAGAAGGGGCATTAACAATAATGTCAATGAAGCTAATTGTGGCAATATCTAAGACAAATTGTAGTATTTATAGTGGCCTTTTAATATGTAGATATGATATAATTCAATCTACTACTTTGCGGGAGTTCATTCAAGGTCTTTGCCTCTACTATACAAAGAAATCGACGGTCAGTATTTCATCATTAAACACGGCTCTGATGAAACAGTCAGCTACACCCATGAAACGCGCATCAAGCACTTTATCCCTGGACTTACACGCTGATACCAGTGGAAATTTATTGAAGATCGATTAAAGATCTACTTACTGCACAGGATTACTTACACACACACACACACACACACACACACACACACACACACACACACACACACACACACACACACATCTTATTCCATTTTGTTGTGACTTTCATTTTTATATAAAAAGAAAGAAGAAATTCCTTTTTTGGGGCACTCAATGTAAAGTATAATTGGTATGTAAAGATAATAGGTGCTAAAATATAACCTTTATTATGTTCATTTACGAAAAAAGAGGGGGGAGGAAACCTCCTCAGACTACGAGAAATAACCAGTCTGCACTTAGTTACAACATATTTCTATATCATTCAAAACGTTTTTAATCAAGAAAGATTATTTTGTAATGAATCATGAAGCATATTCTCATACAGCTCTCAATGAGCAATAACCAATAATAAAGGTGAACATTTTGTGGCGAATAATATTACCATCATTCGTTACTCAAATGTATCAAACAACAAAGGAGAGAACACAATGTAAGTAAATTGCCTTCTATACATCATTCATATAATATGTACCGCCTTATTATCATTTAAAGAGATGTGATACCCCAACAGGTATACTGTATTGGTGCAGTTTGGTGTCACTTAATCCTACCAGATTTGAGCGAGTGCTTTAGTTCCATTTCTGTTGACAGAGAGGTAGGGAGGGACTACAAGCACAGATTGACAGTAGTGTGGTCTCAATTAAAGGTTACAATTTATTAAACGGATAACATTTCACAATGGGTCACAATCAGCAAATCACAAGTTACAATATTCTTCCGTCACATCTACTAAAAAAACACACTTACACTACAATTAAAGTTTTATTAAACGGGAACTCTGGAAGGGTAGGATACCCTTTTCCTCAGAAATCACAGGAACCTGGAGAAACTGTGGGATTTGAATGGATTAGTGCAACAATGTAAGAACCACAAGGTTATTTATTTAATTTATTTATTTATTACCCTGTAAGATACTATGGGCCGTATTCAATTAGAAGCAAAAAGTCTGTTTTGGCGATACTTTTTTGCCGATGACGTCATTTTCGCCTGTTTCAACTTATCCCCGTATTCAATTGTAGCATTTTTTCACCGGCGCGATAACGCAATGCAATGTAATAGGTGAAAAGTTTCGCCTATAAATACCTGGCGGAAAAAAGTGCAGAATTGGGGTTTCGGGGTGCAGAGGTGCGGGAACCACCCTGTACCCTTTGTACACCCGCCTTGATGCAAATTGTGTAAAAAAAAATGCAAAAAAATACACAAAGGACACCCCAAAAAAGCACTTTGAAAAAAGTGGGCGAAAAAAATTCAAAGAGGGGGTACAAAAACTAGCGAAATAGCCTTTGGGGGGGGGGTCTGCAAGTATGGGAGAGGTGTATTTTGGATTGCAGGTGCTTGCTGAAGGTGCGTTTTTAGCGCTATTTAATGCTTGACTTTAGCAAATTTAAAATATACTTGCACCCATTTTCATGTACCCCAAAATTGATGGGAATACTTATTTTCCGCCCAAAAAGTTGCAAAATGCTATTCTTCACCACTTGCTGAAAGATGCTATATAGCACCTATTGAGACCATTTAAAACCCCAAATAGCTTTAGCAGGGCTATTCGGGGGTACCCATAGTGAACCCCCATGTCTGAGCATCTTTTGGGGGGTGTCAGGCTGATTCCCCCCCCAATTTTTTTTTTTCCGCTCATTTCATTTTCGACGGGTCCCGTTGTCGCTGATTTGGAATTGAATGCTTTGAATACTTTTTTGCAGGCAAAACCCCTGATGGCGGCGAGAAGTCCGGCCTCGGACTTTTCGCTCCAAATTGAATATGGGCCTATGTAGCCTTTCTCCTTTGGTAATGCTGACATTAATTATAAGTGTTTGAAGGACTAGCAATATAGTCACCTTTTGTAGCAATAGAGGGAAATTTTAGTTGCAATTACTAGTGTCTCTCTTTCTAGCAGACCTCCTTTTTACCAACTATGCTTTCCTTATAGAAGAGTCTAGAACTTTGGTTATTGGCTGAGGGGAATCGGTATGAATTACTTGCGTCCGGCGGTTCAAATCCCGACAGCAGCTAGCCGACATGGCTGAAAATCCCGATCGTCCCCAGGTAAGTATCAACTAACCTAACCCCTCTAACCCTCCTTAGGGGTTCCTAACCCTAACCTTCCCCCAGTGCCTAACCCTAATCCCCCCTCTAAGTGCCTAAACCTAGCCCCCCCTTCCCCGCCGCCTAAACCTAAGTCCCCCGGGGGGGTGCCTAACCCTAAGCGCCCCCTGGGGCTGCCTAACGTTCCATTCCTTTAGCCTAACCCTAACCTCCCGGGGCAAGAACCCTAAACCTAACCCTTCCCCCCCCCCCGCGGCTGTCCGCAGCGGCGGCCGGGATCACTTTGATTGGGATGCCGGCTTCACTACTGCATACTGGCTGTGGGCTTATACATTGGCAGTCTTCCCTGAGCTGAGGAGAATCCTGGCTGACCCAAGAAGAACAGCAGACCCTCCAACATGACCCATTCTGTAACACCCCCTCACACTGGGTATACATCAAAATGGGGTTTCTAGGTTCTTTCTTATGTACAGAGAGGTAAAGAGGTGAGTAAGCCAACTTTAGATAATTATAGTTGGTATTTTATTACAATAAAGTGATCATAACATGTCAATTTGCATTTTAGCAATGAGAGTTACAAGTTCAACTACTATTGCAATTCACAAGAATAACACAACAAATTATAGTTTATTATTCAGGAACACAGCCTCCTTGCAATCGATAAAGATTCCTCTCCTCCTGCTGGTTCTAAAGGATTAATACATGCAATACTTTTCCTATAACAGATTATTTTATATGCTTACAAACAAACCGTAGTGACATTGAATAACAATCTTCAATAGTCTACCAGTATGCTAACTATTTTCCTAAGCTTTTCTGGCCAGAAAACTAATAGTTCACAAATTAATCTATCCCTTAAGTCCTGTTGGTGTACACTGCGTTGCCCGGGTTGTTAGATGCTAGCACTGACTTTAAACTAGAGATGAGCGGGTTCAGATTTACTCTGTTTTACTCGGATTTACTCGGATCTCAAACGGCATTTTATTGGCTATCGGCTATCACGTGTTTTGGATAGCCAATAAAATAAATCCGAACTAATCCGAACTTGCGGTAAAATGGCGATAAGAACCGAGTAAATCCGAACCTGCACATCTCTACTTTAAACTGTCATTAATAAATGGTCTCTCCACTTACAGTAGATTAAATCAACCAAGCTGAACTTGCTCCTATGACAATTGTCTCTCCTTATTAATCCTGGCTGGTGGACTTGCTAGTTTTGTTATGATTTAGCAGGGCTATGGGCACTCAACTGTACTTCCAAAAGTTACTTATGTTGCAAGTTGGCACTTACAGATGGACTTTGTTGTATCGGGATACCTGCCGTCTCTTTTGTGCTACAAATGTAATCACCGTTATGGAGACCTCTGGAGCCTGACAACGTACTCTATTTTATTTCTGTATTATAGGTAGGCTCTGCAGTTAGTTTACACTGGCTCCCTTCTACAAGCGACTTCTTTAATAAGGTAAGTCCTGAGTACTGAGAGTCAGCAGGTTATTAGTTTATGGTCACCTGACAGCGTAAATAGTTCCCTGCACTGCTGAAGGAGGTTAGCGCTAATGGGTGGCAGTTCATATGGGGCAACGGAGTTAAACTAATTGCTGATACAGCAGCTGTTGGTCGGCAACTGTAATGGGCGTGTGTGTGAGGAGGTCTCTTTACCACCCGGTAACACTCCCGATCGTGCCCGTCTCCTCTCCCTCCTTGTTGTGGAGCCGCTCACCACCCTCAGCCGCGCACAATCACCTTGCCTTTGCCTTTGGGCCTGCCTCCAAGACTCCGCCTCAGCCGCACCTCCTCCCGACGGAGTTTCCGCTTCCAGCTGACGCTGTCTCAAAACTGCCGCTAGATGCACCACTCGACTGCCGGCTCATCTACAATCACCTTCAGCCACCTCAGGTAACAGCCAGCGTGTCGGGACACTCTTTTGTCACCGATGCCTCCGGAACAACTCTCTCTCAGCGGCGCCACCACCAACGTCCCTGAGGTACGGGCCCCTTAGCACAGGAGCTCTGCACCATTTAACTGCCTCAGACAACGAACCAACTGTCAGTCGTGAAGCCCCTTATATCTCCTTCCTCCGGGTACCCTGCACGCTCCGGCGTCTCTCCTGCCAGGGCCGCGTGCTGCAGCCAGTGTTTAAATGTCAGCTGGCCATTTTCTCCATAAGGTGCAGGGCTCCCCTCAAAGGTCCAATGGTCTAGGCCCTGCCTCGTGCCCACCATTACTACCAGTTTAGAACCAGTTGGAAAGGCCACAGTCCCACGGGAGAAAACAGGGCACAGTCCCGGGCACAAGCACAACATACAGAAACACAATATCAACATCTATATAACAAAACACAGGCAGCATTATTTCCCAGCAAGGCAGGGGTATCTCAACATAAAGAGTACTAATGAGTGGTACTCCCAGGACTCGGGGTACCCCAATTCCGTTAGATACAAAATGCTCTGCCTTTGGACTTCCCTCTTAATTTATGATTGCAGACACCTTTCTCATCAGTTAACTAGTTCAACACAGGGACTGCAATACTAAATTATTTGGGAAATCCAGGAGCAGAGCATTTTGTACCTGCTGGGAGGAGTCATGTTGGAGGGTAGGGAACAGTAGCTGCTGCTGAGTGGACCTAGGCATTTAGTACTACAGCGGGGAGGTGGGACTATAGTGCAGGGTTGTGTTGGGCAATTTAGTTATTGCAGACCCCTCTCGCTGACTCCGGCTGCCCTGTAGCCAGTGTCTGCCTTTGCTCCCTCCGTCTGGTTCCCACAGCTGGCCTGTTGCTTACTGTGCCGCCCACTAGGCAGGTCCGCGGCTCTCACAGGGACACAGCTCCAAAGCTGCCAATCATCATATAGCACCGAAGGTCACTGAATAGATTCAGAGGACAGGGGATGCCTTAGCACAGATCCCCCCTGTATCCAGACTCCCTCCGGACTCCCTCTAACTGTCCAACTCAGCCCCCTGCAGCTGGTTCCAGCAGGTTCTGAGTCATGTGACCTGCGGCTAACTCACCATTGGTCCGGCAGCTGGGCTTTTTATAACCTCGCTCCAGTCCCTTGGAATAAACATATTTTTGCCCATAATATTGGGTTAAACTATATACAAATGCTTACACAGGGTGCTAAATATCATACAGGAGAAATACTGTAAGTATGGCAAAAACAACAGACCAGCAATATTTCCAGACATTGGAATCTGCTTATGTACCCTTTTTACACATAAATATATATGTTTCTTAGGGCACTCTTACACAGGTGGTATACCCAGGTTCTGGGGTACCACAGAGAGTCCTAGCACTTAACACTCGTTTGAATCAGTGACAGTGCAGAGGCCAGATTCTCTGCGGGAGTGTTGCCAGTACGGAGGGAAGATATCTGAGTGTGTGTCGCCTGGAGGTCTCCTATTGTTGTAAGTGGTCATGTCCCACACACACAGCATGACCAGGGGGATACTCAGGGCGCACGTTTCGCCTCGTGGGCTTGTTCACCTGAAGCATTACATAATATGGTACACACTCATGATACGGTGGACACTGGAATGCCTCGATGATATGCTGTCAGGTTATATTTTCAAAATGTAAATGATTGGCTTATGCTGCTAAGCAAACACGCAGTATATTTTTTCTACCAAGACAGATCTAATAAGCTGCTTGTAACTTTAGTAGACTCACTGTGACACCCCGAGGAGCATTCGCCTTATCTATGTTTGATACAGAACTATGTTATGTTTAAAGATCAAGCTCTTAATAAAATATAATTAAGAGGTTTTTTGAAGTGTACCAGTGTCTTTATCACCTGGAGATACCGGATATATTGGATTCAAACGAGCGTTAAGTGCTAGGACTCTCTTTAAATGATAATAAGGAGGAACATATTATATGATTGATGTATAGAAGGCAATTTACTTACATTGTGTTCTCTCCTTCGTTGTTTGTTTGATACATTTCAGTAACGATTCATGGTAATATTATTCTCCACCAAATTTTCTCCTTTATTATCGGTTATTGCTCATTGAGAGCTGTATGAGTATATGTTCATGATTCATCACAAAATAATCTTTTTTGATTAAAAACTTTTTCAATGATATAGGAATATATTGTAACTAAGGGCAGACTGGCCAATTCTCGGAGTCTGCGGAGGTTTCCCCCCCCCCCCTTTTATTCTTAAATGAACATAATAAAGGTTATAATTTAGCACCTATTATCTTTACATACCAATTATACTTTACATTTAATGAGCGCCCCAAAAAAGGAATTTCTTCTTTCTTTTTTTTTAGCTCTAGCTAAAAAATTTTTGATTAACTATATTATCAGGGGTATTCAATATGGGAGTGAAAAGTCCGTGCTGGACTTTTCGCTCCACATCGGAGATTTTCCTGGGATAAAGTATCGGGCGCGCGCCCGCTTTATCCCCGTATTCAATATAACACGAGAACCTGCGAAGTGGGATCTGCGAAAAAAAAAGAAATTTACCTGGAATAAATTGTAGGACCCCCCTAAAACTGTAAAAACATGGGGGATCACTATGGGTACCCCCGTTATAGCCTGCAAATGAAAGTCGGGGATTTAAATAGCCGCAGCAGGTGTTTTTTTCCCGACATTGAAGAAGTGTTGCAGAAGAGCATTTAGGTTATTTTTTTTTTTTTTTTAAGTGGTCCCATCAAATTTGGGGTACATGAAAATGGGTACTAGCATATTTTTATGTCCCTAAAGTAATTTAAAAAAAATTCTGCAACTATGCACCTGCTGCTAATAATCTATTCTAGAATACACCTGCCGCATACTTGCAGAATAGCCCTGAACCTATTTCCCTATTATTAAACACTTTTTTCCTCTTTTTTTTTTTCACACCAATTTTTAAATTCATTTTTTGGGGTGTCCCTATTTTTTTAAAAAACTTTTTTTTACACAGTTATTTTTAAAATGTCATTCCCAGGGGTGCAGGCTATTATTTTAAGCCTGCGCCCCTAAACCCCAATTCTGCACTTTTTTTCGCCACCTATTCAGTGGTGAAAAGTTATCCCCGTTTTTTTTCAAAGACTTTTCGAACCTGTGAAAAGTCTTTGAAATTGAATATGGTGTAAAACCAAAACCCGGTGTGAAAACATCGCAAAAACTGAGTTTTCGCTCCATATTGAATACCCCTGTATATTTTTTTACATTGAGTAATTAGTGATGAATCGCACAATAAGTTGGTTCAATATTGGTACTTATACACAGGGGCGTTTCTAGAGAGGAGAGGGCCCGTATGCAGTCTCCGTCACAGGCCACCCTCCTCTCAAACTGGCGGGCGGCAGCGCACTGAGCGCAGCTCGGCCAGCGCCGCACTGATAGATGCTGGGCACTAAAGTGTGCCCAGAGTCTATAGCGCATGCGCAGGTCACCGGGTAAATGGCCACGGTGGCCATTTTCCCTTGTACTGCGCATGCGCAAAACGACGGGAAAATGGCCGCAGCGGCCATTTTCAAGACGTTTTTACAGCGCTGACACCGGCGCCGACGTGGGACTCCAGAGAGGTAAATGCTATATGTCAGCTAAAATTCAATTTGATATGTTTTGATCTTTAGTATAAAATGGAGAAAGAATTCTTTTTACCATGACAATGGATGTTCCAAAACAGTGATTCACATTTGGAAGGAGAAATCCAATTTTATCACAATTAGGTTACAATTAGGTTATATTCGGATTTTAATCAATGATCTTGTACAGTTTTTATAGGATGTACACTATATGTTCCTTTGGGGTCGATTTACTAAGCAGTGTTAGGAGATAAAGTGAACAGTGATAAGGTACCAGCCAATCAGCTCCCAACTGTCATTTTTCAAACACAGCCCGTGACATGGCAGTTAGGAGCTGATTGGCTGGTACCTTATCTCTGTTCACTTTATCTCCTAACATAGCTTAGTAAATAGACCCCTGTATTCTTATTTTACCTGCGTCATATGGTTTCCACTTCCACATGATATAATTCAAGTCATCAATCAGCAGATGTGTTATGCAGTCACAAAAATATGTTACTTTTGCATGTTTTCCCTTAAAAAATATATTTAAAGATTTGCTATTTAGATTCCCTTACTTTGGGCTTAATTAAGAGATGGACACGAATCACACAGCTGCGGCACCAACACTGCTGAGGATACCCCAATAAAGTGGCCATGATTCTTCACATTACCGGGTGGACGATGAAATGCTACCGGCAGCTGCAGCTGAGCTGCGTCCGTGTCGTGATGCAGCCCCACACCAACCCGCAAAGCCACCTCCAGTCCCAGCAGTCCACAATGAGACTCTGCCTGTTATTGGCACAGCCAGCCGTCACTATCTGTGACTGCCCTCTGATTGGGTGGAGGCTGCTGCTGCTCCCGCCCTGAGTGTGGGAGCTCGTGGCTGCGGGAGTTGGATGCTGCAGAGCTCACAGGGGAGCAGGAGGAGTGGCTGCCAGACCCCCACTCCACCGCTGCCACGAGGACCCCGCTGTCCTCGGCTACTGCACTAGTCTCCCTGGCACTTTCAAATATGTTTTGGGGGGTGAGATATTCCCTTGCTGCCCCCCCATTCTGACCGCCTTGCTAATGCATCCTGCTGGCTTCTCTGATTCATTGCTGCATCCAAAGATGCAGCATCGAGTCGTCTGTGTGAACATCGGTCATCTGAGTAGCCCCCAGCTTGCTCAGGAAGCCTGTGGAATTCATGCTGCTGAAGCCAGTGAAGCTACGATTCAGTGCGCCCAGAAAGCGGGGGCCACACTCCTCCTTATTCTGCAACGCTGCCTGTCGCCGCTCCGC
Organism: Taudactylus pleione; assembly: GCA_031769625.1. Lineage (NCBI taxonomy): Eukaryota > Metazoa > Chordata > Amphibia > Anura > Myobatrachidae > Taudactylus > Taudactylus pleione. The sequence continues at coordinate 4,933,311 of JAUIMM010000521.1, forward strand.
ACCCAAATGCCCGCAGCCTGTCAATCAGACAGTGGAGCCCAGGGCACTGCGAGCGTTCCTGCAGAACGAGATCTGTACATGCGCAGCGCTGCATCTGCGCAGATCTCACGCCATCTGAGATGTACGTGACCATCGGTTTTGCGTCCATCTCTGAATGAGGTTCTATGTTTCATAGAGGTCATGAAAAAAAGAAAGGAAAAAAAATTGTCAGCAACATTTCTGTTTCCACTCTGACCGTGCGATTTCCTCTACACAACAGGCCAGGTGGTGGCACTAATGTTACAATAGAGAGAATTGGATGTTTCTGTCCCTAAATATCCTGAAAACTAATGAAGATTTTGTGTATGAAGGTCTAGGTGCTGCTAATTTTAGATATGCTGAGAAAAAAAAACGTATTATATACTGAGAACTTGTTCATTTACTTTATTTTACCATGGTAAGAGGTGTGAATCCACAGCAATCCAATATAACAATAGAATAAAATACAAAAGTGTTTTGAAAGCTAAGCAGTTCCTCCGCTAAGGCATCGGGGTTTGTGTAACCCTCTATTTCTTTCTGTCTATCGAAAAAAACAAAAACATACAGCCATTAATGCAAAAATATTTTGCAGCTGGTTTAAACTGCAGATCGATACAGGATGGCTTAAATAATCCATGTTTATTAAAGGCTATCATGAAGATAAAACGTGTGTGGTTTGTTTCACTGCTAAGTAAAAAGCAACACATTTTGTTCCTAATTGAAAAAGCAATGGGCAAATATCGGCATAGAGCAAAAGCTCACTCTTTAATGCATTTTAGATGGTACTGCATTATACATTTCATAGTGTGTACAGTAGGGGGCATATTTACTAAAGTGAAAGTTTTTAGAAGTGGAGATGTTGCCCATCGCAACCAATCAGGAATGATCATCTGTACCAAAAAAATATCACTTATATCGCTTTTACACTTAAATCCCGGGTCTGACCCGGAGGTTGGAACAGGGGGCCTAATTCAGACCGGTCGATGTTAGTCCAGTGCGCATGCGCACGACGGAGGCGGCTCCATCTGCGCATGCGCGAAACCCGGATAGCGACGGGCAAGCCGTCGCTATGGGTCTCGCTACAAAGGGGGCGTGCTGTCGATGTTGAGTGACAGCACGCCCCCTTTGGTGGGTGTCCCGGGGGCGTGGCTGGCCAGACGGAGGTGTTCCCATGGGAACGCCTACCGTCTGGGGCTGGCCCCACTGACATCGCAAGTGATGTCAGTGGGAGTGCTTTCAGCTCTGATAGAGCCAAAAGCACTCCAGGGCTTGCGGCAACGAGACCCTACCACAAGGGTCTCGTCGCAAGCCCGATGGTCGCGAAAATACCGTGATAAGGCTCCGAAGGGACAGAGCTTTATCGCAATGAAGAGCTTTATTGTAGTAAATCCCTGTGATATTGCCTGAACTCGCAATGTGAATTCAGTCGTTAATATCACACTACAATCTGCATTCAATATGCGGATTGTAGTAAATAGAGCCCATTGAGAGAGAATGTCTCTTATTTAGATCTGTTACCTATTAGCCCCTTATTTCTCAGCAACAATCTTTTGTGAAAGATTATTGGTGGTTAGTTCATTGCCGGGCAAATGTACAGTATGGCTTAATATTTTGCCCCTGTATTATTCCCCAGGTGCAGTCCTTCCTGCCAGCACTGGGTAGGCATTTTTGCCCTTGTATAATATGTGTATGGAAAATTATGTAGCCGTGTTAACAAATCAACGCGGAATATGAACTGCGATTATTAGTGTGTTAGATGGGCCATTCGTAAGCACCACATTTGCCGTATTTCAGTTTATGTTTGTAACACGTGAGTAATCAGGTACGTTTGTGTCTTAGATGTTTACGCTACTTTCTGTAGTATTGAATGCACTTCTACATATACGCAATAGATTCCCCACCAGTATTACATTTGCTTTATTTCATCCATCATACATCTCGGGTTGCCTTTTTTTTCACTTAGATTTATTGTGATAGCTCTGGTTTGTTGATGTTCAATATTGTAAAGCATCATGTTTCAAGTTATACTGCTGACAAAATTAGAGATGTGCACTGACCCCAGTTTTTTGGTTTTGGATCTGAATTCATCTTTGTGATTTGGTTTTTGTTTTGGATCTGGGGTTTTTATTTTAATCTGATAAAAGTTTTTAGAAATAGATAAAAGTCATGTAATTTGTGCTATCCTAAACCCAAAATTCAGATTTAAAATCCGAATTCCGAATCGCAGAAAGATCAGAACAGCAACTCAGATCAGTCTGGATTCACGAAACTCAGATTTCTTCAGACCAAACCGCACATCTCTAGACAAAATACTTGAATTACTGTAACATGACAACCGCATTGGTATACTGACATAGACATTGTCCGGTCCACATATACTGTAGTTTGTTGACATATTGAGTGGCAGAAAACTGACTACATCCCAGATTTAAGGCACAGATTGCTGAGTTTCCTATTTGTGTTGTATTTTGGATCTTGGACACTTCATTACTGCCATGGACTGCACTGTAACAGGATTGAAGCATGAGGAATCACCTATGGACAGTGTTATAACGTATTTTGTCTCCTTTTTCCCCCTGCATGCAAATCTAAGCTGCTAACATTACAAAGTACATTTTAGTGTTTTAACTCTCTACAGTCCATAAGTTGAGAATGCATTTTGCGATCTTCTCACCGATGATACCGGAAAGCTGTTGAAACAGAGTAGATCAGTACAACACCAAACACGGTTTGCTTATTATGTACTAAGTATTAAGAAAAAATCGTGCGCTCTTATTGTATAAGCAGCTGTCTATTAAGTATATCAGAAAAAAGACTGAAAACCTATGTAGCAAGACCTCAAATAGACGTGCTTGTATTTGAGACAGATCACATGTATCTGTACCATAGGTGTTCTTAAACTGTTACACTTAAGATACACTGTGACCACTGTGTCTCTGCAATGGTAAACTGTTTGTACTTATGATACAATGTAACCACTGTGTCCCTGCAATGTTGAACTATGGCAGTGGAATGGAAAATGCATGAACAGTGTGATAAAATGAAAATGACAATGAACTGACAAAAATATATATACAAAAAGACCGGCAATATCTGACAACCTGTTTGTGAAATATAAAACATAAATGGTAAGATGTTTAAAGCTCTTATGGTGAATATATGTCAGTAGGGAGTCCCGTATTGTAGAAAGTAAGGCGTCCGGAGCACCGGTGAACTCACCCTAACTGTCCCTGATAGCGACAGGATCAGCAATGGACAGGTAGCTGGCAGGACGAGTGCGATCTGCTGCACACTGTAAGACTCCTGCTGGTACTTGGCCGAGATGGGCTTTCCCCCTGTCTTCTAGCGTTGCGCCAAAATCTGGAAACCTCTTCCTCGTGCGCTCCCGCTTCCTCTGTATGATGACGTCAATACGGTGTCCCGTTTGCACCAACGCGTTTCGTCACACTAGTGACTTTTTCAAGGTGTCTGAGGTGTGGTGTTCGTCTTGCTTAAATCCCCAAGGGAATGTTCTAATTGGTTCCATGCTTGTTTTTACAATTAGAGGCTTAAATCCGTATAGTACGGATATTTAAACTGTATGAAATTTTTAAAAGTAATAATCTTTATTGGTAAATATAAGTAAAAATAAGTATAAGTAAAATATATCCACAATTAATCTGGATAATAAAATGAATTGAATGAAAAGCTATAAATCATATCTTCCATTCCTTGTTTACTCAATTAAATGCTACAGTATGTACAAATTAATGCCTGGTCTTTAAAAATATATTAAAAAAATTAAAAGAAATGATTAATTTAAAAAATATATTAATTAAAAAAAAATATATAAAAAATATATCAAGTATAAATATGTATGTAAAAATCTTGTGCATGGGATACAAATAAAATGCCTATGGCATATGTAATAAGAAGTAGACTGTGTTCATGCACCTGGTTAGTGCTAATTCTGGACCTAATTCAGATTTTCAGAAAAGCTCACCAAATCGAAATCTATATTAAGACCTCTAGGGTGGAGGGTTCCCATATTATAAATCCATTCTGTTTCCTGCTTGGATATTTTTTCTGTATAGTTTCCTCCCCTCCAATCCTTCTCTATTTTTCTGATTGCTAGATATTTGAGACCTCTTGGGTTCTTCTGATGGTGTAGTAAAAAATGATTTGACACACTGTGTGCTGTGTATCCTTTTTTGATATTATTAATATGTTCTCCTATTCTTGTTTTGAGTTTCCTGATGGTGCGACCAATATATTGTAGACCACAGGGACATTTCAGTAAGTAAACTACACCTTCTGTGTTGCAGCAAAGGTACTGTTTGATCTCAAATTCTGTGTTTCGGGAATTAGTATGAAATTTGGTAATCATTTTGGTGCTGTTATTTCCAGTGTCTTTGCATGTCTTACAATTCAGACAGAAATGAAATCCTTTCTGTGATAATGTGGAAGAAGATTTTTTTGGCGGTATAATGTTAGCATGTTTTGAAGTGTTTCTGCTATTCTATAGATTATCTTTGGCCTATTAGAGATTTAGTTCTTTGTTTCAGAATCTAGGTGAAGGAGATGCCAATGTTTCTTTATGCTCTCTTCCAATGCTTTAGTGTAGCTGTTATACCTTGTAATAAATAAGACATTGTCCGGATTTTCCTTTTTCTTGTTGTTGTATCGTAATAAGTCATCTCTTTTCAATTTTTCTATTTTCTTCAGACTACTGTCTATCTGTTTTTCTGTATATTCCCTTTCTAAAAACCTTTGTTTTAAAGTTTCACTTTGTACTTTGAATTCTTTATTTTTTGTACAGTTCCTTTTGATCCTCTGGAACTGTCCACCTGGAATATTTCCAATCCACTTGGGATGGATATGTATTACAGTCAACTTTTTTGAAAAAGGTTCGTGTGTGTATGGTGTTTTCTTCTATATATTCTTCAAGATCTAGAAATTGTATGGACTCCTTGCTAAAATTGTGCGTGAATTCCAGATTCACATCATTCTTATTAAGGTATTCCAAAAATTCTGTCAGGGTGTCTTCATCTCCTTCCCAAATGAAAATTATGTCATCTATGCATCTTTTCCAGTGTTTCAAATGTTCTTGGTAACGATTATTCTGCCAAATTTTATCGTCCTCCCATTTGGCCACAAAAAGATTCGCGTAACTCGGTGCGAAACGACTGCCCATTGCTGTGCCGGTTACTTGTTTAAAAAACTGGTCCTGATACCAAAAATAATTGTGGTTGAGTATAAGCTCTATACTGCTCATAATGAAATTTATTTGTGAATTAAGGAGATCCGATTTGTGATTCAAGTAATGATAAGTATGGGCACAACCGTCAGCATGGCGTATGCAGGTATATAGTGATTTGACGTCACAAGTTGCTAAATAAAAGGAGTCCTTCCAGGTAATATTTTTGAGATCTTGTAGTACTGTAGTGGTGTCCTTAGTATAACTCCTTTGTTGGGTCACCAATGGCTGTAAGAATATGTCCACATAGCCCGAAAGGTTTGAAGTCAGGGATTGTATCCCGGACACTATTGGTCGGCCTGGAGGGTTTAATGGATCTTTGTGTAATTTGGGCAACTGGTAAAATACAGGTATTCTTGGAATATCGTTGTTCAAGTATTCAAATTCTTTTCTGCTTAAGATGCCCAAACTCAGTCCTTCTTCCAAGTGTTCATTTAATTCCCTTTTAAACATTTCCATAGGATCATATTCTAATTTCTCATATGTTGTGTCGTCTGATAGAGAACACAGGAGGGAGCTCCGTCGTGCGCATGCGCGAAACCCGACGAGCGAAGGACTTTCCTTCGCTCGGAGTGTCTCATCAAAGGGGGCGTGCTGTCAATGGTGACTGACAGCACGCCCCCTTTGGTGGGCGTTCCGGGGGCGTGCCTGCCAGACATCACCATCACTAGTGATGTCAGTGGGAGTGATTTTGGCTCTGATAGAGCCAAAATCACTCCTGGCCTTGCGGTTGAAAAACCCAACCGCAGGCTTTTGCTCGCAGTTTCGATGGTCGCGATGGTCAAGACCATCGCGACCATCATCCTGCACGCTCGTATATGCTGTGGGTGGTGACACACAGCTATAGGAGCATCCAGGAGGACGCTCCATATTAATGGAGGTGGGCCCTGATTCAGAGCGAGCGCTCTGGTCAGAGCGTCCGGCTCTGAATCAGGGCCTTAATCTCTAATAGGCCAAAGATAATCTATAGAAGAGCAGAAACACTTCAAAACATGCTAACAGCTAGCTGTATACCACCAAAAAAATCTTCTTCCACATTATCACAGAAAGGATTTCATTTCTGTCTGAATTGTAAGACATGCAAAGACACTGGAAATAACAGCACCAAAATGATTACCAAATTTCATTCTAATTCCCGAAACACAGAACTTGAGATCAAACAGTACCTTTGCTGCAACACAGAAGGTGTAGTTTACTTACTGGAATGTCCCTGTGGTCTCCAATATATTGGTCGTACCATCAGGAAACTCAAAACAAGAATAGGAGAACATATTAATAATATCAAAAAAGGATACACAGCACACAGTGTTTCGAATCATTTTTTACTACACCATCAGAAGAACCCAAGAGGTCTCAAATTTCTAGCAATCAGTAAAATAGAGAAGGATTGGAGGGGAGGAAACTATACAGAAAAAATATCCAAGCAGGAAACAGAATGGATTTATAATATGGGAACCCTCCACCCCAGAGGTCTTAATATAGATTTCGATTTGGGAGCTTTTTTGAAAATCTGAATTAGGTCCAGAATTAGCACTAACCAGGTGCATGAACACAGTCTACTTCTTATTACATATGACATAGGCATTTTATTTGTATCCCATGCACAAGATTTTTACATACATATTTATACTTGATATATTTTTTATATATATTTTTTTTAATTAATATATTTTTTTAATTGATAATTTCTTTTAATTTTTTAAATATATTTTTAAAGACCAGGCATTAATTTGTACATACTGTAGCGTTTAATTGAGTAAACAAGGAATGGTCAGATATGATTTATAGCTTTTCATTCAATTCATTTTATTATCCAGATTAATTGTGGATATATTTTACTTATACTTATTTTTACTTATATTTACCAATAAAGATTATTACTTTTAAAAATTTCATACAGTTTAAATATCCGTACTATACGGATTTAAGCCTCTAATTGTGGAAACAAGCATGGAACCAATTAGAACATTCCCTTGGGGATTTAAGCAAGACGAACACCACACCTCAGACACCTTGAAAAAGTCACAAAACGCGTTGGTACAAACGGGACCCCGTATTGACGTCATCATACAGAGGAAGCGGGAGCGCACGAGGAAGAGGATTCCAGATTTCGGCGCAACGCAAGAAGACAGGGGGAAAGCCCATCTTGGCCAAGTACCAGCAGGAGTCTTACAGTGTGCAGCGGATCGCACTCGTCCTGCCAGCTACCTGTCCATTGCTGATCCTGTCGCTATCAGGGACAGTTAGGGTGAGTTCACCAGTGCTCCGGACGCCTTACTTTCTACAATACAGGACTCCCTACTGACATATATTCACCATAAGAGCTTTAAACATCTTACCATTTATGTTTTATATTTCACATACAGGTTGTCAGATATTGCCGGTCTTTTTGTATATATATTTTTGTCAGTTCATTGTCATTTTCATTTTATCACACTGTTCATGCATTTTCCATCCCACGGCCATAGTTCAACATTGCAGAGACACAGTGGTTACATTGTATCATAAGTACAAACAGTTTACCATTGCAGAGACACAGTGGTCACAGTGTATCTTAAATGTAACAGTTTAAGAACACTTACGGTACAGATACATGTGATCTGTCTCAAATACAAGCGCATCTATTTGAGGTCTTATTATGTACTAAACCTTAGATATTAAATAGTCTTTATTTCACAACATTAGTAATAAATGAATACACTTTGAATATTACACTTTGAAGCTATGGAACCTTTTATGTGAGTGTGCAGTGGGTAAGTCTATCTATGATGGATAACATATATATATACACATATCATACCCTTCCAACACATGTTTATTTTAAAACTACTATGCAAGGGTTATGAGCGGTGAGCTTCACACTCAAACATGATGGAGACCCCCAACTAAATGCTGGTGCCATCCCATCTGACAGTGAATTCAAAAGTTCTCTTCTGCCTATTTTAGGATACCTGTGTCAGTTCTTCTCAAGCAGATTTCTTACCATTGTTCATTCAGATTTCAATTGCCACAGCTATACCTGTCCACATGTGCGGTCTCTCCATTTACATGCAAAAACACCCACAGTATCCTGGTGTATTGTTTTTCTAATTACTTTTCTCAGGAAGCTGTTTTACTAAAGTCTGCATGAATACTGTGTTGTTATGGTATTTTTTTTATGCAAGGTTGTCAGAGTATGGTTTCTGGAAGGATTATTAAAACATTGCCATTTGTACTGAGCTCGTGAGTTGTAACTTAAAATGGCGCTGGGCGGCCATTCGCAAAATGGCGTCGTGCAAATCTAATTTTTAAGATGGAGTCTTGTTGCCATTCGCAAGTTGGCATCGTTCCAAGCTAATTTTATACTGATTCTGTCTCAGCCACTAAACCAGTTTCGACAACAGAGGGCCTGATTCAGCTTTGGGAATAGAGTGAGAATTAGCACTTAAATGTGTACCTGGACAAACCATGTTGCAATGCAAGAGGTGTAAATACATAACATTTTTTGCATGTACTGTAAATACTGGCTGCTTTTGTATGTAGCCCACAAATACTGCACAGCTTTATTATTACACTGCACTTTAGATGTCAGTTTGGACACGCCCCTCCAAACATAAATCTCTCTGCACATTTTAAATCTGCCCCACCTGCAGTGCAGCATGGTTTCACCAAGATGATCAGTTAAGTGCTAAATCACACTCTGCTTCCAAAGCTGAATCAGGCCCAGAGTCACTAGATTAAAGTTTTATCCTTTCTTTATCTAGTACTTGCAGGCATAGGCCCACATTATACTTTGCTATAAACCCTATGAGATCGCATGCTCACGATCCATCCACACACAAAAACCCATCAGCATACAGTATTATACAGATTCAGTGACATAGCTGCAAGGATTGGGACTGGTTGATAAACAGTGAACACTAGTAGAAACTGGGTTAGAAAGAAGCCAGTTATCAAAAGTACATTAACTGCATAAGGAAACATAGACCTGACGTTCCATACTCAATCTAACTCTACTGTACAGTAGGTATATGTCACTCATCTCCAATAATTATGGGGCTTCAAGGGAGTTTAATTGTTTTTACCTCCTAAGAAGAGCCTAACTGCATTGTGGTTCTTTAAGGTTTTTTACACATTGTTACCATCTTATGGATTACCTCTCATCTTTCACTAGGCAGCACTTTGTTTAGTCATTTGTTGAGGTGTATGTATTTTGGAGGTGTAATGCATTGGGGTGTTAAAGGATGGAACACTGGGTTTAAACTTTACATGTGGAGTCATGGATCTGAGTCAAGTGGTTTACATTGGGCAATGGAGTATCAATGCCCAGGGGGGCTTTGTGCAGTGCCATCCCCTTCTTTGTGTAGCAAGGGCCCCTCTTTAGCTTCTACAGGGCGCCATCTTCCCAGTGATAGTCAAGAAGGTGGCACATGCACATGGGGCTGCTTAGACATCAGACAGGTCTCTGTACTAGAGGGGCTGTAGCAAAACGTGAAGGCTGTGCACCACTTTACATCCTTTTCCCTATGAAACACTGAACATGGGCCATTGCTCCACCACTTAAGATTACCTGGGCCCCCTCCAGACAGACCTGGGCCCAGGTCTATACTCCACCCCCGTTTCAGCACCCCTGCATGCGCAGAAGACAGCATAGGCTCTGGCAGTCACGCCAGTGTCTTAGCTATCACTGCACAGTGTAGATGAGTGGTTCGGTTTCGCTGAAAACTGAACACACCCGAACTATGGGGTTCTGAGTGAAACTGAGCCCTAGCTCAGGTCACTTTGGGATTCCAAGAAGAACCAAGTTCCAACTTTGATCTTCTGGACAAGTTCGGAACTTGGTTCAGAAACCTGGATCTCGTGTATTTTGGATTGCATTTAAGTTCCTCTCTTGTGATTTCAGGTGCTGTGAGGGTATCAAAATTGCCTGGAAATGAATGGTAATGATGTTATAATACTGTAGGAACAAAAACATCTCTACTGCAGAGCACCATCTTTAGAAGATATCACCCACAATATGGCACGTTCAGCAGTATACATAGGAAGGTGGATCTGCTGTGAGGTTTGTTACGAATGCAAGGTGTGTGGTGCAGGCCCCCCTTGGACCCATGTGGATGGTACACCATGCACTCATAGATTAAACCCTGGTGCCACTGAGTGTGTTAAAGGGTGCAACATTAGGTTCATCCTTTAATGTTACCTGATAAACACGGATCTGGTAAGTGCAATTTGTTGACAAAACTCAAACAGGAAAAAGTTATTCAAATAGAATGAAACAACAAACCAAGTAGTCATTTCAATCCTTAGTGGGAACTTCAATCACATGCATTTAATTGTAAAGTTATATTGCTCTCTTTTATGCTACTGAAAAATCCTCAACAATTAAAAGCTGGCAAAAAAAAACATTGCAAATAATTGCTACAGAAAACTGTGTAAGCTACTTAAAAAAAAAACATTATTTATAAAATCAGTATTTTAGATACAAATTCCTCTCCCTGTCCCAGCCTATATAGCCTGAGGTAGTTCCCATGGCAGCAGGAGGACAATGCGCATGAGGATCCTGTATTGGGATGGAAATCAGCTCTAGGCTAGTCAGTCATGGCTTGTTGCCATTAAGAAAAAAATGGAGAGTGCTGGACAGAGGTAAATGTTTTAATAGTCACTGACAATGAACATGACAAAATAAAAAACTAAAAATATAGTCATAAAAGTGCAATATAAATCATGAGTCCCAGATCAAACAGACCACCTGAAAAACCTCTCAATGAGGGATCAACATATGATATAGCAAAACATGCATCAATCAGCAGTGGTAAGCAAATAGTTAATGACAAAGCATAGCATGCATTCCACGATGAACTTAGAAAAGCGTTAGTACATCAAGCTGGTTAGTAGACATGGGCTTGCATGCAATATTTCATAGCAGCTGATAGAGAGCAATGGCTCAATAGAATGAGGAAATGGAGACCTCATGTAAATGTCAATTGACAGTGGGATCTTACCACCTGATATGCAAACTGTGTGCCGGCGTCCCGGCAAATATCCAAGTGGCGTCTGTCCTGCTTGTAGAGGCTGCAAATGATGTGGACAGTCTGCTGTCCAGAAGGGGAAGAATGTGTGCGCTGCCTGCTGCCCGCTGTGAAGCCAAGCGGCACAAGGGAACCAGGGACGGAGGACTGAGGTGTAGATGTCCACTCCGTGTGTATGTGTCCCGGTGGCTAGATGCGGCAGCGTGTCCATCTGTCTGCTCACCAGAACGATGGAAACAGAACCAGCTGGGAAGGAGCGTGCAGCCAATCGGGTGATGTCTGAGTGTGGGATTCAAGGGAAACACTGACGCGTTTCTAGGCCAATAGGAAGGGCCGTTTCATCAGAGGTGGCTGGCGTCACCAAAACATTCTCTATTTATACTGATCAGTAATAAGTTAAATGGTAACACATGAAATAATTAAAATCAGTTAGCTTGTTAGCTCATGCTTGTCACTGGGATAGATAAGACATTAAGAGAACTTAGTAAATTATTACAAAATAAAATACAACAATATATAAATGTAAATAAATTTCATAATAAAAAACGAAAACCTAAAAAAAATGATTAAATATAGATTAAATATATAAGCTTCAATAGATGAACAGAGAATCCTAATGGTTTTATAATCACATGGATTAATAAATTATATTAGTATATTATTAACTCAATACCATTGATAATAACAATCATATTGTTGCCAATAGAGACATGATTTTATAAAATATTCATACATTATTCATAAAGAAATTGTTATAAATAATAAAAAAATAAAAAAATAAAATAAAATGAATTACGAAGATAAATATAATATAAATATAAAAATGTTATATCAATAAAAATAAGCAAATTGAAAAAAGAAATAGAAAATGAAATATAATGGTGTATATCAAGTAGATTAATGAACCACAAATAACCTAAAAATAAATATAAGTAACTAATCGGATATATGAAATCAATTAATAATCATATCAATATATAGAGAGAATCTAAGTGAACCTATGGGTGTAGTCAGAACTATACCCAACTATTCACATCTAACTGAGATATGTGTATAGCAAGATGAACACCACTCTCGCTGCACATCATTACTAATTCAAACAAATGAATAAGACCTATTCTGTTGGACCTAGCATGGTCACTGAATAAAAGTACAAAATACAAAAAATAATATCAATAGTATTAGATGACAGAGACCACAGAAGAGAGACGATGTAAATGTATGGGACTAATAAAAAAGCATAAAACTAATAAAAAACATATGATATATACATTGATGGAACTGTCTAAAGAGGGGTCCGGAATGAAACCGATGGGGAACCAAAGTGTCGCTATCTGGTCTACTATAGAATATAATATACTGTATCATATATAAAAAAGGGGGGATTGGTTATGTATGAATTTAAAGATGATTTAATTCAACTGTGTCATTCAGACCGAAAGGTGTCAGAGTCTCCAACTGGAATATCCAGAAGGCTTCTCTTCTACATAACCTACGAAACCTATCACCTCCTCTTGGTGTATTGCCATTAGTAACAGTGAAAGCTGAAGTATAGGGATCCCCTGCCATTATGGGATCAAACACAGCTTTAACACTCTTCTTACCATCTCTGGTCTGTGGGTGGTATGGTAATGAGGAATCTTGAGACTCCCGGAGTGTGTTACACACGGTGATTCCTTATAAAGTGTCCATAACACTCTGGGCCTGATTCACACCCGCTCGCGAGCGAAGGACGCTCGCAAGCGGGTCGATGGTGGCCGAATGCGCATGCGCACGATGGAGGGAGCTCTGTCGTGCGCATGCGCGAGACCCGGCGAGCGACGAGGAATTCGTCGCTCGGGGTCTTGCACCAAAGGGGGCGTGCTGTCGTTGGTGAGTGACAGCACGCCCCCTTTGGTGGGCGTGCCGGGGGCGTGGCTGCCAGACGGAGGCGTTCCCATGGAACGCCTACCGTCTGAGTCCGGCCCCACTGACATCACTAGTGATGTCAGTGGGAGTGATTTTGGCTCTGATAGAGCCAAAATCACTCCAGGGCTTGCGGTCACCGAGACCCTACCGCAGGGTCTCGTCGCAAGCCCGATGGTCACGATGGTTTTGACCATCGCGACCATCATCATGGACGCTCGCATAGCTGTGGGTGATAACCCACAGCTATGCGAGCGTCCAAGAGGCCGCTCCATTTTTAGGGAGGAGGGCCCTGATTCAGAGCGAGCGCTCTGGTAAGAGCGTTCGGCTCTGAATCAGGCCCTCTATTCCTTAGATGTTACAATTAGTAATAAATTGTAAATAAAATGCAGACACGATTAGAAAAGAAACTTTTATTAAAATAAAGACTCCACAAAACCTTGTTCAAGAATATATTTAACAAGAGTAAGAGTATTTGGACCTTGTTTTTCAAGATGACCTTCTTCTTGTAATCCAATTAGAATTCATGGTGTAATCCAATTGGAGTTCACGGTGTAATCCAAGGGGAAAAAAAATAATCCAATAGGAAATGTTATCCTCAATTAGTATTCCAATGGATCTTCTATTATTCTATAACTTCAATTGAAATAAATGGTCCATTAGAATAATTGGGCCAATGTCATGACTTACGTACACTGATGGTTAAACTACTTGAGTTAACAGTGGGTGTTTTCTAGTGTGCTAACAGTACATATTTGAATTTACTGAAATATAACAAGCAGTATGCAAGCAAACAATTATGCAATTGCTGTAGACACATAGAACAGAAGGGTGTTCATTATTATACGCCTGCTTGCATGTTTGATATTGTATTAAAAATGCTTACAACATAATTATAATAACAGCAGAAATTGACAAGAAAATTTGATAAAACTTAGGGCCTGATTCAGAGCTGCTCGCAAGCGGCTGATCGTTCCGAGCGATGTTCGCACATCTGCGCATGCGAATGGGTTGTAATGCGCATGCGCCAACAAGTCAGTGCGGTCGGAAATCGTGTGCTCGCAAAGTAGCGAATGCCTGCTAATTTGAGTGACAGGATGAGGCATTTGTGGGTGGTAACAGGGGAAGGTGCTTGAAAACGGGGAGTGGAGATCCGAACGCAGGCGTGCCAAATGGTCAAAACGGGCGTTTTAAGGGTGTGCATAATTAACAAAGCAGCGTCATCGACCACGTCACTTGGTTGTCTTTTAGCCTGAACTGCTTGCATGATTGCAGTAGGAAAATGCTACCACAAGAATAGCGAGCAGTTCATACGCCTTTCAATGTACTCGATTAATCTAATAAATAGCGGAGATGACGTATGATGCGAGCGGCCAAGGGGCGTCTTTACAAAATAGCGAGCGCATATTTCGGACGCTCGCTCGTCATAGAGGCGTCAACAGACCGCAAAGAGCGAGAGCTCAATTTAAATATCCAGCCCCTTTTTCTGAACGAGCGTCCGCAAATAGCGTCCGGCTCTGAATCAGGCCCTTAGTCCCTTTGAATTAAATCTAGAAATGCCTGGTACCCATGGAAGGATAATGTAATATATAACAGAAATATATTAATGACAGATTATATAACATTATGTCCATGTATACATTTATTTATCTAATCTAAAGGCTATTCATACATTTTCATTTAGTTTGCTTTCATGTTGTGTATTTCTGTGTATTGTATTATTTATAATCACAAGTATTGTTTAAATGTTGTTTGTTGATTTCCCCTTAGTCTATTGATTTTTATGTGAAAGTTCTATTCCTTCTTACTAGGGGTGTGCACCGGCCACTTTTTGTGTTTTGGTTTTGGATCTGGATCTTTCTTCGTGTTTTGGATCTGGATTGGTTTTGCCAAAACCACCCTTCCGTGTTTTGGGTTCTGGGTTTTGTGTTTTGGATCTGTATTTTTTTGAAAAAAAGCATAAAAACAGCTAAAATCACAGAATTTGTAGGTTTTTCTGCTCCTATGCTATTATTAACCTCAATAACCTTAATTTCCACTCATTTCCAGTCTATTCTGAACACCTCACACCTCACAATAGTGTTTTTATGTCCAAAAGGTTGCACCGAGGTAGCTGGATGACTATGCTAAGCGACACGAGTGGGCGGCACAAACACGTGACCCATCTAGGAGTGACACTGCAGTGGCAGACAGGATGGCAGTTAGAAAAACTAGGCCCCAAACTGTACATAATGCAAAGAAAAAAAAGAGGTGCAAGATGGGATTGTCCTTGGGCCCTCCCACCCACCCTTATGTTGTATAAACAGGACATGCACACTTTAACAAACCAATCATTTCAGCGCCAGGGTCTACCACACAACTGTGGCTGAAATGATTGGTTCGTTTGGGCCCTCACAAAACAAGCTGGCAATTAATGTGTCCCTGCACAAACTGGCTCTATGGAGGCAAGATGTCATCCTCATCCTCCTCATCCACCGATTCCTCACCCTCTTCAGTGTGTACATCCTCATCCTCACAAAGTATTAACTCGTCCTCACTTGAATCCACCACCACAGGTCCCTCTGTACGTTCTGGAGGCTGGTCTCCCTGGAAGAGCTGATAATTCATTTTGATGAACATCATCTTCTCCACATTCTGTGGAAGCAACCTCCTATGCCTTTCGCTGACAAGGTTCCCGGCTGCACTAAACACTCTTTCGGAGTACACACTGGAGGGGGGGCAACTCAGGTAAAATAGAGCCAGTTTGTACAGGGGCCTCCAAATTGCCTCTTTTTCCTGCCAGTACAGGTATGGACTGTCTGACATGCCTACTTGGATGCTGTCGCCGATGTAATCCTCCACCATTCTGTCAATGGTGACAGTATCATATGCAGTGACAGTAGACATGTCAGAAATTGTTGCCAGGTCCTTCAGTCCGGACCAGATGTCCAAACTTGGTCCTGCCTGCCCTGCATCACCGCCAGCGGGTTGCTTAGGATACCTAAGTTTTTTCCTGGCAGCCCCAGTTGCGGGAGAAAATGAAGAAGGAGCCGTTGACGTGTCACGTTCCGCTTCAGCTGACAGTGTGTTCACCAGCAGGTCTTTGCACCTCTGCAGGCTTGTGTCGGCCGGAAAGAGAGACACCACATAGGCTTTAAACCTAGGATCGAGCACGGTGGCCAAAATGTAGTGGTCTGATTTCAACAGATTGACCACCCTGGAATCCTGGCAAAGCAAATGAAAGGCTTCATCCACAAGTCCCACATGCCAAGCGGAATCGCTCCGTCTTAGCTCCTCCTTCACTTTCTCCAGCTGCTTCTGCAAAAGCCTGATGAGGGGAATGACCTGACTCAAGCTGGCAGTGTCTGAACTGACTTCACGTGTGGCAAGTTCGAAGGGCTGGAGAACCTTGCACAACACGGAAATCATTCTCCACTGCGCTTGAGTCAGATGCATACCCCCTCCTTTGCCTATGTCATAGGTGAATGTATAGGCTTGTATGGCCTTTTGCTGCTCCTCCATCCTCTGAAGCATATAGAGGGTTGAGTTCCACCGCGTCACAACCTCTTGCTTCAGGTGATGGCGGGGCAGGTTCAAGAGTGTTTGCTGGCACTCCAGTCTTCGGCACGCAGTCGCTGAATGGCGAAAGTGGCCAGAAAATTTTCGGGCCACCCAAAGCGTCTCCTGCACGCCCCTGTCGCTTTTCAGAAAATTCTGCACCACCAAGTTTATTGTGTGAGCAAAACATGGGACGTGCTGGAATTTGCCCAGATGTAATGCCCGCACAATATTGGTGGCGTTGTCAGATATCACAAATCCCCAGGAGAGTCTAAGTGGGGTAAGCCACTGGGCGATGATTTCCCTCAGTTTCTCTAAGAGGTTGTCGGCGGTGTGCCTCTTACTGAAACCGGTGATACACAGCGTAGCCTGCCTTGTAATGAGATGGCGTTTCTGAGATGCTGCTACTGGTGACGCTGCTGCTGTTGCTGCGTAAGGTCATACATCTACCCAGTGGGCTGTCACAGTCATATAGTCCTTAGTCTGCCCTGTTCCATTTGTCCACATGTCCGTGGTTAAGTGGACATTGTGTACAACGGCATTTTTCAGGACACTGAGGACACTTTTTCTGACGTTTCTGTACAGTCTCGGTATCGCCTGCCTAGTGAAGTGGAATCTAGATGGGATTTGGAACCGGGGACACACTACCTCCATCAATTGTCTAAATCCCACTGCACTAATGGCGGATACCAGACGCACGTCTAACACCAACATAGCAGTCAAGGCCTCAGTTATACGTTTTGCTTCAGGATGACTGCTGTCGTACTTCATCCTCCTCGCTAAGGACTGTTGGAGGGTCAATTGTTTAGTAAAAGTAGTTGTGTTCCTACTTCCTCTCTGGGATGATGAACGACTCCCAGCAGCAGCAACAGCGGCAGCAGTAGGCATAGCAATGCAGGATCCTCCGGAGGAATCCCGGATAGGAGAGTCAGTCATGCCAGTGACATGGCCTGCAGGATTACTTCCGATCCTGACTAAGGAGGAAATTGACGAGGAGGGAGTTGACGGTGTGGTTTTCAGGCGCTTGGATACAACAGGACAACGGGATTTAGGTGTCCCTGGACTGCTTACGGTCTTAGCCAAAGTTTCTGAACTTGACAGTAACTTTTTATGAACGCGCTGCAGGTGCCGTATAAGGGAGGATGTTCCTAGGTGGTTGACGTCCCTACCCCTACTTATTTCACCTTTACATATGGTACATATGGCAAGACAGTTGTTGTCCGGATTTGGATAGAAATATTGCCAGACCAAAGAGCTGGAATGTTTGGTCTTCTGCCCAGGCATGACCGTGATGGGCTTTTTCATCCCACGGACAACAACTGTCTCCCCCGGAGCCTGATTTAAACAAACCACATCACCATCAGAATCCTCCTCGCCAACTTCCTCCTCAGCGCCAGCTACACCAGTATCCTCATCCTGTTGTACTTCAACAGTGACATCTTCAATTTGCATATCAGCAAGTGGACTGTGGGTGCTCCTTTCAGCACTTGCAGGGGGCGTGCAAATGGTGGAAAGAGCCACCTCTTCCCGTCCAGTGCTGGGAAGGTCAGGCATCGCAACCACCACCACACTTGGACTCTCCTTGGGGATTTGTGATATGTTCTTAGAAAGCACAGTTCTTCGCTGTGCTTTTGCCAGCTTAACTCTTTTGATTTTTTTAGTGGGAGGAGGGCTTCCATCGTCATGTGAAGCTGAACCACTAGTCATGAACATACTAGGGATCGACCTTAGCCGTTCCTTGCCACTCCGTGTCGTAAATGGCATATTGGCAAGTTTACGTTTCTCTTCAGCTGATTTAAATGTTTTTTTCAAGGTCATTTTCCTGAACTTTATCATTTGGGATTGTATGTGCCCTCTACTATGACATTGGGCATCGGCCTTGGCAGACAACGTTGATGGCATGTTATCGTCTATGTCATGACTAGTGGTAGCAGCTTCAGCACTAGGAGGAAGTGGTTCTTGATCTTTCTCTATTTTATTTTTATCGGAGAAAGTTTGGTCCTCCATTTATGTTATATCGATTTGATATATACGTGCAGCTAAACACAGAAAATAATTTTTTTTTTGGTTTGGACTGGAGTGTACTTTGGGGGTTACAGCACCCTTTAACGGTCAAGCCAGCCGGCCCTTTACTTATGACACAGGCGCACGCTTGGCACTAATTTGTTGATGCACGTGCGGCTACTGCGCACACAATTCACAAACACAGAAAATAATTTTTTTTTTGTTTTGGACTGGAGTGTACTTTGGGGGTTACAGCACCCTTTAACGGTCAAGCCAGCCGGCCCTTTACTTATGACACAGGCGCACGCTTGCCACTACTTTGTTGATGCACGTGCGGCTACTGCGCACACAATTCACAAACACAGAAAATTATTTTTTTTTTGGTTTGGACTGGAGTGTACTTTCGGGGGTTACAGCACCCTTAACGGTCAAGCCAGCCTGCCCTTTACTTATGACACAGGCGCACGCTTGGCACTACTTTGTTGATGCACGTGCGGCTACTGCGCACACAATTCACAAACACAGAAAATAATTTTTTTTTTGTTTTGGACTGGAGTGTACTTTGGGGGTTACAGCACCCTTTAACGGTCAAGCCAGCCGGCCCTTTACTTATGACACAGGCGCACGCTTGCCACTACTTTGTTGATGCACGTGCGGCTACTGCGCACACAATTCACAAACACAGAAAATTATTTTTTTTTTGGTTTGGACTGGAGTGTACTTTCGGGGGTTACAGCACCCTTAACGGTCAAGCCAGCCTGCCCTTTACTTATGACACAGGCGCACGCTTGGCACTACTTTGTTGATGCACGTGCGGCTACTGCGCACACAATTCACAAACACAGAAAATAATTTTTTTTTTGGTTTGGACTGGAGTGTACTTTGGGGGTTACAGCACCCTTTAACGGTCAAGCCAGCCGGCCCTTTACTTATGACACAGGCGCACGCTTGGCACTACTTTGTTGATGCACGTGCGGCTACTGCGCACACAATTCACAAACACAGAAAATATATTATTTTTTTAGCACTTGGGGGGAGCACCCCTGATGGACAGAGCACCCCCTGGACAACACTACAGCACCCCTTTAGGACTGGGACACTGCACAGGACTTTGGAGTGGACACAGCCCCTATGGAGAACTGACTGCACAGCACAACACAGCCAGCCCCTATAGACTTTGAAGTAGTGGACAACAGCAGCACTACACTACACTACACTACACAGCCCTAACTCCCACCCTCCCTCTTCACTGTCCACAGCCGAGTGAGAAAATGGCGCCGACGCGGGTACCTTATATAGGATCCAAAACCCGCGAGACTCGGAAGGCGGGATGATGATGTTTTGCCTCGATTTCAGATCCGAGTCAGGTGGGAAAAGTCGAGCCTGACTCGGATCGGACTCGGATCGGGGGGGCTCGGGGGGGTTCGGATTTCAGAAATCCGAACCCGCTCACCCCTACTTCTTACCTAATGAGATGTTGGCTATTCAGTAATAGATTAATGTTGCTTAGGCTATGAAGCCTCCTAAGAAAGGGCCACACTTGAGATTCACGAGTGTTACTATACAAATTGCCATTTGAAACACAACCCTCTATGCGACAGTATACGTCCCTCACACTTGAAGTCCTACTGCAACTAATGCTTTGGGAATCATTAGGACATTGGTTGAAGATACTGTAACATGTCTGAGAATTACCGAAGATGTAAAATTAACAAAGTGCTGTTTATCTACTCCCGGGGTCCTCATTGGCAGACAGCCCTCATCTGGGCTATGTCCAGGGTAGTTCAATCATTGCTGCCACAGAGGATGTGTGACACGGTTCTTTGTTACTTATTGCAAGGGCAAATGTCTCCCTGGGGTGTGAAGTGTATCCCAAAGGGTTACAGGTTCTGGCTCTTCAACTGATAGGCAGAGCATGAAGGGTACCAGAAATAAGGGGGGTAGTGCAGTACAGGTCATGGAGTGGTGCTGACATGAACTGGAGAATGGTCCCTGCCTGGCGGTAGATTGTACAAGTATGGCACTGACCCTCATCACTGAAGCAGGTACTGGTGGTGGGCAAGGACTAGGTACTGAAACATCCAAAACTGCCCTAATGAGCATCATATCATTAGAATGATTTGGCAGTCAAAGTAAAACCATCCTAAAAACAACTGAGCCTTCCAGAAAGTTATTTTATGAGACACAGGGATTGAGGCATATTGCTAAGATGGCCATGCAATCCAGTTGTCAGGCAAATTGCAACAGCCGTCCACCATATCGATTTCACTCCCCATGTAAGGCCAGCAAGTCGTGGGCCAGATTTCACACCCAATTCCCAGAAAATCACCTAATGGGAAAAGAGAACATCTTAGCTAATGACATTCATGGGAGGGTCAACCACCAGGAAACCACCTAAATAAGGAGCAAAACCCTCATGCTTAGTTCCTGCCTTAATGCATAACTGCAAAAGGTACTAAACTAATGAAGAAGGTACATGAGATGGCATAGCCCATGGGCAGATGGCAGTCAATACAGATACCTCCATCTAGCTGGACACTCACAAAATCAAAATAATGTGTGGGAAGCTGTAACAAATGAAAAGCAGACTCAATGTCTATCAGCGCAACCATTAACCAGCTGAAGCTCAGCTCCAGCCAACTGTTATCAGACACTATAAAAAGCACCTGCATCATTGGCATCATTGAATGACACCACATGGATAATTAAAGTGCTGATTCAATCTAAACATAATGGATATGGTGAAGTAAGGAAAGGGCCCCACATGCTTCCTTAACAAACTATCTTGGCCACCTTGGCTCACACAACATCCGGGAAGTCACATGTGGACTCGAGGTTACAGCAAGAAACTAAAAACTTCTTGCACAATCAGCCAAAGGAAACCCTTGGAAAAACAGCAAAGCAGAAGCACTTTATCATCATGTAAGGGAATACAAGGTCAACCACTATTCGAGGGGCATTGTGCAAACAGGGGAGGGCCCCTTACCAATCATTCCAACCAGCACTGGGACGAGATGCAAAAGAGGAACAGGCAGGAACAGGGCAGTCCATGGAGCAATACTCACACCTCAGGTCACACATGAGTGGTGAGAACAAGATGATGGTCTCCATGGACACTTGGACGTACATGAAAATCAAATCACTTCCAATTCCAAAACCAAGTGATGAACCAAGGAAGGGGCCACTTAGAGACTGGAAGGAACTTCCCTCACTGACCCATATTGCTGGGTCATGTAATGCTAAACCTCCCAAAATCGGAGGACATGGTAGAACACCCTGTTCATTCCAGAGCTCTTCACCAAAAACCTGCCAAACAGTATTTCACATATAGCAAATGGTAAGAGCACTGCAGCATCTCCAGAAGTACACCAGCCGCTCAACCAGAGCAGCTGACCATACCTTTGCCGATGCTTGCCGAATAGGGAGAAACATAAGGTCCAACATATGCCTGCTAGCTAGAGGAGTCTCTATTCCTGCTACTCATACTCATCTGCAGACGAACGGATAATGGCCAGCCTGGGGATGCTGCAGAACCATCCCATGTGCCGAAATCTCTGGAGAGGGAATTGGTGGGCACCTAGAAAAGACAAAGCTGCACTAAAAGGCAAACCCACAAGAGAAAACAGCAGGACATCCAGAAATCACAAAGGCAGAAGCTTATGTCCAAGAATGGCAATGCCGTCCAGAGGTTTGTACATTGGAAAGTCTAGCCAAACCATGAGAAGACTCCCTAGGACTGAGGCTGCAGCTTGGAACAGGGGGCAAAAGCACCACAGCAGCTGGGAAAGCAGTATTATATGGTGGTGGCACAGCAAGAGGTGGAATATGCAAGAGGATGCAGCAGCAGAGACAGGAAACATGGGTACTGAAATGTGAAGGGGGGAGAAAAAAAGGAAATATATAGTAGTGTGTAGAAAACATGTAAAGCTAATGACAGACACTTATCTGAAAGAAGATACAGAGATGCTGAGATCCAAGAGAAGAGAAGAAGTTTCCTCAAACTGACTGTATGGATCTTGTAAATCCCTCCCAAGCTGATTGGCTATAATTACAAACACAAACTGTCAATCAATGGAATGCCCTAAAAAAAGCTTCAAAATTGTTTTGTTTTTTTTGTAATGATTGAATTAGGTCAAGAACATTTATTTATTACCTATCCAACATGATTTTATAAAACATAATATATATATATACGTATTTTTTTTTTATATATATATTTTTTAAACACTTAACATTAACATAGCTTTTTACTATATCTGTCCTCTATACTGTATATATCGGACCATCGACATTCAGTACACATGACCATCGCAACTTTCATTTCCCCAGCAGCTGCCACTCTGAGCAGCTGCCAGGTACACACAGGGGGGACAGAGGGATGGTTAATTGACATTTTCCAATGAGCTGCTCCTCTCTGTAGCGCCGGATGACTGGTCAGCAGTGATCGGAGCATTGCAGAAACTGGGGTGAGTGCAGGGATGCAGAGGGGCTTGGAGGTCCCTCTGCTGGAAGACTATCATCCAACTGCCGGCCACTGTGCGTTACTGACAGTTTGCAACATTTGGGACTATGAGCCAAATTTATAAACAAGTTTTATCACTTATCAGTTTTATCACACTGAATGAGTGATACAACTTATTGTGTATGATAAATGGTGCTCCAGTCAATCAGCTCCCAACTGTCATCTGTTTGAAAACTGCCAGTTGGGAGCTGATTGGCTGGAGCACCATTTATCATACTCAATGAGTTTTATCACTTGTTATGAATGATAAATAAAGCCAAGGTTAATGCACAGCTTGGCGTGATTGCAAACGATGCGACCACGCCAGTCAAGTGGTTAAAACACGCAGTCACTTCAAGCAAGTGCCCAATAACTGGTCTTTGTGTGACCATGAGTTTCCCCATTGAGCCAGTGTATATTATAAGGTTTGTACTAGTGTCTGAAAGGAAGAGATATAAGGGAGAGAGGTATGTAAATATGATGTTGGAGCACGTGTAACAAATATGTGGATGTGGGGTCCTCAGGTTACATATGTTAGGCAGTCCCATGCATTCATTTAGAAATTGATAACAAAGATATAGAAGATTGCTTGGGCCAAATAAATCCACACTATGGGCCTGGTTCAGGGGTGCAATATACTGCAGCCGCGCCTACGTCATTTTACCAGTGGTCTGACCGATGGTGCGTCTTAATACACACAGCAACGGATTGGCTCTGCAGCCGATGGGTGTCTCAGTAGGAACACCATCGACAGTGGTATTAGCATAATGATGCAGTCACGTCTGCGCAAAGGACACAGTCGCGGCATCAATGGCGTTGACCTCTGGATCAGCCCCTCTGAGTTCAACATTTGAGCTGGAAAAACAAGGACAGTCCTGGGAAAACCACACATTGGTGTCCTACATTCAAGCAGCAACATGGAAAGGAAAGATTTATTCAGTTTGCTTTTTTTGTTTGCTTTAATCCTGCGGCAGTTACTATTTTTTCATGCTTAAAATATTCATTCAAAATATCGTTATTTTTTTATACCTAAAAAAATGATAATCAAACATTGTTTCCTATTTATATATTTATTTTCCTGAAAAAAAAAATAAATCAAACGGCTGGATAGACATAAAATGGACTCTGGTAATAGACGATAATGTAAAGTGCTGCAATTTACTGAAAAAATCCAATCTCCAGGGAAATGTACTCGTCAGTGCGTTAGAGGCTGTAATATTCCATAGAAAAGTGGGAAACCTCTAGATGCTTCCTTAAAATATGCAGCAACTTCTAAGGTTACACTTTTTCCACAATTTGTTACCGACAAGCAATCATAAAGCAGTTTGGTTAAAAATACATATGTTATTATAACCAGCTTTTTATTTTTTTTTCCGTAAAGGAGAAATTGCAGCTATTTTTGTGCCGAGAAATGACTGTTGTATAGTACCTGCTTTGAAGCAATCATGTAAAGTAGGATAATGTGAAAGGAAATTATCTTGTGCTCTGTATACAGTATGGGAAATGTTGCTTATAGCAGTTCTCTGAAAATGGCTACATTTTATTCATCTATCCCTTTGCTTGCAGACTGGAAATTCTGAAGTATGAGTAGGCAGAGAGTCACTAAGATTCACTTAAACACAAAGGTTCCAATTTACTCAAATGTGATATAATAAAAAAAATTCTAATTACCATTTATTAGTTACAAGCACTACTAAACTAGTATGCTATCCTATTACTTTGTTGTTACCAGGGCCGTATCTAGGGGTGTGTGACCCGTTGCGGCCACGAAGGGCTCTGTGGGCGACACTGTCGACACCCCACGGCCCCTGCTTCTGGGTGCAGAAAGGCACCCTGCAGTCAGCATCGCTGCGGCAGTGTTGCATGCAGCATCCTTTGGACGCTACAGGCAGGCATCCTGCCATAATTACAGCTGACCAGAGTGTCTTGAAGACTCTCCAGGCACTGCTGCAGGTGCGGGTGCCAGAGGAGCAACATCATGACATGATACGCAAAGGGGGCAGGGCTGGCCCAGGGCGCTCGGAGCCCTTGTAACGGCTCTCGTGGTTATACGGGGCCTGGTACAGAGGTGTAGGGAAATACAGATGAGACTGTGATTTCGTACTCGGCGGTTTTTGGAAAATATGCAAATGGCGCAGCTGCCAGGATTTGTATATAGACGACCACAGTCTGGGTCTCTAATCTGCCACTTGCGTACAAAGACACACCATCGGTCGCACACCGTTCGCCCCATCGTTATTCTGTGCAATCCTATGGTTGTTCTGAATGTCTGCCAGAAGTCAGCCAAAGGAGCTATTCTCGTACACAGACGCAGTCGCAGGCTGTGACATGCCCTGGAAACGGACGTGACGTGCCTGCCTTTGACTCCACCCTCCTATTACCTCCCACATACGGTCACCGACTGTCAACCATTCTGCATTAAAATCCTTACTGTGAACGCCGACTGTAATCAAACTTGTCTTCTGCGCAGTGCGACTCAGACACATATATGGTACAAACATCAGCGTTCCATCCACCCCAAAATGCAAAATGCCCCTTTCGTCACTGCACATTAGGGATGTGCACTGATCCTTGACTTTGGTTTTGATTTTGGATCCGGATTTTTTTATTTTTTCAAATGATAAAAACGACTACAATCATGTACTTTTTGCAATCCAAACCCACAAAATTTGGATTTAAAATCCAAATTCCAAAACGCTGGAAGATCAGAACCGCAACTTATCCGATCTCCTCAGGAGATTATAACTGTGACTCGGATAAGTCCGATTTCACAAAATTCAGGTGGCTTCGGATTTCTGGAGAACGAAGCTGCACATATCTACTGTACATGCACAATAAAGTATGTAAGATCCACTCTGCAGGTGTGCGGTCATAGGGGCAGATGCAGAGTCGGACGTAGCCACATAGGTGTCTGCGTTTTTTGTCAGTCTCCCGCCTGCAACATTATGCAAATGCCGCTACACAGCAAATCCATGTGCATGAATTTGCGAGGGCTGAGACACCCACTGTCAGCGTATGTATATGGTGATTGGTCCCACAGCCCTGTGGAAGGTGCAGTTTCTCCATTTAAGTATGTGAGCGGTTGAGCATCTGTGTCTGCACTCACTTTCAGCAACACGCCCACAACAGGCACATAAGCCAGACCATCTCTGTGCATCCGCTAAGCCAGGGGTTAGTGTAAGGCACTAGGTAGAAAGTTAGGGTTAGGCTACAGAAGGGAAGGGTTATGGTAAGGCACTAGGGGATGGTTAGGGGTAGGCTACAGAAGGGGAGGGTTTGGGTGTGGCTCTAGGGGAGGGTTAGGGTTAGGCTTCAGAAGGGGAGGGTTAGGGTAAGGCACTAGGGGATGGTTAGGGGTAGGCTACAGAAGCTACATAAGGGGAGGGTTAGGGTGTAGCTCTAGGGGAGGGTTAGGGTAAGACTACAGAAGGGGAGGGTTAGGGTGTGGCACTAGGGGAGGGTTAGGGTTAGGCTACAGAAGGGGAGGGTTAGGCACTAGTCAAAGGTTAGGAGTAGGCTACAGAAGGGGAGGGGTACGGTAAGGCACTAGGTGGAAAGTTAGGGTTAGGCTACAGAAGGGGAGGGTTAGGGTAAGGCACTAGAGGAGGGTTAAAAGTAGGCTACAGAAGAGGAGGGTTAGGTTTAGGTTACAGGAGGGGAGGGTTAGGCACTAGGGGTGGGTTAGGCTACAGCAGAGGTTAGGATTAGGCACTAGGGGAGGGATAGGGCTTGGCTATGGGAGGGGTGGTTAGGGTTCGGCACTAGGAGGAGTATTAGGGGCTAGATATACTCACCAGAAGTGCTGCAGGAACACCAGGAAATCATCATGGCAACACAGCCGGACCTGGAACACACCATTGGAGCCACCGGCCTCGATATACCAAATAAGTCACCACTGGACCACAGGGAACATTTTGTCGCTATTCTGATCATGTTGACATTTCATCAGTGTTGATATGATGAATGTCAGCTTAGTCAATGTCGACTTGCGCATCACAACATTACGACCATTTCTACATTATGAATGCTGACAATATATACCACACCCACTCTGTATGTAGAGTCAAGAATATTTTATGCTTCCAATTTCTTTATATCAGTAGCAATAGTTCTAATGGACCATTCCACCCTGTTTATAAAGAGAACCTACCATAAACCAGAATGTTGATATTCACTATGTTGACATCACAGGGTTAGGATTAGGGTTAAGGTTAGAGTTAGGCTTCTGTTAGACTTAGGGTTAGGCTGCGGTTAGGGCTCTAACAGTAAAAAAAATGTTATGTCAACATGCCAATTGTCAACATACACAATGTTGACATGACCATGTCACATTCTGGTGTTAGAAAATATGAGATATAGTAAGAACTTACCCTTGTTATCTCTATTTCTACGAAGTCCATAGGGTTCCACAGGATACCTTGGGGTATAGGCAATGGCGGCAGACATCGGGCACCTCAGAGTTAATTTTTCAGCCTCCCAGGATGCACTGGGGTCCCTCTTCTATACCCCGTCCCCGACCAAGGCAAATCAGTTACATAACAAGCCATAGGCTGGAGGAGGAGAAGAAAGAGATAGAAGAAAGGTCTGGAACACACAAGAATCACATTCCCACCAGAAGGAGAGGGAAAAACCGGTGACCAGAACAAAGCCCATCTGCAGTACAGGTGAGACAGGGCGGGTGTTCTTACCATATCTCATATATTCTACTTCAGGGTCCAAGGATACCTTGGGGATGTCCCAAAGCAGTATCCTTTAACGGTGGGGATGCTCCTGTGCTGAAAGCAGAATCCGCCGCCCGAAGGAAGCATCCTGAGAGGTGAAGGTATCAAATGCATAATACCTCACAAAGGTATGGACAGAAGACCACGTGGCTGCCTTGCAGAGCTGAACAGCAGAGGCACCACGACAAGCTGCCCACGAAGGACCCACAGACCGAGTAGAATGAGCTTTAACAGAGGATGGTACAGGAAGGCCCTCATGAATGTAAGCCTCAGAAATTGCCATGCGGAACCACCCTGCCAAAGTCTGCTTAGTTGCAGGCCAACTCTTCTTATGGAAACCATAGAGGACAAACAAAGAGTCCAACTTCCGAAATGAATTGGTATGGTCAACATAAATGCTTAGAGCATGTACCACATCCAAGGAGGCCTCACCAGCTGAGAGGTCTGGGGAATTAAAGGCCGGCACTATAATTTCCTCATTAATGTGGAAACTAGATACCACCTTAGGTAGGAAACCAGGGCGAGTGCAAAGCACTGCCCTGTCCTTATGAAAAATCAGAAAGGGAGGGCGACATGAGAGAGCCCCCAAATCTGACACCCTTCTGGACGAAGCAATGGCCAGAAGAAACACAGTCTTAGCTGTAAGCCATTTGAAATCCACTGAGCCCAGTGGTTCAAATGGCGGTCCTTGGAAAGCCCTCAGGACCACAGCCAAATCCCAAGGAGCCACTGGTAGAACAAAGGGAGGCTGAATACAAAGTACACCTTGCATTCTGGTTCCTCCTTGGTGGTTTATGTAAGCCACTGAGGTGGCACAGTCTGACTGGACTTGCACAGGATTTCCGTGAAGAACTAGTCTAGCTTGCTGAAGAGCTCCGAATACCACTCGAAGTACCAATTTGTTGATTGTAAGAGCAGATTCTGCTGTCAGCCACCTTCCCTAAAGAAATGTGGACCTGTCACAGCCCCCCAACCTTGGAGGACCCAGTCCAAGATCCAAAAGGGGCGTCCCTTGTTGAGGTGGGACGTCTGTAGCCACCAGGCCAGAGACAGCCATACCTCTGGAGAAAGCATCATTGTCAATGTCTTAATCCGATGGGACAACCCATTCCATCTGGAGAAGATCAACTTTTGCAGAGGACTGGAGTGAAAACTGGGCATATTCTACCATGGTGAACTTCGACACCATGGATCCCAGTAACCTCATTGCTGAGTGAAGGGACACTCAGCGACTCTGAAGACAAATATGAATCTTTGCCTGTGACGCAGAGATCTTTTCCTCTGTCACAAAGATCCTTTGTTGTCTGTGAGAAACCACTTCTAATTTATCAGCCAGCCGTGATTCTGCAACACAGATATTGTCCGTTGCAGATGGCACTGAAGTACCCCCATTGACCCTGCTAATAGCAGAAGGTCATCCAGATAGGGTAACAGGCAGACTCCCTGCATCCGCAGGTGAGCTTCCATAACTGCCATGACCTTGGTAAACACCAGAGGTGCCATGGAAAGGCCAAAGGGCAGTACCTGAAACTGGAAATGTTGATTGACCACTGCAAACCCGAGGAACCGCTGGTGAGCTAAAGAAACTGGGAAATGCAGGTAGGCATTCTGAATGTCCAAGGACACCATAAAATCACCAGGCTCCCTTGCCAATATGATGGAATGCAGGGTCTCCATCCTGAACCAAAGGACCCTCAAAGACTTGTTGAGGGACTTGAGGTTGAGAATAGGCCATTAGGACCCATTGGGTGTCAGAACCAGAAAGGGGTTGGATGTAAAACCCTGTTCCTCTCAGAGGCAACGAAACAGGCACTATAACCCCGCTTGGATCATAGAGTGCCCTACTTTCTGGAATTCCAGGGCCTTGTCTTGAACTGACTGAAGGCCTGTGGAGAAAACTGTCTGGGAGACCTTCTGTGTAAGGAGAGGGAGTACCCGTGAGAGACCACTTCTCCTACCCAAGTGTCTGTAGTAGTCTGATACCAGCACTGGGCAAACTGAAGAAGTCGGCCTCCCACCCTGAGGTCCCCTAGGGGATGGCCCATCCCATCAGGACTGTTCTCTGGACTTACCCTGGGCCCAACAGGGCCTGAACGAACTTGGGTCAATGGCATACATGCGGATTTAGCTGCTGCTAAATTGCTCACAATTTTTTCCCAGATCCGGGCCAAAGAGGACCTCACCATTAAAGGGTAAGCATTCCAACCCTTTCTTGGAGTCTGCATCAGCTCTCCATGAGCGCCACCACAGCGAGTGGCTCGCCGCCACTGCTGCCGAAGAAATTCTAGAAGTGCGGAGACCTATAACCAAGGCTGCCTCATTAACATATATGGATCCAAGGCATCAGCCCTCTGTTCCATTCTCTGGCTACCAAGCTTCATAGCTGGTCTGGAAGCCCCCCCGTAAGGGAGTATATGGATTCCAACAAAGTACCACTTTGCAATACGTAGCATTCGAGAGAACATAGGCCATGTTGCAGTACTCACTAGGCATGTAATGAACTACAGGAAATGGATAACCTGCAGCTAACATTCCTGTGATATTACTGACGAATGGAATTCCACAGAATACCCTTTACACATAAACGTTTTGCGCCTGTGAAACCTCGCATTTGTGAAAAGGTCTGGCTTTGGCGAAAAGGTATCGCGCAGGCGAAAAAGTATTGCGCAGGTGAAAATGTTTCTCTTTGGCGAGTCCCAGACCACCTGCCTAGCGTGGCATACATGCGAAACTTCATCGCCGAAGTGAAGAGTAGGGGAAAGGGCGCAATATGCGGATTCCACCTAAAGCGTGCTCCATGTTGATTTAAGGGAAATCCCTGCAACATGGACTGGAGGTAGTAGTCAGCCTCTGTACAAAGGTAAAGAGACACTACTGTGAACACTGTGTGAACTACCAGGGAGGGAGAATTAGCTGTTTCTCCTCATGTACCTGCCTCGTAACAGGTGGCGTGGAGCAGCAGGATGTACATCATACCTGCAGGTACAACCGCATGGTAATAGCACACAGCATGGACCGGGTATAATGCAACCACATAGCATATACATATATATATATACATTATAGTAGTAAAGCAAAATACTAGCCCTGTCTGATGATTGTCAAGCCACTGGAACTTACTGCAGACCAATTCTCACAAATACATATACTATATAAATGTGAGAAACCCTCAGTGTTCACATCACCCTCCGGTAACAGTACTGAGCATGTGGTATGTTTTAGGTGAGGAGAATAATCACGTTCACTCTCAGATATGATGAGTGTAAACTATGTGTATGTGACGCACCACACAGAAAAACACTTTTTATTTTAACTGTGAGGCAATAAGCACCCTGCAGTACTGCACCACAAGGGAGAGAAAGACAGGGATAGTAAAATGGCTGACAGTCAGAAGTGAAGTACAGTCAGACAGCGCTACCATATAGTCACATACTATGCAGAAATAAATCACCAGCACTACAAGCACTATGATCAACTACGCAGACACAGAGCCTGGTAGGAAACAGTGCTGCATACACTGACCTCATCGGAGGAGAGGTATGCGGGGGATCCGGACCGCGATGCCCCCTGTATCAGAATCCAGCAGCGTTCGCCACTTATATAAAATGGCCGCTGAGGAGCTGATAGGAGACAGGCCTGGGGGAGGAACGCTGCCACAACCCGCCAGCCTGCTGTGGATAGGCACTGTGCAGGGGGGGAGGCGCCGCCTGTGAGACAGGGAAGCACACACCCCTGGCATACTATTAACCCCTGGTACGCTGGAGCATTGTCCATACTGCTGCAGCCTGCTGTTCCTGGTGGTCTAGTGGAAGCGAAGGATCAGTACCTTGCTCCACGCGCAGCCTGTTCCCAGGGAGCCCCTTGCCTAGGGACAAATAAGACTGTGAATTGGCGGCAACCCACCACGGGTTCCCGCCGCTTACCTGAATCCCCGTGAATCCGTTCACAGTCTGGAATACCGGGGTCCCCACTAGCTGAGACCCTGGTACCCGCCAGCATCCCCGGATCAGTATCGGCGTTCTGTGGATACCCTATGGACCCTGAAGTAGAAATCTGAATGTCGACATAATACAACTAGGGGTGTGCACCGGCCACTTTTCGTGTTTTGTGTTTTGGTTTTGGATCTGGATCTTTCTTCGTGTTTTGGATCTGGATTGGTTTTGCCAAAACCACCCTTCCGTGTTTTGGGTTCTGGGTTTTGTGTTTTGGATCTGTATTTTTTTGAAAAAAAGCATAAAAACAGCTAAAATCACAGAATTTGTAGGTTTTTCTGCTCCTATGCTATTATTAACCTCAATAACCTTAATTTCCACTAATTTCCAGTCTATTCTGAACACCTCACACCTCACAATAGTGTTTTTATGTCCAAAAGGTTGCACCGAGGTAGCTGGATGACTATGCTAAGCGACACGAGTGGGCGGCACAAACACGTGACCCATCTAGGCGTGATACTGCAGTGGCAGACAGGATGGCAGTTTGAAAAACTAGGCCCCAAACTGTACATAATGCAAAGAAAAAAAAGAGGTGCAAGATGGAATTGTCCTTGGGCCCTCCCACCCACCCTTATGTTGTATAAACAGGACATGCACACTTTAACAAACCAATCATTTCAGTGCCAGGGTCTGCCACACAACTGTGGCTGAAATGATTGGTTCGTTTGAGCCCCCACAAAACAAGCTGGCAATTAATCTGTCCCTGCACAAACTGGCTCTACGGAGGCAAGATGTCGTCCTCATCCTCCTCATCCACCGATTCCTCACCCTCTTCAGTGTGTACATCCTCACAAAGTATTAACTCGTCCCCACTTGAATCCACCACCACAGGTCCCTCTGTACGTTCTGGAGGCTGGTCTCCCTGGAAGAGCTGATAATTCATTTTGATGAACATCATCTTCTCCACATTCTGTGGAAGCAACCTCCTACGCCTTTTGCTGACAAGGTTCCCGGCTGCACTAAACACTCTTTCGGAGTACACACTGGAGGGGGGGCAACTCAGGTAAAATAGAGCCAGTTTGTACAGGGGCCTCCAAATTGCCTCTTTTTCCTGCCAGTACAGGTATGGACTGTCTGACATGTCTACTTGGATGCTGTCACCGATGTAATCCTCCACCATTCTGTCAATGGTGACAGTATATTATGCAGTGACAGTAGACATGTCAGAAATTGTTGCCAGGTCCTTCAGTCCGGACCAGATGTCCAAACTTGGTCCTGCCTGCCCTGCATCACCGCCAGCGGGTTGCTTAGGATACCTAAGTTTTTTCCTGGCAGCCCCAGTTGCGGGAGAAATTGAAGAAGGAGCTGTTGACGTGTCACGTTCCGCTTCAGCTGACAGTGTGTTCACCAGCAGGTCTTTGCACCTCTGCAGGCTTGTGTCGGCCGGAAAGAGAGACACCACATAGGCTTTAAACCTAGGATCGAGCACGGTGGCCAAAATGTAGTGGTCTGATTTCAACAGATTGACCACCCTGGAATCCTGGCAAAGCGAATGAAGGGCTTCATCCACAAGTCCCACATGCAGAGCAGAATCGCTCCGTCTTAGCTCCTCCTTCACTTTCTCCAGCTGCTTCTGCAAAAGCCTGATGAGGGGAATGACCTGACTCAAGTTGGCAGTGTCTGAACTGACTTCACGTGTGGCAAGTTCGAAGGGCTGGAGAACCTTGCACAACACGGAAATCATTCTCCACTGCGCTTGAGTCAGATGCATACCCCCTCCTTTGCCTATGTCATAGGTGGATGTATAGGCTTGTATGGCCTTTTGCTGCTCCTCCATCCTCTGAAGCATATAGAGGGTTGAGTTCCACCGCGTCACAACCTCTTGCTTCAGGTGATGGCGGGGCAGGTTCAAGAGTGTTTGCTGGCGCTCCAGTCTTCGGAACGCAGTCGCTGAATGGCGAAAGTGGCCAGAAATTTTTCGGGCCACCCAAAGCGTCTCCTGCACGCCCCTGTCGCTTTTCAGAAAATTCTGCACCACCAAGTTTATTGTGTGAGCAAAACATGGGACGTGCTGGAATTTGCCCAGATGTAATGCCCACACAATATTGGTGGCATTGTCAGATATCACAAATCCCCAGGAGATAAGTGGGGTAAGCCACTGGGCGATGATTTCCCTCAGTTTCTCTAAGAGGTTGTCGGCGGTGTGCCTCTTACTGAAACCGGTGATACACAGCGTAGCCTGCCTTGGAACGAGCTGGCGTTTCTGAGATGCTGCTACTGGTGACGTTGCTGCGTAAGGTGATACATCTACCCAGTGGGCTGTCACAGTCATATAGTCCTTGGTCTGCCCTGTTCCACTTGTCCACATGTCCGTGGTTAAGTGGACATTGTGTACAACGGCATTTTTCAGGACACTGAGGACACTTTTTCTGACGTTTCTGTACAGTCTCGGTATCGTCTGCCTAGTGAAGTGGAATCTAGACGGGATTTGGAACCGGGGACACACTACCTCCATCAATTGTCTAAATCCCACTGCACTAATGGCGGATACCGGATGCACGTCTAACACCAACATAGCAGTCAAGGCCTCAGTTATACGTTTTGCTTCAGGATGACTGCTGTCGTACTTCATCGTCCTCGCTAAGGACGTGCTGGAATTTGCCCAGATGTAATGCCCACACAATATTGGTGGCATTGTCAGATATCACAAATCCCCAGGAGATAAGTGGGGTAAGCCACTGGGCGATGATTTCCCTCAGTTTCTCTAAGAGGTTGTCGGCGGTGTGCCTCTTACTGAAACCGGTGATACACAGCGTAGCCTGCCTTGGAACGAGCTGGCGTTTCTGAGATGCTGCTACTGGTGACGCTGCTGCTGTTGCTGCGTAAGGTCATACATCTACCCAGTGGGCTGTCACAGTCATATAGTCCTTAGTCTGCCCTGTTCCACTTGTCCACATGTCCGTGGTTAAGTTGACATTGTGTACAACGGCATTTTTCAGGACACTGAGGACACTTTTTCTGACGTTTCTGTACAGTCTCGGTATCGCCTGCCTAGTGAAGTGGAATCTAGACGGGATTTGGAACCGGGGACACACTACCTGCATCAATTGTCTAAATCCCACTGCACTAATGGTGGATACCGGATGCACGTCTAACACCAACATAGCAGTCAAGGCCTCAGTTATACGTTTTGCTTCAGGATGACTGCTGTCGTACTTCATCCTCCTCGCTAAGGACTGTTGGGGGGTCAATTGTTTAGTAAAAGTAGTGGTGTTCCTACTTCCTCTCTGGGATGATGAACGACTCCCAGCAGCAGCAACAGCAGCAGCGGCAGCAGGAGGTGTAGCAATGCAGGATCCTCCGGAGGAATCCCGGATAGGAGAGTCAGTCATGCCAGTGACATGGCCTGCAGGACTACTTCTGATCCTGACTAAGGAGGAAATTGATGAGGAGGGAGTTGACAATGTGGTTTGCAGGCGCTTGGATACAACAGGACAAAAGGATTTAGGTGTCCCTGGACTGCTTACGGTCTTAGCCAAAGTTTCTGAACTTGACAGTAACTTTTTATGAACGCGCTGCAGGTGCCGTATAAGGGAGGATGTTCCTAGGTGGTTGACGTCCCTACCCCTACTTATTTCACCTTTACATATGGTACATATGGCAAGACAGTTGTTGTCCGGATTTGGATAGAAATATTGCCAGACCAAAGAGCTGGAATGTTTGGTCTTCTGCCCAGGCATGACCGTGATGGGCTTTTTCATCCCATGGACAACAACTGTCTCCCTCGGAGCCTGATTTAAACAAACCACATCACCATCAGAATCCTCCTCGCCAACTTCCTCCTCAGCGCCAGCTACACCAGTATCCTCATCCTGTTGTACTTCAACAGTGACATCTTCAATTTGCATATCAGCAAGTGGACTGTGGGTGCTCCTTTCAGCACTTGCAGGGGGCTTGCAAATGGTGGAAAGAGCCACCTCTTCCCGTCCAGTGCTGGGAAGGTCAGGCATTGCAACCACCACCACACTTGGACTCTCCTTGGGGATTTGTGATATGTTCTTAGAAAGCACAGTTCTTCGCTGTGCTTTTGCCAGCTTAACTCTTTTGATTTTTTTAGTGGGAGGAGGGCTTCCATCGTCATGTGAAGCTGAACCACTAGTCATGAACATACTAGGGATCGACCTTAGCCGTTCCTTGCCACTCCGTGTCGTAAATGACATATTGGCAAGTTTACGTTTCTCTTCAGCTGATTTAAATGTTTTTTTCAAGGTCCTTTTCCTGAACTTTGTCATTTGGGATTGTATGTGCCCTCTATTATGACATTGGGCATCGGCCTTGGCAGACGACGTTGATGGCATGTTATCGTCTATGTCATGACTAGTGGCAGCAGCTTCAGCACTAGGAGGAAGTGGTTCTTGATCTTTCTCTATTTTATTTTTATTGGAGAAAGTTTGGTCCTCCATTTATGTTATATCGATTTGATATATACGTGCGGCTAAACACAGAAAATATTTTTTTATTTTTGCTGGAGAGTAGTGTACTTTGTGGGTTACACCAGCCTTTAAGAAATGAGCCTGCCGGCTCTTTACTTATGGGACACAGGCGCACGCTTGGTGCTGCTCCTTTGTTGATGCACGTGCGGCTACTGCGCACACAATTCACAAACACAGAAAATTATTTTTTTTTTGGTTTGGACTGGAGTGTACTTTGGGAGTTACAGCACCCTTTAACGGTCAAGCCAGCCGGCCCTTTACTTATGACACAGGCGCACACTTGACACTACTTTGTTGATGCACGTGCGGCTTCTGCGCACACAATTCACAAACACAGAAAATATTTTTTTTTTTGGTTTGGACTGGAGTGTACTTTGGGGGTTACAGCACCCTTTAACGGTCAAGCCAGCCAGCCCTTTACTTATGACACAGGCGCACGCTTGGCACTACTTTGTTGATGCACGTGCGGCTACTGCGCACACAATTCACAAACACACAAAAAATATTAGTTTTTTAGCACTTGAGGGGAGCACCCCTGATGGACAGAGCACCCCCTGGACAACACTACAGCACCCCTTTAGGACTGGGACACTGCACAGGACTTTGGAGTGGACACAGCCCCTATGGAGAACTGACTGCACAACACAGTCCAGCCAGCCCCTATGGACTTTGAAGTAGTGGACACAGCCCCTATTAACAACAGCAGCACAGCACAACACAGCCAGCCCCTATGTACTTTGAAGTAATGGACAACAGCAGCACAGCGCAGCACAGCACAGCACAACACTACTCTGCACTACACTACACTACACTACACTACACAGCCCAGCCAGCCCTAACTCCCACCCTCCCTCTTCACTGTCCACAGCCGAGTGAGAAAATGGCGCCGACGCGGGTACCTTATATAGGATCCAAAACCCGCGAGACCCGGAAGGCGGGATGATGACGTTTTGCCTCGATTTCAGATCTGAGTCAGGCGGGAAAAGTGGAGCCTGACTCGGATCTGACTCGGATCGGGGGGGCTCGGGGGGGTTCGGATTTCAGAAATTCGAACCCGCTCACCCCTAAATATAACACACCCCTTCTTTTCTTTGGTGTTCTGTTGGGAAGGGGATAATTCTCTGCACCACACTAACACACTATGACATAAAAGTTTCCCCGAGGGACCATTGGTGGACCCCCGAAGAAAGGAAATACACTCAGGTGTGGGTATCTCCAAGATTAAAGTTATCCATTGAAACAAGCACTGTTAGTATTGTGGGACGGGATGCAATCGGGAAGCTGGCTGATGTAAGCCCGACAGCCGGCTTCCCGACTACTTTATCCCGGCGACGGTTAAATGACAGGCGTCTAAATCTAGACGCCTGTAATTTTTCAGACGCCGGGAGACCGGCGCCCGGCATCCCGATCGAAGGGATGCCGGGCGCCGCAAGCAGACAGCCGCGGGCGGGGGGGGGTTTAGGTTTAGGGCTCCTGTGGGGGACTTAGGGTTAGGCACCCCCCCGGGAGGGTTAGGGCTAAGCTAGGGGGAGGGAGGGTTAGGTTTAGGCAGCGGGGAAGGGAGGGGTTAGGGTTAGGCACTTAGAGGGGGGATTAGGGTTAGGCACAGGGGGCGAGGTTAGGGTTAGGCACCCCTAAGGAGGGTTAGGGGGGTTATGTTAGGTTAGTAGATACTTACCTAAGGACGATTGGGAATTCCAGCGCTGTCGGGCTGCCGCTGCCGGGATCTCTGCTTTTGTCTGCCTGACGCTGCCGGGATTCGAACTCCCGGCCATGTGGCCGCCGGGATTTCATACTGCTTCCCGTGGGACCACTAGCGTGTGCAAGAGGTGCGTAGGATATGCGCCCGCACACCCTAGGCCAGGGATTTTCAGGCAGTGTGCCGCAGCTACTGGATACATCTGTCACTCATGACACAGCTGGCCAGCCCTTGACACACACTGATCCAGGACAAAGCAGCAGATCTCACATTGACCAGACGACATGGACGAACGCATACTGGCCAGGCACCACGGCTAAAAACACACTGGCCAGACAGTGCACCAGCGTAAAAGCTGCTGTAAACTTGGTATAACAAATCAGCAATTTCTGCTATTGAGGACTGTTTTCATCTACCACCACATTTCCACCATGCTATGGATTGTGCCTGCACCTGGATCCCCAATGCTGCCCGTATCCCTCCTGATCTCCCCATGCAATCTGCTTATCCACTCCAACTATGCCATAC
The DNA here is from genome assembly GCA_031769625.1 of Taudactylus pleione. Classification (NCBI taxonomy): domain Eukaryota; kingdom Metazoa; phylum Chordata; class Amphibia; order Anura; family Myobatrachidae; genus Taudactylus; species Taudactylus pleione. Next base: position 4,971,893 of record JAUIMM010000521.1, read on the forward strand.
CGAACGACGCCGCAAGATGACCCCTCAAATGGTCCTTGGTTGTGGCCCCCAAATCATGAGGATTGGTGCAGTTTTGCTCAACTCATTGTCTTTTCCTCTTAAGTTTAGACTAACCTTTCCATAGATGTTATCTTAGAATGTAAGCTCTCATGAGCAGTGCCTTCTTCCCTCATGTGCTTCTCCTTCACTTAATTATACTTTAATTTACAACAGCACCCAACCCTTGTTTGCTGACACCATGCTGCTTATTCAAATGTTAAGCAGCAATGTAATAATCATGTATTTGTCCTGCATTGTTTGTACTGTTAATAACTGTTTTCTTGTTTGCTCATTTGTTTATGTACTGTGTAAGGCGCTGCGGAACCCTTGTGGCACCATATAAATAAAGGATAATAATAATAATAATATAGTAATGTGCAGAGAGGTGCTGATGGCACACCCCGTAAAAACACTACAGGTAAAATACCAATGTGACAATAAACACAAGCAAAAGAATTAAGATGTAATAAAACACATTCCCACAGAGCTGTTTGCTTCTGATTCCCTATAAATTAACAACCAAAACAGCTCCTTATGGAGAATAACCCAAATAGTGATGAGTGACTGCTAGACTCCTGTGTCTCAGACAATTGGAGCACTTGAAGCACAATACTTTGAAAACCTTATTCAAATTTTAACATAAAGGAAATAAAATATGAGCCACAAATTTCAAGCCAGACTTCACAAAGCAAATCAGCATGATTCTTTTATAGCAGCCGGCGTTCTGTCTGCACCTTACTGTAATTAGAACATCTTGTGAATAATTCTGAATTAATGACCCTGACAAAACTTACACTAAAATAAATAAATAAATAAGAGGGAATTAAAGGCAATTGTACAAATAAAGGGAGGAAAACATCCACACATATATATATATATATATATATAAAAAAAAAAAAAAAATGTTGAAAAAAAACCTCAGTATAAATGTGAATGTTTTCCTACATAATTCTCCAAACCATTACAGTTTTTTCCCTGTGTCTCCACTCATCATTGGCTCTGAGATTTGTCTAGTTTTGGTCAGTTGTTTAATCTATACTAGCTTTGTTTCAATCAAGTTTAAATCAAGTTGTATCATACATGCCTGCCCTCCCTGGAATGCGCAGGAGGCTCCCGATTTTTTGGGTAACCCCCCGCACCCCAGGAAGGGTAGGCATTCCTCCCGCAATTCTGCCCACTTCCTAGTGAAGTGGGCAGAATTGGGAGCATTTCCGCGGGGGATTGCGGGTCCCCGTGTAGGGGCGAGACTTAATAACGCGATTCTTCATGAATTGCCTGATTTGGCCCCGCCGCCTATGTAAATTTGAGCTAATCGCATCAATTTACTGCAAGGGGGTGGAGCTTAATGGCGCGATACATCGGGCCCCGCCACCCTCCCGCTTCTCTTAACCGGGCTTCTCCCGGGAAGAGAAAAAAAAAAGTAGGCAAGTATGAGTTGTACAGTATTTAGGTGTTGGTCATCTCTTTTTAGGGTATGTGAAGGTTAGTTATCTGTGATAACACAACCTTTTATTATCATTCAGGTAAATTACCACGTGGGTCATAACGACAGGAGGTCTATTAAGAGCTGACTTATCTCAATCTACAAGTGACTTTCATTTCTTCATTACCTGATTTCATCTGCTCATCTATTATTCACTAATAATTTGCACTTACTGTACCCATTGTTTTATTAATGTTTTACTATTGTGATCTGTTTATGTGTCAAAAAGTTGTATTCAATTATTGCTGTTTTATAGGTACTATTTAGAGTACACTGCCATTTATTAAACATGCTTTTTATTTGATACATTGCGCTCCCATCACTTTGTTCTTTTTTAGTTATCTGTGAAGCCATATGTTGTTGGGAAGTTTATAATACATTTCTAGTCTGTCCATAAAGCTAGAACAATGATGGTCAGTTCTTTCTGTTCTGTGGTGTAGTTTGATTCCATTTAGAACAAAAAAGATGGGGAATATATTTAGGTGTCATACATACATTATCACACAAATACTGTACAATATTGTGGACTTTCAGCTGTAGTACGTCAATAGGGCTGGAACGAAGGTGGTTCTTTTTGTCCTGTCTTATGGTTTAAATTCCAGGTAGAGTAAAGCAAAATTCTTTGAGACTGTTGAAAGTTTTGTTCATTTCTAATCAGTGTCAGTGAGCAGCCAATCAGGTAACCATCCTGTCTACTAATTATTTACTATAGTGCCCAAAACTGCTGAGCCCTAGCTCTGACTGATCTAAATATATTATCTCTGATAATGAATATTTCAAGTCGTTTCCTTCTCACGTCACACAACACATCTAACTAAAATCGTCACCTAAATTAGGTCAGCAGCTTTAGCTATATTTTGACACCAATGCAGTATTCTGGAACTGAAATAAAGTGGTAAATGTGTCAAGCGAGATTTAACTATTTTAGGTGAAACAAAATAAGAGCTAAAATCTGGATAACGCTTTCTCTATAAACATAATTTTTCTTTTGCTTCCTGCAAATTGTCATGACTACAGTATCTTACATGATCGCATCAACATTCTCCAATATAAAATAAAATTGCAAAAGAGAAAATAAAATATTTCACGTAGCTGAGCGATTACTTGCAACTGCGAATGCGCAAAAGGTCCTGAAAACCCCAATGACGCATGCGTGAAAGAAAGTGTCTGCTAAAGCTACCATTGCAATCATGATGGGATGTAGTTCATATCATGGCGTGTAGGATGCTGGCACTCAGAATGCCTACGCAGGAATCCCGAAACCATTCAGATTCCCGCATCCCAACAGCAGGCATCCCGACGTTAAGTGGTGGGGTTAGGGGGAGGGTTAGTGGTTACGGTTAGGCACTAGAGGGAAAGTTAGGCACTAGGGGGAAAGTTAGGCACTAGGGGTGGATAGTTAGATTAAGGCACTAGGGGGGAGGTTAGGTTTAGGGTGCGGGGAGGGAGGGTTAGGTTTAGGGGTAGGGGAAAGGTTAAGATACTTACCAACTGCTGTCGGTATCTTAACCCTGTCGGAATGCCAGTGTCGTGATTCTGACCGCCGGGATCCCATACCTAATTAATGACAGATGGTATCAGAAATGGGGTGGACGAAGTGATGGACATTCCTGGGCGGTGACTGGGAGGTGGCCCGATGTGAACGTAAAAAATATGCGTTTCATAGACGTGTTATGGGCGTGTCCTGGGTGTGTCAGTGAATGCGGCTCCATTCTCATACACGCAGCCACAGAGACGGAGAAACGACACCTGCCATAGGGCAGGTGCAAGTGTCAATGGTACACTGATGGTCACGTGTCCCTGATCACCAGCGATGTTTGAGCTTGCAGAGATGCTGAAAGTGGGCGTGTCAGTACTAGCTCATTCAGACGCAGGCTACTACGCCATGGGCAGGTTAAAACTGGCATTTGCATATTATCTCAGCTGCAACTCTAGTAACAGACGCAAGAGGGGATGCAGCAGCCTCCACCTATGAATCAGTAGTGTTCACTCTAGCTCTGGTGGCAGGCAGGTGTCGGAGCTAGAGAGGGCAACATTGTGCGCGCACCGAAGGTGCGCGCGGTCATGAACAGGGGGCGTGTCTATAAGACGCGTCCCCTTTTCGTCATACTTGGGGGCGTGCCCGGCGCTTACGGACATGCCGGGCAGCCCCCAAGCAGTGCAGAAAGGGAGAATAGATGCCGGGCGCATGCGCCCGGCATCTATTCTCCGGCGGTGACCGGGTCACCGCATGTTTCTCCACCCGCTGGACACTGCGTCCCGCGGGTGAGAACGGCACCCGCAGGCTGTGAGGGCAGGGCGCTTTTTGCCCTCCTCTTGGAGGGCAGGGTGCTTTTTGCCCTCCAGAAGGAGGGCAGGGCGCTGCACCCCGCTAAAACAGCCTAGCGGGAACGCTAAATCAGGCACAAAGTGTCTTTACTGTATATTCTGCAGGAGCCAGATTTACTGCCTTATGCCAGGATCCAGAAGGCTAATGCGAGGGGAATTGGTATGCTATATCGCCGGACGTCAGCTCGGCGGATAAAATACCAACACCGGAAAGCCGGCATATGGAGATCCTGATAGGGTAAGTATAAAGGTTTTTCCTAACCCTCTCCCCCCCCCCTAACCCTAACACTCCCTTACCGGTGCCTAACCCTAACCTCCCCTCGGGGGTGCCTAACCCTAACCTCCCCTCGGGGTGCCTAACCCTAACCTCCCCTCGGGGGTGCCTAACCCTAACCGCCCCTCGGGGGTGCCTAACCCTAACCGCCCCCATTCCCCTAGCCTAACCCTAACCTCCCCTCGGGGGTGCCTAACCCTAACCTCCTCTCGGGGGTGCCTAACCCTAACTGCCCCCATTCCCCTAGCCTAACCCTAACCTCCCCTCGGGGGTGCCTAACCCTAACCTCCCCTCGGGGGTGCCTAACACTAACCCCCCCATTCCCATAGCCTAACCCTCCCAGGGAGTGCCTAACCCTAAGACCCTAAACCTAACCCTCGCCCCCCCCCACGGCTATTCGCTCCCGACACCCAGCTTACCTACGTTCGGTATGCCGGATGTCGGGATTTCGGTGTGGGGCTAATGATAGGCATCGGTATTTAGATGCCTATCATTAGTCCCATGCTGGGATTTCACTGTCGGGAAGCCGGCAGTCGGCATTTCAACCGCCGTGTTCCTGACTACATACCAATGCGAGGATTCATGCCACTTTAAGCTAGAGATGAGTGGGTTCGGATTTACTCGGATTTACTCGGTTCTCAAAACGGCATTTTATTGGCTATCGGCTATCACGTGTTTTGGATAGCCAATAAAATAAATCCAAATTAATCCGAACTTGCGGTAAAGTGGCGATAAGAACCGAGTAAATCCGAACCCGCTCATCCCTACTTTAAGCAGGAAGCCGCACTGCCCACGTTTTTCCCCTCTACAGTCGCAAATTGTCATCATTATTATCGGCACCTGCCCATGCTGGCTGCAAGAGATCTGTCAGAAACAGGCTTCCCTTCTGTGTACGCGCGGCTCAGATCAGCACGTACATCTAGCTAAATGCTCACAACACTCCCACGAGGCAGATCCATCGCCTGTATTACCACTCAGCAGCCACCCAGAAACGACAATCTCCTGCAAAGAGAGATCCGGTCACTGTCTGTCCGACTCATAATCGGCCGAAGATGCACAAAAATGCATAAATTAGAGGCTGTGCATGAGCAAGTACGCTTAAACTCGCTATATGCAGCCAAATGTGGAGCTGCAGCATCTATATCAACATCAGGCCCACAACGTGTTAGTCTTAACTCCATGGATGATTCAATTAAAAGTCCTGGGGACACAATCTAAAAATGTTGCTTTTGCTTCGCCATAATGGGCCTGAATCTGAGTTGGCCACTTCTCCATTTAGCTGCAGCAACCTACGTACTTGTTTATGCCAATGAGAGAATCCTCCCGTGTATGCTGAAAATTCACTGCGACTGCATGTGGAAGCCTGTTTCGCCCACTGCTATTCAATCCGTAGCCGTCATCACTGTATCCGGACTAGTACCCACCCCATGCTTAGTGCTAGAGATCCGTCTGAAACAGGCGTGCCACCTTGGTCTACATACTATAATCGAGTAAGGAATTCATCCTGCATGCCCACGACAGTACCATAAGACAGTGCAGTGTTAAAGAATATTTGCCGCCAAATTTCAGTCCAGAAACGTCCATTTCACGGAAAGTGTGGTCCATCCCTGGACAGATCAATCAGTACGCACTATCGATCGCCGTTTGTGTGCGCATGCCTGATCTGGCGCATGTGCAGTCTCCGATTTCTATCCGTAGAGCAGAATGCTGGGAACCGCGAGATGCATCTGCAAACCCACTTGCCTCTGACTCAATACAGGTTGAGTCTCCCATATCCAAAATGCTGGGGACCAGGGGTATTTTGGATAACCGAATATTCCGTATTTTGGAATATTAGCATACCATAATTAGATATCTTGGGAATGGGACGCAAATCTAAACACAGAGGGCCTGATTCAGAGCCGGACGCTCTGACCAGAGCGCTTGCTCTGAATCAGGGCCCTCCTACCTAAAAATGGAGCGGCCCCCAGGCCGCTCGCATAGCTGTGGGTGACCACCCACAGCTTATGCGAGCGGCCAAAAAGATGGTCGCGATGGTCAAGACCATTGTGACCATCAGGCTTGCGACGAGATCCTGCGGTAGAGCCAAAAGCACTCCCACTGACATCACTAGTGATGTCAGTGGGGCCGGCTCCAGACGGAAGGCATTCCCATGGGAACGCCTCCGTCTGGGCAGCAACGCCCCTGGCACGCCCACCAAAGGGGGCGTGCTGTCAGTCACCATCGACAGCATGCCCCCTTTGATACGAGACCCATAGCGACAGCTTGGCTGTCGCTATGCGGGTCATGCGCATGACGGAGCTCCCTCCATCGTGCGCATTAGGGCACCATCGACCCGCTTGCGAGCGCTCGCGAGCGGGTCTGAATTAGGCCAAGAATGCATTGTTTTATATACACCTTATACACAGCCTGCAGGTAAGTTTATACAATATTTTCAATAATTTTGTGATTTAAACAAATGTTTCATATACACCTTATACACACAGCCTGAAGGTGATTTTATACAATATTTTTATTAATTTTTAAACAAAGTTTGTGTACATTGACCTTTCGAAAAACAAAGGTTTTACTATCTCAGTCATGCTAAAATAAATCCGTATTTTGAAATATTCCGTATTTCTGAATATTTGGATATGGGAGACACAACCTGTACCAGTACTTATATATTGTATTTACACTACATTTTCCAACTTTATAGTCTAGAAGTAGAGCTGGGACGATTCATTTTCCTGTGTATCATCATTAGGTAATCGCTGGGGACGCTAAAGGGCAAATTTTATCGACTAATGAGGAATGAGCCAAATATTCTCTGTAACAGAAAATGCATCTCATCTGTACTCAGCTGTAAGGCAAATACAGCGCCAAATATCTACAATTTCACCAAGGTACTGCAGTATTTAGATTTGGGAAATGTACATGCATTTTTTATATCCCATCATCTTTCATTCCAGGTTTAGGTAGTAGATATTAAATAAAAACTGAAAATATCTATTTTAAAACTCCATGAGAATTGCAGTACGTTGTAGGATTTTATTTTTCCGGTCAGGATGCTAATCACTGAGAAAGGGGACGTGTTCATTTTGAAGGGTAAAATTTAGAAGCAATGCATTGCTAAAGCTGGAAAATTACAGTTTTCGTAATGAATGAATACAACATGCTATAATATATCTGTATATAATGGTACCATTATTATTATCCTTTATTTATATGGCGCCACAAAGGTTCCGCAGCGCCTTACATAGTACATAAATGAGCACACAAGAAAAACAGTTAATAGTAATACAAAACAATACAGGACAAGGACATGGTTTATACACATAGCTGCATAACACAAGCAGGAGGGCCTCAGCAACCAAATGTTAGGTGCCAATTGGGGAGTTAGGAGTAAAAGATACTATGAGAAGGGGGAGGAGAAGCACGTGAGGAATGAGGGCCCTGCTCGTGAGAGCTTACATTCTAAAGATCAAACCATATCACACTATGCCGCATAGTAGTGCCATCATTTGTATTTACCATTATCTAAAAAAGGCACATAAACATATTGTACTAACATTGCAATAATATAAAGGCTAGTAATGCCATCTGCCACATGTTGCCATCAAACACGGACATTGTTCATCACAAGCATGACCCCGGTGTACAGATGAAGACCTGCCATGGCAACAATGCTTCATCCAGTACTTAGAGCAGATAGGGGTTAACTGTGCCATGTTGTTTGCATTTTCACCAGTAAGAGACACTGCAACACAAGCATGGGAGGGCAGCAACCAGGAGTGGGTACCAGGCAATCCTACTCCATACAGACACTGCAACCAGAGCAGAAGAAGAAGGGTCAAGCTCAGTCCACCGAGGGGTGGATTCCTCGCTTCGTTAGGTGCATCAAGCATTGCATTTTGGATGCAATGCATTCGGTCCATAATTGCATGCACACTGGCGTAGAAATGCTGTATGTATGATGATTGAGCAAAGGACAGCTCTGTCCTACAAACAGACATATATGTGTTTGCCTAGTAATCTGTATGAGGTGCATTTTGAGTGAACAACCCCTTACTGTACTGTGACTGTGTCTACATGCCCCTTTCCAGCCATGTTTTGGCCCCCCTTCATGAATGGAGTTTTAAGTGCTTGGGTTGTGTGCGGTGATTGGGTATGGGCAAAAGACACATTTCCAGGGAATGTTTGACCTTTGGAGCTTATTCATCATCCAGATGGTCCAAGAGGCTCAGTCGTATTTGTGTTTTGTGACTAGGGAATAGTAATACTGCTTCCTTACCCAGTTTCTTTTTCCAGTCAACACATAGGGCCAAATGTAATAGGGTGAGAGTTTAGAGAATGTGAGAGTTTAGCAGTAACCTCTCACACTTAAATATGCTCAATGTAATAGAGTCCGAGAACAGGCAAACTCGCATGTTTTTAGACTAAAAAAACTCTCACGGTTTAAACTCTCATCCAGATGTTTTCTCATTTTGAAGATAAAACTCTACCAATGTGAGAGTTTACTGTTATGGTGCCTACACCCATAGCGATGTGCTCATGAATCGACCTAAGGCATGATTTCCCCAGGCAGCTCCCCGGCAGTCGTGGTCACGATTTGGAGTAAAAAAACATCCAATCTGACTTAAGATCTATCGTGCATCCAGTGCATTGTATCCCAGATTGGCAAATCTGCCCTACAGCACGGCAGATCTGAAGATGCGATGTACGACGAACGGGGACGCACATTGGCATCGTGATCGTGAGTAGAAACTCACAATTTGGGCATATTTTACACGATTTGTCGTCACGATTCGTCGAAATCGGGCAAATCGTGTAAAAAATCGCCATGTGTGTAGGCACCTTTAAACTCTCACATTTTCTAAACTCTCACCCTATTACATTTGGCCCTTGGTGCCAGAATAAACCAGGTAGTACCTGTTTTAGCATGACCAGCCCCACAAGCAGGGTTATGAAGACTGAGTTAAGGAGACCGTGTACTACAATATATGTTTTGCACTGAAGTCTTGCAAGGTAAAGTAGCAATTACTGCAATACAGTATATGGTAATTACCCACAATGTATGCCCAATTAGAGCTAAACTGAAATATAATGGTACAATCATATGCATTCTCCAGGAACTATTGTGCAACATACTAATTGCTTTTAACAGTAATTCAAATAGACAAACGCAGTGTCAATATACACAATGAACATGGATTTAACATTGTGTCATCTAATAACAATAACTCCATTATCATTATTCATATGTGTAAAATAATTCATGCTGGTATAACAGGAAGTAATTAATGTAAATGAGGTACATTACTAGGAAACACAGAGTAGACCCTACAATGTAATATCTGTTTCATTGAAACATCAACAACATTTTGAAGGAACGGGGGAGATCATTTTGTAAATATATATTATTGAAAGGATAACGGGATGCAATTCAGAATAATGGTGCATACAGACGGGATGATCGACAACGATAACGATATCGTTGTTCGATTTCCCGGGTGTGCTGGACGATCGTTATCGATCATGCAGCACACCACCAACTCACCAACGACTATAGCGATCCGCAAACAATGATCGTGGGTCCCTATAGTAACCTGGTCAATAGCGACCAGGTTGGTCTGCATGCACGGGAGATGGTCGATATTGATATCGACCATACGTGCAGGCGCATCGCGAGTCGTTGGCCACCGAAAAATGCATGATATGAATGATAACGATATGATCGATATCGTTATCGTTCATATCATCCATTTTAATCATACAGTGTGTACGCACCTTTACAATAAGTCCTCGGCTAAGAGTGAACAAAAGCTGGACAATCAGGAACAGAATGGCCCAACAACACGGAATCAAAATGAAAGCATTTCTAAAACAAGCATTGTAAACGAGGTAATGTGTGTGATCTAACAACCCAATAAAGTACGAACAAACATTAGACAGGACAGAAAGAGAATGACTCGGACAAGAACCCAACTCACAGCTAATTAGATCGAGCCCAGTATGTGACAGCTCAAATATACAAATACAGACAGGGCTTAGCCTGGAATATACCCAGTATTCTCTGATAAAGGGCTCTTTCACTTTTATTGTAAAACTTCCCTGGAAGTCATACCATTTGCTGTATATACAGCGGAGACCTTGGCTGGGCAGTCACATTAAAGATCTATGGAACTGACGCAGGGAGTGGGAGTAAAAGTCAAATGAAACGCGCATGAAAAATACATACATTCGTGTATTGTGAGAACCAATCTGCTTATGTGCTTGGTTTGATACTGATCATCACTATTAGGGGTAAATTTACTAAGATGTATACCTCCCAACTGTCCCTCATTCAGCGGGACAGTCTTGTTTTTCTGAGACTGTCCCGCTGTCCCACCCGCGGGCCGCAGTGTCCCGCGGTGGGGGGGGGGAAGCTGGGGAGAGCACATACAGAAGGTGAACAGATGCCGTGCGTATGCTTCATGTTCACCTGTGTAGGGAGAGCCTGGGGGCTTCCCAGCATCTCGGAGAGTGCTGGGCACGCCCCCTATAATGACACAAATGGGGGTTACCACGAGGCTCCGCCCCATTTCAGAGAAGCCACGCCCCATCTAGCAAAGCCCCGTCCCCTTATCGGGTGTGCGTGCCAGAGGCGCGCGAAGCGTCCCTCTTCGAGGAGTAGAAAAATGAGAGGTATGAAGATGGGAGTTCTATTAAGAAGTGATATTGCCCATAGCAAAAAATCAGATTCCAGGTTTTATCTACTAGAAGGTGCTAGATAAATGAGAAGTAGAATCTGATTGGTTGCTATGGGCAACATCACTTCTTAAATAGAACTCCTATCTTAGTAAATGTACCCCTTAGTGTGCACTTGTTGACTTGATACACCTACAAACTGACATATTTTCATACATCAACTATAGTTTTGGCAAGAGAGGAAAGACATAACTGTCTTTTCTGAGGCACTGTTCTAAACAAAATAATGTGATATTGTAATATTAACTTAACTTTTAATGAATCAAACTCCTAAAATAAGGAGAGATAATGAACTCTCAGATTCAAGAGTAATATATACACATACAATAACATTAAAATCATAAATAGAAATAAAGGTGATAAAGTAAATTAATATGTTTAAATCAATTATCATCTATTTCCACCAATCATCAATTATTTCTCAAAATTGACGTAAATGTATGATTTGTGAAACTCGTTATGCTACAGATCATGGATGCACTGAAAATTAAATATTGATATATAATCATTGAGTATACATCTCATATTTGTGGTATAATAAGAGGTCAGCTTTTCCCTCACTAAGGACCTCATTCAGAGTCGGTCGAAGCGGCCGCACGGTCGTACGGAAAAAGGGGCCGGATATGCAAATGATTCCCTCGCAAGTTGCGTCCCTAAGTTCGGATCGGTAGTTGGCCGATCAAGGGGAGGAAGCGGTCGGAAGACAAAAAAATACGCCCCCTTCTCGTACGCATTGCACGTCATCTCCGGGCATATAAGGATTAATCGAGACCATCGGGAACCATCGGAACTGGTCGTAGAGCTTAAGGTTGACCATACCCTCTCTTAAGCTCTACGATCATGTCAGTGTACAGACCTCCCATGTCACATGTGCCATGACGCTACTTTGTTAATTATCCTCTCCCGTAATCCGTATGCACTCCCATAAAACGCCGTTCGCATAATTAGGCACGCCTGCGTTCGGATCTCCACTCCCCCGTTTTCAAGCACCTTCCCCTGTTACCACCCACAAACGCCTCAATCTGTCACTCAAACTACCGACCTGGCTGTGTTCAAGGAGAGAGAAATTTCTGATCGTAGCGGCTAGTTTGTGCACGCGCATTGTGAACTTTACGCATGCGCAGTATAGCGAACATCGGTGGCGTACGACCGTGCGGCCGCACCGACCGACTCTGAATGAGGTCCTAATTGCTTTATGTTACGGCTTGATATTATTAGAAGGAAAACCATATCTTCGACAAAAATTACATTTTGAGACTTAATTGCTGATTGGAGGAAATAGATGATAATTGATTTCTACATATTAATATACTTTATCATCTTTATTTCTATTTATTATTTTAATGTTATTGCATGTGTATATATTACTCTTGAATCTGAGCGGTATATTTACTAAAGTGAGAGTTTTTAGAAGTGGAGATGTTGTCCATAGCAACCAATCAGAATTTACTTAACATTTAACTAGTACCTTCTAGAACAGGGGTGGGGAACCTCCGGCCCACGGGCCATATACGGCCCACAAGGTGAAATCATCCGGCCCGGCCGGCTGTCAGAGGCAGCAGCAGAATCAGCGTAATGTAGCAGCTGTCAGCGGCGGCAGGTAGCGCAGCGGGAGAGCAGGGATGTCAGGATTGTCATCGGCGGCAGATAGCGCAGCGGGGAGAGGGCTCTCACCCCATCAGCAGCGACATCACCCCATCTCACCCCATCAGCGGCGACAGGTAGGCAGCGCACAAGGGGGGGGAATCAGGGCTGTCATATGGCTGCCATTGAGCTGGTTAGTGCAGGGGCGTGCAGGGTCTCACCCTAACAGCGCGGGCAAGCAGGCAGTGGTGGCACAGCAGGGGGTGTGTACAGTCAGTGCTGTCATCAGGCTGGTTAGGACTGAGAGGACCCCAGGGCTGCCTTTATAAATCTGCCTGTCACACATCCATAAGGACTGCCCCTCCAGACTCTGCCTGGCAACATACCAAAGAGAAGCAGGTACTTACAGCCATCGCATTAAGGGTGAGTTAATAACGTTTTTAACCAAATATAGGAGGCAAATATTACGTTAATAATTTTGTATGGCCCCCGAATGATTTTCTAAAAAATGATTGGCAGAAAAAAGGTTCCCCACCCCTGTTCTAGAAGATAATAGCTAGAATCTAATTGGTTGCTATGGGCAACATCTCCACTTCAAAAATCTCTCTCTTTAGTAAATTTACTCCTGAGAGTTCATTTTCTCCCCTTATTTTAGGAGTTTGATTAATTAAAAGTTACATTTTAATATTACAATATTGCATTATTTTGTTTAGAACAGTGCCCCAGAAAATATAGTTATGTCTTTCCTCTCTTTTGGTCTCTTGCAAAAACTATAGTTGTAGTTTCATTAATTAATTACTGGGAGCACCAACAAGCCTGTTTAGGATTGCTTGTAATAACATCTGAGATGTTGGTTAATCAATAATTATTGTTATATGCCTATATATAAAAGTGATCCAGTGCGGATCCATCCCCTTATATTTTCATACATGTCTGCATAGCCCACATTGCCATAAACACGGCTTCACTGACCTTTGCATACACGAGAGTTCTCCACTACAACCTATTATTAATGTTTATTATTAATGTTTATTTATAATAGCACCACCAATGTACGCAGCACTTTACAGAGAATATTTGTCATTCTTATCAGTCCCTGCCGCTACAGTCCAAATTCCCTAACATACAAGCAGATACACACTGTATACACACTAGGGTTAATTGTGTAAGAATTCAGTTACCTTACCCGTATGTTTTTAGAGTGTGGGAGAAAACTGGACCACCCAGAGGAAACCCATGCAAACATGGGGAGAACATAGAAGCTCCACACAGATAGGCCATGGCCGAGAATTGAACCCATGACCTCAGTGCTGTATAACCTACAGTGTACAGTATATAATCCTGTACCACAGTTGACCATCAAATGTCCAGGCTGATGGTACAGGGAGATTAGTAGATGGTGCAGAAAGGATTCAGTGGGGTTTGGTATATTAGGTAAACAGTACACTGACTATTTTGACATGAGAGTGTTGACATTGTAATACAGTCAACAGAGAACATGTCAACATGTTCATCATGTCGACATTCACCAAGTTAACACTGATGAAAGTTCGACATGGTCACATTGTCACCAAATTATTTCTAATGTATGCCCTAACACTAACCCTAACGATAATTCTGACCCCGATCACTAGCCCTAATAATAATCCTAACACTAACCCTAACCCCTAACACTAACCCTAATGATAATTCTAACCCCTAACACTAACCCTATCCCCTAACACTAACCCTAACCCCTAACACTAGCCCTAATGATAATCATAACACTAACCCTATCCCCTAACCCCTAACACTAACCCTAATGATAATCCTAACCCCTAACACTAACCCTAATGATAATCCTAACACTAACCCTATCCCCTAACCCCTAACACTTACCCTAATGATAATCCTAACCCCTAACACTAACCCTATCCCCTAACACTAACCCTAATGATAATCCTAACACTAACCCTATCCCCTAACACGAACCCTAACCCCTAACACTAACCCTAATTCTAATCCTAACCCCTAACACTAACCCTAATGATAATCCTAACACTAACCCTATCCCCTAACCCCTAACACTTACCCTAATGATAATCCTAACCCCTAACACTAACCCTGTCCCCTAACACTAACCCTAACCCCTAACACTAACCCTAATTCTAATCCTAACCCCTAACACTAACCCTAATGATAATCCTAACACTAACCCTATCCCCTAACCCCTAACACTTACCCTAATGATAATCCTAACCCCTAACACTAACCCTATCCCCTAACACTAACCCTAACCCCTAACACTAACCCTAATGATAATCCTAACCCCTAACACTAACCCTTAATGATAATCCTAACCCCTAACACTACCCTATCCCCTAACCCCTAACACTAACCCTAATGATAATCCTAACCCCTAACACTACCCTATCCCCTAACCCCTAACACTAACCCTAATGATAATCCTAACACTAACCCTATCCCCTAACCCCTAACACTTACCCTAATGATAATCCTAACCCCTAACACTAACCCTATCCCCTAACACTAACCCTAATGATAATCCTAACACTAACCCTATCCCCTAACACTAACCCTAACCCCTAACACTAACCCTAATTCTAATCCTAACCCCTAACACTAACCCTAATGATAATCCTAACCCCTAACACTAACCCTTAATGATAATCCTAACACTAACCCTAACCCCTAACACTAACCCTAATGATAATCCATTCCTAACACTAACCCTAACACTAACCCTAATGATAATCCTAACCCATAACACTTACCATAACCCAAAAACTAATACTAATGCTAACCCCTGAACCTATCTCTGTCTCACCCTAATCCTAATGCTAATGTCGGCATCTTCACTATGTGAACATGTCCAACAGATGTGTCCTGCTTAATCGTGCCTCCACTGCGACTTGCCGCGGCATGCATACCTCGAGTCACGCTCCCGCAAGCGGGCACATGCGCTGCGTCCGCACCCTCAATTCGTAGGATTGCATGGTCCGAATGCTTTCACGGCCTGGCGTTTTGTGGCATACATTGCAAATCGCATGCCGCGATGTGTGCGCTCATTTGCGGCATCGGTGGCACAGATGAGCGAGGACGTATCTGTATTGCAACATCTTGTCCATGTCTACATTTTCAACATGTCGACATTTTAACTATATTAACATCATCATAACTGTCATCATTTTGGTGTCGACTATGTGACTGTATTCCTCTCAATGTAGCCTGAAAAGTAAATTTATTTTTTGACTAGTTCTATTTATTCTTTTCAATGTTTAAGAAACGCCAACAACCTAATTACTGGTCAAAATAACATTTATAGAGAAAAGAAATAATATTACTAGTTAGAGATCAATGAATCTTTATAATGTTTTGTGCGAAACCGAATTTACAATATTCACACTGTACAAGCACAATGTTATTAGGTTCCTTCAGCCCATCTGTCTATTTCTGGCATTGTCTGAAAATTTTCAGAGGAATTCATTATATACTCTTACTGGAGTTTCAGTCCCATATTTATCACACTTTTCACTGACACAAACATCCATTTGTTTCTCTGAACTAAAAATATTTTGGAGGAGAGAGCAGTAAGGAATTGATCGACTTGGGAGAATAGATTAGACTTGCCACACTTGATAGCGTCCCTGCGCTGGAGTCTAATAGTGGTTTCAGTCCTCAGCTCACCCGCTTACCAACTGCAGCTGAACTTGAAAATATTGCTTTATAATTAGAATGCTAAGTCACCGGCCCAGCGAGGTTATTTGGACGCATTTATCGAATGATTAAGCAGTGCAGCCAGGGTCAAGGTGTAACCTAATAGATGTAGCTTATGACATAATTAGCTTTTTTTGTATATATCATTATGCCAATACAGTGCTATTGTATGGCATGGGTCATTTGATGTCATTTGATGTCAGGACTGGTTACATCAGAATTATTATTTGTGGTTGCTCGATGCATTGCTCTTGTAGGTAAAATGCTAGGATTTCTCGTCTAATTTCTTGTAGGGTTCAAAATGGACTTTAATGGCTAGGAACTAGTGACATCACTAATGTGCTGCCAGTACTGTACTTCCTCGTGATTTGATAGGCTGCAGTCAAGTGACCAAGGGCCTGATTCAGACCCGCTCGCAAGCGCTATGCACTCGCAAGCGGGTCGATGGCAGTGCTCGCATCCAAAAGGGGCGGCTTCCTGAAAGAACGCCTGCCATTTGTGGGAAGCACCACTGACATCACCAGTGATGTCAGTGGAGAGCTTCCTGCTCTGTTAGAGCAGGAAGCTCTCTGGGGCTTGCGGGAACGAGACCCTACCACAATGGTCTCGTCGCAAGCCCCGATGGTCGTGATGGTCGCGACCATTGCAAACATCACCTAGCTGCTTGCAAAAGCTGTGGCCGATGTAAAAAAAAAAACACCGGCCCGCCCTGATTCAGAGCGAGTGCTCGCTTTTTGCGCCTCTGAATCAGGCCCCATATACAGTATTCAGGCCATAAAATGGCTGACTACATTATCTAAAGGGGCCAGGTATTCTTTGAGCTATGTAACTATGGCATATTGAAAATACTGTATTTAGCAGATAGGGAACAAAGTACTGTAGGAAGAGTATAAAATGAAGTGCTTCAAAAGTGCAATATTTAAAAGATGAATACAAAGACAATGACAACCACAAAGAAAGAAAGTAATAATAAAAATTAATATTAAAATGAAAACAGTGAGGTAAGTTTGTAAAAAATAGTAATAAATTTATTTATTCTACACCTTACATTAATATTTACCATGAGGTAAACATATTAAACGCACAAAGAAATATTAATGAAAAAAACAGGTAACCCAAAGTCATCACAATAAATATAGAGGGGATTTAAAATGTTGCTTTTATCAAATTTATGACATGCAGTCAAAATTCGTTTGCAGTAAAAGCAATTGATGAGTCTCTTATAAATTTCATAATGAAACACAACCCTTGAAAATTGAAATAATGCTCCGTGAGCCGAACTGGAATTCGACCCGACCAGCGGGGAATAAATGGTAGCTGTAATGGCCGGAGGGAGCTTACATATGATGGAGTTAAGTCCCGTTCTCACCTAGGCTGGGATGTTCCAGAAGCGCAGTGATATGAGGGAGACCGTGATCATGGCGGCTGGCAGGTGCAGCTCTACCCACTTAGTGGGGAACTGATATGATGCCGTTCGATGTTCCGTGTATGAAGAGAGGCTGATTGGATGAGATGGGAGGCTCCTAGATGATGAATAGAGTATGCAATCGGGCTCCTTGTAGAATTGATGAATGAGAACCAGGCACCTGCGCGTTTCGACTCCAGACTGAAGTCTTTTTCAAGGTGTATTAACATCTCGGCTGTCAGAGTGGGGGAGAGAACTCCCCCCCACACCCTTCGGCTATCCGTGCAAGACCCACAGCAACTTCAGCCAAGTGCTGATGCGGTTTGTGGTACCTCCTGGCCTGCCCCACTGCACATGCTCATAATTTCACAAACATTGCAAGATCTTGTATGCAGCCTGAGACCTTGCGTCATTTTGGCCCTCCCCCTGCTTCACAAAGCCTGTAATATCGGCATTTTTTAGCGGGGGCGGGGCCAAAATGATGTGATAGCATGGCTCCGCCCACACCCCACCCACAAATACTCACAGACTGGCCAGCCCCGCCTCCTTGAGCTGGCCACGCCCCCCTGTAATGCCGATCTGGGTGCTCCCTCCCGGAAGGGGCAGCCAGAAAGTCGGCAAGCCTGGTACAAATTGGAAACTGAATGATCATAGAACATAATGGTATATAGCATTAACACTGAGTTTTAAGTTGAACAGATACATTTTTTTATTTGATTTACAATCTATAGATATATTTGAAACAGACACCAGCTTATCCATAAGGCATAAGAAAGTTTATGGTTAGGAATTTTTTAGAAGAAATAGGGAAGTTGAGGAGATTAACAGACTGTCATGATGGGTGTATATCAAAACGTTGATTGGCATATGTTTTCAAAAAAAAATCAAAAAAAAATCTGCTATATAAAGCTGATGTCCTATATTACAATTAGCTTGAATTTTTCATGTTGATTGCTCTGCATGGTCATCTAAACCAATATAATCAGCTTGTTGTGTCTGTCTGTTTGTTCCAAGTTAGCACAAAAACTGCTGAACTGATTTTCATGAAAGTTGCATCATTCTTGTAGTGGAAACTCCTAGAAATAACCTGCACTTTGTTTCATCCCGATCCGTCAAGCTAAAGCTAAGCAATAACAAAAACAACATTTATTGACATCATCAATGTAAGAAATAGGTGTGGTGCCATACACGCGGCCGGTAAGGGGAAGGGGGAGAGGTTCTTTGGGCTCGCGCTCACTTGAATAGGATAGGTTACATAGCAGTCTGTGCACAGAGCACACAGTGACATTGGTGTGAGTGGTGGGTGAATAGGATAGGCTACATAGCAGTCTGTGCACAGAGCACACAGTGACATTGGTGTGAGTGGTGGGTGAATAGGATAGGCTACATAGCAGTCTGTGCACAGGGCACACAGTGACATCGGTGTGAGTGGTGGGTGAATAGGATAGGCTACATAGCAGTCTGTGCACAGGGCACATAGTGACATTGGTGTGAGTGGTGGGTGAATAGGATAGGTTACATAGCAGTCTGCGCACAGGGCACACAGTGACATTGGTGTGAGTGGTGGATGAATAGGATAGGCTACATAGCAGTCTGTGCACAGGGCACACAGTGAAATTGGTGTGAGTGGTGGGTGAATGGGAGAGGCTACATAGAAGTCTGTGCACAGGGCACACAGTGAAATTGGTGTGAGTGGTGGGTGAATAGGAGAGGCTACATAGCAGTCTGTGCACAGGGCACACAGTGACATTGGTGTGAGTGGTGGATGAATAGGATAGGTTACATAGCAGTCTGTGCACAGGGCACACAGTGACATTAGTGTGAGTGGTGGGTGAATAGGATAGGCTACATAGCAGTCTGTGCACAGGGCACACAGTGACATTGGTGTGAGTGGTGGGTGAATAGGATAGGCTACATAGCAGTCTGTGCACAGGGCACATAGTGACATTGGTGTGAGTGGTGGGTGAATAGGAGAGGCTACATAGCAGTCTGTGCACAGGGCACACAGTGACATTGGTGTGAGTGGTGGGTGAATAGGATAGGTTACATAGCAGTTTGCGCACAGGGCACACAGTGAAATTGGTGTGAGTGGTGGGTGAATAGGATAGGTTACATAGCAGTCTGCCCACAGGGCACACAATGACATTGGTGTGAGTGGTGGATGAATAGGATAGGCTTCATAGCAGTATGTGTACAGGGCACACAGTGACATTGGTGTGAGTGGTGGATGAATAGGATAGGTTACATAGCAGTCTGTGCACAGGGCACACAGTGACATTGGTGTGAGAGGTGGGTAAATAGGATAGTTACATAGCAGTCTGTGTACAGGGCACACAGTGACATTGGTGTGAGTGGTGGATGAATAGGATAGGTTACATAGCAGTCTGTGCACAGGGCACACAGTGACATTGGTGTGAGTGGTGGATGAATAGGATAGGTTACATAGCAGTCTGTGCACAGGGCACACAGTGACATTG
Organism: Taudactylus pleione; assembly: GCA_031769625.1. Taxonomy (NCBI): domain Eukaryota; kingdom Metazoa; phylum Chordata; class Amphibia; order Anura; family Myobatrachidae; genus Taudactylus; species Taudactylus pleione. The sequence continues at coordinate 4,991,929 of JAUIMM010000521.1, forward strand.
GTGTGAGTGGTGGATGAATAGGAGAGGCTACACAGCAGTCTGTGCACAGGGCACACAGTGACATTGGTGTGAGAGGTGGATGAATAGGATAGGCTACATAGCAGTCTGTGCACAGGGCACACAGTGACATTGGTGTGAGTGGTGGATGAATAGGATAGGTTACATAGCAGTCTGTGCACAGGGCACACAGTGACATTGGTGTGAGAGGTGGGTGAATAGGATAGGCTACATAGCAGTCTGTGCACAGGGCACACAGTGACATTGGTGTGAGTGGTGGATGAATAGGAGAGGCTACACAGCAGTCTGTGCACAGGGCACACAGTGACATTGGTGTGAGTGGTGGATGAATAGGATATGCTACATAGCAGTCTATGCAAAGGGCACACAGTGACATTGGTGTGAGTGGTGGATGAATAGGAGAGGCTACATAGCAGTCTGTGCACAGGGCACTCAGTTACATTGGTGTGAGTGGTGGGTGAATAGGAGAGGCTACATAGCAGTCTGTGCACAGGGCACACAGTGACATAGGTGTGAGTGGTGGATGAATAGGATAGGTTACATAGCAGTCTGTGCACAGGGCACACATAGGGCTCTATTTACTACAATCCGCATATTGAATGCGGATTGTAGTGTGATATTACCGAGTGAATTCGCATTGCGAATTCAGACAATATCACAGGGATTTACTATAAATCCCTTGCAGGGACAGAGCTTGCGATAAAGCTCTCTCCCTGCGGATCCCATCCGCACTCTAGTCGCGGTATTTTCGGAAAAAATACAGCGACTAAGAGCCTGCGTATGCGCCGACCGACCACCGCTACTACCCCCCCACCGATGCTAAGCCCCACCCCCCGCCACTAAGCCCCATCCCCCGCGATCGCGGACCCCCGCGACCCCCCCTCCCTTCATTAGACTTACCTGCATCCTCCTGGCCTCCGGTGATTTTCTCCGGGCTTCCCGATCAGGTGATCTCCCATACTGCACTGGGGCCCGATCACCTGATGACCGGGCCCCAGTGCACTGTGGGAGACCAGCTGACCGGAGAGGAGCCATCACCGGAGGCCCGATCACCGGTCCCTGGATTCAGGTAAGTAAAAAAAAAAATTTTTCATTTTTTTTTCTTTTTTTTACAGCAATCAGCTTACGGTCTGCTTAGACCACATAGCTGATTACTGGTACCGGCTCCAGGCTCTGCTCTCCCCGTTAGAGCAGAGTGGGAGCCCTGTAACCGGGGGAGACCCTGGATAACGCCACCTCCAGGTGGCGTTATTATCACAGGGCTTCCCCCGGTATTTTTTTACAATTTATTTTTAGTAACTGTGGTCGGATCACATTTCCCATTACAATTATGGGAAATGCGATCTGCTTTACTAAAAATAAGTGATACTGGGGATTGGAGTAGAATTTTACTAATTCTACTCCAATTGCCCTGTAATAACTACAGGTGAAACTAAAATAATGTGAAAAGGGTGTGAAAACACCCTTTTTCACTTTATTTTAGTAAATATAATGTTAATAAATAGAGCCCAGTGACATTGGTGTGAGTGGTGGATGAATAGGATAGGTTACATAGCAGTCTGTGCAAAGAGCACACAGTGACATTGGTGTGAGTGGTGGATCAATAGGAGAGTTTACATAGCAGTCTGTGCACAGGGCACACAGTGACATTGGTGTGAGTGATGGATGTATAGGATAGGCTACATAGCAGTCTGTGCACAGGGCACACAATGACATTGCTGTGAGAGGTGGATGAATAGGATAGGCTACATAGCAATCTGTGCACAGGGCACACAGTGACATTGGTGTGAGAGATGGGTAAATAGGAGAGCTACATAGCAGTCTGTGCACAGGGCACACAGTGACATTGGTGTGAGTGGTGGATGAATAGGATAGGCTACATAGCAGTCTGTGCACAGGGCACACAGTGACATTGGTGTGAGTGGTGGATGAATAGGATAGGTTACATAGCAGTCTGTGCACAGGGCACACAGTGACATTGGTGTGAGTGGTGGATGAATAGGATAGGTTACATAGCAGCCTGTGCAAAGAGCACACAGTGACATTGGTGTGAGTGGTGGATCAATAGGAGAGTTTACATAGCAGTCTGTGCACAGGGCACACAGTGACATTGGTGTGAGTGATGGATGTATAGGATAGGCTACATAGCAGTCTGTGCACAGGGCACACAGTGACATTGCTGTGAGAGGTGGATGAATAGGATAGGCTACATAGCAATCTGTGCACAGGGCACACAGTGACATTGGTGTGAGAGGTGGGTAAATAGGATAGGCTACATAGCAGTCTGTGCACAGGGCACACAGTGACATTGGTGTGAGTGGTGGATGAATAGGATAGGTTACATAGCAGCTTGTGCACAGGGCACACAGTGACATTGGTGTGAGAGGTGGGTAAATAGGATAAGCTACATAGCAGTCTGTGCACACTGCACACAGTGACATTGGTGTGAGTGGTGGGTGAAGGCGCTGCTCCCGCGACATGGCCCCTATACAACTAAAACACCTCAATTAAAAAAAATGTTGGCAGAAGCAATTTCATCTTGTGCGAAGCCTCTGGCAACTCCATAATACATCTTGATAAGACTCCATTGTTTACCAAATTTCTTCCAAAACATTCTATATAAACATTTACACGTACACGGGACTCATGATTTAGTAGGTTTGACAAATAAAACAAATGAGATATATGTTTTTTATGACCTGCATAACTACTAGTCATAACTATTGGATAATAATTTTGCATTGATTATTTCCCTCCCCTTAACATACAGTAGCAATGAAGTCCTATCTGCTACTTGTAACCTGTGCTGCTATTATGTTATTATGATTTCCTATGAAATAGTCAAATATATCAAGAGGGGCAAGTATCAAGAGAAACATTGTAATATATCTGTCAGAGACAGAATGGCTATTCTAAAGTAAGTTAAAGGCTAATCCTAACAATGGCCCTCATTCAGAGCCGCTCGTTAGCAGCAGTATGCTCGTAGCGTTCCGATGTTGTGCAACCACGCATGCGCCGGTGTTACACAGCGCATGTGCGTACGGCTGATTGCGATCTTTTTTTAAGTCGTTCGTCAAATAGCGAACAGGAAGTGACATGTCAAATGTGATTGACAGAACAGGCCGTTTTTGGGCGGTGACGGGGGTGGAGATGGGAAAACGCAGGCGTGTCGAGGCATTTTGTGGGCGTCCCTAAATTATCTCATGCGAACGGCAAATGTGATCGGAACGAGTCATACATCACTGTCTGATCCACTTTCCGTTCAAACTGCTCGCACAGCTTGGGGTCTGGTATACTCTACCACAATGTCGCCCGTGCCTCCTCGATGTTTCATCGATGTTTCATTCTTACCCAGAAAAGCAATCAACTTTGATTACAAAACTTGCTTGTAATGTGTTTAGCAACTAATTTTTTTTTGGAAGCACAAAACCGTACGCAGGTGAAATACTCAGCTGCTAATTTCTGGATTAGACAATCAATTAGCGTACCATTTTTTAGCCCAACATTTTTTACAGATTTTTGCTTTTGGGTTTATGTTATTGCAACAATATTGTTATCATGTTTGTGTTTTTTCTCCATTTTTAATGTTCACGGAAATTTCACAGGCATTTTTTTTAGGGAAAAGTGTTCCTTTAAACTCCGAAACGGTTTTTAACCCTTTAGAATCTTTTTTTTTTTTTTTTGGGGCCGGGATTACCTAAAAACCATTTTTGGAATAATGTCACAATACAATGGTGAAGATTTAGAATGTTTTGATTTTTTTACACACATTTTTAGTTTTTTAAGGCCATTTGCCAGTTTGCAGGTCTGGATAACATCACAAAAAATGACATAATGAAATAAAAAACAAGAGTGGCATTTGGCCAAAATAAAATAACACACATTAAAAACAATTCACAAGAAAGGAGAGGGAAGTTTTGGCCCTTAAGGAATATGGGTCAAGCACAGAAGGATTGTGGGAAAATTAGCCAGTGCTGTCATCGCTTTTTGCCCCGTTTGGCTGGGGTAGGTGGGAGCCTGACCGGGTCCAGGATGTCCTTTGGCTGGCCTCTCCAAAGGCAGATGTTGTGGCCTCTGGACTAGGCAGAGGGCTAGGCACATTTGGAGGGATGGCTGTTGTGCCAGAGGTGGAGGATCCTGATGTTCCGGCAGGAAGGGAGGCCAGCTCCACCATGTGCTGGCGAACGAGCTGCTCCAGGGCATTGGCAATTCGGCTGTTGGCCCTGGTATTTTCCGCCAGGGCCTGACCAATGGTCACGTTGGCTGCAGCATTTTGCTCCATGGCCTCCGCCACCCGTAGCAGACTGGCGTCCATCCTCAGCAGAATCTCCGTGTGGTGATCCGATTTAAAATTGAGATCCGTGAGGAGGGCCACTGCCTGCGAGGGGGATTGCCCTGGACTGGCTTCTGCAGGGTCCCCAGCCGGATCTACTGTTTCCTCCCCTGCAGAGCCAGCAGAAATTCTGCGGCCAAGGCTCCCCTCTGTAAGAAAAATGAGAAAAGAGGAACATTACAATCTACATATTGTCACAAACACATTTCAGAGTTGGTAACATAACAACATTTACCTGGGACAACATGAGGAGCCGCAAAGTCTGGCATGTCCGTATCCATGTTGGACACGCCAAACACCTCCTCATACTGCACACACCCCTGTGCCAGCTCTTCCAAGTCATTCAGCTCCAATGACACAGGGGTGGGACCCCCACCTGTCCCCCTTGCATGCCTAGCCCTCTCTGCCAGTTTTTGTTTCAGCCGATATTTATAATCGGTCCATCTGTGGGTGTTAAAAAATGCATTATTCCTGCAGTATTTGGGCCTGTAACCACTTATATTAAAAATGTAGTTTTTACGTACCGGCGTTTGACATCCCGGGCTAGACGTTCAAACTCACCCACCCTATTGACAGCACTGGCTATCTCCTCCCACATTTTCCACTTCTGGCTTGAACCCATATTCCGATCTGCCTGTGGCAGGGTGTCAACACACATTTGTACCAAAACCTCCATCTCCTTTCTTGTGAATTGTGGCTGCCTTTTTTTTTTGGTTTCTTTGGTTGGCATACTCGGCCCAGTAGCCTCTTCCATGGCATCCTCCACACCTTTTTTAAAAAACATTTTTTACATTTAGATGTCCAACTTTCTCTAAATTCGGGTTCTAATTAATCCTTTAATCAGAAAGAGACAAGTACTTACCGGGCGCCTCTTGGCCATCGTTTTGCTGGTCTGTAGCCATTTTGATCCAAACAACTTGAACTACACCAGACCGTTTTGGCTTTTCTGTGACGTATTTATACATGCGTCCTTATTTTTGGTACGCATCATTGATTGTGCGCTCCTATGATCCGTCCTTAATTTGAGCGGGAAAATAAAGACTATTTATGGATATGGGCGACTCGAGGTGGCGGGCGTTGATTGTTGGAGGTATCGTGTGTAGTAGTAGATTGTTGGCGGGATTAGTGGCTGTGAGGGGTTTTTTTGGAGGTGGAGTTGTTGATTATTTTTTTTTGGCTATTTTCCGTTCGTTTTTTTTTCTAGCCGATATTTTGTTTGTTGTTTTTTTTTGGAGTAAGTATTTTTTTCATGTCCTTTCAAAAATAAGGGATCTACAAACCGAATTTCTTCATTTTTATATTTAATTTAGTTTTTTCCAGTTATTTTGGCTTGGCCCCAGAGAAGTTTTTGGACTGTGACTTATTGTTCGACTTTTGGTAAGTTTGGATTTTAACATTATTTGAAGAATTTGATGTGTTGGTCTTCGCATATATTTGGAACATTAATGTCTTATTTATATTTGTTGCTATCATGTATTAACACTAAATATAGCGTCAGTTATTGGCAAATATTTTTCCTTGGTTTTTCAATGTCAAAATGCGAACTATTTAGCGCACTAATGTTTCCTTATTCTCCTTCGCCAAATGCGAACTATTTAGCGCACTAATGTTTCCTTATTCTCCTTCGCCAAATGCGAACTATTTAGCGCACTAATGTTTCCTTATTCTCCTTCGCCAAATGCGAACTATTTAGCGCACTAATGTTTCCTTATTCTCCTTCGCCAAATGCGAACTATTTAGCGCACTAATGTTTCCTTATTCTCCTTCGCCAAATGCGAACTATTTAGCGCACTAATGTTTCCTTATTCTCCTTCGCCAAATGCGAACTATTTAGCGCAATAATGTTTCCTTATTCTCCTTCGCCAAATGCAAACTATTTAGCGCACTAATGTTTCCTTATTCTCCTTCGCCAAATGCGAACTATAGAGGGAGGGGCCTCAGCTATTGGCCTGGCAGGGGTGGAGGGGGAATTGGGGGAAGTTTGGGGAGATGGGCTCGGACTGGTCGTCGGCGGCAGGGGCCGAGCCCGGCGCCGAACTCTGTGGAGAGTCCGGATTCTACGTTCAGCCCCTAAATGATTAAGGAAAAATGTTTAAATTTTTTTTGGGAAGGGGGGGTGTGGAAGCCAAAATTACAACACCAAAAAAATAACAAACATTCTAAAAAAGGAAAACATGCACACACAGACATGTGTAAAAAAAAAAAACAGGGCCAGACTGAAAACAAACATGCACACACAGTCATGTCAAAAAACAAAAAACAGGGCTAGACTGAAAACAAACAGGCACACACAGACATGTCAAAAAACAAAAAACAGGGCTAGACTGAAAACAAACATGCACACGCAGATAGGGCCGCAAAAAACAAACAGGGCTATACTGGAAACAAGCACACGCAGATAGGGCCGCAACAAACAAACAGGGCTAGACTGAAAACAAACATGCACACGCAGATAGGGCCGCAAAAAACAAACAGGGCTATACTGGAAACAAGCACACGCAGATAGGGCCGAAAACAAATCCTACTAAAAAAAAACAAACACTTACTTGCAGCGATCCGCTGCCGAAAACATGCCAGCAAGCGGGGGGTGCGGCACCGCAGATCAGACCACCTGTGCTCTAATTGGCCTATATTACGGCGTGAGCTGAAGGAGCGCAGGTGGTGGCGAACCTCCGCATAGGCCGATTGTTTGGCCCGGTTGGTGATGGGGGGAGGCTGGCTGGTGATCCTCCGGTCCATGACCTCTGTGAGGACCAACAGCTCCCGTGTTGTAAATGCGGAAGCTCTCATGATGGCAATGATTTTTTTTACAACAAACAGTTTTAATAAAGGCCAGAGAAAACTTTTGATTGGCTAATGTACTTTGTAAATTAACAGGAACCATTGTATTGGTTATTGTATGAGTCATGTGTCCTACAGGCTCCAAAATATAATGTGAGTTATGATAGGCTTCATGCAGTGACATGCGTAAGCTAATTTAAATAAAGAAATTTAAATCTGAAAATAGGAATATCCTAAACACAGGAAAACAATAGGATAATTGGTTACAACATGTTTTTTTGATAAAGTAAACCATTGGTGAAACCGTACGTATTCTGCGGGTAAAATGACACACACGGACAACAATAAAGTTTATTGAAAAAAAAAACAAAAACGGATGGCAAACATATGAAGAGCAATTAAGCTAATTAATATATTGATTGGCATGATACGATTAAAGTATGTATGCAGAATGAACGAGCAGGTAATCAAAATCTGACAGGCCCACTTCCGGTTTGGACTTGTGCGAGCGTTCCCTTCAACCAAATTGGGAGATGGCCGGTCGCAATTTTGCTCGCTCGTTAGCTAGAGGAGGGGTTGGGAGACTTTGGGGCGGAAGATTAGATACGAGCAAACTTTCAAGCGAGCGCAGGAATTTACATTTTCTCGCTCGTTCGGTGAACGAGCGTACTTCCGCTAACGAGCGGCTCTGAATCAGGCCCAATGTCCTCCTTATTGTAATGTCTGGGGGAGATGTACTAAGCTCTGAAAAGTGATAAATTGGAAAGTAATAAACTACCGGCCACTCAGCTCCTGTCATGTAACAGGTTGTGTTTGAAAAATGTCAGGAGCTGATTGGTTGGTACTTTTTCACTCTCCAATTTATCACTTTCCAGAGCTTAGTACATCTGCCCCTCAATCCCAATAGGTTTCTCACCTGGGGTCTGACATGTCTCACTCCTGGCAGATCCCCTTAAGGCCCCCATACATCAGCAATCTGAAAACCACAATTGAACAATTTGAAGATTTATTGCCCGATTTTAGGATTTCCCAATCGAGCAATCTGCGCCCATACACTACAGATCTGTTTCAGTGATTTGCAGATCGATTGCAGCAAACACAGATCTGCCAATCTTGAAAGGCCCATCATTTTGCTAGAAACGGTCTGCAAATCTGCTGATCATCTCCATACACTAGCAATCTAAAGCCCCAATCGATCTGTGAAATCCAACATGTTGGACAATCAGATTAAACAATTCCAATCACTTTTTGGTTGCAATCTGCGATCTGTGAAGCCCATACAGTGGCGGGCTGGGCCGGGGGGCAGGGTGCCATGTGCCCCCCGGGCCGCAGCGTCATGCGGGCCGCGGGCCGGTGCAGTCTGTGTCACTGTGACACAGACTGCACCGCGCGTGTAGCGCTGACCGGACGGAGTTCAGTCAGCGCTACACAAGTGACAAACACACAGCCGCCGGCTCCGGCAGCTGTGTGTTTGTTGTAAGCAGCAGCCAATGAGAGTCTGTCAGACTCTCATTAGCTGCTGTTGCGCCCACTGCAGGAGCCGCCCGGGAGGACAGACGGAGGAGCAGATGGCGGCTGCGGGAGCGGGGATTCAGGTAAGTGGTTTTTTTTATTTTGTTTTTTATATTACGTGTGTCTACTGGGGGGGTGTCTGGCACTAATGGGACATTACAAGGGGGGTGGGGGACTACAACTACTGGGGGCACTACAGGGTTTGGGACTACTACTAATGGGGGCACTACAAGTGGGGACTACTGCTGGGGGCACTACAAGGGGGAGGGGACTACTACTACTGGGGACTACTACTACTGGGGGCACTATAAGGGGGGTGGGGGACTACTACTACTGGGGACTACTACTACTGGGGACACTACAAGGGGGGACTACTACTGGGGGCTTTACAGGGGGGGACTACTACTTATGGGGGCACTACAAGATGGGGACTACTACTAATGGGGGAACTACAAAGGGGGGGACTACTACTGGGGGCACTGCAAATGGGGGGACTACTACTACTGGGGGCACTACAAAGGGGGGGACTACTACTAATGGGGGCACTAAAAAGGGGGGACTACTACTGGGAGCACTACTGGAGGCCTGCATAAGGGTCTTCTCTCCTGTGGCACATGGGGGCACTGCATATGGGCACTACGACAGGGGGCTGCCCTAATCTTTATTTTTACCTTACATTAATCCCATATGGACCTGCCTCCTCCCTGGAACACTGGAGGGAGAGGGGGCGCCGTAGCACGCATATTCTTCGGACACACACGCTACTCCACTGCCAGGGCCGCCTGCATGCATTTGCCCCCAAGGCTAAAAGTTGCCAGCCAGCCCCTGAGCCCATACATTGCAGATTTTTATACACAATCGATTGCAAATTGCACGATTGCTGCAATCCATCTCTGATGTATGGGGGCCTTTACTGCCTGCCCGTTACTACTCCTCTCGCACCTGTGCGCTTTCATTGGAAAAAAAGAGCTGGTTGCACTATTCTTGCTCCTGTTGATTCAAACTTTGTTTCTTTTATCTCATCATAAATTGTGTTATTTGTATGTTTACCCTCATATCAAACCTGCTCCGGAGGCCTCTTCAGGTCAGTCAGTCATACAGTATATTCTGGGAAATGTGAAAATTCAGCCTCATCCATCCATTCTCTGCACATCTTATATTTTAACAGATCTTCCCAAAACATACAAATGACAGCCATATACAGTATTATATCTATAAACAATTGTGCATCAGCGCTGACTTACATGTTTATTAGATATATACCCTTAGAAATATCATTGCTTTGTTTGCAGTGATGACAGTTTTGTTGACAAATGCCTTTTGATGTGGGCTGTACATTAGGATAAATAAATGCCCTGTGACTAATAGTCTGCAGATTTCATCTGCCTTCCCTGTAGATAGCACATACCTGAGGTTATTGATGGCAGACAGGGTTGTCAGATTCTATTGCAGTGTCAGACATGGATTAGATTTACAGCACCCTGGGATCCATCAACCAGCTCCTACCACTGTCTCGGGTGACAGCATTCTAATCCTCCCCTATTTTATTAAGGTCATTCAAAATGATAGAGTCTGGTGGCATCTATTCTATTCTAGGCAATTTATCTTGTCCGGAGAACATTGTGAAAATAAATTAAATAATCTTGAAATATTACGCATTACATTAATATAAAGTCTATAGGTACACAGAGCTCCATAATGTTATCCGTAATAGATCAAGTGGATGGAATATAACATGCACCGTATTTCAGTTTGTGTTTTATCTATCTATCTAGCTATCTATCTATCTAGCTACAGTATCTATCTACAGTATCTATCTTTCTATCTATCTATCTATCTATCTATCTATCTATCTATCTATCTATCTATCTATCTATCTATCTATCTATCTATCTACAGTTTCTATCTAATCTATCTATCTATCTATCTACATATAATGTAGATACATATGTATTAGGGCCGTAGCTAGGGTAGTGGAACCAGTGCCATGGCACCGCAGGGCAGGGGGCGCTGTTTGGGCCTGTCAATTTTCCTGTTTATTATCATTCTTACTTGTAGCGTCCTCTTCTTTATCCCCAGCATCTCCTGGATGTCCTAGGAGTACCCCTATCTCTTCCCTGGCCCTTCCTCATGAAGCCATGGCCCTTTTTCTGCTGATCTTATGTCCCTATTTAAAAAATGGAGGGGGGGGGGCACCAATGGACAGGACACCAAATGGCACAGGACACCAAAATGTCCAGTTACAGCTCTGGTATGTATATACAGTATATGTGTGCGTGTGTGCATTTTATATACATATGTGTGTGTGATTATGTACTAAATGTATGTACATATTTTTTCAGCTATATACAGTACATATATTTTTTATATATGATAAACAGAGTGATTGAATGAGAACGGAGTGCGTTAAACCTCAAGTCTGGTCCTATTGGGATAGGTGCATGTGTGTTTGACTTAGGTACAGTATGTGAGGCTTTGTGGGCTGAGACAAAGCCTCTTTTGTTCCTGTCTAGTATATGTGGTTTGGTGGGATTTTTTTTGCAGTTAGTTATTTTTTTGTGGTGGGAAAGAACTGCAGGTTGCCACTTAGGGTGCAAATTTGGTTCAGTTTTTAGTATCATAGTCTTTGGGTGCACTCACCTTCAGCAGCGTCATCGCCCTACTGGGTGGGTAGTCATGTTAGAGGGTTGAATGGATACCTAATATTTGTTATATAATTTGAATAAATAGCTAACAATTATTCTGCCAAATCTCATGTCTCCGAGTCTTTATTTCATATGGTTTATTTAAGAATGTTTTTTATTATATGGTGTATGCATGGGGCATCCCTCTGACGATAGAAGGTTTAATATATATAAATATATATACAGTCCCAAAACTGCCGACAATCTGCGCTGTCCTGGTGCTTAAGTATCCAAGAATCCATACAATCCAAAAAGACGACACAGCACTCAAAGGGCTCCAAAAATGATGTCACATACCAAGTGTATTTATTCCATAAAGGTCAACGTTTCAGGGCCCTGAAACGTTGACCTTTATGGAATAAATACACTTGGTATGTGACATCATTTTTGCAACCCTTTGAGTGCTGTGTCGTCTTTTTGGATGGTATAAATATATATATACAGTATATATATATATATATTATATATATATATATATATATATATTTGTGTGTGTATATACAGATATAGGGCCTGATTCAGAGGTGGACACAGTGTCGATGTTGGATGTAGGCGACTGATGTTTTATGTTTGCGCATGCGTCAGAGTCGCACCACGTGTGCGTCCAATTTGTCTGCATGCACAGACGCACTACTGAGTTGGATGCACGGTATGTGAATTTTAGTGGACGCTCCTGGGAGTTAACAGGGGGGTGGCCACAGGGCTGGTGCAAGTTTCGATGATGTGACTGATGGTTCTTCTAGCACAGTGATGGGGTCTATTCACTAAACCTTGGATGGAGATAAAGTAAACAGAGATAAAGTCCCAACCAATTAGCTCCTAACTGTCATATTGCAAACACTGCATGTGACATCACAGTTAGGAGCTGATTGGATGGGGCTTTATCTTGGTTCACTTTATCTCCCCCCCAAAGCTTAGTAAATAGACTCCTAAGACGCTGCAAGTGGGCATCTCAGTTTCCTGAACATCAGGCACAGCCTTAGCATGAGGATGCACAGAATCTGTGACTTCATATCGTGTTGAATTAAGTTTCATTGTGTTTATTGCACTGCCACGTATTGCTAGATACTGATCCTGTGTCTTGTATACATTTGTTTTTTCAAAATTAATTTTATTCATCAGAGCAATGAAACATCACACATATAACAAAAAATAATGGTGAATAATAAATAAAACACAAGCCCATTAAGGGCAATAACAAATCAATAGTGTAGAATAGCTACATAAGAGAATTTAATTCGCAGAACATAATCAAGATACAGTATAACATATTGATTGAAGTAATCTAGACATGGCAGGCACACCCCCCCCCAAAAAAAATTATCCAACAAAATTAAAAAATGGATAAAAGGTCCAAGAAGAAGCAAGTTCCATCTTAACCTGTAACAGATAAAGAAATAGGCAGATCGCCCAGTAAAGTATTTCTGAAACATAAATAGATTTGACGTCATAAGTCCAGGGTAAAGGTATAAAACCTTTCCATACCTGATAAAAAGGAGCTGTCTTAGTTTCCTTATGTAATGTAGTCTCTAGCCAATCCATTTGAAAAGCAAAAAATAATTTGTCCCGAAATAAAGGAACTGATGGGGGATCTGCATGGCTCCACATCTGCAATATGCACTTACGGGCCACCGTAGAAATGATCAATAGTAGTTTTTTACTATCTCTTCTACTTGAAACTGATGGTGGTAAAATACCCAAAATTGTCCATTCCGCTGGTAATGGAAGGTAACTAACTAAACATCTAGATGCGAATCTGCTAACTGATGACCAGAATCCTCGTATAAGGGGGCATTCCCACATACAATGTATAAAATTTGCATCCACATTTAGCACAAACACTAGTATCAGACAACCCCATCAGGGACCTGCGGTGGGGGGAAAGATATCCATTATGATAAATGTTATAGAACATTTCTCTATACATACTTGATGATAGCACTGATTGAGACTAGAGGAATGAGCGTAATAGACTTTCCATGGTAATATGGGGGAATACACTACACCAAGTAGATAGCCCCGTAGATATTTTAGAATGATCTAAAGGAATCTGGAGGATTTTGTAATGAAGAGAGATAACCCCCACTCATAGGTCTAGCTAATAATAAGTCCAAAGAGTTGGACCAAACTATTGGAGAGAGAGTACGTATCATAAAACTCACATAACGTTGTGCCTGATATAACGCCAGAGAGTGGGATTGAGGTAAAATATATTTATCCACTGAGTCTGCCAACCGATAGGACCGACAATTCTCAGTGTCGACTAATGCTCGGACATATAGGATCCCCTTATCTGGCCATAACGAGAAAGGTATGGAAGCCTCCCCGTTTTCAAACTCAAGGTTTAATAGTATAGGAAGGAAAAGGGAATGACGGCAGTTTAAATTTCTTTGCTTTCTAGCAAAGTGCCAAACTCGCCATGTAACCATCAATAGGGGATTATTAATTAGATTCCCATAAACAGGATAACTCCTGTTTATGGGAATGAAGGAACACCAATATGTGTTGATCTGGCAAAAAAGACTGGTCCAACTGTGAGTCAGTATAGAAATCAGTCTTGTGCAACCAATCTCATATGTATCTCAAGATTCCAGCATGATTACACAATTTTATATTAGGTAACTTAACCCCTCCAATGGCCCGAGTCTGTTGGAGCTTTAGCAAGCCTATGCAAGAGCGTTTATTCTTCCAAATAAACTCTCAAAATATTTTATATAAATATTTTTCATCCGCCTTTGAAAGCAAAATCGGTAACATCTGTAGGGGGTAAAGTATTTTGGTGAAAGATATCATTTTTAGTAAATTAATCCTACCTAGGTAAGATAACATAAGGTGACGCCAACGGGACAGTTCTCCCACCTCTTCTCTAATGAGCAATTTCATTTTGAGATCATATAAGTCCCCAATATAACGTGGCAATTCAATTCCCAAGTATCTAAGGGATATGGGGGTCCACATCACCGTATATAGATCACCCCAGTGTGGTTTCACTATAGAACCCAAATATAATGCTTCTGATTTATCCGCGTTAATACTGAAGCCGGAAACTTTAGCAAAATCTAACAACATATCAAATATTTTAGGTAGGGTTTGTTCTGGATTCGAGATATAAAGTAATAAATCGTCGGCAAAGGCTTGGACTTTAAGCTCTTGAGAACCCACCCGAATCCCTTTAAAATCTGGCCAAGAATGGAGAATATGTTGCTAAAGGGAAAATATTAATTATTTATTGCTAAGAAAAAGATCTTGCATCATTTTATTTTACTATACAGTAAATGCTCAAGAAAATTCATGCCTGTAGGTTATTCCATGGAATGAACCTTATTGCTTTTCAGCTATTATATTGCTGGCTTAGCCAAAGTGGAAAGCAGTGTTCTATACAGATGAGTTAGAGTAGAAGTTACCAAACTCCGCCATTACAGTCCAAATTTTAAGGATAGCCATGCTTGAGCACAGGTGTCTTAATTAGTACCTCAGTCAATTTGATTTAACCATCTGGACTCAAGCATGGATAACCTTAAAACATGGCCTGTACTGATGGAGTTTGGGAAACTCTGAGTTAAAATGTTACCATTCAATTTAAGATCTGTTTTGTTTCTTAAGTCAATTATTCAGTTTTTTTTCACATGTCTGCAGCTCCCATTGGTTATAATGGGGCCTGTGCAGAAATGGTATTTATATTGATGAGAGAATCAAAGCCAGCTCCCTCTTCTATGCTCCCCCGGCCGCATCACCGATCAGCATCAGGCTGACATTAGCAATGCTGATGCAAAAGATGCTTTAAATTACCTACGGCGATTGCAAAAGATGCTTTAAATTTCCTCTCCAGGACAGCACTTTACCTCAAGGGGCACCCCATCACTTAAAAATATATATATTGTGATAGGAGCACTGGAGAAGTTAGAGATGGCGCATATGTGTGTCCTACATTCCTGTCATATGTATTTTAAACCCCCAGGAAAAGTCTGTTTTACCAAGCAGATTTGAGTGTCGGCCTTTGGTAAAAGCCGGATAATGGGTCCTGGGGGTGTGGGTGTGAGATAGAAGGGAGGGCTCCATCCACAGGGCTGCTTCAGGTGTTGGGATTTTCAGCCTGAGACCAGGCTAATTAATGATTACACCTGGAAGTGGCTCATAAGAGCTGTGTAGAGTTTTGATGCAGTGTCTCACACTCCCTGGGGAGTACAGACATTGAGGTTTTGTTCTGAGACACTGTGACATTGGTATGTACTATGTTTATGGTAAGGCAGTAGGCCCTGCCACATGTAGAGAGGGAGTTACCTGTCTAGTTAGAGCCCAGACGGGCTAGGCTTTATTTTTATGTTTTGTTTGCTTGATTATTGGTGTCACACAAAAAAAACTGGTGCCGACCAGCTTGCACGAAAACCCACGACTACTGCTGTTTCCTGGCTGCTGTGTGTAAGGAGGTGTCCGTCTACCCCAGGAGAGGGACCCCTACCCCGATCATATCACAATATATACGGCAAAAGTTGCAGAGCGGCGATTGTTTTGTGCTGCTTTTCACTTTGTTTTTTAAATACACCGCTTAGTAACCTTAGCAAACCATACAAACTCAGCTGCTTGGTTTACAATATTTGGATCTGCAGGCCTCATTTCCTCTTAAAGCTCATCCTTTCCTATCATCCAAGGTTCAAAAGAACTAAGGGGTAACCTTACTGAGAATCGTGTCTGTTTGAGATGTTAATCACGGGTGCGTTTGGGCATTTTTTTACAACTCGCAAATTTACTGAAAGCAAACTTGGGTGAGAAATCTTTAAACTCTCTGCAAAACACTTGCGAAAACACAAATAGAAATAAATACACCATCGGCCAAAGTCGCAGGTACTTTTCATAGAATGGAATACAACATGGGAATTTACAAAGAATTGTGATTATAATCACGGGTGCAATCTAAACAAACTTGATTAAAAATAGAAGTTTTAAATAGACTACCTCCTGAGCAGCGTGTTTAGCAGAAACATACACAGATCAGTGTGATCCATACTAGCCTACTCTCCAGGGACTGCCAGGAACCTTACAGAAAATGGGAGCCACTCCCAGCACCCGCAAGAGTAGGCATGTCCCTTGCATTGTCTGCCGCCCCCCCCCTTGACCCCCTGCAGCCGCACATGATAGTGGGCAGTCCTGAGGGCTATGACGTGATTCGTGCTGAATCGTGCCATTGTTGCATTATAACGTGGGGGGCGGGGGCATGACTGAGCTGCCTCTGCCCACTTCAGCCATTCCCACCCTCCCTGCTGCACTGACGGTGTGATCTGTTTAAGTTTATGCCTCTAATTAAACAAATAAAGGGTTAAATTAAGAAAAAATGGCGTGGGGTTTCCCCCAAAATCATAACCAGCCCTGGGCTTTGTGAGCCGGTCCTGTTTTAAAAATATGGGGAAAAATGGCATGGGGTTCCCCGTATTTTTAAAACCAGCACCGGGCTCAAACTAGTTGAAGTGTAATGCCACAGCCAGGGGACCCTTTTACTGAGTTCCTCTGCCAAAGCATTAACACCCCAAACTAGTCAGCCCAGGCCGGGAATCCCAGGGGAGGTGGGGACCCCACCAATAAAGGGATCCCCCCCTCTCCTGAGTACCCCAGGCCTGTGCTGAAGCCTGGGCTCTTCCCTGCACCCATGGCCGATGGGTGCAATACTGTTTTTTTTACAGTGGGACTACAGGTCCCAGCATGCCTGCCCTGTGGCACTTGTAGAACTACAAGTCCCCCCCCCCAGTTTAGGGCTTCAGTACGTGAAGTACAGTCTCACCCGAGATAGTGGGGGAAATCGTATCAAATACTCTAAAAGGTGGAGAAGAGGAGCAGTGGAGAAGTTACCCATAGCAATCCATCAGCTTCTAGCTAGCATTTATCGAGTAAATTTTATAAAGTGATAGGGATAAGCTAATTGGTTGCTATGGGCGACTTCTACACGGAATATATATGTTTTGTCGACAATAATGCTGTCAACAGTCAAAATGTCAACAGCATTATATCGATGGGAGAAACTAAAACGGTTGTAATATTATGCAAAGCATTTTAACTGTGTCAACATTATAATTTGAAATATTATGCTTTACAATCATTATATCATCATTATAATTATATATTATATATTAAGATTTTACACATTAATAATACAAAATGTTGCAGTACAATAATATAAAATATAGCAGTTATTTTTTTTTCAAGTAGGTAACAATGCTTCTGTTTAACTTCTTATAAGATAAAATTATTGTAAACCAATATTAACCAGTATATTACTTGGCTTAACTCCATTCTAGTCTTAAAGATGACTGTATTGTAAAATTGTATGTATCATCCAACATCTCATCACAATAATTATTCTACTTCATTTTGAAATCAAATTGCCACAATTTTATCACTTTATTACCAAGTTATTTACTCTTCCTTATCGCCTTTATAATCAGATGTGATGAAACAAATGTTTTTAGTACTCTATATGAAAAGCAACATCTCACTGCACATAAACCTAGGATACCGAAAAGAAAGCATGCACTATACAATCTATCAAAGTCTTCATATATTGGTGTACTAATGGAAAATGTCACATTTGTTTCATAATCTGCTATATTGCGGTTGTGATAAAGTTGCAAATGACATATTATTAAAGTACAGTATAATGTTTTTTAAATAAACCAATGCAGGCAAACATAGTTGGGTTTACATAAATGGAGCCTTTAGGCGACCAAAGTTTAGATGTAAGCTAACTTGTTACAAAAGTACCTGAAATTACCCACCGCAGTCCCGGTTACCTCCCGCTCCGGGTCCTGGTCTGTCAGTGCAGTTTACTTCCTCCTCCTGCGTCCACGGTCTCTGCTCCCTCTCCTCACCAATGTCTGTATGCAGAACTCCCTGATTCATTCGACATCCCACATTCAGCATTTCCCGCCGGCTTCAGGCACTGGCCGCCATGTTGGTTTCAGTCAGGTGACTGCCAATCCTCCACACAGAATCCAGACCATTCTCACCTGTTCTTCGCAGCCAATCACCTGCCTGCAGCTCCTATAGAATAATTTCCTAGAGCTACAGTAGATTGCCAGTGCAGGGTCAGTCACAGCCTGCACTGTGTGAAAATGTCCTGTGCTCCTCACAGTGCGCTCTTAGCCTCTGTTAATGGTGAGCCTGATCTGCCTTCTATACCCTACCCTCCAACATGACCCCTTCCATCAGGTACAAAATGCTGTGCTCCTGGACTTCCCACCTAATCAATGATAGCAGTCACCTGTGTTGACCTAAGTAATTGATGAGACAGGTGTTTTCCCACAGGTGGCTGCAATCATAAATTAAGAGGGAAGTCCAGGAGCAGAGTATTTTGTACCTAATGGAACGGGTCATGTTGGAGGATTCAGGATTCAGGCAGTTCAGGTACAGGCCTGGATTCAGTCAATTCCGGTTCTGGCCTGGAGTCAATCAATTTTGGTTCCAGCCTGGATTCAGTCAATTCCGTATCCAGCCCAGTTTCAGTCAGTTCTGGTACCATCCCCGATTCAAGCATTTTTGGTCAATTCCAGTTCCAGCCTGAATTCATTAAATGTTGGTTCCAGCCCAGATTCAGTCAATTCCGGTCCCAGCCCAGATTCAGTCTATTCCGGTCCCAGCCCAGATCCTGCTAGGTCCCAATCTGGCTCCCAGCAATTCAGGCTCCAACACGTATTCAATCATTTCTATTTCAGCCCAGATTAAGTCAATACTAATCCCAGTCTGGTTCCTTGCTATTCTTTTTGATTCCTGCCTGGATTCCTAAAGGCTTAGGACCTCATTCAGAGTATCTCGCTAGTGCTGTGCAGTCGCAAGCGGCCCGATGGTTTGCGTACGTGCATGCGCACGCTTCGTTCTGTGCGTGCGCAAACTACTCTGTGCGATGGCAGGCCGCTCGCTCGCCCAGCAAAGACAGCCAAGTGAAATGAGTGACAGGAGAGGCCAATTGTGGGTGGTAACAGGGGCAGGACACTAATAACGGGGGAGTGGAGGTGCGAACGCAAGCGTGCCTGAGTGTTTCAATGCCATTTCAGAGGCGTACATAATTAACACACAGCGTCATAGTACACGTCACATGCCTGTTTTGTACACTGAAGTCCTCGCAGTGCTTGCGGTAGGGTAAGGCAACCACAAGCACTGCGATCGCTTCCATTTGTCCTCGATGTACCAATGTTTTAATACACTTCCTGGAGATGACGTGTGCTGGTGGGCGGCTCTGCCTGTGCGATTGGGCGTACACTGGCCGCTCGCTAAGAAATGGTGGGCGTGCTTATGCCTTGGCGAGCAATCGCTTCCCGTGGCATCACTTTAACAACTTTGCATACGCTGGGGGTGAGCGATCTCATCTAGCGAGAGACTCTGAATGGGGTCCTTAGTACCAATTCCAGTTACCCAGAAGTCCAGTCAGTATTTCCATATATTTAGCTGTACTCTTCTCTCTTGTCCTGTTCCCATGTCCCATGAGAAGAAACTTAATTAAGCCACCCAGCTTTGTGCTTACTGCCTCTAACCCATCTCCAACCTCAAATTCCAGTTTGGGTTCATCAGATTTTCAAGTCAAGACATAACCAACACTAGCCATAGCTTTTACACTAACCAGCCTATAACTTTGCCATTCCCAGACTCTATTCTGTCTAATGCTATATCTGGCCTTTTCCACAAGATAAATGTTAAAGAACTTATTTCTGAGCTGTTAGAACTGAGGATCTAATAGTCAGGCAAATATACTAATGACCATTTAATAACTGTTTATCAATAATATCATGAATTATCTACTTGCAAAGATAAGCTCCAGTTTAACCCAAGGAAAGAATATTCATTGCCTGCTCTGAATTCAAATAAACATTAATACTCATACAGTGCATCTGGAAAGTATTAACAGCACGTCCCTTTTTTTCCACATTTTGTTATGTTATACTTATTCCAAAATGGAATAAATTCATTTTTCTCCTCAAAATTCTACACACAATACCCCATAATGACAACGTGTAAATAGTTTTTTTGAGATTTTTGCAAATTTAATAAAAAAAAATAAAATAAGAGATCGCATGTACATAAGTATTCACAAACCTTGCTCAATATTTTGTTGATGCACCTTTGGCAGCAAATACAGCCACAAGTCTTTTTGAATATGATGCCACAAGCTTGGCACACCTATCTTTGGGCAGTTTCACCCATTCCTCTTTGCAGCATCTCTCAAGCTCTATCAGGTTGGATGGGAAGCATTGGTGCACAGCCATTTTCAGATCTCTCCAGAGATGTTCCATCGGATTCAAGTCTGGGCTCTGGCTGGGTCACTCAAGGACATTCACAGAGTGGTCTTGAAACCACTCCTTTGATATCTTGGCTGTGTGCTTTGGGTCGTGTCCTGCTGAAAGATGAACCGTTGCCCCAGTCTGACGTCAAGAGTGCTCTGGAGCAGGTTTTCATCCAGGATGTCTCTGTACATTGCTGCATTCATCTTTCCCTCTATACTGACTAGTCTCCCAGTTCCTGCCGCCTAAAAACATCCCCACAGCATGATGCTGCCACCACCATGCTTCACTATAGGGATGGTATTGGTCTGGTGATGAGCGGTGCCTGGTTTCCTCCAAACATAACGCCTGGCATTCACACCAAAGAGTTCAATCTTTGTCTCATCAGACCAGAGAATATTGTTTCTCATGGTCTGAGAGTCCTTCAGGTGCATTTTGGCAAACTCCAGATGGGCTGCCATGTGCTTTTTACTAAGGAGTGGCTTCCATCTGGCCACTCTACCATACAAGCCTGATCGGTGGATTGCTGCAAAGATGGTTGTCCTTCTGGAAGGTTCTCCTCTCTCCACAGAGGAATGCTGTAGCTCTGACAGAGTGACCATCGGGTTCCTGGTCACCTCCCTGACTAGGGTCCTTTTCCCCCGATTGCTCAGTTTTGATGGCCGGCCAACTCTAGGAAGAGTCCTGGTGGTCCCGAACTTCTTCCATTTACGGATGATGGAGGCCACTGTGCTCATTGGGACCTTCAAAGCAGCAGATATTTTTCTGTACCCTTCCCCAAATTTGTGCCTCGAGACAATCCTGTCTCGGAGGTCTACAGACAATTCCTTGGACTTCATGCTTGGTTTGTGCTCTGACATGCACTGTCAAGTGTGGGACTTTATATAGACAGGTGTGTGCCTTTCAAAATCATGTCTATTCAACTGAATTTACCACAGGTGGACTCCAATTAAGCTGTAGGAACATCTCAATGATGATCAATGGAAACAGGATGCACCTGAGCTGAATTTTGAGCTTCATGGCAAAGGCTGTGAATACTTATGTACATGTGATTTCTTAGGTTTTTTTTTAATTAAATTTAGAAATATCCCAAAAAAACTTTTTACACGTTGTCATTATGGGGTATTGTGTGTAGAATTTTGAGGAGAAAAATGAATTTATTCCATTGTGGAATAAGGCTATAACATAACAAAATGTGGAAAAGGTGACGTGCTGTGAATACTTTCGGGATGCACTGTATTATTAGAATATACTTATATCAAGAACAATTAAAGAAAGATGTAGCTTCATCAGGGCTGGCTTCAGGTGGAGCAGCTACCTGTGCCAGTATCGGCTGGTGCCCGTTATCCCTAATGCACGACATAGCAGCATGCATCCAAAATGGGGCATTGTCTAATTTCCATAGACCATGCCCCCTATATGATGTTATTTGGGGGCATGCCCGTATGGCACACCTTCCGTTTTATGTCATACTGGGGGCAAGAATAGCACTCTGTCAGTAGTTGGGCTTCCCCCAGCCCTCTCCCTGCACTGAATGGACCATTCAGCTTCATCAGCACCACCACACTCTGCTTAGCAAAGCAGAGCTGCAGCGTGTGTGCCCAACCTCACAACTGCCTGTGGGAAATTTTGGCCCATGGGTGGGACAGGTCATGAAAACTGGACTGCCCCACTGAAATCGGGAAGGTCAGGAGGACTGTGGGCTTGATTCAGACCTGCTTGCTAAGCTGCTCTCGCATGCTCTTGCCGATAATCGCACATCTGCGCATACGTATAGTTCGCAACGTGCATGTGCAAGTTAGTCACTGTGATCTAGAATCGAGCGCTCGTAGTACACAGACTAGATGCTACTTTGAGTGACAGTGCCATTTGTGGGTGGTAACAGGGGAAGGTGCTTGTGAACGCAGGCGTGTCTGACCATCAAAACGGCATTTAATGGGCGTCCATAATTAGCAAAGGTGTGCCATGGGTGCGTCATATGACGAGGCAGCAGGTGTAATTTTACTTGAAGCACTCACATTGCTTGCAGTAGGGTAGAGCTCACACAAGCACTGCGAGTGCTTCCGATGGCTCTCGATGTTCTCGATGGTTTTAAACACTTCCTGGAGATGATGTTAGCTGCGGGTGGCAAGGGGGCGGCATTACACTATTTTGCGATCGCACAGCCACCGCTTGCAAAGACATAGAGGGCATCCTTATGCTTTGCTGCACGATGGTGCTATTAGAATACCCGGCCCCTTTGTGATGCGAGCGAGCGCAGCTTAGCGTCCGGGTCTGAATTAGGCCCTTAATCACATAGCAGCAGTTAGCCCCTATTAGTCATGAATATCAGGCACAGGTTAACCCGTAATGTAAGTACAGAAACCCCACAATCAGGGGCTGGCTGGCAACTTTCAGCCTGGGGGGCAACACAAGCAAGTGGCCCAGGATTTCTATAAATAAAAAAAAAAAGAAGAATGCAATTGTCCAGACCAATGAGTGTCTCCCTCTAGATGTCTAGGTGGGGGAGGGAAGATGTGTAGGGGGTAGGACAGTAGATGTGTACGGGGAGGAGGGTAGATGTGTGTGTAGATGTGTAGGGAGAGTAGTTGTGTAGGAGGGTAGATGTGTATGGAGAGGATGTATTGCGGTAGGAGGGTTAATGTGTAGGGAGAGGGTAGATATGTAGGGGGGAAGAGGGTAGATGTGTATTGGGGAAGATGTGTAGGGGCAATGGAGGATGTGTAGGGGCAAGGGTGGATGTATATGGGAGGAGGAGGGTAGATGTGTATGGGAGAGGATGTGTAGGAGGGAAGAGGGTGGATTTGTAGTGGGGAGGTGGGAGCATGTGTGTGGTGGAGGAAAGGGATTTGTAGGGGGCATATGGAAAATGTGTAAAGTAGGAAGGTGGATATGTAGAGGGGGAATAGATATGTCAGGGAAGAGATAGCAATGACGGGAAAGGAGGAGGTAAGAAGGTGATAATAGAGGACACAGAAAAAGGAGGAACATTGACAGAAGGATTGAGGGGAGGAAGAAGACGAGGGGGCAGGTGGGACAAGAGTGTCAAGGTGATTTGTAGGGGGAAGAGATGGAACGGTAGCGAGACAGGAGCAGACAGGCAGAGGTGATGCAGGAAAGTGAAAGGGCTGCAGTGTTAGATTATGGGTAACAGGGAAACCATCTAGACCCCCATTTCATTTATCATAAAATGTGTATATATATATATATAAATATATATATATATATATACTGTCAAATGGCTAACTGCAGGGGTGCACTCAACATATGTGTGCTTAATCCATGGGGGGGAGAGAGGTAGGTAGGTGAAAATACACTGTCACTTACCACACATAGCTGACTGTCACTGATGATGCAGGCAGTGTCAGTGGCGTAACTTCATCCCAGGTGCCCGGAGGCAAGATAAATATTGGTGCCCCCCCCCCCCCCCAAAAAAAAAAAAAATTAACCATCCCCCCAGCACCTATTCCAGCCCCAGCTGTAGTTCCCCCAGTAGTGGTCCCCCTGTGCAGTGCCCTCAGTAGAGGTCCCCCTATGCCAGTGTTGGCTAACCTTGACACTCCAGCTGTTATGGAACTACATAACCCAGCATGCACTGCTACAGTTTTGCTATTAGGGCATGCTAAAACTGTGGCAGGGCATGCTGGGATATATAGTTCCACAACAGCTGGAGTGTCAAGGTTAGCCAACACTGCCCTATGCAGTGCCTGTCTATGTAGTGCCCCCCCAGTAATGGTCCCCCTATGCAGTACCTCCAGTAGTTGTGCCCCTATGCAGTGCCCCTGGTAGAAAGGGCCCCTGTTGTGCCCCCCATTGTAATGCCCTTGTAGTGCCCCCAATTTTAATGCTCCCTCCAGTGCCCCAGTAGTAATGCCGCTTGAAATGCCCATAGTAGTAAGCCCCAGTAATGCCCCCTGTAATAAGCCCCAGTAATGCCCCAGTAGTGCCCCCTGTAGTAAGCCCCAGTAGTACCCCCAGTAATGCCCCCTGTAGTAAGCCCCAGTAATGCCCCCTGTAGTGAGCAGTAACCCCCAGTAATGCCCCCCACGCGCGCACATGCTCCAGTGCTGCTGCCGTCCATCCCTGGTGCCCGCTCCTCTGAACTATGGGAGTGACATCATGACGTCACTCCCATAGTGCATTGCGGGACCCGGCAGCCAGAGCTCAGGAGTGAGCTCCGGCTGCCGCTGGCACCAGGGGTGGTAACATACTCAGCGGGCGCCCGGCATATGGAGGGTGCAGGGGGTGCGACCGCACCCCCTGCACCGCCCGTAGTTACGCTAATGGAGGTGGAGCGCCAATCAGCGACGCTCCTTCTCCATGCAGTGCCCAGAACAGCCGGGGGACAATGGATCCAGGTGCCACCTTCAGGGAAGGCGCCCGGCGACAAATGACTCCATTGTCTCTGGGAGTTCTGCCACTGGGCAGTGTCACTCAGGGTCCTCTCTTCTACTTCTTCTGTCTCATTGGTGGGAAGTGCAATAGGTGCCAGGCCCAGTGGTACTGCTGCAATTGATGTGCGGAGCGGGCAATGCTGCATGTTGCTGCTTGTGCTCAGTTACTTTTACCCTCGCCTCCACCTGCTCCTCCTAGGTAACCATGGTTACAGAGGGGTGGCTGCAGCAGTCAATTTTGGCTTGGGGATGCTGCGCTGAGGTCCTGATAATCTCATGGCCCCTCTGACCCTTTTCGCGCCGGGGCTCATTATTAGTATCGCTGTCAATGCCACTGCAGCTGACGCTGCTCTCTGTTTAGGATTTTAAAAAGTGTCAGATACGTCCCCCCCCTGGATCCGCCACTGCTCCCGGGTGCCTAACGCAACTGGCGGCCCCATAACAATAAAATCGTACTGGCTCGGGGGGCAGATGGCACCCTGCCCCCTGGCCCAGCCCGCCACTGCCCACAATAACCACACAAAGACTCCACAATTCAGGATAACTGCAAACTCCATTTGTATCACATACTTCTACAATTCAACATAAACAGCACAGCATTGTATGGTACCTATAATGCAGACACACTACAAACTCCATTTGCATTACATACAATCCATATAAAAAACATATGTCATTGACAGCACAAGTAATTCCCTTTATATCATACTGTAATTGTTAGATAGAGAGTGAGAGAGGGAAATATAATTCCCACTATTGAGCTGTTCAGGGTCCATGATGCAGCCAGCACAGAGGGCTCAGCCAATGTGTTCATTGCTGTAATTATTTATCCCTGAGGGAGGAGCCAGTGCACAGGAAGTGGGCATTACTGTGTCTGCGGGGTCTATTTACTAAGCTGTGTTAGGAGATAAAGTGAATGGAGATAAGGTACCAGCCAAACAGCTCCTAACTGCCATGTCACAGGCTGTGTTTGAAAAATGACAGTTAGGAGCTGATTGGCTGGTACCTTATCACCGTTCACTTTATCTCCTAACACAGCTTAGTAAATAGACCCCTGTGTCTTTTACTGGTTTCAGGTCTGCGGCTGTATGCAAATGCTGCAACAAAGCCCTTCCCTGGTGTATAGACGTGCATCCAAATGTGCCAGGACTGAGATGCCCACTGTCAGCGCCCACAGGTATTGCTATGCCTCTTGGTGCATCTTTAGATGCACCGTTGGAGGCACCGTCGACACAATGCACCAGCCCTATGGAATTGGTTATGGTGAACCGGAGAGAGAATGGATTCAGCTAATTTAAACTCACACAATCTAATGAAATCACAGACACTTTATACACATTGAGGTCATCACACATATGGAAAATATATAGCAACATTTTAGCTTAATACTACGTTACTAAAACAGACCAATATAATCAATCTATGCATACATTACTAACGTCCAAGATAACTTTGGTGTGGCCAAGGGGGTCTTTATGTGCACGTTGGGGCCCAATTATCTTGCTAAGCTGTGGGATTCAGCATGTAAAACTCCTTTTATCAATGAGCAAAATATTGCAGCACATGTATTAAAGATGGTTGTACCAAACAAACTGGAACTGCTTCCTCTGGAATCCGCTGTGTAGGTATAGCATCTATAGGATAAAGGACCTCATTCAGAGCCGGTCGCACAGAGCATGCGGTCGGTCTGAATGAGGGGAGGACCTCTTGAATTTTCAAGACGTCCTCCTTTGCGGTGGTAAGGCTGTGGGTTAACACCCACAGCCTTACGACCGCCTATGGTGATGGTCGCGATGGTCAAGGCCATCGCGACCATCGGGGCTTACGACGAGACCCTAGGGTAGGGTCTCCCTTGTTGTAAGCCCCGGAGAGCTTTCGGCTTTGTCTGAGCCGGAAGCTCTCCACTGACATCACTAGTGATGTCAGTGGGGTCGCCCCCAAACGGTAGGCGTTCCCATGGGAATGCCCCCGTTTGGGCTGCCACCCCCCGGCCCGCCTTCCAAACGGGGCGAGCTGTCAATCAACATTGACAGCTCGCCCCCTTTGGATCGAGACCTGCTATGACCGGCGCTGTCGGTCGTAGCGGGTCTCACGCATGCGCACGACGGCGCCGTGGTGCGCTTGCTCTGTGGGGGGCCATCGACCCGGTCCGAGTGCATCGGCGCTAACGACCGGGTCTGAATGACCCCCAAAGTCCTGTGCAGTGGAGCAGATTTCTGAGTATATATTCACCCAATCCATTGAATGTTGCTGAGGCAGTGTTCCCTCAGAAGAAGGTGAATCAGACAAAAGGTATAAAGTCTTGTCTCTGACACATGCTGTGCGCTCTCTTAGCTGAGGGTGTCAGCAGGATCACTATTTGAAACCATACAGTTCTTAATTTGACTCTATTTTACTTATGTTGCTCTCCCACTGCTGTGTCTGTCCCTTCTGCTTACTCTCTGGCAGCTGCTCATCCCTGTTCCATGGCACCATCAGCTCTGTCTTCACAACGGCTCCAACTGTCACTATTCAAACTGCTGATTTTTTTTAATTTAAATAAACGTTATTCAAAATGGCATTGGCCTCTAAGCCCTTTTGTAGAATGATCTTATTTTAATAGGATATGACACAAGGCTTTGTAAATAGACCCCTTAACCACTGAGATGGGCAAACAAAGCCAACTTAGCCGAGGGGGTGTGAGGCATCTTCAATAATAACTTTATTGATACAGGACCAAAAGTGCACACTTCAAACAATATGGCAAATCTGACAACCACTAAACAAATACACTGTCAGCCATCCGGATAACTTATGAAGCTTCTTTATATGAGGGGCAACAGCCTCTATAATTTTGTATTCTACGCAATCAACTCCAGCTTATAGGTCTCTCATTAAGATTCCAGGAGTGTTGATGTTCAGCAAAGTGGTATACAGCATGAAGGTATACTTAATATTCCAGCACACTTGATGCATTGTAAATTACCTAATGATCTGAAACAGAAATATAACAATTTTCCCTATATTCCTGTATGCGGCAAATGGCAATGATCATATGTAGCCATAGGAATTAATCACCCTCCTACACAATGAGTTAACATGTCTATTAATATGAACAGAGGAATCCATCAATGTCCACTTATCTTCTAGCTTATAAAATAGCCTATGAAAATGTTACATGAATGTTGGATGTTTTGGGATTAAAGGTAAAAATGTGCTGACAATAATATATGGGTACTATTAGTACCATTATTAGTAGTTTCCTTAACATGGACATTATGTATTGAGTTATCTGGCTTAAGTGTCATATGAAAGTCACAGGCCACTCAGTTCATTAAAAAAAACAGCACATGATCCCATGTATCAGGTATATTCTTGACTTTATATTTCCAAAATCAAATGATTCCCTCTCCTGCTAATTTGGTGCTGACTTGCCTAACTTGTCATCAGCACTTTCTAGACATTGGCTATTAATAATGTCACATCAAATTGCTTTTGCATATATTAATATACAATGTGTCCTTGGGATTTCAGTCCTTGTCTTTTCTATAGATTAACTTAGGTACCGTACTCGTCCCAAAAGACAAAATGCATCGCTGATTTTAAAATTATGCAAAAATATTTTTTATAGTCTAAAAAAAAATGTATATAATGATGATTTATATAAATGTGTTTGGGGATAAAATGATGCTCTCATTTTTATTCATGCTTTTATGCTGTTTATTTTTATATTTGCAGAATAAATAATTATACTTCCAGGGCAATTAAATTATCTATGTTGATGTATTTCTTGTTTTTGTCATTTTGTGGAAAAATCACTTGTTTTACCAGTAACCTTCAGCTGTGAAAAATAAATGATCCTATGTTTAGAAGTTTCTTGTTATCAGTATTCTGTATTTTGATGCAGTTCTTGGTGTAACTTTTCAGTTAGAAGTTTATGCATACAAATTTCTAGTGGAATTAAATATAAAAATAGGAGGTAAGTACAGTAAATGGAAACAAACTGATAGAGCTACAGCAGAAATATGTTTTTAAATTATCTTACATTTAAAATGTTATTTTTTTTTAAATGTGAAATGTTTTTTGTCTTTAATCTAGATTTATTATTAAGTGCATGAGATAACTAGATACCACCCACACGTAGCTGAGCAATTGTAATTGCATTTTGAGGTGACTGTCCTTGTTAATGTTCCTATTATATTAACCCCTGATAGCTGCCACAAGCAGAGATTCTGTAGAGTTGAGCAAACATTTTTGAAATTGTTGCATTTCCTTGAAAATTTGTGTTTTGTCGCCAAATAAATTTGATTGCATCGAAAATGTTTGGGAATTCAGAACAAAATTAAAGAACATTTAGACAAATGGGTACAAAGAACACATGATTTTGCATCATAGACATAAATTTATATTCTGTCATTAATCTACTGCAACTCAAAAAAAAGGAAGCCAACATCTGTTAGGTTAGAATTGGCCACACTATTTTTTCTCATTTACACCAGTTTTACGAAATGTAATTTTAAAATTGTGCTCTAGCTCAAAACAAAAAAATTAGTTTTTTATTTATTTTTTTGCAGTTTTATTTAAAAACAAATAAATACAAAATATTGTGTCCACAATGTGAATGTCGACCTAATGACCAGCACTGCCAACACATCTGTCAAAACATGCATTTATAAAGTACATACATGGAAACCATATTTATACATGCATAAAACGTACATTTTTTGGAAGGGGTCAGGCCACAGGTGAAGTGTTAAGATTACAAATCCTATAAAAACTAACTTTGATGCATGTATGTGTATTTTACATACACAAATATGGTGATGAAAGTAGAGATGAGCAGATTGGTTTTGACTCAGGTCCTTTTGGGAACGTATTGTAAATTCGGATCTGCAAACATCATCTTATTGGCTATCCAAAACACTTGATAGCCAGATAGCCAATAAGATTACATTTTTAGATCCAAACGTAACTGAGTCAAAACTGTACTGCTCATCTATAGATGAAACGCATAACGCTGTGGCCACTACAGGGGAACAGCAGAAGTAGTAATGTTACTACAGTCCGATACCAATGGTTGTAATAACCTGATTTCATACATAGGCAAATGTGTGGGGGGGCGGGAGGTTACCTGGAAACACCCCTCCTTGCCATCCAGCGACTTAAGCAGCTACTTTCACGGTCTGGTTATTAAGTAGATCCAGCTCGGGACCCTTGATGTGTGTAGGAAACAAGGTGGCTTGATACTACTTTGGCTCATGGGTATGAACAGGAGCTTAGGTACACTAGTGACAGTGTAGGAACCATAGACTTGTGATAGGCAAGGATACTGCACTGGAACCCGAGTGAAGAAACCAGGTCCCCTGGGCAAACCCTCGTCCAGTGACCTGTGAGGGCCAGTAAGACCAGGAATGTACTCCAGGGGCAAGGGTGACCCCCGGATCTCAGAACAGTAGATAGGAGCTCAGAACTCAAGCCAGGAATTGGAGTCTTATGTAGTCAGAGTACAACTTGTGGAAGCTGTAATTCTGGTACTGCTCTGATGCAAGACCTGGAATTGGAACCAGTGAGGAACTCATAAACTGAGAGCCAAGACAGGTAATACAGCTTACTGGACACCTTAGTGTAAGGACCGTATACTGCACACTGAACCCTAGCCCTGGAACCAGCATCCTTCTCTGTACCAGCCCAAGACAATATCACATAATAAAGGAATACCAATACAGGCCAGCACAATAGTATAACCTGTTTACCTGGACAACCACTGAGCATAGAGTAAAACAGCATAAGTAACTTGCATTCACTTTCCCAGCGGTATGATCAAATGAACGATGGCTGAACTCGCCGGCTTTGCACTGAGAAGCAACAGCAGCATGGAAGCTATTTCGCTGATAGGTGACTGTATACCACGGCAGATGGGAAGTGGTACACTTGCTGGCAGTGACGAAGTGGTTGGAGCAAGGTTGTATACAGTATTGTATTGACGTTGCGGCGCTAACGGAACACAGCGGAAGATGGAAAGTATTATATTTGCTGGCTGCAATTAATTGATTGGAGCAGGTCTGTATTCAGCGTGGATGCTGCGGTGCTGACAAGTAACGGAGCACAGTGGCAGATGGAAGGCAGGTCTGTATACAGTGTGGAAGCTGAGGTGCCGGCCAGTAACGATACTCAGCGCAGATTATAAATAGTGAAAATCCACAAGTAGCTGATAGAGACACGATCATAGGATACAGGAGTAAGCCTGGAGCCTTGAACTATCCTGGGTAGGAGCACGTTGTTCAGGCAATGGGTTGCTCACAGGAACTGGTTTAAATAGGAGGTGGTCGATAGCCATTAGTCTAGCTCAGAGGTTCCCAAACTCCTCCATTACAGTCCAGGTTTTAAGGACATCCATGCTTGAGTCCATCACATTGACTGAGGTACTAATTAAGTCACCTGTGCTCAGGCATAGATATCCTTAAAATATGGACTGTAATGGCGGAGTTTGGGAACCTCTGGTCTAGTTGACCAGGTAAGCACACAGGTGCATTAGTTAATCACAAGGAGGCATCTTGGAAACTGAAATAAATGAATGTCAGTCTGTTAGGAATGCTAAGACCCCGATTTGTGACAGCTACCAGCATGAAGAGACAGACGCTTTAACATGAGGTGGGAAAATAAGTGCTTAGAAATCAAAGAATCTCTTCCCTACAGCCTATACTATAGAAAATCTATAGTGTTTATACTTAATACTGTATTACCAGTGGCATATCTATAATGGGTGCATTGTGTGTGGGGCACATGGGCCCCCAGGTCCAGGGGGACCCCGCACCGTGCACAAAGCACACATATTATTTTAAACTTA
This sequence comes from Taudactylus pleione, assembly GCA_031769625.1. Lineage (NCBI taxonomy): Eukaryota > Metazoa > Chordata > Amphibia > Anura > Myobatrachidae > Taudactylus > Taudactylus pleione. The sequence goes on from JAUIMM010000521.1 coordinate 5,023,737, forward strand.
CCTGTCCGTGGTCCCGCGTCGGGTGTCAGCGCTGCTCAGAACACTGGAAAATGGCTGCCACGGCCATTTTTCTGGTGTTCTGTTCATACGCAGTAGACTCTGGGGACACTCGGGCACACTCTAGTGCCCGGAGTCTACTAAGGCTCCAGTGGCTGGCCAGCCGTGTCAGTCGGCTGCTGGCCACTGGGGAGAGAGGAGGGGGTCCTGCACGGGGAGTGCACACGCGCCCCCTCCTCTCTTAAGACGCCCCTGTGTATTACATACACTATCCAGTGTATAAGGAGCCCAATGTACCCCTACTGTATATGTCCAGGCCAGTGCTAGATTCTTCTACCACTGCCCATAACTCCCGAACTTGCCCCAATGCTCTGCAGAGCAGTGAACTTGGATTGTGGAATGGTGCCCATCCGAGAAAACATACATATTCAGCTGAGAATGGCTGGCCTTTCTGCCACATCTAATAGCTTACTGTGACTGCTGGTCCTGTGTTTTTACCCTCTTCATGGATGGCCACATTTTCTCTAAAATCAAGTATTTTGAAACCCCCTTGTTGAAATCCTGCATTTGCCCGTCATACTTACTGTTACTATATGCTCCATATCTCGATCTGCTGCAGTTCCTCTGTTCCACCAGTGGTTCTGCTCTCTCCAGTGGTGCTACTTTGCTATATTCCAGCCAGTATGGTCCTATCTTCTGTTGGTAATCGTGCAAACCTTTGTTGATTATCTGATCCAGCAGCTATGGGCTGCACCTGTGTCTGTCTTAGTTAAACCTGTGCTTCAGTTCCATCTGTGTCAGATTTCATGTGTCAGACTCCTGAGTTGACTGGTTATTCTACTCAAGTGCTATCTGGAGAACCTGCTCAGTATTGCTCACAGCATTCAGCTACAGTATGATTCAGACAACCAGCTCAAAGTATCACCACCTGTTTCTGAACATTTTTACAGTGAGTTAACCATTTAATGGTTGTGGTACAAAAGATTGACAATAAAAAGGTTGACACTAATTTAGTCAACACCAAAAGGTAGACATAGAAGAAGATCGGCATGACAAAAGGTCAACCGGTTCAAAAGGTCGACATGGGAATGGTCAACACATAATGGTCTACACAATTTTTTGTTTTTCTAACCCTGATCTTCACCCTAAGCCTCCTCTTGGTGCCTAACCCTAACCATCCCTCGTAGTGCCTAATCCTAACCCTCTGGTAAGTGCCAAATCTTAACCATAACAATAATTTAAAAATGTGTCTACATTTATGTGTTGACCATTTACATGTCGACCTTTTGAACTTGTTGACCTTATGTCCTTTCGACCTTTTGTCATGTTGATCTTCTATGTCGACCTTCTGGTGTCAACCAAATCATTGTCGACCTTTTCATTGTCAACCTTGTGTATGGAATCCCCATTTCAGTTATTACCTTAGTGCGTTCCTGGACTTTCTCATATTATTCATAGTGCATTCTGAGTATCCATTTCTGGACTGTTTTCATCACTAATTCATTTGTATCCTTTTCATTTAACCTTCTTCATTCCTGCTTGGTTTCAGCTTAATTCCTGCACTATACTGCAGTAGTGCTAGCATTATTCTTGACAAGCACACACAGGGGAATTCTCAGGGATGTGACACTCCATTATTGATTTTATCTGGTACAAAGCTTTCTCACTTTTTTGGTGTTTTATAACAATGTTTTCAGGCAGTGTCGGAATGGGGCATTAAGGGCACATGAGGGAAATGCAGCTACAGGACCTCGCTGAAGGGGTGTGACCAACCATTGGATAGGTGTGGTCATCAATGGGAGGGTTGTGACCATCCCACAAAGGGTATGGCAGATTATGCGTTCTAAGGCTCTTAGGTACCCAGACACAGCACTGTGCCCAATTCAGCCTAATAAATTTTATCTCTGCCCCCTTTAGTCTAATAATAAGAATCAGTGGCAGCATTTGTAGAATGCCTCTCTCTCACACACAGGGTCGGACTGGCCCACAGGGGTAGAGGGGAAATCCCTGGTGGGCCCCACTGCTTGAGGGACCCTCTCCATCCTCTAGGGGTCATGTTGCAGCCTGTTTATAAGTTACATTATACTGAATTCCCAGGATTATGGTGTATTCACTACAATGGATTGTTCGTATCAATCTGGCACATTATCACATATTATGTATTTACTACTTTAAAAACTATACATTTATACAGGGGCCCACACCATGCACTCTCTAATGGTTAGCCAAGGCCCAGTGGTGGCTGGCCACACCCTCTCGGGTGACTGGTTACACACCTTTAGCATGGGCCCCTACCACTGCATTCACCTGGTGGGCCCTTTATGCCCTAGTCCGACACTGCTCACACACACACGCAGACACGCACACACCGTGCCTCTCACACTCACACTGTGTATCACACTGGGGGTGATGGGGGAATTAGAGGTGCATGCAGTAGCAGTTGTAGGTTATTACACTATAAATTAATTTATAACTTTATTAAATCATTTTCATGTTGCGATTTCCAAGCCTGAATTTTAACTAATTATAATATACAAGCCACAGTTAGGATAATGAAAGCATACTGTACATTTTTCGCTTAGGGGCCAACTGTATTTAGTGATATTTTCAGAATGTACCTGTCAAATTTCTCAGTGATATCAAACAAAGTATTAGGTATATTTATGTAGAAGATGGAATGGGACAGCATCTCCGAAAAGAAGTTTGAGCGTTCGACTTCTTTAATTTGCATGTACAACCTTGCATATCGTTGCTTTGTGTCTGGAGAAATGGGATGGAAAGCATAGGTAATGTACAATAAGGGCATTTACATGTCACTGAAACAAAATAATATGTGGCCACACCCACAGATACACCTTCTAGGGGTGTATCTTTTGTGGGTGGTGGGGCACAGCACTCCCTAACTACAGTAGTTTTGATTGGCTGATTACATATTGAACCCAGCAACTGACCAAAGTTAATTTATTTGTTATTCATTTATTATCGGTTATTTAAATAGCGCACACATATTCCGCAGCGCTTTACAAAGAATATTTGACCATTCACATCAGTCCCTGCCCCAGTGGAGCTTACAATCTATGTTCCCTACCACATGGACACACACATACACACTAGGGTTAACTTTTGTGGGAGCCAATTAACCTACCAGTATATATATTTTTTGGAGCAACTATATTATAGTAATGCATATACATGGACATCACTTCATTACTTAATTGACGTTCCCATTCAAACTACTTTAGAAAATATGATTCTTGTTTCATTTAAAAAACCAAAACAGTTGGCTTTAATATAGTGTTCATTAATTTCTTATTTTTAGTAGTTTTAATTACTGATTATTTTATATTTTAATGCAGCCTCCACGTTTATTAATTACACTGTTATGATGACACCACTGCTTTCTTGTGTATTATGTTTTAGACCTGATCATTATAATATCTTATCAATTCAATAAGAAATTAAGTATCGTCTAAGTTTCTAAAAAAAAAAACACATGCAGGGGCAGTAGCTCCGACGGGAACCTGCGCCTACCATGTGTTAAAGTGCCCAGACACATAGCGACATTTTACACGATTTGGCCGATTTCGACAAATCGTGACGACGAATCGGGTAAAAAAAGTACAAATCGTGAGTTTATACTCACGAGCACGATGCCGATGCGAGTCCCTGTACATCGCATCTTCTGATCTGCCGTGCTGTAGGGCAGATTAGCCAATCTGGAATACAATGCATTGGCTGCAAGATAGATCTTTAGTCAGATTGGACATTTTTAACTCCAAATCGTGATCACGACGGCAAGGGAGCTCCCGTGAAAGTTCATGAGGAAATTGGCCATAAAATCGTATCGTGAGGACATCGGTATGTGTGTGGGCACTGAAGCGAAAGGATCACTATTTGCGATCGCTTCACATCTCCTTCGAGACCCCTCTGTATTACTGTGCAAGTGTGGCCTGTTCTTATGCCTGCAGGAGTGGTCACTGCCAGGAAGGGATCCTACTGATCCTTCTCCATATTGCCGAATGTAGCATATAGGCTACAATGGCGTAGGCTACTGGGACCAATCTCCTGGTGCTGGTAAATGGGGCCTGGTTTTGCGATTGATAATGGGATATCTTTTGTGGTCCCCCAATAAATACATCTAGGAGATACTAAATATTTGCAAGTACGCCCTGAAAACACCCAATATCCCACAAATAGTTGTTGATTTATATGCCCCTTAATCACATAATTAGTTGTATTAATAGGGTTATGTAACGTTTATTAATTACCTTATTAAGCCTCATCTCTATGCCTTCTATATGCTATAACAGGGAGAAAATATAGATATTTTGCCTGATGACACAAAGGGATGTAGTCATTCACAATATCGACAATCATACTGTCAGTATTACAGGCAACCATAGGCGTCTTTATAATGGGTGCAGGGTGTGCGGGGCACACGGGCCCCCGGGTCCAGGGGGGCCCACACTGCACACCCTACACCCATAGGGAATTATACTTACCTCTCCGCCGATTCCCGAAGTGCTGCTCCGCAGCACCGGACCGGCGGTGCAGAGCAGCAAACACTCACTGGGAAAATGGCGGCGGCCATTTTCCCAGTGATCTGCTCATGCGCAGAAAAGATGTCCCTGGGAAAGTAGGTGCGGGCGCCAATTTCCTGTAGAACCGCGCAAGCGCTGTAGATTCTGGCATGAAGCCAGAATCTACAATGCTCAGTGCCACTGAGCCACTGACAGAGAGGAGTGGGCCCAAACGGAGGCTGCACACGGGCCCCCACCTCTATTAAAACACCCCTGCCGGCAACATGTAGACATCCTCAGAATGTTGACATGTTTACAATATCAACATCTGAAATGTCGACATTAGGGTTAGGCTGTGGGATGGGAGGGCTAGGATTAGGCACTAGGGGGACGTTAGGGTTAGGCTACAGAGGGGTGGTGGTTAGGGTTAGGCATCAGGGGAGTGTTAAGGGTAGGGATTAGTGTTAGGATAGGGGGAAATTACTCAACGTAACCACCACTCTGTCAGATTTCTGCACTGGAACTGCTCCTTATGTGACTGCCAGGACCCGGAAGCCATCAGTGAAGACGCCGCTGCAACCAGGAGCAGGTAAATCACCGCTAGACCACCAGGGATGTTCTGTTGACATTCTATATGTTGACATTTCAGCAGTGTTCACATGCTGCATGTTGAGATTCTGACCATGTCGTCATTCTCATGTCAACATTACGAATCTCGATTTTATATATATGTGCACTTAAATATTATTTTTCTTGTATGCATCATGCATGCATGTAAATGAGCCCCATATTCCACAGTCACAGAGCACCGATTGCTGTGCCAGCTCAGCTCCATTAATACTCGCCATGGCTATATACTGTACAATTACCAGTGGCGTTCCTCCCCGCTGTGACATCCGCTGCGGGGAGAGCTGTATTGTGCCGACAAAAAAGAGCGTGACCTCACAAGTAGGGGGTATGGCCTCGTGGGCCACACCCCCATTGTAATCTCTTTGGGGGGGTCCTGGAGGTGTGGACTGCCCCCGGGGACCACTCTGTGTGCAGTGCCGCCTCTCTCAATGTGTCAGGAGCCAAGTGGTGCATGTAATGCTACAGTGCAGCACCCAGCTCCTGTCAATGAGGAGGAGTCAGCACGCTGGTGTCACCCCTCGGCGGGTGACACCCGAATGCGTCCCGCAGCCACTTGTGACACCACTCAGTGGCGGAACCAGAGAGTGGTGGGCCCAGTTGCAAGAATATGCTTTGGGCCCTCCCCCCATTCCTGGCACCCCGCAGCCCAACATCTGACACAAACCCACAGAAGAAAAACAAGCCTTTTTTTCACCACCTCACCCCCCCAGTCATTAAACCCAGTGTCTGACCTGATTCCCAGCCTTTTTTTTTCACTAGTGCCTGTCTAGACTTTTTTTTTACCACTGTACACCGCAAACCCCCCCTCCCCCCTTCTCCCGCTGCCCAGACTTTTTTTTTACCACTGTACACCGCAAACCCCCCCTCCCCCTTCTCCCGCTGCCCTGACTTTTTTTTACCACTGTACTTCGCAAACCCCCCCCCTCCCCCCCTTTCCCCCGCTGCCCAGACTTCTTTTTTTACCACTGCACACCGGAACCCCTCCTGCTGCCCAGCCTTTTTTTCACCACTGTACACTACACCACAACCCCCCCTTCCCCCCAGCTTTTTTTTTTACCACTTACACTTACCTTGCTTCTGTCGGCTTCTTCTTGTCAGAGTCTGCTTTTTCCCCAGCGCTGCTCCTCTCGATCCTGTCACGCTGGTGGAGCCTGAGTGCCCGGTGCGGGCCCGCGCCAGCTCCATCCATTTACTTAATGGGGACCGGGTTGGTGGGCAGGGGTGCTGTCGGATGCAGGGGCTATGGGCCCCTGGACCACAGTACCGGCTGCACCGCCGCTAATTCCGCCCCTGGCACCACTGTCAAATACATTTATTCATGTAAGAGAGTAATACATATACACAGCCATGCAAAAGTAAGAGCAGTATAGTACTCTTCTGGGATTTAGGCATAATAAAGAACAGAAAAAAAAAAAAACAGTGAACAATCTATTTTGGTCAATAGAGAATTAATTTTCCTAGCACAATTCTTATGTGTGACAGATCAATTGAAATATATAAATATATATAAGCAATGCTGTACATCTAACAATAGATAACACCATTTAAAGAAACAGAATATGTTACCATGGTGAAGATGACATTTCCTAAGTATGTAAGATTAAATCATAGCAAGGTCACAATTTGTTTTGCATAATAATCAGGCGCCACATGACTGTAAAGCAATTACAATACAGGTTTCTTATCATTCTCAACAAAAGCTTGATTGCTAGAAATAAGACAATGTTTTGGGATTGCACTAAGTCCCTTTGAATTGTTTGTTTTCCTATTTTGTATTTTATTTCTTACAGACTCCCGACCAAAAAGGAAATAATAAAAACATAACAATGAAACTCATGCATTAGTTATATACGAGAAAAATTCAGAAATTATGCTAATCTTCCTTTCTTATGCAAGCAGTAATCAAAACCTTTGTAAACTGTTTTATGTGATTTTGAAGTGGACTATTATAAAGTATGAGCATATTAAATGCAAAACATTATACTAATTAATCAAATACAGTTTCAAACTTATTCTCACTACGCTGAATTAAAAATGAGAAAATGATTTAAAAAGAAACGTTCAATACATAACATGTTTATGTCATCATACTGTAGTAGTATTTTAAAATGTACTTTGTGAAATTCAGTAATCTTAATGTCATTCTTTGACAATTAATAAAAAAAATAGGTTGCGTTCCTTTCTGATACAAAATGCTAACTATTTTGGGTTTAACTATTTTTATCAACAGAAATATGTTTATATTAATGGAAACGATTGGTTACATTTTGAGATTTGTTGGATTTCGGCTGACAATGACACCATGAAGCAGCTGACTTATGACTTGAAAGCATAAAATCAAGTTGGGAATATTTTGGTCCACTCATGTTATTTCTAGTAGACTGATACAATGATACTATTATGGCTCTTACTGCAGTCATTCATCTCTGTACCCAAACCAAGACTTCAGGGGAGAGGCACAAGGTCAGATGAAAAGAAAACATTTTGGATGGTGTTAATGTTTTGGTAGTCTGTCAGTTTCCTTATAGCACGGTTGCTATAAGAAATACAAGAACATAAAGATAAATGAGATATTTTAATGAGATTCATAAGTTTATTAGAGCGTTTTCCCCGGTTGATGGCTGTAGAACATCTTTCTCCCTGCAAAAGAACAGCTTTTTATTGGTTCGTAGAACATGTCTATAATCCCTTTTTTATGTGCCCCCCAAAAAGATATGCAATCAAAAAATAAATAATATTTAAACACACACAAAAAGTGACGTATAACACTGGGGAAAAAAAGATATATATTTTTTCTAGCAAAGGATTTAAGATCGGTGTGAGAGTACTCGCAGGTCCTATTTTCACATTAGATCTTCGTTATAGCTGAATTTGCTCTAGTTTTCAAATTAATGAAAAATTATAAAATTCAATTATTTTCTCCATTTGAAGTACCTTACTAGTCTACGCCAGCTTTACTTAACAGAATCAACTTATGGAGCGTACACACGGTGCGATAAAAATGCACAATATGAACGATATTGATCATATCGTTATCGTTCATATTGTGCATTTTTTGGGATATTATGGGATAGTCGTGCAAAACAAAAGCACTGGCAGCAAACCATATGGCCTCCAAGAGAAGTTATAACTGTAGGAGAAGCCAACATCATTCATGAGCCCTTAATTGACAGGAAAAAAATCATACTCCCGTCTCTCCATATCAAACTGGGTTTAATGAAAATTTGTAAAAGCATTGGACAAGTCAGGCGATTGTTTCATGTATATTTGTTGAACATTTCCATCTCTTAGTATACATGAGTATTAAAGTACATTTTTGGTATGACCATTTAGATCACTTCACCTCCAATCTAAGAGATTTAAGCAAAGAACAGGGTGAACGGTTCCACCAGGATATTCAGGTAATGGAAGAAAGATATAAAGGAAGGTGGGATCGTCACATGATGGCCGATTACCGTTGGAGCCTGCAGAGGAACTGCCCGCAACAAGTATACAAAAGAAAATCCTACAAAACGGTTCTCATAGCTTCCTAACACTTATGTATGTAATTATCCTGTGTCTTTTTATAACATTTTACGAATCAAATTTAATCAGAATAAAAAAAATATCTTATTAACTATTTTTAACATTTTTTAATTACATTTTTCATAAATATTAAAGACATATGCATATGTCAAAAACTAGAGCCAATTGAAGAATAAGCATGGCATATTCATTATCAGGAGCACAAAATTAATCGATATCGACTCCAAATCTCTGGCAACAGATTAACTGTTCCACAGTCTCAGGATTACTTTTAGACATAAATCAAGCTGGTTCAAGCACTATATTCATTTCAAGATGAATTTAACAGATGAAAATTATTTGACTAAATAAAAAAATGCATTATTCTTTTTAATGTGTACAATGTTTTACTTTAAAAAAACAAACAAAAACAAAAATAATTTTAATTGTTTTAGTTGAATTGAAAGGCCAAATCTGGGCTTTCAGTTTCACTGTTCGTGTGTGAGTTGGTCTGGCAGATTATTCATGCGCATATCAGTAGGTACTGCCAGGGCGAAAATCAGCCCTTTGCTGACTCCACCCCTGAATATGTGACATCTTGATGAGGGGGTGTGGCCACCAGGACCAGGATGAAGCTAGTGTCCAGAGTTTCCTAATAAACAGTGCTACCCTGGATAGCTGCTTGGAATGTCTAGCTACAGTAGACTGTCATAGAAAACCAGGTGCTACTGACCCACCATTTAGAGCCTGCAATAAGGAAAGAGGAGCCCAAAAATAAAGTAAAATTATCATAATAAATTTAGGGCCACTTGCCCAACAGGGCTCTAGATCGGCTGCACAGGTGATCTGTCTGCTTCCATTGATGTTAAAATTGTGGACTATAAATCTATTTAAATGTATAACTAATTAAGGTTTTCCTTGTTCATATACAGCAGGGTTGCCGATATTCTGGCTGCCTCTTCCGGGAGGGAACAGCCAGATCGGCATTGCAGGGGATGTGGCTTGAATAGGGGCGTGGTTGCATCATTTTGGCCCCGCTACACAATGCTGAGATTACCGGCATTGTGAAGCAGGGGGCGGGGCCAAAATGATACAATTCAGCGTGAATCGCTTCATCGGCCTCCCCCGCTGCAGAAGTTTCTCTTAAACCGTGGGGGGAGGGCTGGAAGGGTCGGAACCCACTGGGATGCTTGCCTGCCTTTCCGGGGGGCTGGGAACATTACCTGATTTTCGGGAGGCTCCCGGCCGAATCAGGAGGGTAGGCAAGTATGATATAAAGACATGAAACTGCATGATAGGTATCTTAATAAAGTTGCCCTGTTCAAAATGTATTGCCTGCCAAAATTACCCAGGATTAATGGCAGTGGTGGCAACCTTTCATTAGAAAATATGTCTGATATTTTAATTCAAATAATATGAAGAAACAGTTTTGCATCTCCTACTTAGGAAAGTGAGTTCTGTATGCAGAGTGACTTCTTCCCCTAAGCTTTAACGAAAATTATGGAGTAATACTGTACAATGAAAATAACTTTACTATTGTAGATTAATCCCTATGTTATGTATTTGCGTATGAGGCATACCACCATTACAACTGACCTTGCATACAATAACTAGCTTTACTTGATTAATTCAACCTTAAGGTGGGTACCCACTGCACAGATACATCCGCAGATCAAGTGATCTGCAGATGATGGTCATTCAAACACACTGAAGATCAATCATGTGCTTCTGGCCGCGAGTCCCGCTGGTCGGAGGTGTCTCCTGCCCCCTTCCCCGCGGCCTCTTCCGCGTGTGTACGCATGTACACACTGCCCGATGGAGCACAGCCAACGCGATATGTCTATGAACTACGTCATTCACAGACATACCACTGATACACACCTTCCGATGGGGCACCAGATATATGGGGCACCAGATATATTGGCAGATCAATTGATCGGCCAATATATCTGTCAGTGTGTACCCAGCTTTTGGCCTGACACACATTGTGATATCACGTTGTTTATTTTTGGACTAATGACCCCTCCTGTTCATCACTGAGATCATCTGCTGACCATTGAGCTTCGAGGGCTGCGTTTACTTCAATCCAAAGTTTAAATGGATATGACCATTTGGGTGTAGTATAAGAGATAGACAGTAATTAGTTAGACAATGTCTAGATAGACACCAGATGTTAGACAGTCAATAGTTAGACAGGGAAAAAAGTTAGACACAAACAAAAGTCTGACACATTAACGTTAGACATGTAAAAAGTTCGATAGGTACAAAAGGTCGACAGGGTCAAAATTTCGACATGAAAATGGTCGACACAAAAAATGGTCGACAATTATTATTTTTGTTTTTTTAACTCTAATCTTCACCCTAACCTTAACCCTCCCCTTGGTGCCTAACCCTAACCCTCCCTCCTGGTGCCTAACCCTAACCATCTGGGTAAGGGCCTAACCCTAACCGTGGGGGTAAGTGCCTAACCCTCCAGTAAGTGCCTAACCCTAAACCTAACCCTAATCCTAAAAAACAAACACAAAAATGTGTCGACCATTTTTGTGTCGATCTTTTTCATATCGAACTTTTGACACTGTCGATCTTTTGTACCTGTCGAACTTTTTACATGTCTAGCTTTAGTCTGTCTAACTTTTGTCTGTGTCGAACTTTTATCCTTGTCTAACTATTAACTAACATCTGGTGTCTATCTAGACATTGTCTAACTAATTACTGTCTGTCTATAGTCCGGAACCCGACAGCAACTAATCAGCTTCGAATTGTCATTTATCTAGCACAGTGTTTCCCAAACTCATTCTGACAGTGCATGTTTTCCAGGTCTCCTCAAAAAATCGCAAGTGTAATAATTAGCTACACCTGCGGATCTTTTAAAATTTGTCAGCCAGTAATGAATACACCTGTGCACCAACTAGGAAAAATGGAAACCATGCACTAAGCTCTCTGAGGAATGAGGGCCTGATTCTGTGAGGATCTTAATTACAAAGCTGATACTCAGGCAGCTTTACAATTGCGATCCTTTGCAGATATGGTAATGCACAGGAGGCATCATGCCCCCTGTGCATTACTTAACTGAGCTGCATTGTTCAACGTAGCATCGGTTAATCTGCATACCATCGGCCAGCTGCGACCGCCGCAGTTTAGAAGAAGAAGCCAGGAAATCTCTGTCACCCGACGGAGATCCTGGCCTCTTCCCTCCCCCCCAACGGCGGCGACACACCTCCGTTTTGAGTAACGGAGGCTGTCGCCGCCCCCTCCCCGCCCCCAAACGGCAGAAGACTGTCAATCACTGACAGTCTGCTGACAGTTTGCAAGCGGACTCGCAGACCCGTTCTGCACATGCGCAGAACGGGTCTGGTGCCTGCACAGGTTCTAAAACATCGGGAATCTGCGTTCAGCGTGCACTGCTGAATCAGGCCCTGAGTTTGGGAAGCACTGATCTAGTACAATTTTTTAAATGACAGTTCAAAACTGATTGGTTAATTTGGCCAACTACTCCACTTAATCTCTCTGCAAGGCTTGTGTTCTGTAACAGAGAGGTCTATGTACTAAAACTTGTTGAAAGATAGAGTGGACGGAGATAAAGTACCAACCAATCAGCTCCTGTCATTTTTCCAACACATCCTGTAACGTGACAGTTAGGAGATGATTGGCAGGTACTTTATCTCTGTCCAATTTATCTTTCTTCCCATAGCCTGTAAAGTGACAGGTAGGAGCTGATTGGTTGGTACTTTATTTCCATCCCAGTGGCATAATTAAGGGGGGGTTGAGCAGGGCTCGTGCCCTGGGCGTCATTGGACCGGTGGCGCAGGTGGCGCTGCCGGCCGTGGTCCAGGACACTGGTCAGTGTAGTGCAGACCGTGTGATCCGTAATACACAGTAACAAACTAGGGGTGAGCGGGTTCGGATTTCTGAAATCCGAACCCCCCCGAGCACCCCCGATTCGAGGCCTATCCAAGTCAGGCTCAACTTTTCCCGCCTGACTCGGATCTGAAATCGAGGCAAAGCATCATCATCCCGCCTTCCGGGTCTCGCGGGTTTTGGATTCTATATAAGGTACCCACGTCGGCGCCATTTTCTCACTCAGCTGTGGACAGTGAAGAGGGAGGGTGGGAGTTAGGGCTGGCTGGGCTGTGTAGTGTAGTGTAGTGCAGTGTAGTGTTGTGCTGTGCTGCGCTGTGCTGCTGTTGTTCACAGGGGCTGTGTCCACTCCTCCAGTCCAAAGTCCATAGGGGCTGGCTGGACTGTGTTGTGCAGTCAGTTGTCCATAGGGGCTGTGTCCACTCCAAAGTCCTGTGCAGTGTCCCAGTCCTAAAGGGGTGCTGTAGTGTTGTCCAGGGGGTGCTCTGTCCATCAGGGGTGCCCCCCCCAAGTGCAAAAAAAAAAATATATTTTCTCTGTTTGTGAATTGTGTGCGCAGTAGCCGCACGTGCATCAACAAAGTAGTGCCATGTGTGCGCCTATGTCATAAGTAAAGGGCCGGCTGGCTTGACCGTTAAAGGGTGCTGTAACCCCCAAAGTGCACTCCAAACCAAATAAAAAAAATATTTTCTGTGTTTGTGAATTGTGTGCACTGTGGCTGCACGTGCATCAACAAAGGAGCAGCGCCAAGCGTGCACCTGTGTCCCATAAGTCTGTTAAAGGGTGGTGTAGCCCCCAAAGTGCTCCAAAAAATAAAAAACTATTTTTTTTCTGTGTTTGTGACTTGTGTGCGATGTAGCTGCACGTGCATCAACAAAGGAGCAGCGCCAAGCGTGCGCCTGTGTCATAAGTCAAGGGCCGGTTTGGACATTTGGTCCGGACTGAAGGACGTGCCAACAATTTCTGACAAGTCTACTGTCACTGCATATGTTACTGTCCTCAAAGCATCAGCGACAAGCGTGTGTCTGTCTGTTAAAGGGTGGTGTTACCCCCAAAGTGTGCTCCAACAAAATAAAATAATCTTCTTTTTTTCTGTGTTTGTGTGTGAAATGTATGCACAGTAACTGCACCTGCATCCTCAAAGCAGCAGCGCCAAGTGTGCATCTTTCTGTTAAAGGGTGGTGTAACCCCCAAAGTGCGCTCCAACCAAAATAAAATAATCTTCTTTTTTTCTGTTTGTGTGTGAAATGTATGCGCAGTAGCCGCACCTGCATCCTCAAAGCAGCAGCGACAAGCGTGCACCTGTCTGTTAAAGGGTGGTGTAACCCTCAAAGTGAGCTCCACAAAAAATAAAAAATTCTTTTTTTTCCCTGTCTTTGTGAATTGTGTGGGCTGTAGCTGCACCTGCATCCTCAAAGCAGCAGCGACAAGCGTGCGTCTGTCTGTTAAAGGGTGGTGTAACCCTCAAAGTGCGCTCCACAAACAATAAAAAAATCTCTTTTTTTCTGTCTTTGTGAATTGTGTGGGCTGAAGCCGCACCTGCATCCTCAAAGCAGAAGCGACAAGCGTGCGTCTGTCTGTTAAAGGGTGGTGTAACCCTCAAAGTGCGCTCCACAAACAATAAAAAAATTCTTCTTCTGTTTTTCTGTCTTTGTGAAATGTGTGGGCTGTAGCCACATCTGCATCCTCAAAGCAGCAGCGACAAGCGTGCGTCTGTCTGTTAAAGGATTACATCGGTGACAGCATCCAAGTAGGCATGTCAGACAGTCCGTACCTGTACTGGCAGGAAAAAGAGGCAATTTGGAAGCCCCTGTACAAACTGGCTCTATTTTACCTGAGTTGCCCCCCCTCCAGTGTGTACTCCGAAAGAGTGTTTAGTGCAGCCGGGAACCTTGTCAGCGAAAGGCGTAGCTGGTTGCTTCCACAAAATGTGGAAAAGATGATGTTCATAAAAATGAATTATCAACTCTTCCAGGGAGACCAGCCTCCAGCACGTACAGAGGGACCTGTGGTGGTGGATTCCAGCGGGGACGAATTAATACTCTGTGAGGATGAGGATGTACACAACACTGAAGAGGGTGAGGAATCAGTGAATGAGGGGGAATGAGGACGACATCTTGCCTCCGTAGAGCCAGTTTGTGCAGGGACAGATTATTTGCCAGCTTGTTTTGTGGGGGCCCAAACGAACAAATCATTTCAGCCACAGTCGTGTGGCAGACCCTGGCACTGAAATTATTGGTTTGTTAAAGTGTGCATGTCCTGTTTATACAGCATAAGGGTGGGTGAGAGGGCCCAAGGACAATTCCATCTTGCACCTCTTTTTTTTCTTTGCATTATGTACTGCTTGCGGCCTAGTTTTTCAAACTGCCATCCTGTCTGCCACTGCAGTGTCACTCCTAGATGGGCCACGTGTTTGTGCCGCCCACTCGTGTCGCTTAGCATAGTCATCCATCTACCTCGGTGCAACCTTTTGGACATAAAAACACTATTGTGAGGTGTTCAGAATAGACTGGAAATGAGGGGAAATTAAGGTTTTTGAGGTTAATAATAGCATAGGAGCAGAAAAATCAACACATTCTGTGATTTTAGCTGTTTTTATGCTTTTTTAAAAAAAAATACAGATCCAAAACACAAAACCCAGAACTCAAAACACCGAAGGGTGGTTTTGGCAAAACCAATCCAGATCCAAAACACGAAGAAAGATCCAGATCCAAAACCAAAACACAAAACACGAAAAGTGGCCGGTGCACACCCCTATAACAAACACTGCCGCCGGCTAGTACACTTGTACTACCTGGCAGCAGTGTGTTTGTTTTGGCAGCCAATGAGAGTCAGACAACCTCTCTCATTGGCTGCTGTGCCCACTGCTGGAGCCGGGCTGGAGCTTACTCATAAGCTCCATCTTCCGGCTCCCACAATGGGTGATGGGAGAGACGTCTTGACGTCTCTCCCATAATGCATGACGGAGGAGCGGACGGCGGTGGGCGCAGTAGCAGGGATTCAGGTAAGTGTTTTGCTTTTTTGTGTGTGTGTCTTTGTCTGACACTGCAGGGGGGGGACTATTACTGGGGGCACTGCATCGGAGGGACCACTACATAGGGGCACTGCATAGGGGGGACTACTACTGGGGGCACTGCATAGGGGGGACTACTACTAGGGGCACTGCATAGAGGGGGACTACTACTGGGGGCGCTATATAAGGGGCACTACTGGGAACACTGCATTGGGGGGACCACTACTGGGGGCACTGCATAGGGGGGTTACTACTGGGGGCACTATATAAGAGGGCACTATTGGGAGCATTGCATAGGGGGGACTACTACTGGGAGCACTGCTGGGAGGGACTACTACTGGGGGCATATAAATAAGGGGCACTACTGGGGGCTCTGCATTGGGGGGACAACTACTGGGGGCACTGCATAGGGGGGATTGCTACTGGGGACACTGCATAGGGGGGATGACTACTGGGGGCACTGTATAAGGGTCACTACTGGGAGCACTGCCACAGGGGGACCACTACTGGGGGCACTGTATAAGGGGCACTGCATAGAGGGGACCACTACTGGTGGCACTGTAAAAAAGGCCCTTCTGGGACCACTACTGGGGGCACTGCATAGGAGGACCACTACTAGTGGTACTGTATAAGGGGCATTACTAGGGGCACTGTATAAGTGGTTCTACTGGGGGTACTGTATAAGGGGCACTACTGGGAACACTGTATAAGTGGCACTGTATAAATGGCACTACTGGGAGCACTGCATAAGGGGCACTGTATAAGGGTGCATTACTGGGGACAGTGTATGAGGGTGCATTACTGGGTTTACTGTATAAGGGGCACCACTGGAGGGTACTGCGTAAAGGGCACAGCTACTAGGGTCTTTGCATAAGGGGCACTACTACAGTGGGCATTGCAAGAGGGGAACTACTACTTGGGGTATTAAGGTGCATATGGAATGGAAAGGAATATTCCCAGAGTAACGAGAAATGGTGGTGTGCCTTTGGCGCAAGCACCTACTTAAGGGGGGGGCTCTGTTTTTTAACTTGCCCTGGGATCCAAATACCCTAGTTATGCCACTGCTCCATCTACTACATAGACCGATAGACTGTAAAGTGACAGTTTGGAGCTGATTAGTTGGTACTTTATCATCATCCACGTTAATTCTCACCAAGGCTTAGTACAAAGTCTGGTTTGGCTTCCATGATGCTAAATAGTAGACCTTAACAGAAGCGGCTCCTACTCTATTCTGGCAGGGGGGCTGCTACGCAGCAGCCCGGTAGGCTCATGTTCTTTTTGGCTCCTGCCAGATGCAGCGCATATATGCAATGTATCTGGCAGGGCATCCATCTGTCGCATGGGCAGATGCAATGGCTTTTAGGGACTGTATCAGCTGCAGCCCCTAGAAGCTGGATAGGGCTCACAGCAAGAAAGAAGAGTAGCTTCCCATTAGAAGCTCTCTTTCTACTAATCGTTGTTCCAGACTGCTGCTCATGGGACTGCCTGCCTGGCTGTGATCAGCAGGTAGCTCTTCTAATAGGAAGCCACTGCCACTGGCAGATTGTTCCGAGGGGGCTGCAACCCCTAGCTAAACTCCACCACTGGACCTTAGTTATGGGAAGACCTTGAGCAAGTAGCTTTATCTCACCAGGTTCGTATTTTTATTGGAATCGGTATGAAATTCCTGGCAGCACCTGGCCGACCACAGCAGAGTTCCCGGCAGTGGAAGCCAGACAGCGCTGGAAATCCCGATCGTCAATAGGTAAGTATTGACTAACCTAACCCTCCTTAGGGGTGCCTAACCCTAACCTCCCCCCCAAAGTGCCTAACCCTAATCCCCCCTCTAAGTGCCTAACCCTAACCCCCTCCTTCCCCGCTGCCTGAACCTAAGTCCCCCGGGGGGATGCCTAACCCTAAGTCCCCCCCGGGGGTGCCTAACCCTAACCCTCCCTCCCCCTAGCCTAACTCTAACCCTCCCGGGGGGGTTCCTAACCCTTCCATCGGGATGCCGGGCGCCGATCTCCCGGCGCCGGGGAAATGTCAGGCGTCTACATCTAGACGCCCGGCATTTCACCCTCGCCCGGATATGACAGTCGGGAAGCTGGCTGCCTGTATTAAGGCAACCGGCTTCCCGACTGTATACCTTTTCATTCATTAGCTTAGGACTTTTACAGTATGTGGCTTGGAATAAATTCTAAAATAAACATACTGTGTAAATATATGTGTTAAATATCCTAAGCAGAATAGCACTAACTCCATTTGTATTACAACAGTTTAAGGAAAATCCCTTGGACTTAAAATATTCAAAATGTTCTTTCTTATCCCTCTAATAAGCACTTTCCAATGCCAGATAATATTGCAGTTGTTTTCAAGCCTGCTCAGTCATTTATGTGTACCTGGCTGATAAAGGCTCATTCTAATGCTAAGTAGGTGAAATCCTGGCTCTGTGACTCAGTAATTAACGGCTTTATTGGAATTTTAGCTAAGCTTGTAAGTGCCAAGTAAGGTAACATGTTAGCCTTTGCATTTTAATATCCATTTCAAGAAGATTTAATAACCCACCCATGCAATTTAGGCTTGGAGTCCAGCTTATTGGCCTCGGTGTATTAAGGTTAATTAATTCATATTTGTTTCCTTTTTAGACGGATCTGGATCCCATTCTCCCAGAGTCTCTTGAAAAGTCTAACAAATGCTTCAACACTTTCCATTACATAGATGATTACCTCTGGTTGTTTTCCTTGTGCTAAGACACTCTCCTTCATCACCAGGCACTTTCGGAGCTAATCTCGCTGTTCTGATGTGAAGTAAATTTTTCTCAGAGGTCATGTGATCTTCCATTCGCAGTACGTCTCCCTTTGTATTTCAGCAGCGCGAAAATGATACATTTGGAAGACTTTGTGATCCCTGACGATGGAGTTATCGTGGCAGCATCTTTTGTAGAATAATTGTATTTCTAAGCATTACTTTTATGGTATATACAGCTGTCATGCTATAGCCTAGCACCAGATTGAACCTTTTATCACCCTCGCTACCACTCTTTGTGTTTTTATAGACTAATATAACTCGCCACTTGTAAACATTTTTACGCTGGGAATGTCTACAGACTGTCTAACACAGAAGCCTCAAAATGTATTTTATTAAGCTTACAGTAAATGAACGTGAGCATTTGATGTGAAGAAAAAAAAAATGCTTTTAGTTATACAGTGTTTAAAGAGCAAAAACATATCAGAAACAATCGGCCGTGTATGAAAGGAGTAGGCGTTTTAAATCAGGTGCAGGAAATGGTAATAAAAATATGTAGGGGCCTTTTCATCAATAAATGTGGCGGCCACAACGCAAATTAACAATGTAACTTGCCGCGATTTGTGGCGACAGACCCAAGTCTACTGTAGCAATTCATCATGGGAAAAGCAGCTGTCCAGCGAAAGCTGACGTTCACACTCTTGCTGAAAGATTATAGTCACGGTCAGTGGCGGCTCCAGAGGTGGGGCTTCAGCGTAGTCCAAAATTCAAATAGGGGAGCCGCACCAACTGCCAAGTCAAACGCTACCAATCAAAGATGGCCGGGACTGACTGGCAGTTGGTGTGGCTCCCCTATTTGAATTTTGGACTGCGCTGCCCCACCCCTGGAGCCACCACTGGTCACGGGTTCTGTCCCGGCAGTTTTACAGTGCATGAGCGACCTTAGCCCACGCATGCCCACTGTGAGGGCCAGATGAGAAGGAGGGATCTTTGCAGAGCGGCCGCACTATGTGCTCGCACCTGTATAAAGATGCTCCTTTGCCACTCACAACATACATCATCTCCGGCAGTTGTAGGATTAATCGGGAACATCGAGAGCCATCAGAGCTGCTCGCAAAGCGTTTGTTTTAGCCTTTTCCCACCACAACATTGCGAGCAGTTCTGGCTTTAATACAACCCAGTCACGTGTGTAATGACGCTACTTTGCTAATTATGCACACCCATTAAACGCCGTTCTGATGGTTGGGCACGCCTGCGTTCGCACCTTCCCCTGTTACCACCCACAAACGGCACTATCTGTCACTCAAAATAGCGGCCCAACTGCGGGCTATGGGCGAGCACTTTCCCATCGCAATGACTGGTTCGCGCACGCGCATTGCGACTCATACGCATGCGCAGATTGTGAAAAATCGCTCAATGCGAGCGAGCGCAGCATAGTGTCCGGGTCTGAATCAGGCCCTCTGTGCGCAAGGATATCCATCCCAATCTATGCAGTTAATTTACAATCACGAGATGGGACGACATTCTGAATTGTATGCGACTAAGAATCAGGCCCGTTGTGCTAAGCGGAGACAGAAAAGAATTTGCAGAAACTGAAGATACTGTAGGATTTGTACATCAGCTCTTTCATATTGTATTGTTAAAGAAATGCATCTATTGCATCCATTGTGCCAAAAACAGACAATGCAACAACTTTGGCTTCCGAATACTTCATGGCAAGTGTTCAAACACTTGTTACAAACTAGCTAAATCATCACCCTTTGTGAATTTACAGAACACCCACTCATTACCTTGTTTATTGCATCCTGCCTTCCATGACATTGCTGTCATTAGCACCTTTTCTTTGGTAGGAGGTCTATATTTCATAGTGCAATATAACTGTCACATGTCAAGTCCTGCTGAGCGACATATCTTTGCCCAGTGTCATCAAGGAAGACACCGACATTAATTTAGAAAAAAAAAAGACATTTCAGCTCTGCCGGCTGTTTTGGCAGCAGAGAACAGTCACCGTTGTTACCCGTTGCGTTTTTTGCTAGCCAGACAAAGGCAGTGAAGTTCTCCTGCTGGGAAAACATTAAAGCCACAATAGGAGTCCCTCCTCCTCTGCACTCTGAAGCTACTAGAAAATTGAATGCTGGGATATATATGTACAATGCTGTAAAATGCATCCAAGAAAGGTTAGAGCCTGAATGTCCTTACATAAAAGGGAAAATACTCAAATTATATGACATGTTCCCGATGCATGTGTTTTATTGTTTTGTGGCCTAGCAGAAATAAGGGGATACGTTATTGCGTCTGCTTGAGCACCACAGAATTAATCAAAATGTAGATACTTCTAAGTTTTATTTTTAAAAAGTGTTTATAATCTATTTATTACCAGTTACTTATATAGCGCAAACACACATTGCACAGAGCTGCAACTAGGGGTGCGCGACTGGTGCCAACACACAGAGGGCCTGATTCAGAGCTGGACGCTCTGACAGAGCGCTCGCTCTGAATCAGGGCCGGCCCTCTGGTTTTTCAGAACGGCCTCCTGGCCCCTCGCATAGCTGTGGGTGACCACCCACAGCTATAGCGAGTGGCCATGATGATGGTCGCGATGGTCAAGACCATCGCGACCATCGGGCTTGCGACGAGACCCTTGTGGTAACAGAGCCAAAATCTCTCCCACTGACATCACTTGTGATGTCAGTGGGGCTGGCCCCAGACGGTAGGAGTTCCCATGGGAACGCCTCCGTCTGGGCAGCCACGCCCCTGGCCCGCCCACCAAAGGGGACATGCTGTCACTCAACATCGACAGCACGCCCCCTTTGGTACGA
The DNA here is from genome assembly GCA_031769625.1 of Taudactylus pleione. Classification (NCBI taxonomy): domain Eukaryota; kingdom Metazoa; phylum Chordata; class Amphibia; order Anura; family Myobatrachidae; genus Taudactylus; species Taudactylus pleione. The sequence continues at coordinate 5,044,802 of JAUIMM010000521.1, forward strand.
GACCCGGAGCGACGGTTTGCCCGTCGCTATCCGGGTCTCACGCATGCGCATGACGGAGCCGGCTCTGTCGTGCGCATGCACACTGGGCCACCATCGACCCACTGGCGAGCGCTCAGCGCTCGCGAGCAGGTCTGAATCAGGCCCAGAATGCAATGGCACTGGGAGCCCCGTTGCCACCCCATGGCTCTTGCTTCTGGCTAGCAGAGTGCCTGGAATGGCACCTTGCAGCGAGGATCTCTCATGCAGTGCTGTCCAGACTCCAGAGCATCCTGTAGACAATTTTGATGACCACACCGCAGTCTGTGTGATGTTCTCAGGACGCCCGGTCAGCGTTGCACTTACCGGTGCTGCCGGCCCCATCCCTTTTGTGCAACATGGTGCACGCAATGTGCCTGCTCAGGGGACAGGATCGGCACATGGGGCATTCCTGCCCTGTTATGGTCCCGACTTTATGCATTGCTTAACCCACTAGGGCAATTTTTTTTTTCAGTCAACTGTCAACCTAACCAGTATGTTTTTGGAGTGAGGGAGGAAACCCAAGGACACAATGGAAGAACACGCAAACTTCACACAGATCGGCCACGACTGGGAATTGACTCCATGACCTCAGTGCTGTGAGGCAGTAATGCTAAGTACTGTGCTAACCGTGCTGCTCGCTCATGTGTTTTGCCTTCCTCAATACAACCACCCCTTACATTGGAATATCCTATTTTTGACACCACTGGGATTTGTACTCTTGGTACCATTGCCTGTTCTATTTTCTCCCCATGCTGGTACAAATTCTATACAGGGTAACCAATACGCTGCACAAGCAGTAGGTCAAAACGTCTACCCCATTAACTTCAACCACAGCTTTAAACACATTAGCTACTATACTATCACTAAGCTGGTCCAAGGTAAGGTCCAGGTACCAGGCTACAACCTCTGGCTCCAGTGTTTCATCTATGGCATCTTTCAGCTGTTTGCTCCATGCCAGAGCAATATCCCATGATGCTTATTGGTACAGGCTTTCAGAGCAATACACCATGATGCTTATCGGTACAGGATTTCCATGATTTATATAGAGCTTCTACTAGTATAACTTCCTGATAGAGCCGTTCTTTGTGACTTCCTCCTTTGTGACTTGCTCCCATAAGATCTTCGCAAAGTAGGTAAATTCCTAGCCTAAAATGTGCAATTTACACCCCTTTTTGATGTGAAAGGGGGCTTACATGGGAATACTAGTGGTTCTATCATGTGCTACGTTTCCCCCGACCACCCCCCATCACTACCCCCAAACGATACTTCCTGTCAATCACTCTGCAATGGGTCTGTGTCACAGAGTAGTGTTCGCATATGCGCACTGTGATGCATACGCATGCGCAGTACGCAACAATCGGCCGATTGCATTCGGAATCACAGTTGCGATCCTTGCTGAATCGGGCCCTTATAGCCCTGTTTATTATCATTTGCTTTGCATGAAAAATACACATTCACCATTAAGCATACTTGCTGACTCTCGGCACAGTGGGGGGCATGGCTCAGCATGGGAGGCCGATGTGGGGGGCTTGATAGCACGATCCTGTCATCCAGGCCCCACCCCCACTATACAATGGCGAGATTACCGGCATTGTTAAGTTGGGGTGGGGCTACAATGGTGCGATTCAACGTGAATTGCGTCATCGGCCACCCAAACTGCCCACTTTACTTGGGAAGTGTATAATGCTTGGCGCACAAGGCCAGGAGGGAAAGGGAAGTGAGAGAATGAGAGTGAGTGGAGACAGCAGCAAGGAAACAATGCTTCTATTCCGTAGCTTCCTCAAGGTCTCCAGGGTGAGGCCAACAGTCGGATGGGTAGTGCGCGTAATTTTGGAGAACCAGGGAAACATACTGTATCAAAGGATAAGGGTCCCTGGTCTGGTCCAGAACCCATTTCAAAATGATGGCCTGTCAAGTATCATGGGCAGCTGTTTGCCATCCTGGAGATTCCACCGAAAGAGTACTGCATGCATAAACCGAAGTTTCCTATCCCGCCATACAAAGTAACATAGGAGTTTGTGTACTCCTGAAAAAAATGAATAGGGAGTCCCACAAGGGGTATCTGCAACAGATACAGAATACAGGGAAGAATATTGCACAGACCATTGATCTAATTCTCTATGGAGTGTAGAATTGGTGTAATTCATTTTAATTAGACAAGTGACCAAACTGCTTAAATTCTTGCAGCAAATTTAGAAGAGATGTGATGGGGTTTGTGACCTCAGCCAGTAGGTCATCTCCATTGAGCCGACTTGTATCCCAGAGATATTTGGATTGGCTCTGATTGCCCTCGCTAATGCTTCCATGCAAAGGGAAACCATGGAGTGTACCATTAGTAATACGAAACAGACAAAATCCCATTTATCCGCACCTGCGCTGAGGAGGCCCAACAAATGGTTACGAAGAAAAGCATTGCCCAAACTCAATAGCCTCAGTACTGCTGTCATGAAACTCCAGCCCATCTGGTCAAAAGCTTTCTCATAATCAGTAGAAAGGAGTATAATGGAAGTGTCAGTGTGACCAGCATGGTGTACTAAGTCAATGACCTTAGTAGTATTGCCTTTATCCTCTGCCCAGAACAAAACCCACTTGATAGGAATGGATAACATCCGGGAGAAGAGTCTTGAGGCTATGAGCTTTGCATATAACTTCATACCTACATTAAGTAGAGAAATTGGTAAATAACTCTTGCATAAGGAGGGGTCTTTATCCTATTTTAGTACAATCATAACATAAACTTCAAGTGATTGGTCATATAAAGGGTCCCATGCCAACACCGCATTACAAGCCCACGGTGGAAGAAGGTTATCTTGAAAAGCCTTGTAGTAGAAAACTGTAAAACTGTCCAGACTTAATGTGAGCTCTTAAGGGTGTCTCAAAGTTCTAATTATGTGGAAGGAAAGTCCAATGCCTGCGTCACTGTCTAGGCAAGTACAGAAAAGTGTATAGCCTCTAGGAATCAACTGTTTTCTAGGTCAAACTTTGCTAAATCTCAGGCAGAGCAGGCAAAGTACAGTAGTGGAGATGGCAAATTATATGACAAGGTCTCTCTGACGGCGTGCCCTGTGGGTGTTAAGGCACTATGTGCCTGGTCAAATTGGATTTTAGAGTCCAGGTCAGCATCCAGAAGTTCATTAAAGATCTTTGTGAGTGCGTCTTCAATACTATGTTGCAGGACATCTTTTAGAATACCATATATTCTCAAATTATTCCTGCGACCCCAGTTATCAATATCATCCAGCTGCTGTTAGGTCTCATTCGGAAGAGGAGGGACTGAAAGTCAGTTTATTGTCTACTGTCTCCCTATGGTTCTCCAATGACACCACGCTGTTGGCCTCCTGCGTGAGGTCAGATTGAAGGAAGGTAGCAATGTTCTAAACAGTTTCCTGAAACCACCTCTCTAACAGTTGGAGGTCTTGTTGTACATCGGTCATATCAGCAGGGACCGCAAGCTGTGAAAAATTTTGCAGAGATACCCAACCCTTCAATCTGAGGTTCTTGAGAAAGAGGGGACAGATGAGGTTCAGGGGTAGAATGACCGTCCAGAGCCATGGGTGGTGATTTGGAGCTGGGGAGTGGTAACTGAGGAGGTGGCACCACCAAACAGAGAATGACAATCCACATTTGGGGAGGATTTAGCCAGTTTAGCAACAGATTTCTTAGCAGCGCTCTTTATCTTCATGAGACAGAACTTCAGAAATATTACATATACTGTATAAGACAGGTAGAATGATAACATGCAGAGCATAGAGGAGATGTCACATAACAGGTTCCCCTCAGCATGGTGATAGTTAAAACATGCCAGCCAGACTCAGGGTATGGGACCAAATATTAAAAGTCAGCAGGAGTCAAGATGGGGGTCAATGGAAAGTGTCACTGTAACATCCTCCAGAGCCCACTCACAGCAGGGAAGGAAGGAGGTCAAATCTAAAATGGCCTCCACAGAAGGGGTCAGCCCACTGCACTGTATTCTCTACCCGGTAGAAATGGAAGCACCTAGGAAGGCCAGAGTGGAGTAGCAGGGAAATAGGGCACAATGAAAATGATTGTATTACCTTCCTATGAGGCCCCGCAGCCATCCTCAAGTAAATGATGAATGTCGAGAGGACCCTGCTCTACTTTGCTCCAGCAGCAATGTGGCACCAGACACCAGTAGGACCACAGCAATGGCTACCGCCAGACCCACAGCATCCTTCCGCACAACCGCTTAGGTCTCATTCAGGGAGGCCGGAGAGCTCCGCTATGTGTGGCTATCAGGAGGATCAGTTGGCAGGCAAGAGCCGCACACACTGAAGTCCCAGGCCGCAGCCAAACAGATTGGCCACCACCTGCTAGGATGTCCATGCTATATCCCGGCTTTGCGTTTGCTGTCAGTCAGTAGCACTGGCACCAGAGATTACCTTAGTGTTGCAATAGTGTATCAGTGGCCAGCTGGGACCCCAAAAAACAGTTTAAAACAGGACCTGTGTGAGGAGCTCACTCAAGGCACATCTCCTCTGGCGTCCGGCTCAGCCATGGCCCCAACTTTAATAAAACTTTAAAAATAACCTCTCTAATACAGCAACTTCAACTCTACATTATAATATACATGCATACTAATGAAAGCACCAAACAACTTCGGAGGAGCATTTACAGTACCTGCAGGCAGCTGCTCAATCATCTTCGCATGTATTTGCACCAGTTCTCAGGTGCCCATAAATTACTTTTCTAGGCATATAAGCAACTCTGTATCAGTCTGCCTTTGCTTACATTATTACATGAACATCCTTACTGTCATATACATGACTCTTCTATAGAGTTGAGTGTGGCTTAGCCATGCTCCCTACACAGCTAAGCCACTCATCTGTTCATGGAGGCCATCTCATGACAGCATGGTGTGGATTGGAGCACCCCCCAATGTCACTGCCTTTGCTGACCACCCCCAGGTACACCAGACACAGATCCCAGTACAATCAATGATAATTGAGGTTGGGGATTCCTAAGGGGTGTGAGTGCAGAACCCGGCACATTATATGTGTGCACGTCTATAATTACTGTATTCGGCCCACTTTAGATAGAATGCCCATGCCCTAGCCTGTCTCTCCAGTCACAATCACATACAGATGTTTACTGGGCAAGCACAGCACCACTTTGCATATTTTAGGCTTATACAGACTGGCATCTGTTCTGTTTGTACAAGAACAGATTAAAAACACTGTAAATATGTTCCCATAGACATGTTCTAAATGTTACTGGAGAACGTCACACCGGTAATTTTCTCCTGGAAGTTGTAGCTCACTGTATTTAGCATAGCTGATAAAATAGTGGAAATGCAGCTTTGCTGAAATCGGGGGGTGGTCGATTTTCAGAATGTGGACATGGGGCCGTATTTAATTCAGAGAGAAAAGCCGTTTTCCCATTTTTTTTTTTTAGAACATTTTGCCTGATTTTTTTTTCTCCGTATTCAGTTCCATTCCGTCTTATGTGAGAAGTCAAGGCACTGAAATAGGCGATAGTTTTTCTCCACAGAATAGCAGGTGAAAAAAACTGTAAAATCTAAAATCTATATTTTGGGGTGCAGTTGTTGGGAAACCACTCAAAAGTCTTGGTTCCCCCTCCCCAATGGACAATTCACCCAAAAAAAGAATATAAAAAAGACCAGGAACACCCCAAAAAACGCCTTTGAAATTTGGGGCGAAAATTAAAAAGTGGGGGGACAACTTAAAAAATTAGTGAAATAAGCTTCTGGGGGTGCTCTACGAAGGGGCCAAGTGTTTTGGGATTGCAGGTGCTTGTATGACGGAGGAATTTCACTTTTCTAAAACTATACTTTACAGACATTTAAATATGGTATTACCCAATTACAAGCACCCCATATTTGATGGAACTACTTATTTGCTCCATAAAACACTGCTTTATGCCAGCCGTCCTTGTTAGTGGATATACCCGGCTGTAACACGGCGACCGTGCCGTATCCGTGCCATCTGAAAGGACCCATCCGTTTACATACTTAATTAACTTTACTACACAGAAAAAATACGTCAGGATTTTTGCCGGCCAGTGAAAACCGGCGTGTGTGATATAGCCCTAATCCTGAACCTAACCTTCACTCTAATCATAACTGCAGCCTAACCCTAACTGTAACTGCAGCCTAGCAGTGTGAGCAGGGCAGAGAGTAACTAGATTTTTTGGTGCCCTGTGCCAGAGAGAGCATTGGTGCCCCCACACCCCCCATTTTTTAAATAGGGACATAAGATAGTGCACCTGAAAAAGGGCCATGGCCTCATGTGGAAGGGCCAGGGAAGAGATAGGGGAGGCCAGGAGATGCTGGGGATAAAAGAAGAAGCTACAAGTGAGAATGATAATAAACAGGAAACTGTACAGGCCCAAAGTGCATCCCCTCCCCTGCGGTGCCCTGTGCCATGGCACAGGTTGCACTACCCAAGTTACGGCCCTGGGGCAGGGCTGGGGTGCTGCAGCTCCTCTCTCTCCTGCCCCATGTGCCGCTGCCTTTTACGTGAGTAGGAAGGTGGGTAAACTCGGGTAAAGAGTACCCGCAAATATTTAGCAATAAATCACTATTACCCTTGTTACTTACCATGACTGTAATTAGAGGTAGATTTACCAAAGCTTCTAAAAATGAAAAGTGGTGATGTTGCCCATAGCAACCAATCAGATTCTGGCTATCATTTCTCTCTTACATCCTAGAAAATGATAGACAGGATCTGATTGGTTGCTATGGGTAACACAATACAGTACTTCTCATTTTTAGAAGCTTTGGTAAATCTACCCCTAAGTGACCTATTTAGGATCACAGTGGTGCTTCTGCACAGTTCCTGCAGCGATAGAGCAGATATTATTTGTCTACTTGCCGCTTTTGTCCCATAAATTGACAGAGCCGGTGTTGTATTGTACTGTATATTACATTCTATGGGGGAACTGCTATCATTGGCGGATTAGGGGAAGGGATGTAATTGAGGTTCAGTGGTGAAAACTTTATACGTACAATGTTATATAATTTCCATTCAGTTGCTAACCTCTGTGCACATTATGATTCCTAGCATGATTCTGCATTACCAATGTGTTAGAGCTCTGTTTTAGCATAGACAATAATGTACAGGTAGTTACTAACTGTCATACATGATTTATATAACAAACAGTACCAGCAGGTCATAGTGACACTAGACACACACAGGATGTGCTCAATAAATTGAACAACAGATTACATTCATTGCATAACTCACCAGCTTTTCCCACTTGTTCCCATGAAATGTCCTGATGATAAATATAGGACTTCAACAATTAACTATTTATATGTTAAATATAAAGAGTTGATTTGTATTGAGTCATGCATTTTATAGTCATTACTTTAACAACTGAATCTGTGAATTGAGCTATCTAAAAACTGTTGTTTATTTCAATTGCTAAGGGGAGCGTACTATACATGGCCCCACTGCTGAAAGCAGAGCAATGTGCTGTGTCTTAGTGGGTTTTATCAGTATTAAGAAATTTCCCCATTAAGTAAAATTGCTAATAGCCAAATATCGCACCAATAAGTATTTATTTCATTATGACATTTATCAAAAGTTCCTTTTCAGGACTCGGGCTCTAATAAACTCACTAACGTGTATTATCGTGTTACCATATAACAACCTTCTTAAAAACAACGTAACTTAACTTCTAAAAATAAAGACACAGACAACAGTGTTGGCGTTTAAATATTTTGTCAAATTTATTTTTGACAAATCATTACATTTTAGACTATAAGTTAATACTAATAATGGAGATGGCACAAAAAGAACGCACAGGACACTAACAACCAAACAGCTCAAACACACACACACACACACACACACACACACACACACACACACACACACACGCCAAGCATTGGTGATCAACTCTCCTTTACCTTCAACCACCTATCCAGGTGGTATAGCCATTTCCCGTCCAGGACAATTGGCTGTCGCCTTAGTCCACTTTAATGAGAGCGCACCCACTAATCCTAACTATTAACATAAACTAACTCCAAGTGTCGTTCTCTTCCGCAACCACAACCAACCATCAGACATTCAACAAACGAAAACAAAAAGAGGGAGGGAGTGTGGGAAAAACTGGAACAAAGAGACAGATTTCCATACATCACTCCATTAAATACTCCTAGACCACTCCCCATGAAACATTCATTGGCTGCATAAGACCAGCTAAACTTAAAGGGGCAATATCCAACACATTATTAAACTGGCAACACTCAAAACACTTGCGGTTTAATGTCCCTCATGCTTAGATGTCAGCCTTCGGGCTTACTAAGAGTCACTCCAAAGAATAATGAAAGCTAAAGTGACACCTTACGCAATCACTTCCAGGTACGGACCCGGTGTGCCTAATGCCCAAGTGCAGACATCGGGTCACGCATGTGTTAGAGGAGTGCACTTTCTTGCTGTCTTCTTCTGTGTACAGTGACGCGTCTGCGGGACAATGTCGCTGCTGTGCTTATGAGCAAACTCAGTTCACACCACCATATAGAGGGCCACAGTACTTAGCTCCTGTTATGAGACCTATTACCATGCCACAGCCATTACCTGCATTACCACTGTTAATCCTGTGCCCACTGCTGTTACCCTGTACACTTCTGTTACCCTGTACACCGCTGTTACCCTGTATAACGCTGTTAACAAATAAACTCACCATCCTGGTTAAGGACATCTGTGTGGGCTAACCTCCATTTCACATTCCGCTGACACCTATTGAAACCAAAAAGGTTCTACCAATTGGCTATACCAGTAGCATGTGTGAGTACAGGCTGATGGGTATGGTTCTGGAGGGTCACTCTCTGAAAAAATGGCAATCCTGTAGCCTACAACAAAACATTGCATTAGCTACTGGGGCCAAATAGCAAAAAATTTGAGATGTGCACGGACCCCCGGTTTTGGTCTTGGCAAAACCACCATCAAATGTTATGGTCTTGGCAAAATCACCCTCAGATGTTTTGGTTAGGTTTTGGTTTTCGATCTCTTTAAAAAAATGGATAAAAACAGCTAAAATCATGTAACTTGGACCTATGTTTTCCGCAATGGTACTAATAAGAGAAACAACATTCATTTACATTATTTTCCAGTGAATTTTGACTAATTTTGACACCTGAAATAACAAATGAGGGACTCAGGGCCATCGACAGCTCTGCCAAGCCCTGGTATAGTGAGAGGGCGTGACCAACCTTGGGAGGTGTGGCCAGATCCCCTACTTACAAAAATAAAAATACTATGTGCGCTTGGGGGGGGGCGTGCCGGCGGCTGATCAGGTGTGAGGTGGCCCCAGTGAGATCGCTCCTCCCCATACATCACATAGGGATATAGAGAAATGACTGCTGTTGCAGCAGCCTCTCTCCCTAGCCGGGCTGGTGAGAGATGCTGCTGCAAAGCTCTCCCCTTCTCTGCCCCCCTTACATGCAATTAAAAACATGCAAGACCCAATTTTTAGATCCGAGATCTGACTTGCGGGAAGTGATCCAGGTCGCGACGCGGTTGTTCATGGAACCCTACGAGTGATCCAACTCGGGACTCGGTTGTTCACGGAACACTACAGGTGATCCAAGTTGGGACGCGGATGTTCACGGAACCCTACAAGTGATCCAAGTCGGGACTCAGTTGTTCACGGAACACTACAAGTGATCCAAGTCAGGACTCGGTTCAACTTAGAACCCCAAGGTCTGGATGTGTTTAATTTTTCAGCAAATCCAAACCGCTCATCTCTAGAAAAAAATAAGCTTTTTTGCAGCTTGACCATTATCACAGTCCCCATTGACAACTATGGGAACAGCTTTTGCATACGATAACAGAGAGACTACTAATAGTTATCTCCGATATCTTCTGCTGGACCCTCATAGTAAATGACCATGCTACTGTATATGCTGTCCTGAGACAAGAATCTCATTTATGAAGCACAAAGGATGTACAGGAAGACTCGGGGGTTGCAGATTATCTAGATGTGTGACTCCCTTGGGCAGTGGCAGATCCAGGGGGGAGCGATCTGGGCGATCATCCCCCGTAACACAACTGAAGGAAAAAAAAAAGTTTTTCTCCCCATAAGGGGGTGTGGCCTTGGACCCGCAATTAGGACACGCCCCCTTGATGCAGCAAATTCTCTACAGGGACAAGTGCTCAGGAAGAGGAAGAGCCTGAGGAGCAGGCAGCGCACACTACACTGGCTGCTGTGGTTGGAGCAGCAGGACGCCGAACTCAAAGACAAAGGAGCAGTCCAGCTGCTGAAATTAAGGTAAGTTGGAGAATGCTGGTTGGTTCTTGAGGTTACTCGGGGCTGGAGGCTGGAATGACAGGGACCTGGAGGGGAGACAGGAGGCCAGAATGTTGTGGGTCTGGAAGGGACATGGAGCTGGAGGCTGGAAAGACAGGTGGCTGGAGGGGACACAGAGGGCTGAAGGCTGGAATGATGAGGGGCTGGAGGGGACAGGAGGCTGGAGGGGACACAGAGGGCTGAAGGCTGGAATGATGACGGGCTGGAGGGGACAGGTGGCTGGAGGGTACACAGAGGGCTGAAAGCTGATTGACAGGGTGCTGGAGGGGACACAGAGGACTGAAGGCTGGAATGATGAGGCAACAGGAGGCTGGAATGACATGTGGCTGGTGGGGACACAGAGGGCTGAAGGCTGGAATGATGAGGCAACAGGAGGCTGGAATGACATGTGGCTGGTGGGGACACAGAGGGCTGAAGGCTGGAATGATGAGGGGCTGGAGGGGACACAGAGGGCTGAATGGCTGGAATGATGAGGGGCTGGAGGGGACAGGAGGCTGGAGGGGAAACACAGAGGGCTGAAGGCTGGAATAATGAGCGGCTGGAGGGGATAGGAGGCTGGAATGACAGGTGGCTGGAGGGGACACAGGGCTGAAGGCTGGAATGACAAGTGGTTGGAGGCTGGAATGATGGGGTCTGGAGGGTACACAGAGGACTGGAGGCTGGAATGACAGGGGACAGGAGGGGACATAGAGGGGTGGAAGCTGGGGCGAACATGGGGCAGGAGGCTGGGGTGGACACAGGGGGCACATTTCTGGTTGAACTTCTGTTGTACGATGATGACATTGGTTATATTCCTACACAAACAGGCATCTTCCGGACCATGTGATCTTCAACTTGAATAGTGACTACTGATTGAGGACATTGTCTGCCCACAGAGGATCAATTTCTTTAGAGGTTCCCTATTGCCGAGAAACCACCATATAGATGGATTTTTTTGTCCTTTTAAGTGGGGCACCAAAAGGAATTTTCACCCTGGGCTCTACTTGGTCTTGCCTAGCCCTGATATGACACACAAGGTCCCCCTCCTACAGGTGACTAAAACCGGATTAATGAGGAGTCTGTGGACCCAGACGATATGTACCTCACTCCCTGGGCCCCCATTGGGATCCATGATGATGGACGGATTGCCGATGCGGTGGCAAACACATCCTTGCCATCACTGCATGTACACACACACACCGCCCCCCCTAAAGCAAGAGTCTAGATCCACCCCTGCCCTTGGGTTTGTGGTGTTCAGAGTTGGGGCTAAATATAGGCTAAAAATTATCTAAGGGAAGGAACTTTGTGGATCAGCAAGTCATTTTTAGTCTGTGCAATAACATTCTTCCAGGGCTAAGCATGCAACACTGACTTTTGCTAAAGTTGCTCAAGTAATCTGGGAAGGGGGGGAAATCACACCCCAGAGGTGTGTATGCAGCCTAAGACAATCATTTGCATCAAAGCCCAAAATAATTTTTAACATCCCTGTGGATGTGCACTGCAACGTCCCTTGATATTTCACCATGCATTTCAAGGTCCTCACTTGCTCACTGCATAAGCAAATTAGAAAAGGTCCTAGGTTTAATGGGAGGTAAAAAAATCTGAAGAGCGCACGCTGGAAGACTGAAAACATTGTATCAAAGTCCAATCCTTCTATTATTTTAGAACCGACATTGTCATTACAGTGAATTAAACTTTTTTATTTTTTTTCATAGAATGCTGCTTACTTTGGCTTTGTGTATGATTTGAATTTAGGGTGTGTAGACATTGGAACTGTCTTTTGTACTGTACATGCAGAACCAGAGTCATAGCAGGATGACAATGTGCCATGGGTCACTGGCTGGAACAGGAAGCTGAGGTCCCTAAGGATGTCCAGGTCAGCTCTCCAGTGGATCTACGGACAGTAGGATGCTGTTCCAGTCACCCATAAAGCCAAATACTGTTGCCTCTAGGCAGCAATGGTGCCGCTCCTTTGGTCTTGTGCCCTGAATGGTGTCATCCCTTGCACACCCCTAGACACAGCCCTGCGCAGCACTGTTTCTGAAGTTATTTTTACATTGGGAAAAGTGCACCTAGATAGTGCAAAATGCATCTGAGGACATGACCCAATTTTTTCTACTTCAGAGCTGGTGAAAAATGTAAGTTTATTTGAGGACTGAAATTAGCTGGGCCTGGTAATCCCTAAAGTGCTCTTTCCATAATTTTATTTTGTGTCAATAATCTGCACTAAACATGAACCAATGGGGATTGCAGGACCGAAAGGATAGCTGAGATCATCATGTTTGCAACCTGTGTTGATATACTGGCTTAGCATCATAGTATCCCTGAAATATACATGTGTATAATGTTGGAAGCTATTTATCTGGTATCTAGGTTCTCAATGAACAACCATATGGGGGGCATTGCTTTTTTTAGCTGTTACTTCAATTTGCCATATTATAATTATCGGCCTTCTTTACATTATTTAAAGAGTACAGAGGGCTCGATTAAGACCCGCTTGCTCGATGCGTATGCAAATTCAGCTAAGTGACGGCAAGGCAGGCAATCGCACGGCAAGGCATAAGCACACCCACGATGTCTTGGCATGCAATCACCTTGTGTATGCAGATGCCCACCAGCCTCTCTTAAGATGCCCACTTGCGCACATCATCTCCAGGAAGTGTATGCAGCCATCGGTACATCGAGGACCATCGGAAAGCGAACGCAGCACGTGGTTGACTATACCCTACCGCAAGCACTGCGAGCACTTCAGTGTGAAATACAATCAGGTGATGTGTACTATGACGCTGCCTCTTAATTATGCACACCTCTGAAATGGCGTTAAGACGCTCAGGCACGCCTGTGTTCGCATTTCCACTCCACCGTTTCTAGTGGCCTGCCCCAGTTACCACCCACAAATGACTTGCCCTGTCACTCATTCAGCTGGGCTGTCTATGCCCGGTGAGCGTACGCTTCCCGATTGCTTGCACTGGTTCACGCATGCGCACTGCAATGCATATGCATGCGCACATTACGAAACAGCGAATGCTTCCTAGCGAGCGGGTCTGAATCAGGTCCTGAGTCTCTAATCATAATTGTTAAAATCCTTAAAATGTTCCAGTTCAGAAGTTTCACATATCTCTGTCCTTACCTCCTGGATGTCCCATCATTTCTGGTGTGGGTCACCCATTACCAATTTATCTGCTTATGTTGACTCTTTTCTCCAGTCTCACATTACTTACCTCAGGTCCCACATTAGAAACACTACCTAGTTTCTTTAATCTTCTTAATGATGTTCAATGGAATGAAAGTTACCTATTGTTAATCTGTGACGTCTATTCACTCTAGACCAATATTCCTCATGCAGCTCTTTGTCACTATTTAAATTCTGATGTGGGACCTGGGGCATCATGATGTGAGTTTATTCTGGATTTTGTGTAATTTATACTTTCTCACAACTATTGTTTATTTCATGCACAATTTTACTTACAGGTTTCCATTACTGCCATGGGTACCAAGTTCGCTCCAAGCTTCCCCAACCTATATCAGACTTTTTTAGTACCAATACATCTTGGATGGACCATTTGGATGGAAACTTGGTGCTCTAGGCAGATACAGTATATTAATGATCTTTTTATTATTTGGGATGGAGAGCTTGATTCTGAACCTTTGTTTCCTGCACACCTTTATTAAAAAAATTTCTAGGCTATGTGTCACTAGCACTTGTCACTCTTCTCGCATCACCTTCTTGGACATAGCTATCCTTGTAAGGGCATTAAAAATCTATCTATGACCAACAAGAAAGCGGTAGATTGTAATGGGTTCCTTAATTACTCCAATTGTCATCACCACCCTTGGTTAGACAATATTTCTAAGGGTCAATATCTAAGACTCAGGCACAACTGTATTGAGGACTCTCAATTCATTAAACAATCACATGACTTAACAGTGGCATTTAAGAAACAAGGTTATCCCAATAGAATACTCACAAAGTCTTTCAGTGAGGCCCTTGAAAAGGATAGAGGAACCTTATTGATTCCAAAAGATCAGCCATCAAGTAGTGGGTTACAAACAGATTTTATAACAGGTTTATATCTAAACCTTGAGAATATTTTAAATGTGGCAAAACGAGGTGCATTACGTGTCATTCTATCAAACATAGGAGTCAACAATTTACAGTAGTTCAACTTCTTTTGGTACTATGTTTGACATTCATGGATTTTTTTTATTGTCAAAGTACTTTTGTGATTTATTTGATAACTTGTGAGGTGCAATATGTTGGAAGGACGACATGTACCTTTAATACAAGATTTTTTAGAACATAGACATATTGCAATTAAAGAGTACAATCTACATACAGTAATATTTCTAAACATGTTGCACTCAAACAGAACAATGATTCTGGGGTCATTAAGTATCCTAGGAATAGAGCTTATTGGGCTCACAATAAGAAGTGGTGAGAGATTTAACATACTATGGAAGTGATCGCGATGAGCTAAAATAATTGTGGGTCCTTGGGACCCCTCACTTTACTAAATTGGGGTCCTACCTAACCTTTTCTGGGTCCCATCAGAATGAAAGTTTTATGAAAATCTAACAAAAAATAGAAAACAATAATGAATGCTAAACAGTAATGTAAAGCATTATTTAGCTTTAATATAGTATAGTAAGTACAACATTTTGTTAATCTTTAGTGCACAATGAGACATTTTTCCATAATAGACTCAGCTGCTGATAATCAACATTAGAGCTGCCAGTATTAGCCAACTAAAGTTTTAGGGGCCCATTTATCATTGAATATTTGAGGTAAAAACCCCGAAAACACCCGTTTTTGGATGTTTACCTCAAATATTAACTTTCCCATGGATGTATCAAGGAGGGACTGCAATAGGTATCTCTGATACCTGCTGTGATCCCTCTGTCCCGCTGGCAGTTGCATCCCCCATAAGTTTCTATGGGGGATGCAATGCTGCCAGATTTACCAATATCCGGAATGCAATGCATTCCAGATATTGGCCCCCGCAGCTAGCGCCATTAATAATTTTGAATTCACCATCAGCAGGCTTATCATGCAGGCACATGATATACAAAGAGCCCATCTATAGGGAGCAGAGGCTGCACATCAATGGGGACAACTCCAGGGACTTTCCCCAATACTGCCAGCACCAGTAACAATCCCCTCTTCTCCACTACTCCCAGCATCACTAACAACCCCCACACTACTCCCTGCATCAATAATAACCCCCTTCCACTACTACCTGCATAAATAACAACCCCTCACTACTCCCTGCACCAATAACAACCCCCCACTACTTCCAGTATCACTAACAACCTCCACACTACTCCCAGCAGCACTAACCCCCCCACTACTCCCAGCATCACTAACAATCCCCACTACTCCCAGCATCACTAACAACCCCCAGTTCTCCCAGCATCACTAACAACCCCCCACTACACCCTGCATCAATAACAATGCCCCACTACTCCCTGCGTCAATAACAACCCCCCTCCACTACTCCCTGCATCAATAACAACCCCCTCCACTACTCCCTACATCAATAACAACCCCCCTCCACTACTCCCTGCATCAATAACAACCCCCACTACTTCCAGCATCACTAACAACCCCCAGTGCTCCCAGCATCACTAACAACCCCCCACTACTCCCTGCATCAATAACAACGCCCCATTACTCCCTGCATCAATAACAACCCCCTCCACTACTCCCAGCATCACTACCAACCCCCCACTACTCCCAGCATCACTACCAACCCCCCACTACTCCCAGCATCACTACCAACCCCCCACTACTCCCAGCATCAATAACAACTCCCCACTACTCCCCACTACTCCCTGCATCAATAGCAACTTGCCTACACTATTCCCTGCATCAATAACAACCCCCTCCACTACTCCCTGCATCAATAACAACCCCCCTCCACTACTCCCTGCATCAATAACAACCCCCCTCCACTACTCCCTGCATCAATTTCACCCCCCCACACTACTCCCAGCATCACTAACAAACCCCCACTACTCCCAGCATCAATAACCCCCCACTGCTCCCTGCATCAATGACAACCCCCCCACTACTCCATGCATCAATAACAACCCACCCACTACTCCCAACATCACTAAAAATCCCCCTACCACTCCCAGTAACACTGACAACCCCCCTATCTACTACATCCTGCTCTACTAACAACCCTCCCACCCACTACTCCCTGCTTCAATTACAACTACCACTCATTGCTCTGTTTTTTCAGAGGAGGAGGCAGGAGCGGTGAATCCAGCTAGGGAGGGACATGAGAAATGCACCCTGGCCCCAGCACCCAAGGCTCCCCTACATACCCGCTGTCGGGGCATGATGTTCACGTTCTTAGCAGGTCCCTGGAACAGTAGGAGTGGAGGTACTGTTACACCGCCGAATGCCGCCGAGCAAGACAAGTGGCATGCAGTGGCGTGACAGCACCTCCACTCCTACTGTTCCAGGGACCTGCTAGGAGCATGAACATCGACATGATGCAGTGTGTGTCTGGCAGTAATTCACGCGGCCGCACCAGCCCCCACCCGCTGCCGCACCATCCTCCACCCGCTGTGCTACCCCTCTTTACCAGTACCTTCAACCCGGGGGAATGTTCATGCTGGGGCGTGGCACAGTCTTCAGGCCAGGTGGGCTTCCAGGACCAGGCACAGTCTTCAGTTGGGGGGCCGCCGGGACCAGTCTTCGAGCCGGGGGGGCGCTGGGACCAGTCTTTGGGCCGGGGGCCACCAGGTCCAGTCTTTGGGCTGGGGAGCCAGGCACACTACTCCTCACGCTGTGAGCTGCTGCAGGGGAACGGCACGTAATGGATCCTTTAATAGTCCTCCCTGCAGCCGGAGATCAATCATATACCAGGAGTCAGGGGTTTGGCCAGTAGCAGAGCACGTCCCCAGGGACCCACCCACTCTGAAAAAGTGAGTCCCCGGTCTTCATCTGTGGGTAAAATACATGCTATAGCGTGTATTTGCAAACACTTTTGGATATTCTCACTTGGTACCATGTCACCACGGGGCCTTAATGACTCTATAGGAATGAACAATATTTGATACTAGCTATACAGAGCCATAACTAGACTTTTTTGTTGCCCTGTACCAGAGAGAGCATTGGCGCTCCCCCTATTATTTTTCAAATAGGGATATAAGAAATGCACCCTCATGGGGAAGGGCCAGGGAAGAGATAGGGGAGGCCAGGAACTGCTGGGGATAAAAGGAGAGGAAGCTACAAGTGAGAATGATAATAACCAAAAAATTGACAGTCCCAAACAGCGCCCCTGCCCTGTGGTGCCCTGGGCCATGGCACAGGTCGCACTACCCTAGTTACGGCCCTGTGGCTATATGTACTGTAATTTATACAATACTGTGATAAATAAATGAAATAGTAGGACATAATCTATATGAATTTTCTGCATTATATTAATCTGTTGATAATCTGTTGGTTTATCTTAAAATTTAAGGATGAGTACTCTGTTAAATAAATTTAATTCTGACAATATAGAATTAAAGAAACTGTTGGTAAATCATTTGAGATATTAACTAACTGATACAATAAAATAATAATTGTTAAATATTATGCAGTGGTTCTAGAACCTGTGACCTTATGCATAACGCTGGGCTGCATTTGCCCTCTAGGATAATTTAACCAATATTGTGTTTGCCCTCCTCTTGGGTATATTTATGTGTCTTATTACCTAAAGCGATAACTTTTTCAACTCTTAAATACTTATTAATTTATGTTTTCTATTTTTTTATTTTAGTCATTAAGTTTTTATTGCATTTATATATGTAATTAATTAATTATGATATTGTTATTATGAATTTTGTAAATAGGAATCACAATGGTCTCCTTTTTATCATGCAAATTTGGACTGTGATCTGAGTGCAGGTGCAAACTATTAGTGTAATTAAGGATGTCTGCAGATGTGTACTGCTACATCTTTGCTGCGTATGCATGGCACGAGGCTTGCCCCATGAGCGGACTCACACCCGCGACTCCATAGAATTGCATGGTACGATCGCAGTGTGCGCCATAGCGTACCGTAGCATAAGCTGCTGCGAGTAATCATACTGTGTGATACATGCGCACGTTTGTAACGCGATCAGCAAGGATTTAAGAGGACACATCTATACCTTATTGGACATTGTCCATATAAATTAAGCACTTTTGGACATTGAAACTGATTACCTTCTAAGAAAACTGTCAAAGAAAACAGTGGAGAAACATAAGGTCCTGCTACTAGTGGCTCCAGCTTCTTCTTCTACTGAGGGATCTTCTTGCATGTGACACTGTAGACAAGGCTACGCACACCTCAATATCAGCAGCAACACTCTCCCCCTGACAAGCAGACAATACAATACACACTTTATTGTCATCAACAACAAAACAAAACATGTTAGATTGTCAACGAAATGTCAATTACAAACACTTCAGCATATAAAACAAACCAGTAAAACATTTCCATAATACTCAGATCAGTGCATTTTGACAGTTCAATAGATGAACAGCTACTGGAAATAAGCTATTATATAAACTCTTTGTATGTGTGCGCACACCCCTCAAGCGTACATTTGATGGTAATCTTTCGAAAACCATTGGATGACTAGGATTAGCTAAGATGTCTCATGTCAGGATCCGGCCTGGGATCGGCCTTTACTCACCGCTGGACTGGTGTCTTTAGGCTCCGAGGCGTTCAGACATCAGTTGCAGTGGTGGGCTATGGCTGAGGATTCTCCCCGGGTCCCGGTAGGACTTTCATGCGTGTGTCCTGGCTCCTGTGTTGGCAGGCATGGGCGCAGCCATGTTGGTTCATATCACCTGACCAGTTTTCTCCAATGGCAGTCCTGCTAGTGTCCCAGCTGATCTCAGGATCCAGTGACCAGCTGCCTGTGGGTATTTAAGTCTGACTCCAGGAACAGGATATTGCTATTCAACTTCGCAGCTCCGGTGACTTGTGATTCTCACCAGTGTTGTTCTGTTTTTCCTTCAGAGTGTTGCTTTAGCCCACTTACAGTTCTCTAGAATTCCTGCATTAGCTTCCATGCTATTTTCAGTCTGAGACTTAGTTCTCTCCCAGTACTCCTGTCTTTTGTTTCTATTCCTGTGTGCCTTGTAATGTGCTGCTAGTTCTATTGCAGCTTCTCTGTTACTGAAGTATCAGACTTCCTGCTGATCACTAATTAGCTCCCAGCTGGACATCTAGCACTCCCAGTATATGCTTGTGTTCACTCTGCTCTATGTCTTGTCTGTGCAAATCAGTACCTTCATTTCTAGCATTCCCAGTATATGCCTATGTCCACTCTGCTCTGTGTTAGTCTGTGCAATCAGCATCTGGATTTCTCAGCAATCCTCAGTACATTTTTCAGTATTCCCCTGCAAGCCTGTGATTAGAATTTCTACATGTGCCTGTGTCCACTTCTCTCTGCATCTCACTGTGCTAATCAGCTCCTGAATCTGTTACAGTTCCCAGTACATTTACCTGTGTTTTCAAGCAAGCCTGCGACTAGGATTTTAACATTCTCAAGTCCATCTCCAGGGTTTAAGTATTTAGTTCATCTCCAAATTTCAAGTTTTCAGTTCATCTCCAGTGGTCAAGTATTAGTTTATATGCAAATTCATTTAATATAGTTCTGGTCTTTCTGCCACTCCCAGGTACCTGTCCAGAGGACCGCGTCCTGCCCACTTGGTGCAGCGAAACCCAAATCCTGACTGGAGAGGTCACTGGTGAAGACCACTATGTGGGTTAGACTCTGAGCCTCTGGGCAGATGTAGCCAAACCTGGGTTTGGTTGCAATAGGGAGACCTAGCTGTCACTCACCTAGTTGTTCCCTAGTCGCCCTATCCCCCTGGCTCACTGTCCTCCACAGACGAACACTTGCACTGGATCGTGACATCTCTAGTCCACTTTAACACTCTACTCTCATAGAGAACTTGAATTTGGGGCAGTTTTACACCTATTATTTTGCTTGCAGTCTTGACCACCCACTCAAGAGCACCCCGATCCACAGCAGTACAATTCCTAAACCATACAATAATCCCATAAGTCAGGAAACTCTCTGTTATACAACGATAAAAGCTTAGGAGCGTCTCCATACTCAGACAAGCTGCCTTCAGTCTACACAAAAAAAAGACGTTGATGTGCCTTTTTTTACCACAAATGTAGAGTTCAAAGACCAAGTCAGATCCTTTGAGATATGAACGCCCAGAAATTTAAAGGAATCCACCTCCTCAATGACCATATCATCCAAAACCACTGGTAATTTAGGTCCACAACCCACTCTCCTAAAATCAATTACCATCTCTTTAGTGTTTGTGGTATTTAGGAGTAAACAATTATCCTTACTCCATTCAAGCAATCTTCGCACTTCATACTGATAGGAAATGAGGGGAAGGAAGCCTATCAGATGCACAATGGCGATGTCATCAGCAAACTTCACAATTTTAACAAACTGTGAAGTTGAAACTAGGGATGAGCGGGTTCGGATTTCTGAAATCTGAACCCCCCTGAGCCCCCCCCCGATCCGAGTCGTATCTGAGTCAGGCTCGACTTTTCCCGCCTGACTCGGATCTGAAATCAAGGCAAAACGTCATCATCCTGCCTTCTGGATCTCACAGCTTTTGGATTCTATATAAGGTACCCACGTCTGCGCCATTTCTCACTCTGGCTGTGGACAGTGAAGGGGGAGGGTGGGAGCTAGGGCTGGCTGGGCTGTGTTGTGCTGCTGTTGTCCATAGGGGCTGTGTCCACTCAGTCCATAGGGGCTGACTGGGCTGTGTTGTGCTGCTGTTGTCCATAGGGACTGGCTGGGCTGTGTTGTGCTGCTGTCATAGGGGCTGGCTTGGCTGTATTGTGCAGTCAGTTGTACATAGGGGCTGTGTCCACTCCAAAGTCTATAGGGGCTGGCTGGACTGTGTTGTACAGTGTCCCATAAAGGCTGTAGTCCTAGAGGGGTGCTGTAGTGTTGTCCAGGGGGTGATCTGTCGATCAGGGGTGCTCCCCCAAAGTGCACTCCAAAAAAAAATAATTTTTTTCTGTGTTTGTGAATTGTGTGCACAGTAGCCACACGTGCATCAACAAAGTAGCGCCAAGCACGTGCTTGTGTCATAAATCAAGGGCTGGCTGGCTGGCTGGCTTGTCCATTAAAGGGTGCTGTAACTCCCAAAGTGCACTCCAAAAAAAATTAAATAGTTTTATTGTGTTTGTGAATTGTGTGCGCAGTAGCCGCACGTGCATCAACAAAGTAGCGCCAAGCGTGCACCTGTGTCATAAGTAAAGGGCCGGCTGGCTTGTCTGTTAAAGGATGGTGTAACCCCCAAAGTGCACTGCAAACAAAATTAAAATTATTTTCTGTGTTTGTGAATTGTGTGCACTGGCTGTACGTGCATCAACAAAGGAACAGCGCCAAGCGTGCGCCTGTGTCCCATAAGTAAAGGGCCGGCTGGCTTGTCCACTAAAGGGTGCTGTAACCCCCAAAGTGCACTCCAAAAAAAAATATATATATATATTTTTTTGTGTTTGTGAATTGTGTGCGCAGTAGCCACACGTGCATCAACAAAGTAACGCCAAGCGTGTGTCTGTGTCATAAGTAAAGGGCCGGCTGGCTTGACCGTTAAAGGGTGCAGTAACCCCCAAAGTGCACTCCAAACAAAATAAAAAATAATTTTCTGTGTTTGTGAATTGTGTGCACTGTGGCTGCACGTGCATCAACAAAGGAGCAGCGCCAAGCGTGCGCCCGTGTCATAAGTAAAGGCCAGCTGGCTTGTCTGTTAAAGGGTGCTGTAACCCCCAAAGTGCACTCCAAAAAAAAATATATTTTTTTGTGTTTGTGAATTGTGTGTGCAGTAGCCGCACATGCATCAATAAAGTAGCGTCAGGCGTGCGCCTGTATCATAAGTAAAGGGCTGGCTGGCTTGACCATTAAAGAGTGGTGTAAGCTCCCAAAGTGCACTCCAACATAAATAAAAAATTATTTTCTGTATTTGTGAATTGTGAGCACTGTAGCCACACGTCCATCAACAGAGGAGCAGCGCCAAGCGTGCGCCTGTGTCCCATAAGTAAAGGGCCGGCTGGCTCATCTCTTAAAGGGTGGTGTAACCCCCAAAGTGCACTCCAACAAAAATAAAAACTTATTTTCTGTGTTTGTGAATTGTGTGCATTGTAGCCGCACGTCTATCAACAAAGGAGCAGCGCCAAGCGTGCGCCTGTGTCCCATAACTAAAGGGCCAGCTGGCTCATCTCTTAAAGGGTGGTATAAGCCCCCAAAGTACACTCCAACAAAAATAAAAAAATATTTTCTGTGTTTGTGAATTGTGTGCGCAGTAGCCGCACATGCATCAATAAAGTAGCGTCAAGCGTGCGCCTGTGTCATAAGTAAAATGCCGGCTGGCTTGACCATTAAAGGGTAGTGTAAGCTCCCAAAGTGCACTCCAACATAAATAAAAAATTATTTTCTGTATTTGTGAATTGTGTGCACTGTAGCCACACGTCCATCAACAGAGGAGCAACGACAAGCGTGCGCCTGTGTCCCATAAGTAAAGGGCCGGCTGGCTCATCTCTTAAAGGGTGGTGTAACCCCCAAAGTGCACTCCAACAAAAATAAAAAAATATTTTCTGTGTTTGTGAATTGTGTGCGTTGTAGCCGCACGTCTATCAACAAAGGAGCAGCGCCAAGCGTGCGCCTGTGTCCCTTAAGTAAAGGGCCCGCTGGCTCATCTCTTAAAGGGTGGTATAAGCCCACAAAGTGCACTCCAACAAAAATAAAAAAATATTTTCTGTGTTTGTGAATTGTGGGCCTGATTCAGACCCACTCACAAGCGGCTATCCACTCGCAAGTGGGTCGATGTTATGGACTGAGCATGCGCACGACGGAGGGAGCTCCGTCGTGCGCATGCGCCAGACGCGACGAGCGAAGGAAAGTCCTTCGCTCGTTGTGTCCGATCAAAGGGGGCGTGCTGTCAATGTTGATTGACAGCACGCCCCCTTTGGTGGGCGTGCCGGGGGCGTGCCTCCCTGACGGGGGCGTTCCCACGGGAACGCCTCCCATCAGAAGCCGGCCCACTGACATCACTACTGATGTCAGTGGGAGTGATTTTGGCTCTGATAGAGCCAAAATCACTCCGGAGCTTGCGGTTGAAAACCTCAACCGCAGGCTCCGGCTCGCAAATTCGATGGTCGCGATGGTCTCGACCATCGCGGCCATCACAATGCACGCTCGTATAGCCTGTGGGTGGTGACCCACAGCTATACGAGCGTCCAGAAGGACGCTCCATGAAAATGGAGCCCGGCCCTCATTCAGAGCGTGCGCTCTGCTCAGAGTGTATGGCTCTGAATGAGGGCCTGTGTGCGCTGTAGCCGCACGTCCATCAACAAAGGAGCAGCGCCAATTGTGCGCCTGTGTCATAAATCAAGGATGGCTGGCTTGACCATTAAAGGGTGCTGCAACCCCCAAAGTGCACTCCAAAAAAAATTTTTAATTCTTCTTTTCTGTGTTTGTGTGCGCCTTAGCCGCTCGTATATATCAATCAATATAACATAAATGGAGAACCAAACTATGTCCCCTAAAAATAAAATACGGAAACATCAAGAACCACTTCCTCCTAGTGCTGAAGCTGCTGCCACTAGTCATGACATAGATGATGAAATGCCATCAACGTCGTCTGCAAAGGTCGATACCCAATGTCATAGTAGAGGGCATATAAATTCCCAAATGACAAAGTTCAGGAAAATGACCTTAAAAAAATATTTAAATCATCTGAGAATGCCATTTACGACACGGAGTTGCAAGGAATGGCTAAGGTCTTTTCCTATGTTCATGACTACTGGCTCAACTTTAAATTACGATGGAAGCCCTCCTCCGGCTACAAAAATCAAACAAGTTAAGCTAGCAAAAGTACAGCGAAGAACTGTGCGTTCTATGCATTCTAAGAAAATATCACAAATCCCCAAGGAGAGTCCAAGTGTGGTGGCGGTTGTGATGCCTGACCTTCCCAGCACTGGATGGAAAGAGGTGGCTCTTTCCACCAATTGCATGCTCTCTGCAAGTGCAAATGGTGGATTTTCTGGCTTGTTTAGCTTATATGCCCAGAGAATTTGCAGACGCAAATACTATGTTTAAGCACATTTCACCTGGGAACTAAATATCCACTTACTGTGTTAAGTGAACTCAGTACATCTCATCTCCTACATACAGATTTAGGATCATCTGATCATTGTGCCATTTCTCCAGGTTATTAATTAGACTGTTAATTCAGTCACATGATGATATACCCCTGATGAAGTCCCATGTGAGGACGAAACGTGTTGGGTTCCAGCTATTTGTGACTTACAATTTGATGTAAGATAATTTACCTTGCTTAAATGAAATAAATGTTATATCATTTTATCACGCCTAAAGTGTTTTACTTAATACTGATAGTGGCCATTTGGCCTCTTTTTGGGTGTATTTTTGGTGTAAGGGTAGTTTTCAGCATAAACCACAAGGAACTATCGCATATCCTGAAAACGGTACTACTGTTACCCTAAAAAAATCCATGGTCCAATACGAACTCAGCTCCATTATCTCCCTGAGAAGGAATGGAAGTACGCTCTCTACGTTGCTATTTGGGACTGATCATTGGAGCAGCGCTATTGCTGCCAATATTGACTCTATTACATTTGGAGGATTTTGTTGTCTGTTTATTGATTTTGGTCCTATAAAATTTCCATACTGTATTTATTTACAAGAGCCCCTTCTCTTCTTTCTTGGTTTTTGTCTATCTTGTATCTATCTAACAGAGATACAAAGAGAAAGGTGCTGCCACATATTATTTGATCTTTAAGTGTTTGGATTCTCATTATTACCCTAATAAGAAATAGCGCATATAAAAGGGCATTTGTTTGTTTATATATATATATATATATATATATATATACACACACACACACACATACATATACATTTAGCACAGGCTCAACACTCCTCTAAATTTTGTGATCAATGGGTGCCCTCCACAGTATACATATAGAAAGACGCTGATGACGGCGGTGCTCTGAAAGAATGACAGAATCAATATCAAAGTGGGTACAAAGACCTCTATTTACTTCAACGTTTCAGTCATGATAGACTTTCATCAGAAAGAATGATAAAATACAAAAATGTATTTACCTAAATACACTGGTAAACAACACAAGTGCTCATGCCGGCATCCATCTGAAGCGGTATCTGACGTCATTGTGTCACACATTACAGCGGACATAACATCTGACGTTCAGATCACTATGGTAACAGAATAAACAGTTTTTTCAGTGCAACAGTGATCCGTAGTGAATCAGGCCCTGAGTTCCTGCTTGTTCCTGCAGAATAATAGCACTGTGTGTATATATATATATATATATATATACTGTATATTAGAGATGAGTGTGTCCGGTTCCCTGGGAGCTGGACACACCCGAACTTCGGGGATCCGGGGCGATCTGAGGCACCCCTCGGATCTCTCCTCCTGCCCCAGATCTCTAATTGAGGCAAAACCTTGCGATCCTCTGTCGGATCTCGAGGTTTAGCCTTGAGCGGCCATTTTTGAAAATACCTTTGCCTTCAATGGACAAAGCGCTGATTGGCTGACAGAGCCATCTGTCACAGCTCTCAGCCAATCAGCGTTAAGCCCATTGAATGCAGGGAAAAAGAAGATGGTGCTGGCACCCCCCACTGATGACATACCTGCTGCCGGCACCCCCCACTGCCGACACCCCAGCTGTCGACACCCCCACTGCTGACACTTTCGGCAGCCCCGCTGCTGACACCACTGGCTCCCCATGCTGTCGACACCGCCGGCACCCTGCATTGAGAACACCACTGCACTGCCGACACAGTCAGCAAACCTGCACTGAGGACACCACTGGCACGCCCACTCTGCCGACACCGCCGGTACCCTGCACTGAGGACACTGCAGGCACTCCCACACTTTCCATGTACTGAGGACACCATCAGCAACCCCCACACTGCTAACACAGCCAGCAAACCTGCACTAAAGACACTACTGGCACCCTCGCACTGCCGACACTGCCGGTACCCTTCACTGAGGACACTACCAGCACCACAGCACTGCCATTCCATGTACTGAGGACACCATCAGCAACCCCCGCACTGCCAACACAGCCAGCAAACCTGTACTGAAGACAACGCTGGCACCTCCGCTCTGCTGGCACTGCCGATACCCTTCACTGAGGACACTGCCAGCACCGCAGCACTGCCATTCCATGTACTGAGGACACCGTCAGCGACCACACTCTGATGACACTTCCGGCACTCCCACACTGAGGACACCACCGACACCCCTGCACTGCCGACATTGTCAGCACACATGTACTGAGGACACTGCTGGTTGCCCTGCTTTGCCGACACCACTGGCACCCTGCACTAAGTACACTGCCAGCACTCCAGCACTACTGCCCCATGTATTGAAGACTCCGTCAGCGACCCCGCACTACCGCTACTCCCACACCGAGGGTATCCCTGCACAGCCAACACTGTCAGCACTCCTGCACTGAGGACACCGCTGGCACCCCCGCTTTGCCGACACTGCCGGCACTATGCACTCAGGACACTGCCAGGGCCCCCACTCTGCCAACACTGATGGCACTTCTGCACTGAGGATACCACTGGCACTCTTTCATTGAGGACACCGCCAGCACCCCGCACTGCCGACAATGCTGTCACAGTAAGTGCACTTTTGGTGTACCCAACCCACACTATATAACACACTGTATCCATGTTGGAACTTGGAAACTGAACTGCCACATGTTGGTGCCGCCCACTGTGTCGCTTAGCTTAGTCAGCCAGCTAGCCGAATGCAACTTTTTGGCTTAACTAGATAAAAAAATAATACTGTGAGGTGGTCAAAATTGATTGGAAATGAATGGAAATAAATGTTATTGAGGTTAATAATACTGTAGGAACAAAAACAGGCCCAAATTTTGTGTTTTTAGTTGTTTTTATGATATTTTAAGAAAAAATCCAGATCCAAAACCGAAACCTATAAACAAAACACGAAGGAAAATGATCCAAAACCAGATCCAGATCCAAAACCAGGGCAGATCCAGATACAAAAACGCACATCTCTAATATATATACATATATATATATATATATATATATACATATATATATATATATATATATTAGGGGTGTGCACCGGCCACTTTTCGTGTTTTGTGTTTTGGTTTTGGATCTGGATCTTTCTTCGTGTTTTGGATATGGATTGGTTTTGCCAAAACCACCCTTCCGTGTTTTGGGGTTTTGTGTTTTGGATCTGTATTTTTTTTTAAAAAAGCATAAAAACAGCTAAAATCACAGAGTTTGTGGGTTTTTCTGCTCCTATGCTATTATTAATCTCAATAACCTTAATTTCCACTCATTTCCAGTCTATTCTGAACACCTCACACCTCACAATAGTGTTTTTATATCCAAAAGGTTGCACCAAGGTAGCTGGATGACTATGCTTAGAGATACGAGTGGGTGGCACAAACACGTGGTCCATCTAGGAGTGACACTGCAGTGGCAGACAGGATGGCAGTTTGAAAAACTAGGCCCCAAACAGTACATAATTCAAAGAAAAAAAAGAGGTGCAAGATGGAATTGTCCTTGGGCCCTCCCACCCACCCTTATGTTGTATAAACAGGACATGCACACTTTAACAAACCAAACATTTCAGCGCCAGGGTCTGCCACACGACTGTGGCTGAAATAATTGGTTCGTTTGGGCCCCCACAAAACAAGCTGGCAATTAATATGTCCCTGCACAAACTGGCTCTACGGAGGCAAGATGTTGTCCTCATCCTCCTCATCCAGCGATTCCTCTACCTCTTCAGTGTTGTGTACATCCTCATCCTCACAGAGTATTAATTCGTCCCTGCTGGAATCCACAACCACAGGTCCCTCTGTACGTTCTGGAGGCTGGTCTCCCTGGAAGAGTTGATAATTCATTTTATGAACATCATCTTCTCCACATTTTGTGGAAGCAACCTCCTACACCTTTCGCTGACAAGGTTCCCGGCTGCACTAAACACTCTTTCGGAGTACACACTGGAGGGGGGGCAACTCAGGTAAAATAGAGCCAGTTTGTACAGGGACCTCCAAATTGCTTCATTTTCCTGCCAGTACAGGTACGGACTGTCTGACATGCCTACTTGGATGCTGTCGCCGATGTAATCCTTTAACAGACAGACGCACGCTTGTCGCTGCTGCTTTAAGGATGCAGGTACGGCTACAGCCCACACATTTCACAAAGACAGAAAAAAAAAGAAGAATTTTTTATTGTTTGTGGAGCGCACTTTGAGGGTTACATCCCCCTTTAACAGACAGAAGCACGCTTGTCGCTGCTGCTTTGAGGATGCAAGTGCGGCTACAGCCCACACAATTCACAAAGACAGAAAAAAAGAATTTTTTTATTGTTTGTGGAGCGCACCTTGAGGGTTACACCACCCTTTAACAGACAGACGCACGCTTGTCGCTGCTGCTTTGAGGATGCTGGTGCGGCTACAGCCCACACATTTCACAAAGACAGAAAAGAAAAGAAGAATATTTTTATTGTTTGTGGAGCACACTTTGAGGGTGTCACCACCCTTTAACAGACAGACGCACGCTTGTCGCTGCTGCTTTGAGGATGCAGGTGCGGCTACAGCCCACACATTTCACAAAGACAGAAAAAAAAGAAGAATATTTTTATTGTTTGTGGAGCGCACTTTGAGGGTTACACCACCCTTTAACAGACAGAAGCACACTTGTCGCTGCTGCTTTGAGGATGCAGGTGGAATCTAGACGGGATTTGGAACCGGGGACACACTACCTCCATCAATTGTCTAAATCCCACTGCACTAATGGCGGATACCGGACGCACGTCTAACACCAACATAGCAGTCAAGGCCTCAGTTATACGTTTTGCTTCAGGATGACTGCTGTCATACTTCATCCTCTTCGCTAGGGACTGTTGGAGGGTCAATTGTTTAGTAAAAGTAGTGGTGTTCCTACTTCCTCTCTGGGATGATGAACAACTCCCAGCAGCAGCAACAGCACTAGGAGGAAGTGGTTCTTGATCTTTCCATATTTTATTTTTATCTGAGAAAGTTTGGTCCTCCATTTATTTTATATAGATATTTACGCGCTTCTAAGGTGCACACAAACACAGAAAATATTTTTTTATTTTTGCTGGAGAGTAGTACACTTTGTGGGTTACACCAGCCTTTAAGAAATGAACCAGCTGGCTCTTTACTTATGGGACACAGGCGCACGCTTGGCGCTGCTCCTTTGTTGATGCACGTGCGGCTACTGCGCACACAATTCACAAACACAGAAAATATATATTTTTTTGGTTTGGACTGGAGTGTACTTTGGGGGTTACAGCACCCTTTAACGGTCAAGCCAGCCGGCCCTTTACTTATGACACAGGCGCACGCTTGGCACTACTTTGTTGATGCACGTGCGGCTACTGCGCACACAATTCACAAACACAGAAAATAATTTTTTTTTTGGTTTGGACTGGAGTGTACTTTGGGGGTTACAGCACCCTTTAATGGTCAAGCCAGCCGGCCCTTTACTTATGACACAGGCGCACGCTTGACACTACTTTGTTGATGCACGTGCGGCTACTGCGCACACAATTCACAAACACAGAAAATAATTTTTTTTTTGGTTTGGACTGGAGTGTACTTTGGGGGTTACAGCACCCTTTAACGGTCAAGCCAGCCGGCCCTTTACTTATGACACAGGCGCACGCTTGGCACTACTTTGTTGATGCACGTGCGGCTACTGCGCACACAATTCACAAACACAGAAAATATTTTTTTGTTTGGTTTGGACTGGAGTGTACTTTGGGGGTTACAGCACCCTTTAACGGTCAAGCCAGCCGGCCCTTTACTTATGACACAGGCGCACGCTTGGCACTACTTTGTTGATGCACGTGCGGCTACTGCGCACACAATTCACAAACACAGAAAATAATTTTTTTTTTGGTTTGGACTGGAGTGTACTTTGGGGGTTACAGCACCCTTTAATGGTCAAGCCAGCCGGCCCTTTACTTATGACACAGGCGCACACTTGACACTACTTTGTTGATGCACGTGCGGCTACTGCGCACACAATTCACAAACACAGAAAATAATTTTTTGTTTGGTTTGGACTGGAGTGTACTTTGGGGGTTACAGCACCCTTTAACGGTCAAGCCAGCCGGCCCTTTACTTATGACACAGGCGCACGCTTGGCACTACTTTGTTGATGCATGTGCGGCTACTGCGCACACAATTCACAAACACAGAAAATATTTTTTTGTTTGGTTTGGACTGGAGTGTACTTTGGGGGTTACAGCACCCTTTAACGGTCAAGCCAGCCGGCCCTTTACTTATGACACAGGCGCACGCTTGGCACTACTTTGTTGATGCACGTGCGGCTACTGCGCACACAATTCACAAACACAGAAAATAATTTTTTTTTTGGTTTGGACTGGAGTGTACTTTGGGGGTTACAGCACCCTTTAACGGTCAAGCCAGCCGGCCCTTTACTTATGACACAGGCGCACACTTGGCACTACTTTGTTGATGCACGTGCGGCTACTGCGCACACAATTCACAAACACAGAAAATAATTTTTTTTTTGGTTTGGACTGGAGTGTACTTTGGGGGTTACAGCACCCTTTAACGGTCAAGCCAGCCGGCCCTTTACTTATGACACAGGCGCACGCTTGGCACTACTTTGTTGATGCACGTGCGGCTACTGCGCACACAATTCACAAACACAGAAAATTATTTTTTTTTGGGTTTGGACTGGAGTGTACTTTGGGGGTTACAGCACCATTTAACGGTCAAGCCAGCCGGCCCTTTACTTATGACACAGGCACACGCTTGGCACTACTTTGTTGATGCACGTGCGGCTACTGCGCACACAATTCACAAACACAGAAAATATATTATTTTTTTAGCACTTGGGGGGAGCACCCCTGATGGACAGAGCACCCCCTGGACAACACTACAGCACCCCTTTAGGACTGGGACACTGCACAGGACTTTGGAATGGACACAGCCCCTATGGACAACTGACTGCACAACACAGTCCAGCCAGCCCCTATGGACTTTGAAGTAGTGGACACAGCCCCTATTAACAACAGCAGCACAGCACAACACAGCCAGCCCCTATGGACTTTGAAGTAGTGGACAACAGCAGCACTACACTACACTACACTACACAGCCCAGCCGGCCCTAACTCCCACCTTCCCTCTTCACTGTCCACAGCCGTTTGAGAAAATGGCGCCGACGCGGGTACCTTATATAGGTTCCAAAACCCGCGAGACTCGGAAGGCGGGATGATGACGTTTTGCCTCGATTTCAGATCTGAGTCAGGCGGGAAAAGTCGAGCCTGACTCGGATCGGCCTCGGATCGGGGGGGCTCGGGGGGGTTCGGATTTCAGAAATCCGAACCCGCTCACCCCTAATATATATATATATGTTGCAAATGCCGGCACTCCACAAGAATAACAAAAACTATTTTTACCCCGGTGCCCTCCTGGGGCCACTCACGTGTCCTGAATGTAGACAGTTGATGTATGGCGGCACTCGTGGGTTTTTTGGAAAATAACAGTCAGAGACACTAAGTCTGGTCCAACGTTTCAGTCCTTCCGGACTTTTATCAAGAACACAAACAACATACATGTATGACATACCTTTATAGACAAGTCTGCCCGGTAAACGCCACCTTCCACGTGCGTCCGCTGACTCCCCGCCGACGTCATCACAGTGGGACTAGGAAGTTGCCGTGTCACCGTCGCGGCTGGATGACGTCACCCGCTTCCCATCTCCTAGACAACGCCAGTCGGCAGAGAGAAACTGGGACCCACGAGCAGTAGCAGAAAACCTGGGCTAACTAATTATACATGAACACCACATTTAAAAACACATAACATCACATAACATTGGTGCCCAATCCTTAAGCTCCACCAAACATGAATTCCCTATCATTTAATGACACCACTCCTACGGTAAAAGACAACACAAACATTAATAGAACACCTCCAGCAAGCACCATAGAGATGAGATAAAAGCAAAAAAAAAAAAAGAAGAAAGAAAAAATTAAAGATCAGAAAAAACTCAATTAACTAAAGAAATGTACATAACCCACTAGAAACATGTCCCTGGGTATGGTTCAAAGTGCAAAACTAGAGATGCAGTCAGAAAGAGTATTACCACATCCATCCTCAACTGAAATACTGTGTGTTATGCAAAACAGATCACAAAAATCTGAATTTATTACACACCTAAAAAGTATGCTATCAAAAAACACTCAACCTGACGACATCATCTGGGGCTAAGTGGCCAATAACATCTAATATACCCGTACAAATTCTAGTACTCCTAATGATACTATTGGTGCATCAAATTCTTAGCCATATTTTCACTTAGCCACCCTCTCGTAACAGATTGACTTAACAAATCGTCCAATTCCCTTTTATATTGTTCAGTTGGATCACCGGACAATTTCAAATAAACTTCACCATCACCCAATTGTCTGTATATTTCCGACTTATACATCTCCAAATCCTGTATAACCAGGGCACTCCCCTTATCGGGTGGCCTAAAGACCACATTTTGCTCTCTGCTTAGCCCTTGAAGTGCTTTAAACTCTTCTGCTGTTAAATTGCATTGGACCTTGTTTTTTTGTGTCTGCATTACTTCTGAGTCAAGAACTCGTACAAAGGTTTTAATTGATGGATTAGCAGAGACAGGTTCAAAAGCAGATTTCCTCTTGATCTGTTTTGCATAACACACAGTATTTCAGTTGAGGATGGATGTGGTAATACTCTTTCTGACTGCATCTCCAGTTTTGCACTTTGAACCATACCCAGGGACATGTTTCTAGTGGGTTATGTACATTTCTTTAGTTAATTGAGTTTTTCTGATCTTTAATTTTTTCTTTCTTATGTTTTTGTTCTTCTTTTTTTCTTTTTTGCTTTTATCTCATCTCTATGGTGCTTGCTGGAGGTGTTCTATTAATGTTAGTGTTGTCTTTTACCATAGGAGTGGTGTCATTAAATGATAGGGATTTCATGTTTGGTGGAGCTTAAGGATTGGGCACCAATGTTATGTGATGTTATGTGTTTTTAAATGTGGTGTTCATGTATAATTAGTTAGTAACTGGAAATGATCTATGTGTGCGGACACACATGTATCTGGAGCGGGATTGCGCTCCGTAAATTGTGTGTGAAAGGTGATATTTGTGAATAAATAAATCTGGAATATTCTCATGAACTGACAAATCTTTATTTGTAAAAAAAGGGGGGGGCCTTAATCATATAGATGGTGAATGTGGTTGAGCAGCCCCAATGGGGGGGAGGAACAAGATGATGATGGGAACTGGTTATGTATAACCTGAGGATAAGCGGAGGATAACCGGGGGAGGGGGGGGGGAATGGAGATCAACACCACATTGAAAGCCCAATGTGATTGTGTTGCTCAGTAACTTGTGGTGTTGGTACAGTGGGAGGGCGTCCCACACCCCACTGAACCCAAACAGAGATCCAAAACAATGAGTCAAATTCACAGTTGGGAGTATAATTTAGTCAAACAAAAATTAGTTTGTATGTAGTCACAGTCTTGGTGAGGCCTCACCTGATGATAAGCATCTGAAGATTCCTGGTCCTGTTCTGTCCTGCAAGGAGACTTTCTGCTCCCCTCTACTGTCGCCGATGGTAGGGCCGTATTCCGGTGCTAGGCGCTGCACGGCTACCGGCTTGGCCTCCACAGAATCCGTATGCCGGATCTCGTGCAGCAACCGCGATCTCGCGAGAGGTCGCGGGCCACAGGTGACCACGCGGCTCCGAAATCCTGTGCGCTCTACTCACCAATAATTGAGGAGACTTCGGCAGACAGGAAGGGAGGATTGGGTCACAATGCTGGCAGTGTGGTAGAGAGAATTGTGATGTTGCTCTGGTGCTCCATACATAGTTTTGCTCTTTAGGAGGTTCTTGGAAGCCTTTTTTTGTTTTTGTGTTTGAGCAGATCAGAATTGTTCATCTTGGAGCAGCATATACTGTATAAGAGACCATTGGGTTTTCTTTTTTTAAACCTTTTGCACCTGATTATTTAGTTCAGATGGTGTAAGCCAAGTGAAAATTAGAAGTAAAGATAAAGGGCCTGATTCCGAGATTTACGCTAATGCAAATGCAGCTGCATTCTCTCACGGATCGCAGTTGCTAAAATATGTTAATGCCTTCCAAAGCACAGCCCAGCAAAGGGACGCCCACTGCTGCCTTCTCATATCCATCCAACGATGTGCAGCAGCATAAACATCGGTACCATCAACAGACATCTGTCAGTCACGCGGCAAGTAAGTCAAGTATGACCAGCTGCAAACACTGGACCTCCCCCAAATGCTGACTAGCTGTCACTCACTTTGTGAGTGGTTTCTCTGTACAAGAGTAATCACAATGTAATCTTTGCACTTGCGCAGTTCGGCTTTCATGCATGCGCATTAGTAAATGATCGCTCTTTCTGCAAAAATATCTGTCTGAGTTGGTAAAATGACTAATTTCCAACCTGATGTCCAAGAGACCCCTGACTAGTATTCCTAAAAAGTGTAATATAAATGAAATAAAAATAAAAATAATTAAAAACACATATACATTAAACATAAAATAAATAAATACTACTTTGCAAAGCCTTTCTAGAATGTTTTTTTAAAGTATATATAAAGACAAAAATAATTTCTTCCATATTACTGTTTTAAATTCTTTATTCTTTGCATCGAGTATTTTTTCCATTGGGTAATACAATTGAAAAAATATATAATTGTTTTATAATACTTTTTTTTTACTAGTTTTGTAACATTATTTTATTTATTTGTAGGTGTGACAGTAACATCTCCACTTGTTAGTGATGAGAGGATTGCATGCAATGAATTTCAGTATCATGATGTAAAGAGATAAAAAAAGTAATAAATAAAAAATAATGAAATAGCACTTAAGCGTCACAGACACAATATTGGTAAAAAAACAACAACCTGTATCTGCGAATTGTGGGTGCTATTCAAACATTTTATTATTTATAACAATAAATTTGTAATTTTAAAATCAAATGTGATATTGGACCTAATCCTTAATCATAGTGTTAAGTGTTATGGTATATGCCGGTGCTATATCTATAAAAATAATAATACGTTTGATAATAACACTACTATTGACTACATCATTGCATAAAGCCTAAAGTATAAACAATACTGTTGGCAACACTAGTAATTAGTTCCAAGTGAGATGTAAACAGACTCTCCAATGTCAATATCATAAACAGTGTATAGACTCTATTCAATAACAGTGATGCATATGGTAGCCATAAAGAAGTTATTGAGAATCCAGAGGCATCACTGAGAAGAGAACCATTAGCGAGAACGCTTGCCGTGTGTCCAGGTCTCCAGCGGCTCTATGTGGAAAGCCTCCTTCGTGTAGTAAATCTCGTAGATAGTGCTGAAATTGCCATACTAATGAACTAGAACCCAATTCCCAGTCATGATGTGTAGTGACGAGCCCCACACTGAGAATTAGATAGTGAGAGGAGTAGAGTTCCCTAACTTCAATAATGACATGAAGTTTCAGTCTAACTAATACAGCATTTTCGTTTTTTCAAAAGTACCTCTATATGTAATGACGTTCATGCATCCTTCTTGTTTCTTTTTTTGTTGGTTAGTCCTGTATGAATGTAAGTGAACTTAATGTCGTTGATGCCTTAGAAATAATTTGTGCCATTCGCCAAATCATGTAACCGCTAATTTTTGATCATGACTTTTTTAACTATATTGTCCTGTTTCAGAGACAGACGGTTTGCCGATCTTTATGCTATTGAGCGATTATCAGTAATCTGCGCATGTTTCAAGGATAAATTTCCGTTGTCGCCAGCAGTGAGGACTTATTCGCAAAGTGAATGACAGGCTGGGACCGCCGTTTTAAGGCATCAACGGGGAGGTGGAGACTCAACTGCAAACGAGTCATGACCATTTTCGGTGCTTGTCTATAACTGCGAGTGCGATCCCGCACGGAGCAAAAATCGCTCCGGCATCTTAGTTCCTACGGCCATCATTTGCGACTATAAGGTTACTCAGAAGGCCGGTAATCGACTGATCTGTGAACGATGCTCGTATGTAGTTGCTAGGATTTGCAAAGCTGCCAGTGGGCGTCTCAATACAAATCCCGGCGGCTGCAACATATGCATATTTTCGCACAGGTGGCATTAGTGTACATCTCTGAATCAGGCCCTATGTACAGTTATGCCAAAGAGTGATCAAAAAGCACGTCCACCAAGTTTACCAAAAGAAAAGTTCCAGGAACCATAATGACCAGGTCTTGAAAATTATTTGACTAAGGGGGGTATTCAATTACAGGCGAAAAGTCGGACTTTTTGCCTTCATCGCCGTTTTTTCAGGGATAAAGTATCGGGCGCTTGTCTGCTTTATTCCCATATTCAATTAGGATCCAGCGAAAACGGGACCTGGCAGAAAGGTAAGTATCGAAAAATCCAGGGAATTTTCGGGAAATGTTCCTGACATACCTCCAAAGATGTCCAGACACTTTTCGCACCGGGTGAAAAGTCTTTGAAATTGAACACGGGGATAAATAAAACAGGCGAAAATTACGACTCAAATTGAATATGGACCTAAAGATCAATACGACAAACTTGAGAAAACTTCCTGAACTTTACACAAAATACAAATTAATGACCCCACATCGGAATGTTTTCAGAAAATTTATGAAGAAGTCTCCACCGCTCGAATCACTGAAATATGTAAATCAGTTACTGGGATAAACACCAGCAAACATTCTTTTTTTTTTTACAGTTAACATTTAATAGAAAATGGTCTAAAGTCTTTCTCTGAAATGTAGTCATCCATCATGTACAATTACTTCTCTGGCAGGCTGTTGGGATTCAAAGCAAACAGATGTTTCCTTCATTGATCAAAAAATGAGAGCACTCCAAAAAACACACGTAACACAAATTTAGTGTGAAGATTAAAAAAATAAAAATAAGTGATATAAAAGTAAAACCTGGTAACAAAAGATGGGGACAGAGATAGTCCAGTGAGGTATAAAAGCCAAATCCCACTTTTGCTTTCTGTGCCTGATTCAGAATTGGGAATAGAGTAAGAAAGAGTAACTGCATCTTGGCAATACCGTGCTGCCCAGCAGGCAGGGCTGATGTAACATGTGCAGATACTTAGATATGGGAGGGGTGTGTCCAAACTGAAATGTAAATTGCAGTGTAAAAATAAAGGTGTCCAGCATTTGGGGTCTACATGCAAAAGCAGCTGGTATTTACCATGCATGCAAAAAAAAATAAAAAAATTATTTGCACCCCTTGCAAAACATGGTTTTTCCAGGCCCATAGTTACTTACTATTCTTATTCTATTCCCAGATCTGAATCATGCCTTTTATTCCTTATAGTTTTTATATTAAATAAAAATTTGATTACAGTAACACTCTACAGGGCTACATTTATGAAGCACAAATTACTGAGAGGTACAGTGCAATATCAACTTTGGCCAGGGGCATCGAGAGGGTAGGGAAGGGTGCTAATTACCTGGGTTTGTTTAAAAGGCCTGCCAGGTACCCGGACCAGCTGTGACCCCTGCAGCATGCTTCCCTGCTCGGCGCGCCACCATTCATAGTAGCTGTCATTGGGGTGGGCTGAACCAAACAGCGGCAGCTTCTTTATCCTTCTTGATGTGGGGGGCTTCAGTCTGGATGTTCAGCATCCTGGCCTACCCGGTTTCTAGGGATTGGAGCCGATGCAGTCCCTACAGACTGGTGCTTCTGCACATGTGCCAGTCTGCTTGTGTTTGTGCGCATGCGCAATTCCTGGCAACTGTCAGATCCATTGCTCATGCGCAGTAGACCTGGCAGGTGGCGCAACACGGCCAGACCAGAATGCTGAACTTCCAGACTGAAGAACAGCGGGCAGCCCCCCTCATCAAGAAGGATAGGAGCTGCCGCTGGTTAGGACATTCATGGGGAATGCTAGTTATGTGATCTAGGTGATAGGAGTGCCAGATAGACTTACCTAGGGCAGCGAGGAAGGATCAACATTTTTCTAATTAGCAGCAACAGTGCAGTTGGCTGCATTCGGGACATGATTAATCAGAAGCTGAATGGGTTTGTCTCTCTCTATTAGGGAGAGTTCTTGGTAAGAGAGTATCGATATGTCATGTAGAACCCTCTGCACACCCGACCGGCTCCTGTGAACAATGACAGAGCGATCTCTATGAAATCACCATGTCCTATGCTGACACAGGCACTACCAGGAGATACAGTATCTGGACACCAGTAATAGTAACAGTGGTGCAATGATTCCCATCAGGAAGGAGAAACTCCAAGCAGCTCTCCTGCGGGGCCCATATTTTGCTGTATTCAGAGGTGTAGCATGTGGCCAGGGTGCCCGGAGCAGGAGTGTGCTACCGCGCCCCACCCCAAAGGTGTGTGCTATATATGTAGCAGTTATATATAATATAACTGCTACATATATACACATACATACATACAAACATATACACATACAGGAACGTTCACACATACATACAGGCAGGGTCACACATTCATACATACACACACATACAGGCAGGGTTACATACATACTGTACATACATACATACACATACAGGCAGGAAGGGTCACACATACATACAGGCAGGAAGGGTCACACATACATACAGGCAGGAAGGGTCACACATACAGGCAGGAAGAGTCACTCATACACACATACAGTACATACAGACAGGGAGGGTGATAGACATAACTGGGGTACAATACCACTCTTACCTTAACTTAATGTGGACTCTGCAGCTTCTTCCTCATCGACATGCTGCTGTAGCCCCACCCCCTGCTAGGGTCAGATGAACATGTGCTGAGCTCCACTAATCAGGGCTCAGCACAAGCTCCTCTAGTGACCAGGAGTTTCTCACTAGAGCAGGAAGGCAGGACAGGAGCTGCTGCGGACCCTGCACAGGCTGTCAGCTACATGACAGCTGCTTCGGAGTCTTCAGGGTGGCCCCTGTTAACTAAAGCGCCTGGAGGTCACGCTTCAGTGGAACCACCCTCCCTACGCCCCTGGCTGTATTCCAACCAGTAGCGGATTGGGAATTTAAAATAAAAAATTAAAAGTGGCCCTGGAAAAGTGGTTGTGGCCTCATGGCAAGGGGCGTGGCCTTGTATGAAAGGCCATGCCCACAAGCCACTAGGGAGGGAAGGGGGAGACACTGAGCTATCTGGGTGGGAGACACTGGGTTGGTGGGGGGCAGTGAGATGGTTTGGTTTACTGGGCTGGAGAAGGGGGATACACTGGGATGGGGGAGTTATTTGTATGTGTGGGGCACTGGGCTGGGGGAGAGGGGGTCCCTGGGCTTGAGGGATTGGAGCACTAACCTGTCTTGTTGCTGTTTGAGTAGACATCATTCCTGGCCAATCACACCCACAGCAGCCGTGAACAGCTCCTCGGCCTCCATCTCTGAACTGGAGCCAGTTGCTGCTGTGACCTGGGAGATCAGGGGACCTTCCTGCTCACAGGTTCCGTCTGCAGGTGCACAGCTCCCTCCAGCCAATCATTGACTCCGCCGGCGCACACCTTGTAAGTGCCTCAGCGTCAATGGAGAGTGGGCCAGCTGTCATTCAAGTGATGCGCTACTGGGGGTGGGGCCAAGCAACAGGCAGATCGGCCCCACAGTCCCCTCGGCCCAATGGGAATCCGCCCCTGAATCCAACACTAATTTATATACAATGCTAATTAAAAAAATAAAATAATTAAACAACAAGCCTATAGGGATAAAGTAATAAAGAAGAAACAAGCAAAATAAATAAATAAATATAATTGAAGTATAGACAGAAAAAAATTATATGCTTCCTTTATTACAGTATGAGCTGCGCACATTACGCCTGATCCAGAGATGGACTTAATGTTGATGTTTACGCAGTTTAAGTGATAATGGCTAATCTGCGCATGCACCATGTTTCATTTTCAATGATGCCCACAGAGAGGATTTATTTGCGAAGTGATTGACAGGCAGGGGAAGTTTGAGGGCGGCAACAGGGAGGTGGCGACTCAAACACAGACGTGTGGAGTCTCTGCCTGCGAGCGTGATCTCGTATGCAGTAAAAATGGCTTTGGCATCCTCAGTTCCCACGGCCATTCTGCGCGACAGTAGGGTTACTCAGAAGTCTGATAATTGGCTGATCTGTTACTGAGCTTCAGAGCCGTAACTAGACTTTTTGGTGCCCTGTGCAAGAAAGAGCATTGGCACCCCGCTAATTTTTTAAAGGGACATAATGCACCCAAAAAAGGGCCATGGCTTCATGGGGAAGGGCCAGGGAAGAGATAGGAGAGGCCAGGAGATGCTGGGGATGAAATAAGAGGAACCTACAAGCAAGAGTGATAATAAATAGAAATTTGACAGGCCCAAACAGCGCCCCCTGACCTGTGGTGCCCTGTGCGATGGCACCGGCCGCACTACCCTAGCTACAGCCCTGTTGAGCTTCGTACGCAGTCGCTTGGATTTCCGAAGCCGCTGGTGGCCTCAATACAAACCCCGACAGCTGCGAAAAGCTAAACAATAGTAGAATAAAATATAAGCTATACTTGATTAAATTAAATGTCCAAAATTTGTGAATAGCGATAAAGCACTTTTTTTTTTTTCCATTATTGCTTTTTCCATGTAACATGCCTATAAAAGAAAAAGATATTTACTATAACATGGTACCAAAAGGAACCCCCCCTGTCCCAAAAAAAAAACAATAGAAAAATTAACTTGGAAGGTGGAGAAAATGTAAAGTTTTTACTTTTTTGTTAATGCTACACGGCACTGCTAAAAATAGAATTGGCCTCCTTAAATGAGCCAATTCATATAAATTACAGGTGCTGGAAGGGTTAATGGGTTCTACTGTAAATAACTGCTGATCTGTCTATAAGCAATACATACACTTGGTAAATTAATGTGTATTCAGGCACTAATGAGCTTCATCCTGGGATTGATCACTTTATGGAAAATATTTAGCGCACTCAGCTCTCTGATAATGAATACACTCAATGCAGCAGTGAGAGAGAAAACCCAGTAGATACAGTGCATATAATTTGATCTTTTTGAGGCACAAATTGGATTTGTTTTTAATTGACACATAGAAAATGTTTTTAATCAAAGCCTCAATGAGACGTATAATTTAATATTGATGCTATCACAGAACCAGTATTTTTATATTTTGTTAACAGCAAGTCAATATTCCTTCGTTACCATGAAAAACTCGCTGTGAATGAATGGCTATTTTTAAATATGATGTTCTAAAGCTCAATCATTTTGATTATTTGGACATAAAACTTCTATCGGCCCATGGCCTGCATTCACCCATGCACACATGCAAAATAAATTACACAGACAACCAGATTGCCAATTATATTGTGGTCAGCTTTATTGAATAAATTACAAAGAAGTATTGTGGCCAGTAAAAAGGATGACCTATTTAATTGGGGAATGTGTATATGTAAATCTAACAAACAATACAACATTCCTCAAATTACAATCACATAGGAGGATGGGCCCAAGCTGCAGCCCAACCTCCACCTCAACTCGAAAGAGGCCTATTAGTTGGCCTTCTGCCACCCCCATTCGGGACCACAAAGTGAAAGGGTGGTGGCCAACTGCCCACCCCTTCCTGACTAAGCTTGAGGTGCCTGTCAATGCTTCTCCCCATGAGAAAAGGAGCCCACCTTGACCGGTGGTGTCCCAATCCTCTACGGGGTAATCGACTACATCCCCATTGACAGTCCCAGGAAACATCTCAGGGCACATTCTACTGTAGACCCAAGACAATTAGGCAGTCCCACCCACCAAAGGTTCTACGTACACCCGCCACTCTACTTAGAATTGTCTACTCCTCTAAACCTTAAACCTTTTAACTTAAACCAATCAATTTGTTCTTAACATTAACCAGCAGTTAGAAAATCCCTTTGGGAACAATACTCAAATTCTTACAGAACCCTGATCGACTCAACTAAGTCTTCTAAAAAGACAGATATACCCCACTCGGACAATTGCACACCATCCAACAGAAACATATACAAAGAAGCAGCACTAGATAATCGACCCATACAATGTTGATAATATGAAAGAATTTATTACAATTATATAAAATATCTCAATTAATCATTGACAAGTAATTAAACAAATAAAACAGATTAGAGCATATAAAACATTAAGCCTCTCTTTCCAATAAAGGTAAAAATAGCCTGTTCCTATAAATGTTTCCGGATTTTGAATAAATGTTAATCACACTCTCAATCTTTTTTAGGTATAACGTATATGTCCAACGTATATTTACCAATTCTCGTCACCAAGTAGAGTGATTTTCCTATTAGCATACAGTCCTGTATGTGGCACTCGGAGCCCTCAGATGTCCTTGGTGTTCATTATAATCCAATTCCTTACACTTGACGTGTATAGTCCAACTCCCATCACCAGGTAGAGGGCTATTCATAATAGCATACAGTCCTGTATGTGGCACTCGGAGCCCTCAGATGTCCATGGTGTTTTCCAAATTCCATACACTTGGTATAGAATGGCCAGAAAAAAATCCACTTGTATCAGGAAACTGGTTCAGGCTCAATATATTCTCTTTAAAAAAAGACATTTTTGGGGTGAGCCTGTACCCCAAAAAGGTGTTTTTTTAATGTACAAAGGATAAAAGAAGGTGAAAGTGAGTGTTTTTATTGAATGATATGCTAGTTAATGCTCCTCTTTTTGTATGAAAAAAAAATTAATTAAAAAAAAATATATATATATATATGTATATACATATACATACATATATATTTTCAATTGTTGTCAATATCTGGGTTAACGTGTATTTTTTCTGCGCAGGAAAAAAAGTGTGTAACAGTGAGTATTTGTTGGTAGGGGTAACTTGTTCCCTAAAGTTAGAGGTACCGTATGACCTTTAAGGGCTAAGTGCTAGCTGCTCGGTAAGCAGCTTACCGTTCTATACACAGTAGCAGGTGTACATGTTGTCTTTGTTGTAGAGAGGTGCGTGAAAGTAGCCGACTTAAACTTCCATAGGTGTGGAAGTTGCCTTCTTAAATCTTATCCGGGTGTGTGGAGTAGCCTTCTTCAAATCTTCACAGGTGTGTGGGCGCTGCCGTTTAAATCGTCCACAGGTAAGTGAAAGTATCTTGACTGTCTTTCACCAGTTTAAATCTTTATTGAAAAATGTAGGAGTTGTCTCAGAATGGGAGCCATGCAAACAATAGAGATGTTAGACAATGATGTGCTGCTAATGGAAGCGCCGTTTGGATTGGCCCGTCGTATTATGCATACTAAGTACGGTACTTATGCAATAAGGTATTGTGATGTATGGTTTAAAATGACGATGAAGAGTGTTAGACCGTTTCCCAGAATTGGTAGTTTTGATAAAGATGTATTAGATA
Source organism: Taudactylus pleione (assembly GCA_031769625.1). Taxonomy (NCBI): domain Eukaryota; kingdom Metazoa; phylum Chordata; class Amphibia; order Anura; family Myobatrachidae; genus Taudactylus; species Taudactylus pleione. The sequence continues at coordinate 5,088,569 of JAUIMM010000521.1, forward strand.
ATGTCCAGGATCACATCAGTCTGATGCGCTCCCGAGAGAAAAAGGTAAAATATTATGAATGCTTAAAGTTGTGGCAGCATGAAGGGGATGCGTGGCTTAAAAATGCACAAGCGACGCAAACTAGTGTTGCGAGCGCATTGCCAGAGAATGCATCCGCGATGCTAAATTGCAATGCAGGCGAGCCGCAAAATGGCATGCACGTGCAGCAAGGTAGCATTGCAGAAGGTATTGCCAGAAGTTCACGCGCCCCACCCCCACCTTATGTGGATGGAGGTGCAAGTACAGTTATCAAAAATACCCATAAAAATTTAACAAGCAATTTGTACCCTCTCTTAAGCAACTATAAAGAAAATGTTCATGATGTGGATGATGAGCCTATTGTAATGTCTGCCATTTCCCATGCTGTACAAATGGTAGATGCTACGCCATGACAATCACGAGTGGTGCCGCCATCTCCATCGGTAATAGCAAGGGAAGTGCTAACACCCTCTGCACCAGTAGAGGAAGTTGTTAATACCATACGTAGCAGCAACAGATTAAACCCCCAGCCAGCTAACAAGGTCAAAGGTAGCAGCGCTACTGGTCTGCATCCCATTCGGACAATAACTGTTCCGAATGGAAATGCAGATGCGAACGGTGTAGTGCCCACGAGGGATGTGGTAATGCATTGTCCTATGACAAGAGCAGAACTAAATTCCATCATAAATGATTTTCCTGATCCCAAAAAGGAACTAGCCAAATGTCAGAGATTTTTTAGGAATTTGGGTAGTTCTCATGAGCCAACTAATAAAGATTGGTGTGTGGTGTTAAGGGCCTGTCTACTACGCAATACCGACGTGACAAAATTTATCACGGATTGTGTATTGGATGGTGACGTTCCCTTAACGGACCAAGTAAACCAAGGTAACATTTCCCGCATTGTAACTCAATTGGATATATATTTTCCGGTAGTAGTTAACTGGAACAAAATTTTCACCATAAAGCAAAAGGAGAGTGAATCTGCAGAAAAGTATTGCGACCGGGCTCTGCAGGCTATCACCCAGTACACTGGGATAGAAGATATTAAAGATAGCACTCACCACAGGGGAATGATAGTCACAGTACTCATGGACGGTCTTAAGGAATACTTAAAGACTCGGGTTCAGACCTCACAACCTGGCTGGAGGGGAGTCACAATAGATACACTCATAGAATCTGCTATAGAACATGATAAGAACATCTCAAAGAAGAGAGAGACCCAGAGCAAAAAACTAATGGCTGTCAGTATTCAAGCCCTGGAAGGAATGACGGTAACATCACAGCCAACAAACTCACTTGCATCTACACACACACCTACACCTGAACAGTTATATGCCCTCACTAATCCCATGCAACAGCAAACACAGCTCTATTCTACTAACCCTACACAACCACAGGTCCCACACTACTCACAAACTTCATATCCCCCACAATACCCTTATCCTCCATATCCCTACCCATATCCACCACCTTTTCCCCTGCTCAAACCTCACAACAACCCGTGTCTTCATCCGATCCACGAATATGTTTTAATTGTAACCAGCCAGGACATTTAAGTAGAACCTGCAGAGTAAAAAGGGTAGGACCCCCAAACCAGAGAGTACCTGGATATCCCCATAAGGGATATGCATAGAGACCAGCAAATATCCAGCAAGCACCAGCTCCAATTGTGGCCGTTAATGCTTTATTGGAGAATGGTAGCCAACGCTAGGGGTCAGGTCATACCTGTAGTCTACAGATAGTCAGGTTAACGGGAAGTACTAGGGAAGAACCGGTCATGATGGTTGATGTAGCTGGTACTGAATATCCTTTTCTTGTAGACACAGGGGCGACCAGGTCAGTGATAAAATCTCCCATTAATTTACAGGTGACCAACGAGACAGTACCAACTATGGGTGTAACAGGTAAAGTGCAACATTATCCTTTAACAAAGTCCACAGAGGTTACTATTGGGCCGTTGCATACCAGGCATTCTTTCCTTCTGGCTGCTGCGGCTCCTACTAACCTACTGGGTAGAGATTTGTTATGTAAGATGGGATGTGTCATATATTGCACCCCTGATGGTGTATTTCTAGATATCCCAGAGAGAGTTGCGCATGAGGTGCGGGATATGTTGGACACTCCCCAAACGATAATGTATCACTCTACCAGTTTAAATGAAAATTCATCTCAGGTAGATCAAATGTTGTCCCAAATTCCAGATTCCCTTTGGACTAAAGATGGACAGGACACTGGATTAATGGCAAACGTAAGCCCCGTAATGGTAAATTTAAAAGACGGTAGGCAAGCTCCAAAAATTCCCCAGTACCCACTAAAACAGGAGGTAGAATTAGGGTTTTTTTCAATAATTGAGCGATTATTGCAACAGGGAATTTTAGTTTGTACAACTAGTGTAGCCAACAGTCCCACCTTTCTGGTGAAAAAGAGTGGTGGGAGGGGTTATAGGCTGGTACAGGACCTTAGAGGTGTTAATAAGGTAGTAGAGAGCCAATTCCCCATAGTGCCAAATCCAGCTGTCATTCTTATGCAGATCCCTCCAAACGCAACCCATTTCACTGTCATTGACTTCTGTTCTGCTTTCTTCTCTGTGCCTCTCCACCCTGACTGTCAGTATCTATTCGCATTTACATACAGAGGTGTGCAATATACATGGACAAAGGTTGCCCCAAGGTTTCATAGACAGCCCCAGTATCTTTTCCCAGGCATTGCACGACTGTTTACAATCTTTTCAACCTGCAAATGGATCTGTTCTAATTCAATATGTGAACGATTTATTGCTGTGTTCTGATTCGTTTATGTCATGTTTGAATGATACTAAACTTTTGTTGCTTCATCTCTTGCATACAGGACACAAAGTGGCTAAGGACAAACTACTGCCATGCCAATCCAGAGTAAAATATTTGGGACACTGCCTAACCCAGGGGTTAAGACATCTCACAAATTATAGAATCCAGGCCATACAGAACATGACACTGCTGCAGAATCAACAGCAAATTCGTACCTTCTTGGGAATGTGTGGATACTGTAGAATGTGGATTCCAGGTTTTTCTATTTTGGACTTGCCTTTACAGGACTTAATCTCTTCCTCAAAGCCCGATCGTGTCATACACACAGAGGAATCAGAGCAGGCTTTCCTTGATCTTAAGGATAGTCTAACCAAAGCAGCTGCATTGGGAATACCTGATTATGAAAAACCTTTTGATTTGTATGGTACGGAAGCCGATGGTTGTGCTGCAGGTGTCCTTACACAAAAACACGGTGATGCCAGTAGGCCTGTAGCACACTACAGTGCCCAATTGGTCACTGTGGCGAGATCACTCCCCACCTGTTTGAGAAGTGTAGCAGCTACCACTTTATTGGTGAGTAAAAGTGAGGACGAAGTGTTGGGTCATGATATGAATGTATACACTCCCCATGCTGTATCTGCTCATCTGAACTCTGCTCAAACCAGACACGTCTCTTCGGCTAGGTTTACCAAATGGGAACTAGCTCTAATCACACCTGCAAACATCACTGTTAAACGTTGCAGCACACTGAATCCAGCAACGTATTTACCATATGTACAACATGATGTTACAAAGGGTGGAAGGAGACGAGTTGCTGGCGGAGGGTGAGTTCAGCGGACATAATGATACACACGATTGTATGGCATAACTGAATCAGACCTTTACTGCTAGACCTGACATACACGACACACCTTTAGAGAATGTAGATGTGACTTTTTACATGGATGGGAGTTGTCATAGACAAACAGACACAGGTGAATTATGTACAGGTTATGCTGTTGTAAATGACACAGACATCATAGAAGCCAAACCTCTTGGTCCTCCTCACTCAGCCCAGGTGGCAGAGTTAGTAGCACTAACTAGAGCGTGTGAACTGGCAGCAGGCAAATCTGCTAACATTTACACTGACTCGAGGTATGCGTTCGGGGTGGTGCACGATTTCAGGGCTCTATGGCGTCTGAGAAATTTTATGACAGCAGCAGGCACACCAGTTGCACATTCCCGACACATAAAACATCTTTTAGAAGCAATCCAACTGCCCAAAGCGGTGGCAGTAATCAAGTGTAAAACCCATACATGTGAGGATGACCCGGTGTCACTGGGCAACAACAGAGCCAATGAAGCTGCAAAATGGGCAGCAGGGTTAAAAATGTTTTCTCCCACTGAAAAAATTATGTCTTTCCAAACAATTGATATGCTGAAATTAATTGAGATGCAAAATTTGTGTTAAATTCAGGAAAAGTCCATTAGGAAGACCAAGGGATGTGGGCAAGAGTCCTCTGGGTTCTGGACGGACGGACAAGGTAAGCCAGTAGCCCCCAAGGCATATTACCCCATCCTGGCTGAGGCAGCACATGGTCTGACTCATCTGGGAAAGCAAGGTATGTGCAAGTTGGTGAGAGCATACTGGTGTGCACCAGGTTTTTCTTCACAAGTAGAAAAGATATCAATGTCCTGTCTGACCTGCTTGAGGAAGAACATAGGGAAAGTGATCCCTACCGAACCATCCCACATTCCACCGACTGATGGACCTTTCCAGGTGATACAAATTGATTTCATCCAATTACCACCCTGCAGGAATCTTAAGTATGTATTAGTGTGCACTGATGTATTTTCTAATTGGGTTGAGGCCTACCAGCGGCCACTAATACTGCTGTGTTTACTGCCAAGAAAATAGTTCAGGAATTTGTATGCAGATATGGTGTCCCTAAAATCATCGAGAGTGACAGGGGTACTCATTTCACAGGTGATGTTTTTCAAAATATGTGTAAGCTGATGGGTATTAATAGCCGACTTCACACCCCTTACCGACCGCAAGCCAGTGAAAAGGTAGAGAGGATGAACGGGAGTATTAAAAATAAGTTAAGTAAAATCATGGCAGAGACTGGACTAGGTTGGCCAGAAGCATTACCGTTGGTCCTGCATAGTATAAGGACCACTCCCAGACCCCCTCTAAATCTGTCTCCCTTTGAAATACTGTTCAGTAGACAACCTCATTTGATTATAAGTCCACAGGAAGACTTGAAAGGTAACAACAAGGTAACTGTAAAGTATCTTATATTAATGAGTAAGCAGTTAAAACAACAGCAGCAGAAACTTAAATTGTTGTCCAATGATATGCCTGAAACTAACTGTCATGATGTTGAACCAGGAGAATATGTTATGATCAGAAATTTCTTGCGTTCAGGTTGTTTGACTGATCGGTGGGAAGGTCCGTACCAGGTGCTGCTGACAAGTACTACATCTTTGAAGGTGGCTGAGAGAGATACCTGGGCCCATTCCACTCACTGCAAAAAGGTCAACCAACCGGTGGAGAAACGAGTCGGAGACAAGGCTGATAGCGTGAACCTGTCGCTCATGAGCTTGTTCCGGGAGGATTGAAAAGGTTGTAGTGAGATACCTGAACTAAAAGAAATCTGCAGGTCTTGTTGTGGCAATGGACGGGCCTGCTGTGTTCAATTTCATAATCTCTTTTAGAGTGTTAACCATCCTGGTCGGTTCGGGAATGTCCGGTTTCTGTGAAGTGGGACCGATTGTGGAGAGGGGAGTTGATGGCAGTGCTGATGGAGTGGAGTCAGAAGGAGTGCAATGCCAATCAGGGGAGTGTCTGACCAATCTTAGTACTGTTATTGTTAAGAGAGCTGTTATTCCAGATACTCGGGGACGGTGTGGAGGTTTATCATCTGAAGATTCCGGTATTTGTGAGCTTTGTGGGTCCCTAGTTGATGAGAATTGTATCCAACGGTGCCAGCCTAAATATAACCTGTACTGTGGTGGGTATCCTTTAGAGGATTATCATAGCATGGTAGGCAAAGTGTTTAATCAAACTGATTGCTGGGTGTGTTCACATGTTCCACAGGGACAGCATAATGTAGGGTTGGTGCCATTTCTGCTGAATATCACGGAAATTTTAGAATTACAGAAAGGGAAAACATGGGATGGAAAATTCTTCTCATCCAAACCACCTCATTTCAAACTCTATCAATTCCAAGTAGATAGATCACTTTTGTGTTTAAACATAACCAACCCCAATAAACTCGGAAGTTGGGAAGTGACAGGGAATAATCAGACGATGACCCTTCTCACAAAGAGCTGATAATGAGTCCATAAACCATGATCTGTTACGCTCAATTAAATCTAGTGGGAGACATTTTAGGTACCGGTATGCATTGAGTTCCACCAAAGAAATTATTGGTAAGGTGCCAGATGGTTATTGTGCTAAAATAATACAGCCAGAAACTTGCATGTACCAGATGGAAGACCCAGAAATAGGATTGCTTGCAAGGGAAATGTGCTTAATGATAATGATGCATACCATTCCTTATGTTCTCCCTGATAATGTATATTTTATATGTGGAAGAAAAGCGTATAAGTGGCTCTCCCCGAGTTCCGAAGGTTTGTGTTACCTAGGAAGAGTAGTCCCAGAAGTTATGACCCTCACACATGTTGAAATGCTTAGTATACATAAAAACACACCGTCACCATATCTTCACACACAATATGAACACAGAGGCAAACGAAATATGATACCTGGTGACATGCACAAAGCCACACAGTTAATTAGTGAGACAACTGGCTTTCAAGTTTTAGTCACATTGGAACCCACCAGGATCACTCGGGGTACATTAAACTTTAGATATATTCAGGAACTTGCTAAATTGATAGATAATATCACCGAGATGTACGATGACACATTCAGGTTTACAGGGAGAGAATTGCAAGCGTACAAGAAAGAACTGGTGCAACACAGGCTAGTGTTAAATTATTTAACTGCTGTTACTGGAGGGTATTGCGTAACGTTGGCCACCCAATTTGGAGTAAAATCTTGCACCTATGTCACCAATGATACCAGCGACTCCAAGGAGGTGATAGACCGAAAGATGGATGAAATTCTGCAGCTAAAATGGGAATTTCGTAAGAACCATAATGCTTTAGTGGCTGAAGTAGGGGAGAAGATAGAAGGATGGGTTTCATGGCTGAACCCAGTGAAATGGTTCTCAGGTCTTTGGGAATGGGTCCAGGAAGTGATCACCAGCATAGGCAAATTCTTAATCCTTATATTGATTGTCATCATAATAATTGGTATATGTGTCCGGTGTGTTCCTATTGTGTTGAAGTGTGGAAAATGTAAAAATAGAGTAAAACGAAATTATGATGGTGGTCAGTATGAATACCGAGGTAAATACAGAACTGCATTACAACCCTGAACTAGGAAATACCATCATTTAATGTATTATATTTAGACATGCATAGAATGTATTATTGAAATGTTATTTCAAAACACCTCAGATAATGTAAAGTCTCAAATTTCCCCTTCAAGACTGCCTTTATAGGACTGGTGTATCCCCACACCTTTCACATGCTCTTCCAAGATCAGCGGGGTGTGTATAATAGTAGTTTTATGTCCCCACTCAGAGACACATTATTGATGGATTAAGAACCACCTTGTGCCATCCCATAATAACACTAAATAGTATATAAATGTAAGCCTAAATTATATTTTAAAATCAGATTGTGATAGCATGTTGTTCGCTATCAAAGGGTGGACTGTCGAAGCTGGATAATTGGCTGAGACAAGATCAGTTTAAAATTGGATTGCATCGATGCCATCTTGCGATTCGCCGCAAGACGACATCTTGGAAATGAGATTGCAAGACGCCGTTTTGCGAATGGCCGCCTAAGCGCCATTTTAGATAAACTCACACTTTAGTACATGTGGCGATATTACTATTAGCATCATGCGATTGCATCTTTCACCATTTCTCATACACACATTAATACGCACAATTGCGCTGTTAACTAGTCGCATATTAGCGAATGCATCCTGTATGAAAACGCTGAATATTAGCTTCATGCACACGCATCTGCCCCAAGTTAACTAGCGTCTTTACATCAAACCCCACATACTCACACTTTACATATTCACATACAAAGTTCCATAAGCTTTAAGGTATAAGATTCAAGTATGCACATTTATTATAATTGCTAGGAAATAAAGATTATTTTGTAACTAAGGTTTTATACGTGATAAGTAAGCCATGTTTGGTATTGTACTGATGCATACTCTGTCAACAGTATTCCGGTAATAATGATGAAGAGATCGCAATATGCATTCTCAACTTATGGACCGCAGAGACTTCAAGCAACAAAATGGACATTATATGAACAACTGTTAGGATTTGCATGAGGCGGGAAACCAGAGACCACCAGTTGTTAGAGGCTGGACTGTGTCTATTTGAACCAACCTGTTAAATGCCTTGTAACATATGCCCTCTCCTTTAGGACCAATGGTATTAGCAACAAACTTCTCTATTGTGTTGTTTATTCCTGGGGGGTATAAATATGTGTGCTCTGACCCTGGGTTCCTAGTCTTCATGCTGAATGCTGATTGACGGGGGTTTCTTTCTGATGCCTACATCTGGACCAGAGAGCGCCGCATATGTATAACTCTACTTGGGTCTGTATAATTTCTTTGCGCTAAGATTATATGAGGATTATAGCATGTAACTTCTGTACTTTTACTTGAATAATACTTTGTGCTTTGGAACCACAGGTTCTAGGTCTGGAGTCTTTATTTACTGTATGACTGCGCACGCAGAATAGCGTCATCCTTAGAGGTTTATAGGAAGGATATTAGAAGGTATAGGCAGGGGTATTTATAAGGTTCAAAGGCAGTATCGTTAATATATATATATAAAAAGCCAAAAGTGGTCCAGCACTCCTCTGTAAAATACTATGCTGCCCCTGTTGCCTGTGTCTGTGGATAGATAGAATTACTAGAAGTACTGGGCAGCGGCACTGGAGGTCTTATGGAAGCAATAGAATATGTATTTCCAACGTTTCAGGGCTACTGTGCCCTTTTGTCAAGGTGACATACAGTACAAAAACATAATCTTACCTTTATAACACCCCAGTGCTCTGTGTAGACTCCGGAGTTGCCCGCATCTGCACGCTGCAGGACGCATCTCCTACTGATGACGTGCGGGCATCCAGCATTCTCCTGTTTCCATACAGTAGTAACAGAATGCTGCCTGCTCACACCGTACATCTGGGGCAGAAAATTTATCAAATAATAAGTGCTCACACCACCACCAATTGCTAAAAACATGGCAAGCATAGTCTCCCACTGCTATAGGTAATCCAAAAAGAAGATGTCCAGTAAACAGAATATATGGCAGTCAATTACATGTATGCAGATGGCCCAAACGCAAGTATTCTAAACTGTATATTACTAATTGATACTCTCCCATATTCTGTCAGCACAAATCCACAAACTAAAGAACCTCAAAGGAACAGAATCTGCATATTATCGTCAGAACTTGTCACAACAATGCATTCCAGCATATTTTATCATTTAGTCCCTTAGGGACAATAGTGTTCAATTTCAAGATCCATTTTGCCTCCAGGCATAACAACTGACCCATTCTATCTCCTCTTCTTAATGATGGAGGGATATGATCCATGATCTTATGTTGAAATGATGCTAAACTATGACATTTTTCTACATAGTGCCTTGCCACTGGTTGATCAGTCATGCTGACTGCCAATGCAGATCTTATGGCAGATGGATGTAGGGCCATCCTTTCTTGCATTGTTATAGTCATTTTGCCCACATCAGTGCTCGAAGTGGGGCGGTATACGGTGGTATGACATACTGCCACTTCCCACCACCACTTCATCTTTGCCACATTAGAGAATGTACCAGCGCTGGGATCACATATGGGATCCCAGCTCTGGAACAGTAGCGGTATAGCATAGAGGTGTGTCCCGCTAGGGACACATCTCATTCACATCGGCACTGCAGCAGCGCTAGCCTGGAGACATGAGCTATGCAGTTAGCACAGGCCACCAGCCAATCCTGGCTCGCGGACCAGCTGCCAATAAAAAGGGTTGGTTCTTTATATTTGGCACAGGCCGCCAGCCAATCACGGCTTGCGGCCCATCAGCCAATGAGAAGGTGCCTTCTGAGACCATGAACAGCAGCCAGCTCCTGGCGTCTTGCACGGAGACTTTCTTTCTCCTTCCCCGAGTGAGTCCCATCTGAGAGGTAAAGAGTAGACTAACTTGCCTTTGTGTGCAGAGCAGGGCAGGCTGCAGATGACTAGGACTCGTGTGCAGGCTGGTCCTACTTTGCCTGGGGAGAATCAGTGTTACACTGTCAGGATACATGGGCTGGGGTAGCTGAGGCATCTAGGCTGGGGCATATGTGCCATGCAATGCCAACATGGCACTTGGACACTGAGCAGGGTGCATTTTTTTCAATATATATTATTATTTTTATACTATTATAAATTGTTCCCAAAATATACATGCAAGATGCATATCTTCTTAAATACATAAATAATGAAGTGATCTATAAATAATGCTTACATTACATTATCAGGCAGATATATAGGGGGAATCAGAGAGAGGGGAAGGAGGTGAGAGGGGGAAGCAGGCAGTGAGAAGTGTTGGGGGTGAGAGTAAGTAGGAGGGGGCAGGGGTGACAGGTAAACTGGCAGTGGTGCAGGGGGTGAGAGAGAGGGAATCAGTTAGAGGGGTATGGAGTGTGAGGGAAGCAGGCAGTTAGAAGTGTTGGGGTGAGAGTGAGTTTAGAGAGAGGGGCATGGGTGACAGAAGTAAACAGGCAGTGGTGCAGGGGGTGAGAGAGAGAAGGAATCAGAGAAATGGGTAGGGGTGAGAGAGGGAAGCAGGCAGTGAAAAGTTTTAAGGGTGAGAGGAAAGTCCATCTATGCCCACATGGATGGTAGGTAATGACGTTGGACAGTAGCTGGTGACATCAGGGTACAAAAACTGAAGGGGATCTATCCACTTCTGAAGGGGTAGAGGTGCAGGGGGCGATATGGAAGCAGGGGCTAAAAGGATAGCAGGGAATGAGAGGGAAGCAGTCAGGAAGCCGGCGGACACAATGCCGACCGCCGGCTTCCCTGCTGCTTAATCCCGGCAAGAGTTAAATGACAGGCGTCGAAATCCCGACGCCTGTCATTTTCCCTATGCTGGGTGCCGCTGCAGACAGCCGCAGGGGGGGAGGGTTAGGTTAGTCCCAGGGGGACTTAGCGTTAGGCATCCCCACGGGAGGTTAGGGTTAGGCTAGGGGAAGGGAGGGTTAGGGTTAGGCACCCCCGGGTGGGAGGTTAGGGATAGGCACTCCCCCGGGGGGACTTAGGTTTAGGCGGCGGGGAAGGGGGGTGTTAGGTTTAGGCACCTAGAGAGGGGATTAGGGTTAGGCACTGGGGGGGAGGTTAGGGTTAGGCACCCTAAAGTAGGGCTACGGGGGGGAATTAGGTTAGTTATACTTACCTCTCTAGATGATCGGGGTAAATCATACTGATTCCGAGTGAGAGGTGTAGGGGGAAAGTAAAGGACAGAGACACAGGTGATCACACACAAAAGGAGAGTATATAGGGAGCAAGAGGGTTACCTAGGATGAACATATGGACACAGGAGGAGAATGACAGAGAAAGGAAACAGGAGAAAGCAGATGGGACACATAAAAGATATAAAAGAGGTGAGCAAACTTTGTTCAATGTATCCTGTTCATATCATATCCCAAAGCTTTGAGGGGGGGGGTGTTAAGATTCAAAATTCCATACCCCCACCTCTAAATTCCCACTTCGAGCACTGGCCCACATAGTATATCCCACAAGGGCACATGATAATGTATACAATGAATGTGGACGTACACATTACTACGTGATTGATCTTATGCATTTTCCAACTAGGAGGGTTCTAAAATTCAGCCCCTGTGACCATGTTACGGCAGGTAGTGCATAAAGCTTTGGCTATAAAGCTTTGCTTGCTTGCTGTATAACTGGGCTTGATGTTGAGAATCTGTTTTTCCAGGTCACAACTAAATCTTTCTTCTTAGGTTAGACTGTAACAGAGATTCTCTCTTTGCTTCCTTTAGGCGAGCCCTTAAGCAACATAGTAGAACCAACAGGATGCTCTCCAACAGGGGGGGCCAAAACCAGGGGCTCCAGAGGGCGAGGAGGCAAAAAGAAGAACTGATTTACAACTTATCCTCAAGGTCCTTTAGTTATATTGAGATGAGTGTCTTGAATAAAGGTCTATCTTTTGTTCCAACAAATCCACATAATGAGTTCCAATGGCAGATGGAATTACATAATTTTTTGCTTAAATTAAGATTATGGGACAATTTCCAAAATAAGCAGGATGACCAAATTATGCAGAATAGATTCTCCAATTTTCTTCAGAAAAGATCTACCTCAAGATTTGATCCCCAATTACACAATCCATCTATAAAAACGTTCATAAGATCAATGGATGCAGATCCGGTGACACATTATAATTTGTCTAAAGCAGAAAGAGTAGCCCTCAAAGACCTGAGCAATTACAGGGACATCATAATTCGACCATCCGACAAGGGCGGTGCCATAGTTATACAAAATCTTGAAGAGTATATGGCCAAAATAAAAGGCCAATTGTCGAATGATCAAGTGTATATGATGTTATATCGGGATCCCACTGATGTCTATAAGAAAGAGTTGGAGAACATATTAGGGATTGCGACTCTAGAAGGGAAAATTACAGAAAATTTTTAAAAAGCTTTGATACACCAAAATCCAGTGGTACCAATAATCTATACATTGCCAAAGGTCCACAAGTCCTTAGAGAATCCGCCTGGCTGTCCCTTAATTTTGGCCCAAAAATTCAGTGTATAAACCAATTTCTCAATTTCTTGACAGCATTTTGCAACCATATTTAATGAAACAAAACACCTTTCTTAAAGATACCACACATTTTCTGCTACATTTGAATCAAATACAGACAGTCCCTAAAAATACTCTAATCTGTGTAATGGATGTGTGCAATTTGTACACAGTCATCCCACATAATACAGGCCTTAAAGCAGTACAGGACTTTCTGATAACGGAGAATATGCAAGATCTGGACCTGGATTTTTCTTATCTTACTTCTGGAACTAACACTGACCCGTAACTATTTTTTGTATGATGGTGCTTTTTATCTCCAAAAGTCAGGCTGCGCCATGGGTAGCAACGTGGCGCCGACGTATGCAAACATTTTCATGTTACAGGAGGAAAAGGAAATGTTTTTCACTAATCCTGAGGTGTCGAAACATGTTCTATTTTTTTGTCGATATATAGACGATTTGTTCATGTTCTGGACGGGTGGAGAGAAGGCTTTTGTTGAATTGATGTCCACAATAAATACAAAAACATCACCAATAAGATTAACTTATCATTAATGCCCACATTCCCTTAACTACAGTATTTGGATGTAAGAATCACTTTACAGAATGGAAACATCATTACTAGCGTTTACTCGAAGCCAATGGACAAGAATAACCTGTTTCTAGATACAAGCCACCACCCAACATCATTGAAACGAGGTCTCCCCAAATCTCAAATGATGAGGGTTGCCAGAATTACAAGTAATCTTATGGCAGTAGAAGAAGCAATTGACCAAATAATCGTGAGGTTTGTTGATAGAGAATACAAACAATCTTAACTTATTGAAGCAACAGAAGAAGGAGGTTCTCAAATTATCGAGAGAATCACTGTTACAGTCTAAATCTAAGAAGAAAGATTCAGTTGTGACCTGGAAAAATAGATTCTCAACAGCACGCAAGCAAAGCTTTATGGCCAATCATTGCATCCTATAGAGATCTACCTTGTGTCAAGGGTCAAAGACTGATGGCTTGCTATCTAAGTAGTAGAAACATTAAGGACATGATAGTCCACACGGACATCTCAGGCTTTAATAAAACATCTGAACAGAGATCCATGGTCACAGGGGCTGAATTTAAGAACCCTCATAGTGGAAAAATGTATAAGATCAATCACGTAGTAACGTGTACGTCCACATTCATTGTATACATTATAATATGCCCTTGCAACCTATACTACGTGGGCAAAATTACTAGAACAATGTGAGAAAGTATGGCCCTACATCGGTCTGCCATAAGATCTGCATTGGCAGGCAGCATGACTGATCAACCAGTGGCAAGGCACTATGTAGAAAATGGCCATAGTTTAGCCAGTGCCAGATGGGCCTGGAGCTGAAATTCATGAAAGGCCTATTGCACGCTGCTGCCACCGTGGGATGGTTAGGGGGGAGGGGACAGGGGAGGGTATTAGTACTTACCTGCCCTAGTTGGGATCTTCCTCCTGTCAGGCATCCGCAGTCGGTATTTGAACCGGCTAAACATTTGCCGGCATTTTCAATACCATTCAGGGAACGAGATAGTGTGTGCAGAACACGCTATCCCAACCTTCCTATCTGACCATTGCAGGAGCATTTGAAGATGTTTATCGGCTAGCCCTCCTGCATATACACTATCCAATTATTGGCCCAATCAATGTTTCAGTCCTCTGGAGTGTTCTTGGTAAAAGTCCACAGAAGACTGAAATGTTGATCATAGACCTTTGTTGTCTCTCAATCATGGTGAAAGTGAGTGCCGCCATTTCTGACTTTATACAGTGCCAAACTAGAGGTGTGCGCTGTTTGCGGCATAATCGCTGCCCCACAGCCCTTGACACTGGCAAACAGGTTGCTTGGAACAGCACCCTGCAGCCAGTATCGCTGATGCAGTGCTGCTCAGACAGACACCCTGCAGTCTGTGCAGCATCCTCAGGACACTCCTGGCAGTGCTGCACTTTGCACTTCCAGGTGATGACACTACCGCCCCCCTGTGCGATTGCATGACGTCATGCACTTAGGGGACAGGGCCAGTAACCTGCCAAGCCGCTAACTGCATACCTCCCAACTGTCCCGCATTTAGCAGGACAGTCCCGTTTTTCTGGGACTGTCCCGCTGTCCCGCCCACAGGCCGCAGTGTCCCATGGTGGGGGGGAAGTTGGGGGATGCATACACGCTGCTGTGCTATGGAGAGCAGCGTGTATGCAGAGGTCAGAATAGACGCTGTGTGCATGTGCACAGCATCTATTGCGAGTACGGAGATGCTGGGCACACCCCATTAGTGATGTAAATGGGGGGCGTGTCATCTGACCATGCCCCCTTACGATTAGGCCACGCCTCTCGGCGAGCGCAGGTCCCGACTCCCTCCCAGCAAATGTTGGGAGGTATGTAACTGTGTGTGTGTGTGTGTGTGTGTGTATATATAAATTTTTTATCTGTTCCCCACCTCGCCACTTTAAAAATTAAAGAATCAGAATGGATATTTAATATGAAGACTTTACAACCCTCCGGATTAAACATCGACTTTGAATTCAATGCATTTCTGTAATTTTTAGAACACAAATTAGTATATTTCAGTAATATTTTTTTAAATATTTCATATTACTCAAACTTTTTCTTTCATTCATTATTACAATTTTTCCTTTTTCTGTGTCTTTTTTCATCTTTCAATTTTTTACATACTTTTTGATAATGGCCTATCTATATATATAGAAACAAAATGGCTTTTTTTACATGCAGTTACCACAAATTTTTATTCATTTCCGGTTTCGGACTTCCGGTTTTTAATATGAACAATAAAGTTTTTTTCCTATAAATAGGAACCTTTTTAAGACACAAGCCATCCTTGATAAAGTGCGTTTATCGCATGAAACGTGTTGGCGGCTATCAGTGGAGACCACCAGGAATTTTTAACTCAGTAGCACCTTCCCGCACTATAACCCGCGGCATCCACGAGTGATGTCATCACCCGCGACCAGTCTAGGTTGTGCAAGCTGGAATAGAATGCCGACAGTCAGCGGCAGTCAGGAACAGCTGCCACCCGCAAGCCGTGCAAGCGGTATCACCAGCGGCCAGCAGCAGGTAGCGGTGCGGAAAAGGAATGCCAACAACCATCATCAGCAGGGGTCACATCACCGCCAGGACAACACGGACGGGACTGAGCTGCCACTTCTTTCTCAGGATAGAGGTAGGGAGAGTTAGTGTGTGGTCCTCTGCATTATGTGTTACAACATCTTAACAGGTCTCCACTGAATTTATCTCAAAAGAGTTATAAACAGTTTTTGTATGTCAATTTTCTTTTATTTTTCTCCCTTTTTTCTCTCCTTTTCTCATACCACCTTGGTGCTTATTACAATACTCTCATATTTTCACATATGTTCAATTTATATCTTTCATTATTTAATTTTAACAATTAGTAGCGCTCTCATCATTTTATTCAGAGTTAGTTAGTGGCCTTCAAATTGCCATTGTTCCCACTGTCCACTTATTCTTGGACTAGACCAACCATGGCGACTGAATTAATGTCATATGAAAGAGGAGGCTACATACTGGGTCTCATGTTATGAGTTGGCCATATGGGGTATGTTGCTGTTAAGGGATTAGGCTGGTTATCAGTGGACACATTATTAATTATAGTTGTTGTTATTCTGGGTTGCCATCTCCTGAAAGGTGTTTAGTTTACCAACAGACAGAGAATACCTACCTATCAGCTCAGATATAGACACTTCCTGAGGAACAGAGCTCTTTTCTTTGGAGGGAAGACAAATAGGTGGGAGCCCCTGTACTTCTAATATCTGAAGCTCTTATCTCTCCACATCATCTATGATAGAAGAAGAAAAAATGTCATTGGGGACGTCTAGCTCCTCTTCTGTACCCTGCTTACCCTTTTTGGACAGGAAGTCCAGGATGGATGGTTTGGAAGAAGAAGGCCTAGCAACAGATGGGGATGGTCATTGTCAAGACCTGGTCCCCCCGGTGGGTGTAGTCTGGGAGGTATTGGTTGGCATGCAGGCAGTGGAATAACAAAGGCCTCCATGTTGTCTGTGCTTACTATTCCGTATTTCAGTTTGCGATTCAGGTAGGAATAAAGTGGTCTACAGAACACAGTGACAGAATCATTGGATGTCTTAGTGCATTCAGGCCAAATACGATCCATGAATTCCCAGACAGATGAATCCTTTGCTTGTAATAATCTTTGGTAATTCCTGGCAAAGGTGGGTGTTATAGCCAGACACTTTGAAGGCTGTAACTTTGAACTGCTTTATAGAAAAAACATGTGAATGAAACCTTTCCACACTGCAGAACATGATGGAGAAATCCCTTGAAGTTCAGCACCTAGAGCATATATTTTTTCATGTTCTCTGAGGCCTCTCCTGACTGTAAAGAAAGATTCTCCACACTGTAGTCTTCCATTGTGACTTTTTAATGGTGATTTCAATGTTGTCCACTGGCTGAGATCCATCTCATCTGAGGGTTGTGTTTTCCCCATGCAAATGAGACAATTCACATCCAGAAGGTGACTCTTATTGTTTAGCCGTGGTGTCAGTCTCTCTTTTGGCTGAATTAGGCTTTACTTTTTTTACAAATATAGGCTTTAGTTTTTTAGAGCATATAACTTTATAAGCTGTTAGGATAACATTTCCGCTATGTTTAAGATAAAAAAAAAACAGTTTTTGTAACCCAATAACTTAAAAAAAAGGTTTTCATTGCAATATTCATGCAGCCCCTTGACAGACAGCAGCACAGCACCCCTGCGCAGTTATGCCGATGACAGGTGTGGCTGACACACACACACAAAAAAAATTGTTTATTTATTATTTTGGCAAACAGCCCCTCGACAGACAGGAGCACAGCACCCCTGCACAGCTACGCCGATGACAGTGACAGCCAGGTGTAAAATTGATCATAAATTAATTTAAAAACAATTCATTGAGTGCAGCCCTTGGCTGCTAAATTGATCATAAATTAATTTAAAAACAATTCATTGGGTGCAGCCCTTGGCTGTTAAATTGATCATAAATTAATTTAAAAACAATTCATTTGGTGCAGCCCTTGGCTGTTAAATTGATCATAAATGAATTTAAAAATAAATAATTGGTTCCTAAACCAACCATAACATTAATTTAAAATGTCAGGCAGCAATACCCCAACCAGCACATAATGGAAAGGAAAAAGGTGCAAGATTGAATAGTCTTTGGGCCCTCCCACCCACTCTTATGTTGTATACGAAACAGGACAGTTTAACAAACCAATCATTTCAGTGACAAGGACTGCCAATTGAGGCTGAAATGATTGGTCTGTTTGGACCCCCATAAAACAAGCTGCCAATGTGCTTTGGACATGGAAAAGAAAATATTCCCATACACAAACTGGCTTTACATTACAAATCATCCTCGTCCTCATCATCCCCATCAGTGTGTACATCCTCTTCTTCACACAATATTAATTCATCCCTGCTGGATTCCACCATAGCACCTCTGTCATTTTTTTATGTAATTGTTGGTCAAGGTCTTCCTCGTGGAATTTGTAATTCATTTTAATGAACATCATCTTTTCCACATTTTGAGGAAGTAACCTCCTATGCCGATCACTGACAAGGTTGCCAGCTGCACTGAAAACTCTTTCAGAGTACACACTGGAGGGTTGGCAACTTAAGTAATGCAAAGCCAGTTTGTGTATGGGACTCCAAATTGCCTCTTTTTCCTGCCAGTACTGAAAGGGACTGTCTGACATGTCTATTAGGATGTTATCTCTGAAATAGTGCTCCACCATTCTGTGAATGGAGACCGTATCACACATAGTCACGGTAGAAGACATGTCACTAGTAAGCAGTTCTCTCAGGCCCAACCAGATGTCATTTTTGGTGACTGATCTGCATGACCAGCAGGCATTCTGTAAGGAATATTTAGTTTTTTCCTGGCAGCTGAAGGAGGAGATGAAGGCATTTCACATGCGGCTGCAGCTGACAATTTTTTGACCAACAGCTCTTTGCATAGTTTTAGATTTTGGTCTTTTGGAGAAAAACTCAAAAGGTAAGACTTAAACCTAGGATCCAGAATGGTGGCCAAAATATATTTTTCAGATTTCAATAGATTGACGACTCTTGGATCCTGGTGAAGGGAATCAAGGGCTTGATCCAGCAGTCATACATACTTTGCGCAATCGCTCCGTTTCAGCTTCTCCTTCAGTTTCTCCAGCTGTTTTTGCAAAAGTCTGATGAGGGCTTGACTGACTCAAGCTGGCAGTGTCTGAACTAACTTCACGTGTGGCAAGTTCAAAGGGTTGGAGAACCTTGCACAACATGGAAATTATTCTCCACTGCGCTTGAGTAAGGTGCATTCCCCCTCCACGGCCTATGTCATAGTCCGCTGTATAGGCCTGGATTGAATATTGCTGTTCCTCCTTCCGCTGAAGCATATAGAGGGTAGAATTCCACTGAGTTACTACCTCTTGCTTCAGCTGATGGAAGGGCAAATTTAACTGTACCTGCTGGTCATGAAATCTTCGACAAGCAGTCGCCGAATGTCTAAATGTCCGGATATTTTGCGTGCCACCTGTACGCCCCTGTCATTTTTAAAAAAAATGTTGTACCACCAAATTAATTGTGTGAGCAAAACATGAGACATGTTGGAATTTGCCCAGATGTAATGCTCTCACAATATTGGTGGCATTGTCCAAAATCACAAATCCCGAGGAGAGTCCAAGTAGGGTAAGCCATTTAGCAATGATTTCCCTGAGTTTTTCTAAGAGGTTCTCAGTGGTATGCCTCTTAGTGAAACCAGTTATGCAAAGAGTAGCCTGCCTCTGTATCAGCTGTCTTTTGAGAGATGTTGCTGCTGCTGCTGTTGTAGGCAATACACCTACCCAGTGGGCTGTCACAGTCATGTAATCCTTAGTTTGCCCTGTCCCACTTGTCCACATATCAGTGGTCAAGTTGACAGTGGGTACAACGACATTTCTGAGGACATTAATAAGGTTTTTTTTAATGTCCTTGTACAGATTTGGAATTGCTCTTCTAGCGAAGTGGAATCTAGAAGGGATCTGGTAGCGAGGACACAGGACCTGAATTAACTGTTGAAAACCCACTGCTGTAATGGCGGATACTGGATGCACATCTAATACCAGCATAGCTGTTATGGCGTCAGTAATCCGCTGTGCAACTGTGTGATTGCTGTCATACTTGTTTGCCCTTGCAAACGATTGTTTAACAGTTAATTGTTTTTTGGAGGACACGCTACAAGTAGTCTTCCTCCTGGTCCCCTTCTGGGATGAAGATCCAATGACAGCGGCAGCAGCAACAGGCGTAGTCATCAAGGATCCTTCCGAGGAATCACGGATAGGAGAGGAGTCAATCATGCTTGGAATACCAACATTGGATGAAGCAGGACTACTCCCGATGACGAATGAGGATGTTGATGATGCAGGTGTTGGTGTTGGAGATCGTAGGTGCTTGGATCTCACAGAGAGGGAGCAGGTAGGTGACACTGGACTTGTTACGTTTTGAGTTTTGGAACTTGGTGATGTACACTTTGATATTTGATGAATGTGCTCCAAGTGACGTAACAAGGAGGAGGTTCCTAGGTGGTTTAGGTTCCCTCTACTCACTCTTGCATAGCAATGGGCACATATAGCTAGATAACTGTTCCTAGGTGGTTCCTAGGTTCCCTCTACTCACTCTTGCATGGCAATGGGCACATATAGCTAGACAACTGTTGTCCTGATTGGGATGGAAATAATTCCACACATGAGTAGATATTTTTGTCTTTTGTCCCAGCATGACAAGAATGGGCTTTGGGTTTTTCAAACCATGGGCAACAGCTGTTGCCTTACTTACACAAAGGACAACCTCGGCATCCTCAACACCAACATCCTCATCATCCTTACCGCCTTCATCCACCAAAATATCCTCCTCCTCCATGTGCAATTCCACAGAAGCATCCTCAATGACTATGTATGCAAGATGTTGACTACCCTTCCCCACATTTACAGAGGGCACACAAATGGTGGAACTTGGAGCATCCTCCAGTACACTAGTATTTAGGTCGGGCTCACACATGGCAACCGCGGACACACTTGCACTCTCCTCTGGGATTTGTGATTTCGATTTCTCAGGGCACACAGTTGGTTTTCCCGGAGCTGTCTTAACAACTTTCACATTTTTAATTGGACCACCACCACTACTACTACAATCAGAAGGCCTATCAGAATCAGCAGTCTTCTTCATAAAGAAGGCCAAAGCCTTATCCTTTCCTTGCCACTTCATGTAGTGAATGGCATATTGCCAATTTTTTTATTTATCTAAAGTCAAATATCCTTTCAATTTTTCTTTCTTAATTTCAGTAAAACGTGCTTTACTATTACTACCATATCGATGGCGTGACTTAAGCCCTGGGGCATGGGCCTTCTTAGAGGTCGAGGAAGTTGATGACCTTGCACTGCTGCCGGCAGCTACAACATGTGGTTCTTGGCCTTGCTCTCCTGTCATGTGACAGCCCTCCATATTTTTTCTGCAGTCTAGAAGCAGTGTCACAATCACCAATAGTGTAGCCAAGGTGTGGTTACAAAATTAACACATGTGCAGTCGTGTGCACACACAAAAATATTAGAAAAAATGACAAATGATGATTTATATTTTTTGTCAGCTCCAGAAGAACTTGTCCCCAGAGTAACGATTGATCACGACTGGAGTCTGGCAGCACAAGGTTGCAACTTGCGTTGCTGGCTGGATCTTGTCCACTAATGGGGTTAAGCCGAAAACCCACCTACACAAACAAGAAAAAAATATGACACTTTAATTGTATTTTTTTTAAGAGCGATTGGAGTCTGTCAGCACAAGGTTGCAACTTGCATTACATTCTGGATCTTGTCCACTACTACGGTTAAGCCGAAAACCCACCTACACAAACAAGAAAAAAATATGACACTTTAATTGTATTTTTTTTGATTGAACACGACTATAGTTGCTTGATCTTGTGTGCTAATGTGGTTAAGCCTAACACACACACACACACAGAAGAAAAATATATATAAGACAGTGACACTTGTATTGTTTTTTTTTTTGATTGAACACAACTGTAGTCGCTGGATCTTGTGCGCTAATGTGGTTAAACCTAATGACCACGCACACACAGAAGAAAAAAATATATAAGACAATGACACTTGTTTTGTTTTTTTCTGATTGGTCACGACTGTAGTCGCTGGATCTTGTGCGCTAATGTGGTTAAGCCTAACACCCACACACATACAGAAGAAAAAAATATATAAGACAGTGACACTTGTATTGTTTTTTTTTTATTGAACACGACTGTAGTCGCTGGATCTTGTGTGCTAATGTGGTTAAGCCTAACACCCACACACACACAGAAGAAAAATATATATAAGACAGTGACACTTGTATTGTTTTTTTTTTGATTGAACACAACTGCAGTCGCTGGATCTTGTGCACTAATGTGGTTAAGCCTAACACCCCACGCACACACAGAAGAAAAATATATATAAGACAGAGACACTTGTATTTTTTTTTTTTATTGAACACGACTGTAGTCGCTGATCTTGTGCGCTACTGTGGTTAAGCCTAACACCCACGCACACACAGAAGAAAAAAATATATAATACAGTGACACTTCTATTGTTTTTTTTTTTTGATTGAACACAACTGTAGTCGCTTGATCTTGTGCGCTACTGTGGTAACACCCACGCACACACAAAAGAAAAAAATATATAAGACAGTGACACTTGTTTTGTTTTTTATTTTTAAGAACGACTGGAGTCGGGCAGCACAAGGTTGCAAGTGCAACGTGCGTTGCTGGCTGGCTCTTGGGCGCTACTGTGGTTAAGCCTAACACACATGCACACACAGAAAAATATAAAGACACTTTTTTTTTTATTACTTTTTTTTTTTGGGAGTCCAGAACTTGGGCCCAATGATGGACACAGCACAAGCCCAGGACACAGTAGACAGCCCAGATGGATCACCAGACAGCACCGTGACCAGAATGGATCAGCACAGACAGCACAGTGATAGTGATTCGTGACAGCACAGTGACCAGAGAACAGAATGGATCAGCAGTCACCAGCCCAGGACACAGTAGATAGCACCAGTACCTCTCCCAGCCCTACACTACCCTCCCTTCCTGTTCACTTTACACAGCCAGAGTGGAAATGGCATCTGTCACGTGGTCCCTTATATACTACATTGATCATAGAGACAAAAGCTTGCGAACCGCGAGATTTCCGTCTCTATGGTTTTGCCTCGGTTTCGTGAATTGAGTAAGGCAGGAACCTCCGAGCCTGCTTGGATTTGACTCAGTTATGCTAAATTTGGGTGGCCTCGGTTCTCTGAGAACCAAAATTGCTCATCTCTAATATATATATATATATATATATATATATATACTCCAACCAATGGTGGCACTCCGGATAACAAACAATACGGACACTTAGCTTAGCTGAAACCAGCTAAGTGTCCGTATTGTTTGTTATCCGGAGTGCCGCCATTGGTTGGAGTATGTGTCAGTGTATCCCCGTTTGGAGGTCACAGTGAGGAGGGCACCCGGTCCAGCTATACAATATACCTTTGAGTGCCGGATCTTGGAGAGTTATATATATATATACAGTATATATATATATATATATATATATACACATATTCTATGGTAAATAACAGGCGGCACTCCAGGTCTCATAAATCTCATAAAGTTTCCTGTTATTTACTTTTGTAATCGCTTATATAGAGGACACCCAGGAACTTTACAATCGGAGGAGACTGAGTGCTGGTCCACTACTGGATTAATGGTATATATATATATTTGGAAACATAAGTACACAGGGGGCTAGAGTTACACTGACCTGCTGTGCTGAAAGGTCATCATGCTGGGCTCAGGGCTGCCTTTCCTCATATGCTAGGCTACTCATGGACACAGCTTTAGATTAAGACGGCCAGGGGGCGGATCTTCAAGTGACTAGGGGCAGAGCTTCTTCGGGTCTGAGGTGGGCGGGGCTTCAGCCGGCATGTGTGTGTCCACCAGCAGAGAGGAGAGGACCAAGGGGGTGTGGGAATGGGCTAAGATTCGGACGGCCAGGAGGTGAGTGAGCTGGGCTGTTGGTAGTGATAGGAAAAAAAATATGTTTTTTTTCCTGTCTGCATGGCAGTCAGTTTTCTGTGGGCCTATTTTCAATGGGAGGCCTGGAGCTGTAGCTCAAGCTGCTCCATTGTTAATCCGGCCCCGAGTTTAGCATCATTTCAACATAAGATCATCGATCATATCCCTCCATCATTAAGAAGAGGAGATAGAACAGGTCAGTTGTTACGCCTGGAGGCAAAATGGATCTTGAAATTGAACACTATTGTCCCTATGGGACTAAATGATAAAATATGCTGGAATGCATTGTGATAAGTTCTGACGATAATATGCATATTCTGTTCCATTGAGGTTCTTTAGTATGTGGATTTGTGCTGACATAGAATATGGGACAGTATCAATTAGTAAGATACAGATTAGAATACTTGGGTCTGGGCCATTTGCATACATGTAATTGACTGCCATATATTCTGTTTATTGGACATCTTCTATTTGGAATACCTATAGCAGTGAGAGGCTATGCTTGCCATGTTTTTAGCAATTGGTTGTGGTGTGAGCACTTAGTATTTGATACATTTTCTGCCCCAGATGTACGGCACGACCAGGCAGCGTCCTGTTACTATGGAAACAGGAGAATGCTGAACGCCCGCATGTCATCAGTAAGAGATGCGTCCTGCAGCGTGCAGACGCGGGGGGGCTCCAGAGGCTACACAGAGCACTCGGGTGTTATAAAGGTAAGAATATGTCTTTGTACTGTTTGTTACCTTGACAAAAGGGCACAGTAGCCCTGAAACGTTGGAAATTATTATTATTATCCTTTATTTATATGGCGCCAAAAGGGTTCTGTAGCTCCTTACAAAGTCCATAAACAAATGAGCACACAAGAAATACAGTTGTTAACAGTACAAACAAAGTGGGACAAATACATAATTTATAAACATTGCTGCATAACACTTAATTAAGCAGCAGGGTGTCAGCAACCAAGTGTTAGGTGCTGTTGTAAATTAAAGTATAACTAAGGAAAAGAAGCACGTGAGGGAAGAGGGCATTCTAAAGAGGAGGGGGCAGAAAACAGGGGTGACACAGATTGGCTGGATTGCGAGGAAGAAACAGTAGTGGGTTAGGATGAGCGCTGGAAAAGCTTTGAGGAAGAAAGGGGTTTTGAGAGCCCACTTGAAGATTAGGAGCCAAGAAGCAAAGATATCAGGAAATTTTGAGCTACGTCCAGGGGGACGAAGAAAGGCAACTACTCGAGGAAGTTAGAAAAGGCGAATATCATGAGCATTGAATGGAAAGAAGAAAATGGAGAGTTTAGAAGGTAAGACTTGGTGGGAGTGACCAGACTATAGAAGAGCCGTAAACACCAAGACTGTGGCAAGCTTCAGGCCAGGGAGTGTGAAAGAATGTGAGGCCCCCAAAGGATACAGCTGTAGGAGAGGTGGTGTCAGATGGGTAAATCCAGGATTTGGTGATGGCTAGGAGATTCAAGGAGTTGGAGATGAAGCTGTTATGGATGGGGACTAGTTGATTATAGACAGAACTGGCTTTTGAGAGGTGACAGGAGAGGGGGAGAGAGTTGGGAGGAGGGAGAAGATTGTTAGGGCTGCTGTAGTGTGGGGTTGAGATTGATTTAGTGTAGGGGGATAAAGAGAGTGTGGGTATGTGGTGGGCTTCTCAATGAGGAAGGGTGACAGCAGTGGTGGGCAAGGTGGAGGTTTAGTGTGGTGTTGGTTGAGAAGAAGAGGTGTAACTTGGAGAAAAGGGAGGAAGCAGTGCTTAGGAGTTATGGTAGATGCGGTGGAGAGTACTAGATGGGATGAAGAGAGACAGAGGAGAGGAAGGCAAAAGATGAGACTATGGTGGGAGGAAAGAGATGGAAACTGGTGGTAGAGGAAAGAATTATGTAGCTTCTGAGTGATGGGGGGAGCAGAAGAAGAGAGAGACATGAGCCCGCATTCAATTTGGAGCAAAAAGTCAGTTGCTGGACTTTTCACCATCATCGCTGGTTTTGGGTGCGAAAAAGTATCGTACTCGTCCCGCTTATCCCCGTATTCAATTTCAAATCTGCGAAAACGGGACCCGGAGAAAATTAAATCAGCGAAAAGTTCTGTCAGTTTTGGGGAAATCAGCCTGACACCCCCCAAAAGATGCTCTGACATGGGGGATCACTCTGGATACCCCTGAATAGCCCAGCTGAAGGTATTTGGGATTTTAAATGGTCTCAATCGGAGCTATATAGCGTTTTTAAAGAAGTGGTGAAGAATAGAATTTTTTAGTTTTTGGGGTAAAATAACTAGTCCCATCAAATTTGGGGTACATGAAAATGGGTACTAGCATATTTCGAAGTTGCTAATGTGAAATTTAAAATTTTTTTAAAAATCCACCTGCCACAAACACCTGCAATCAAAAAACACATGGGGCATACTTGGAGACCCCCCCTGAGTCTATTTCACTAGTTTTCAAGTTTGTCCCCCAACTTTATTATTTTTTCACCCCCAAAACAAGAATACTTTTTTGGGGTATCCTAAGGTACTTTTTAAATAATTTTTGACACAGGGAATTTCCTTTAGGGAACTGTCCAAGGGGTGCAGAGTGGTGTCGGGAAATCTGCACCCCAAAACCCCAATTCTGCACTTTATCTCGCCACCTATTCATAGGCTAAACTTTTCTGCCAGGTCTGATGCATTGACTTTTCACACTGGCGAAAAGTCGGACTAATTGAATATGGGGATAAATGAAAATTGCAAAAATTACGTCAACGGTGAAAAAGTATCGCCGAAACTGACTTTTCACTTCTACTTGAATATGACCCATAGTGTAGATGAAGGAATTGGGAGAGAAACAGCAGTAGTAGTGATGAGAGTGAGATACAGGAACAATGCAGTTAAAATGTCAAAAAATCAGATAAAAGGAAGAAAAGTGTTGGTAGATGTAAAGGCACAACTACAATAGAATATAATAAACAAAGTGAGTTTGGAGCTGTTAAAGTTGCAGGACTTTAAATTAAGGATAAAGTATTCTTAAAGTTGTACAGGTGTTAAAATGGTAGATTTGACAGTGGTACAGGAATTATATAAAAAGTGTAAAGTCAAAAAACATACATTTAAACATTTAAATGCAGAAAACTAAGTGGTAGTTGTTTTCAATGCTAAAGCATGATGTTGGCAAAAGGTGTATCCAGGTTATATTGAGAGCTGGTGGCTGAGTTGCAGGGTATCCAGAAGCTCATAAGATCCTTTTCAAATTGTTTCCAAGTTGTAAAGAGTTCTTATTAAATGTTGTCCACCTGTGTTCCTCCTGTTTAACTCCTGTCTAACTATTCAAATTCTGCTGTGTATATAATACCAGTTAGAAAAAAAACCACTAAAATAAAAACCTATGCCGCGTTGTAACAGGCTTGCAGCCTTTAACCTACTGAGTATATAGTGAAGTATACATGTGTAGTCACTGATTGCACCCCACCCCACAATAACCTTACCCACACCAGAAGCAGATCTTAAAATTCTAATACAAACAAACCCAAAAAAGCATCCCATGTATCTAGGAGTTAATATATAGGCAGACCTTAAGTCACTCTGGTTTTTGCAGATAATAATTAATGACAATATACCTATAAGATCAGTATATTCAAACAGCACTGGTATTTCTATATCAGATGACTGGTGCCAATATATTACCTATAAGATAAGTATATTCAAACAGCACTTGTAATTCTATATCAGATGACTGGTGCCAATATATTACCTATAAGATAAGTATATTCAAACAGCACTTGTAATTCTATATCAGATGACTGGTGCCAATATATTACCTGTAAGGTGAGAAGGGGAAAATCAGTCATATCATCATCCCTCAGTGATTACAGATGATAAAGCTAGTAAGAACTCCTGTCTAACTCTTTAAATTCTGCTGTGTATATAATAACACTTAGAAAAAAAAACACTTTAAAAAAAATATTCTATTGCTTTCATAAGACCTCCAGTGTCGCTGCCCAGTACTTTTATATATACAGTGTATATATAGTGTATATATATATACAGATATATATATCTATATATATATATATATCTATATATCTATCTATATATATTTATATATATATATTTTTTTTTTTAAATAAGCATTGTTGCATTCAAATAACATAATATAGATCAGTGTGATGAAACAAATTAAATACATTTTTGTTTATTAAATAGCAAGTTAGCTCGGTGCTGCAGGGAATAATCTATTATACTCCTATTTGCTCTTCTAGCTAATATTTATTTTGTACCTTTACCTTGATTTTTTTCATCACACTAATCTATACTTTTAATCTATTTTGCTGGTCTATTAATTGATTGCAGTAAGAATGATATAAAGAGATAACAACAAATTGTAGATTTTAATTAAAATAATAAGAAAAACATTACCTAGTGCACTGTTCAATAAAAAAAAAATATCTCTTCAGCCCTCTTTGTAGCCTATTTTCCAAATATCTTTAATTCCGAGTAAAATTAACTTAAAGATTTTTGTTTCTGGAAATGTTTCCATTTATTAAAATTGATCAACTGCACAGCTTGTATTCCCTATTCTGTATATTGTATGCCATTCACACTATCTGTGGTCAGTC
This sequence comes from Taudactylus pleione, assembly GCA_031769625.1. Classification (NCBI taxonomy): domain Eukaryota; kingdom Metazoa; phylum Chordata; class Amphibia; order Anura; family Myobatrachidae; genus Taudactylus; species Taudactylus pleione. The sequence continues at coordinate 5,116,963 of JAUIMM010000521.1, forward strand.
GGTGGACTAGGCGCATGGTACGGGGTAGCATATAAATGGTTTTATATTACTTTTTATTCATTTTTCCTAGTATAATTGTATGTATTTCTTTCTTTGTTTACTTATGCATATTTGTTTGTATTTATAATGTACTGTATGCATTTACATTATATTTTATTTTTTCCACAAGTAAAAACAATGCTGTTAATATTTAATTAAGTATTTCAAATGCAAAAAGAAACAAAAAGTCTAGCTAATGTCTAGTGAACAATGACAAATAATGGATATGTTTGTATTTAATTGGTCAATATCTAACTGTGAGAAGAGAACTTCAGTTTAATATTAAAGAAAATTAGCAAATACGAGGATTCATATTTCATTTTAGTTAATATTTTAAATTAAAAAAATACTAATTTTATTTGCAAATTGGAAAGGTGGTACACACAGGCCATATCTATCTTTCTATAAAAAATTTACACTGCAAACTAACTAAAGTACTTACTACCAAACTGAAGTACAGTATCTGTTCATGAAGAAAATTGTTTGAAAGTGCGATGTGGTCCAGCCACACAGACCACACAGACAGTAATTGAGTGAATGAGTTGGCCTCTCAGCTTACTCAATACATTTAATAACATGAAATTCCACTCAAAAACAAAAGAAAAATCATTGAATTGAATTATACAATATTACATTTCTTACTAACCAGCGCTATAGAGATGTCACAATTCATAGTGTCAGCAGATGAGATCCTCTCTATTGCTCTAGTGGGTTTCAAACTAACAGATTTGTGGTCTTCGCCTAAAAAACTTCTCATTCACATAATAGTGGGACAACAACAACTCTGTCTGTTCTAGGATGGATGGAAGGTGAGAGGATCTCCCCTGCTGAACTGTTTCAGTTATTGGGGGGTCCTGCTGCTTTATTGGGGTAATACTGGAGTGCAGGCAAATAATATTTTGCACTTTAACTTACATTACTCAACACCAGAGGTGAGCGTTTTGGTTTTGCTGAAAACAGGCACACCCGAAATTTGGGGTTTCAAGTGGAACTAAAAATTGGATCTCACAAGTTTTGGATTGCATGTAAGTCCATCAGTCATGATTTCAAGTGCTGTGAGGTGGTCAAAATTGACTGGAATGACTGTACATGAATGTTATTGATGTTTATAATACTATAGGAACAAAAACAAGTTAAAGTTACATTTTAGCTGTTTTAATAAATTTTAAAGAAATCCAAAACCAAAACAGAACCAAAACACTTGAGGGTGGTTTTGCCAAAACCAAAACTAGTGATGTGCACTGACCCCCTTGTTTTGGTTTTGGACCTGGATTAATCTTCGTGTTTTGGTTTCTGAAAAGTCCCCAAAGGAGAGAAGAAACGCGTTGATCCAGACCAAGCTACACATTAATTTTAAAACCACATTTTGTTTAATCCTGTGGGGATACAGATCGCTTTGTGAAAGAAACACCTGCAGCTGCTTTCATTACGGACATATAAGCCCGCAAGTATGAAAGCCTAACACTACACTGCTGTGCTGTCAGAAGTCGGCCTCCCACAGAAGAAGTACAACGTGCTGATTCTGGTCTGACGCTAGTGCTCCCGTGACCGCCCGGCTCGTTCATTAGTCGTGCCGACTAATAATTATCAGAGGTGCACACCTTGTCCTGAATACAAAGCTGCTGTATAAAGTCAGTGAGTATCGGATACCAATACTTTCTCACTATTAACAATTAGTTAATGTTTCCACAAGTTACATTGTAACAAACAAACTAACAAGTACCTGTGGATTCTTACCAAAGTTTGTCATTTTGAAATAAACAAGGACTTTTTCTTTGAAAACAATTATATCACTATTCCAAAGAAACCTGATCAATATTAATTATCGTAGGAGTCCCCAATGTTTATATTATTTTAATAAGGTCAAAAGACTTTTACTATTAAATATTTCACAAGCATTATTTCAGTGCAGGTCAATGCAGGAAGCAGGATAAACCAAGCTGGGACCGGCATTGTAAGTAAGTTGCATACTTTGGCGAAAAACAACCGAGCAAATTTTGGGTGAAAAAAAAAATCATTGAAATAGCTTTTAACGTATTGGGTCTGAGTTTCCGGGGGTATGGTGGTTTTCTAATGGTTTTTAAAATTGCGTTTCTATGACACAAAAATATACTTGCACCCATTTTAATGTACCCCCATTTTACGTGGAACAGCAATTTCCTGGAAAAAAATTTGCTATCTATAATTGTCAATGATTTTTTTTTCACCCAAAATTTGCGTGGCCGTTTTTCACCAAAGTACGCAGCTTACAAATTTTTTGGGGGTAATTTATCATTACCCCCCCCCCCCGTCCAAAGGGTTCTGCAATAAATCCCCACATTATAAAATAGGGAGTTTGCATTTTCTTCTCCTAGTCTGAGATGGAGAAAACTTCTCCAATTTTTTTTCTCCTTTTTCGCCTGTTTGCCGTTTTTGCTGTTTTTTTTGCGAAAATGTTGTCTTTTTTTTTCACAGCTAATTGAATACGGCCCATAGAAGGCAGCAGGCTGAGTGATTAGCTAATCCCTCAGGTGGACAGTACAATATGTTATCTCACTGAAGCTCTATAATGCAGACACCAAAGCATATCTGTGGAATGTAATCCTAGCTAGTAGGAACACAAGCATAACTAGGAATAATTGCAGCTTGGAGAGAAGAAGATAACAGCAGAGCTGACACCCAGGTACTAAATCACAAGGACCACGGGAACCAGGAAGTCTGGAATATGACTTGTTGATCTGGCAATGTGCTGGTGAACTGGAAGGGTTAAAATAGGCTGCCCTGGGAATTGCAAGAACCAGATAGGTGTAGGATTGGTCACATGACTAGAGTCAAGATGGCTGCACCCATACTGAGCTGGGCCTAGTCACACAGCCTAACTGGAACCAGAGTTAATGCAGGGACTGACATGCACAGGGTGATCCCAGAGACATGGCATGCATAGAGGACCACAGGACATGCCAGGACACTACATGAATAAGGTAAGCTGATCCAGAGGAGCAGGACGTGACAACCACTTTATAGCCATTATCCCTTGACTCTCTGCAGTGAGCTGTATAGTAGTTTAAGTCATACTTGGCTAGAGGAGATGCAACTGGTAACTTGGAGGGCTCTCACTTTTTTTTCCATCATTTTAGCCCTGCCCCCTCCATGCAGACTTTGATTGACATTGTTATCTCCCCTATTCTGCCCACTTCACTAGGAAGTGGGTGGGATGCGGGAGATCTGGCCACTCTCTTCCGGGGGGTGTGGGCCTGTGGAGGACTACCCAAAATATCAGGAGCTTCCCACAAACTTCTGGGAGAGTAGGGAAGTATACACAATGTATAACTCACCAGCTTTAGATGTAGCAGAACAGTGGTGAAGCTGCACCTGCAGCAGAATTTGTCCATCAGAGCCCATAGTGTAGATCACTGACTAGAGGTATAGAAAGAGTGCTTCTTGTAGTGTAATATGTGCAGCAGGGGGATTCATGTACTGTACGATACACTCACTGGCAAAGGTACTTAAGGTGTGCTGGCACAGTCGGGAATCGGTGGCTGTTTTCAGGGCTGCCATCACAAATTGTGGGGCAGAAAGCTCCATGTGTAAGGTGTCTGTGTGCCATGTGAGAGATGATAGGTTTGAGTCCCGGGCATGACAATAATTGGAAATGTGTTTTTTAAATAAAGAGGGTGTGACTGAAGGTGCTTGGGGAGGTAGCCAGATGGAGGGGGAGCTGGTGCGGGGAGGAGATAGGGGCGGCCAGGAGATGCCGGGGATAAAAGAAATGGAAGCTACTGCACAAGTGAGACTGATTACAAACAGAAAATTGACAGGCTAAAGCAGTGCCCCTGTCCTGTGGTGACCTGTGCCATGGCACATGTTGCACCACCCTAGTTACGGCCCTGCATGCAGCAAAAACTGTCTCTGTGCCCCCTTATGCTCATGATTGATTTAAGCCATAAACCAAGTAGTATTTCTAGAGCACAACAGGATAGTTTAAAGTAAATGACTAGGGGTTTCGATTCGAACCAAGTCCTGGCTCGGATCACTTTGGGGGTTTCGATTAGAATCAAGTCCTGACTCGGGTCTTCCCACAAGTCGGATCTTGGATCTAAAAACTGGATCTTACATTTTTGATTGCATGAACTGTAAATCCCTCCCTCGTGATTTCAGGTGCCAAAATTGATCGAAATTGCCTGGAAGTTATTGGAAATGAATGGTATTGATGTTAATAATACTATAGGAACACAACCAGATCCAAGTGACATGATTTTAGCTGTTTTTATAAATTTTTTTTAAAGAAATCCAAAACCGAACCAAAACTTGAGGGTGACTTTGTCAAAATCAAAACACGATTAAGATTTAGAACCAAGATCAAAACACAGGGTCTGCGCACATCTCTAGTTCTAAAGTGATAGGAGGTGGCACTTTTGTGACAGTGAAATGTTTGCACAGCGCGCCTCTTCAGGTTTTTCTACGTCTACCCACATCTAGGCGCATTTCTAGTTTGCAGTATATCAGTTCATATAGATATAGATAATGATCCAGAGATTTTTACATAGAAAGAGCGATTTTATGCTATTGAGCTTGCATGAAAGACGCACTGCGCACGCACAGCGATTATGTTGCGATTCGCAGAGAACCCATTCGCGAAGTGAATGACAGGTAGTCAGCATTTGGGGGAGGTAATGGGGGATGGTCAGAAAAATGCAGGTGTCTTACCGTTTAAACGCCGTCGCATGGGCTTGCATAAATTAGCCATTGTGATCACATAACGCAGCATGAAAGCTCTCTGTGTGTCAGGACTGGTTGATGTGCATCGATGTTACCGATATTTACGCTGGTATGCGATGTCGGACGCAGATGAGAAGGCAGCAATGGGCGTCCCTATGCTCGGGTAAGCTTTGGAACTATTAGCATATTTTCGCAGCTGCAGTCTGTACGAAATCGCAGCTGCTGTGTACTGTACAGTAGGTTCAAATCATATTGCCATCATGGAACCAAATGTTCTTTATAGAATGACCATATATAGCTGCAGATTTTATATTATTCTATTTACCTTCTTGTGACATCGATAAGGGAAGTGAATGGATAAAGGGCCTGATTCAGCAAGAATCGCTATTCTGCTAATACGCACTCTGATAGAAGCACTGGAAAAGTTGTGAATGGCATATATGTGTGTCCCAGATTTCTCACATATGTCTTTTAAACCCCCAGGAAAAGTCTGTTCTGCTGAACAGATTGGAATGTCGGCTTTGGTGAAAAGCCGGAATGGGTCCTGGGGGTGTGGATGTGAGGAGAGGAAGGGCTCCATCCACAGGCCACTCCGGGTGTTGGGCCTCTCAGCCTGGTAACAGGCTCATTAGGGCCTGCACCTGGAAGTTAGAGCCCAGATGGGCTAGGATCTTGTTTATGTTTTATTTTATTTATGTGTCCTGTACAATAAAGCTCCAACCAGCTTGTACGAGAACCACAGAATTGTGTCCTGTCCTGTTTCTCCGGCTGCTGTGTGTGTAAAGAGAGAGTCCACCTACCCAGGAGACGGACCCCTATCCCTACTGTGTCACATTACGCATCACAGTTTCTAATATCAGCGGTGATATGCAAATGATTGCATTCACATTGCGATCGCAGCCTTACATAAGGATGCCCACATCCCCTTACGCACATACATATTCTTTAGCAACGTAGCAAAATAATCGGTAACATCGGACCCGTACGCACAGTTGCACAAGCTCAGACCTTACTCAGAAATTGCTAACTACCATGCACGCTATGAGACCTGAGACTGCGTATGGCATCACAGTGGTTGATTTGTGCACGCCCCTGCAATGGCGTGCAAATGCACTGGCATGCCTGCGTTTCCCCGACCACCCCCCACTACCACCCACAAATGGCACTTCCTGTCACTCACTCTGCATTGGGATTGCTTAGCCTCTGCAATCGCAGTCCTGATCGCAGAGGCCGATTCGCGCATGCGCACTGCGTTGAGCCGACGATAAGGTGATGGTTTCTGGCACTGCACTTTATTAATGATGAGTATCATACGGACTTTCTTGCTCCATTTTTTATGCTGTTGATTCGTCTGTGTTTTGTCATCACCCCATGCAATGCAATTTGATATGCATTTGTTTGATACCTATATGGCTACTTATTAGGACATACATAAAAAGTTTTTGATATGGATGTGCTGGCTCTGGATTGCTTTGTTCTAAAATTAACCAAACTGGTATCTTGCCTAGGGCCCCATGAGATCTAAATCCGGCTCTGCACAGGTGTTTTGTTTCAGCCTAATAACTGCATGACTATGGCTAGGAGTTACTGGAGTGTTACTTGTAATAATAATCTTGTTACTGGTGTTATTGTAATTCATTTAAGTCATAGTTAATAACTAATAAGTGGATACTAGATCTACTAGCAATCAAAAATATTTATTGAGAGGAAGGTGTGCGAGTGAAGGATATATACATTTTACCGATGTACTGTAAATATAAAATAATGTCCTACATTTTTAGGTCTTAAAATACAGGGATTTGTTTTCCTTAAATAATTTATATACTGTATATAATCCATCCCATATAAAAAAATAAAACAAACAAACATAAAAAAAACCATATGTAATTCAGCTTTAGTGATTTAGCGGTACTAATGTATACACCGATCCGCTGCTATTTTTGTGACCGGGAACATAATGTCCATTTCGTGAATTAAGGTTGGAAGATGAAGTTTCTGTTCTCAAAATGTGAGCCTGAGATTTGCAGCAGCCAAGTTTGCTCATTAAAGTGTAAAAGTCTTTCCGAAAAGCCTTTGTGAAAAAGGCGTACAGAAATGGATTAGCACACGAGTTAATTGGATAGAAGAGCACTAGAAGAATTTTGGAATTAGACACAGTTATTAGAGGGACTTTCAGTGATGCCGAAATGGCAAAGAAGGAAATGGGGGCAGTGCACAAAAAGTTTGTGAATATTAATACCGCCATCCGAATGGCAGTTTTGGTGTCGCTGTTGGAGGAGACAATGTTGGGATTTCGTACTGTTACATAAATATGTACATAGCAGATACAGATAACCACAAACGCCAAGACATTAATCACTAGAATAAATATGATGTATGCCTGTGAAAGTTGAGTTTCAATGTCCATCGGTAAACATATGCTAACCTTCCTGTAGCTACTAACTCCAACGATCGGTAGTAAGGCAACGACGAAGGCAAATATCCAACCAGATATCATTATGATGAATGCGTGGCGGAACCGAACTTTGCGTTGTAATTGCATGGCAAAGGTGATAGTATGCCATCTTTCCAAAGTTATGGCCGTCAGCGTGAAAACAGAGAGTTCGCTGGCAAACATTGTAAAAAATCCTGCGGAGTGGCAGCCTGCGCCAGTTTGCCATTCAATGGCATAATTATAATACTGACTTTTGGTTTTTATGTCCACAGATGCGATGAGCAAAAGGTAAATGCCCATGCAGAAGTCTGCAAAGGAGAGATGGCACATTAAAAACTTAGGGACAGTAAATTTGGACTTGCTCGTTATTAGTATGATTAGCACAACTGCGTTGCCTGCGATAGCCAAGATGCTGATGCACCACATTAGAATTCGGAGAAAGTTGTATCCCATTATATCTTCGCAAGGGTTGAATTCATCTGGTTTAGGAAAGCAAGCCACGTTTTGTACATCGAGGCAGAAATTATAGTCAAAACCACTGTCGCCATTGTCAAAGTTCAGTCCATTTAGCTGGCTATCGGTGTGTGCTGCTCTCTTATCCATGGACTTCGCTTCCCCGTGCAGCTCATAATTACTTTTATCACAGAATGGATGCAAATCTGAGCTGGGAAAATAAAATACAGAGAAGTTAGGAAAAAAAACAACAAAAGTAAACAGAATACATATTTTTGTTTCAATATGTGCCATGGATCACCCCTTCCTTTGCAGTGTGCGGCCCATATTTATTTATTTATTACCAGTTATTTATATAGCGCACACATATTCCGCAGCGCTTCACAGAGAATATTTGGCCATTCACATCAGTCCCTGCCCCAGTGGAGCTTACAATCTATATTCCCTATCACATGCGCACACACATACACACTAGGGTTAATTTGTGTTGGGAGCCAATTAACCTACCAGTATATTTTTGGAGTGTGGGAGGAAACCGGAGTACCCGGAGGAAACCCACGCAAGCACAGGGAGAATATACAAACTCCGCACAGGTAGGGCTGCGGTGGGAATCGAACCCATGACCTCAGTGCTGTGAGGCAATAATGCTAAGCATTACACCGTCTGTGCTGCCCATAGTATAGTCATGCGCACCAAGAGAGGTGAAGGGAGCTGGGGCATACTTGCTTACCCTACTGGAATGGCCGGGGAGGCTCTCGAAAATCGCGTGGCGCTCCCAGCCACCTGGAAAGGTGGACATGTCTCTCGGGGGCTGGGGCCACCCGGCAGCTAGAATCTCATTGGTTGCTATGGGCAACATCCATACTTACTGACATCTGAGATTTCCTTCTCAGGAGAAGCTCGGGGAGGAGAAGTAGGTGGGCGGTGTTGGGGGCGGGGCTGGACGAGTCACGTCATTAAGCCCCTCCAAGTCTCTTATTTAGTCAGGGGGCGGGGCTAAACAACGCGAGTCTCATAGAATCGTGTCATAAGAACCCGCCGCCTACACACGGACCCGCAGAATGCAAGAGAAGTGCCTACACTTCCGGGGGTGCGGGGGGGTTACCCGTTAAATTGGGTGCCGCCCGCAGGTCCCGGGAGGGTAGGCAAGTATGGCAACATCTCCACTTCTAAAAGCCGGCACATGTGGTAGGGAATATAGATTGTCAGCTCTACAGGTGCCGGGACTGATGTCAATGACCAAATATTTTCTGTGAAGCGCTGTGGAATATATGTGTGCTATTGTATAAATAACGGAATAATAATAACTAAATAATATTAAAGTGCTGTGTTTGGCGCAGACCACATTCATGGGATGATACCTGACGCCGGCCCAGCTCCACCCCCACATGGCCGGAACCTGTCAATATGGCTGCAGCGTCCGGGCATTGCGCGCAAGCTAGCAGAATGAGATCTGCACAGGCGCAGTACAGATCCTAAGCATGCGCAGATCTTCAAAGATCGGAGTTGATCAGAATTTGGACCATAGATTGTTACCTCCACTGGTGCAGGGACCGATGTGAATGGCTGACATATTCTCTGTAAATGTGTTCTATGTTACAATTTGCGTGCTATATAAATAACTGTAATAAATATAGAATAACAATAATAATAATAAAAATAATAAAAATTAAAGTTACCCCTTAGGCCCTTACAAGTCACCTAGAGGGTGCATGCACACATCAGGCTCAGATGCACTTGCATCCTTGTACTTACACTGCCTTCAATTCCTTGATATATTCCAATAACTTCACTATACCATCAACATTACTGCCATATAACCGAATGCCAATACATTTACAATTATAAATATAGTGTTTTCTGCACCAACAAAATGCATAAGGAATAATTTCACTACAGACACAGCTTGATTCATGAGGCGGGCACATGATGTGGCATTGGGGGCATTGGGGGCCGAGTGAGGAGCATGACCGCACAATTGCATCATCGTGGCCCCGCCCCCTCTACAAAATGTTAAAATGACAGGCAGTGTGAAGCAGGGGGAGGGGCCACAATGATGTGCAATTCAGTACGAACCGAGTCATCGGCCCCTCTGCTACGAGTGTGTGGGTGTAGGGGGAGGGGGTTTGGGATATGCAGGCAGGTGCCTTCTGGCCATTCAGGCAAGTGTGTATAAACCATCAGCTGCATTCACAATCTCTTATCAATCCCCTTCTATTCCCTGTTCCTTTCCTCACTGATATGCCTATCTCATTTCCTGTCTGTAACCAGTTTAGTTGCCCCATCTTTCCTGTTCACCGTTTTATCCCCCAATTTTCTCCTCTCTGTGAATGTGTAGTGAATTAATTATCAGGTATTTGAATGCTTCAGATCAGGGGCGTCTTAAGAGAGGAGGGGGCCCGTGTTCACTCCTCATGCAGGGTCCCCTCCTCTCTCCCCGGTGGCCGGCAGCCGATTGAAGCGGCTAGCCAGCCACCGGAGCCTTAGTAGACTCTGGGCACTAGAGTGTGCCCGGAGTCTACTGCGCATGCGCAGAAAACCGGAAAAATGGTTGCGGCGGCCATTTTTCGGTGTTGTGAGCAGCGCAGACACCCGACATGGGACCACAGACAGGTAAGTCTAATATAATATGGGTGCAGTGTGTGCGGTGCGGGGCCCCCCTGGACCCGGGGGCTCGTGTGCCACACACTACACCCATTATAGATACGCCACTGCTTCAGATTCTGGAGCTTGGTGAATTTGGCAAGAAAGCAGCCCCCATAGGTTTCTGCTTTCCAGTCAAAAATGGGTGATACATTTTGGGGAAACTTAATATTTGAGGGTACACCCCGAAAACACCTGTTATCCCGCAAATATTAAATTAAAAATAGGCCCTTTATCCCTGTTAATTCATCTACTCAACCTCTCTCTCTCCCCTTCTTCCTCCTCTTTACCCCACTCCCCTATTCCATCCCTCTTAGTTTGATGTATCCTTTACTATGGCTTTCTATTAGAGAAGTGCAGTTTAGTTTCTGTGGAAAGAAACCAAATGCACCCAAACTTAGCGGTCCCGAGTTGACCTGAACCCTGGGTTTTAACGCCAAGCTCGGATCCCAAAACGAGGCAAAATGTAATCTTCCCGACATTGGATCTCGCTTGCTTTGGATTGCATATTAATGTCTCTCCCTTGTTATTGGGCACTATTTCACACAGGAGACCAAAGGGAGAGGATGTGCGACTGGGCTGCAGCACTGTGGGGCACTAAAAAATGCTTTTAGGTGGAATAGAATGGAGCATGGTGTTAAAAAACAGCCTACAGGCCCACTTTGTTATGAAAAAAATAAATAAAAAATAATGTCATTAGGTTGCCACCCTTATACTAGGAGCACTGTGAGTTAATATGGATCAGTCGATAGAAAAGCAGGAGCAGCAAACCTTCAATAGTTATGCGGCTGCTGCCAGCAGTCATGATGGTACTTCACCATCTACTAAAGGTGATCCAAGGGAAATAAAGTTTAAGAAAGAGCATCTGAAATCTAAACAATATTTTACAAAGTTATAGAAAATCACCTCAAATAATAAAGGAAAATTTTACTGGCAAAAAAATATAAAATTTGCCAACATCCATAGATCACACACAATGGAAAGAAAAGGCTCAGACCATGGCCTTCCTTTGCGAGTGGTAGTCCTGCTACTGATGTTTTATGCACTAGAATGTCTATTGCTGAAGCAGGGGCCAAACACAGTGAAGCATCTTCTGAAACCTCACATGCAACACCTTCTCATTTTAAGTCTACACGTGTCACCTTTAAAACGGGCAAATCAGTTCACCAAAACAAAACAAAGGCTGAAGAAAAAAATGTGCATTCACAAACTTGGGGCCGCCTAAGTTTCAACAAACTGCAGGAACCAATGACATCTTTAGATTAAAAAATACAAATATCTCCACTTCAGGTGTTTATTTGACAGATATTTTTCTAAAAGGATTAAAAAACAGATGAAGCAAAAGATATTGATTCAACATGCCCCTATTTTTGTTAATGTTATAATTAGAGATGAGCGAGTCCGGTTCCCTGAGAACTGGACCCACCCGAACTTCGGGGATCTGGGGCGATCCAAGGTGCCCCTTGGATCTCTCCTCCTGCCCCGGATCCATAATCAAGGCAAAACCTTGCAATTCTCTGTCAGATCTCAAGGTTTTGCCTCGAGCGGCCATTTTAAAAAATCCCTTAGCCTTCAATGGGCAAAGCGGTGAGTGGCTGACAGAGCCGTCTGTCACGGTTCTCAGCCAATCATCATTAAGCCCATTGAATGCAGGGGGTGCCAGCAGCTGGCACCCCCTGCTGCTGACACACCCCACTGCCGGCACCCCCCGCTGCCGACACACAAGCTGTCGGCACCCTCACTGCTGACACAGCTGGCAGCCCCGCTGCTGACACCACTGGCTCCCCCATGCTGCCGACACCGCCGGCACCCTGCATTGAGAACACCCCTGCACTGCCGACACAGTCAGCAAACCTGCACTGAGTACACCGCTGGCACGCCCGCTCTGCTGACACTGTTGGTACCCTGGACTGAGGACACTGCCAGCACTCCCACACTACCATTGCATGTACTGAGGACACCGCCAGCAATCCCCACACTGCCAACACAGCCAGCAAACCTGCACTAAAGACACCGCTGGCACCCCCACACTGCTGACACCACCGGTACACTTCACTGAGGACACTGCTAGCACCGCAGCACTGCCATTCCATGTACTGAGGACACCGTCAGCAATCCCCGCTCTGCTGATACAGCCAGCAAACCTGCACTAAAGACACCATTGGCACCCCGCACTGCCAACACTGTCAGCACACATGCACTAAGGACACCGCTGGTACCCCTGCTTTGCCGACACCACCGGCACCCTGCACTAAGGACACTGCCAGCACCCTCGCACTACTGCCCCACATATTGAGGACTCCGTCAGCGACCCTGCACTGCCACTACTCCCACACCGAGGGCATCCCTGCACAGCTGACACTGTCAGCACTCCTGCATTGAGGACACCGCTGGCACCCCTGCTCTGCCGGCACTATTCACTCAGGACACTGCCAGGGCCCCCACTTTGCCAACACCGCCACACTGCCAACACTGACGGCACTTCCGCATTGAGGACACCACTGGCACTCTCGCATTGAGGACATCGCCAGCACCCCGAACTGCCAACACTGCTGTCACAGTAAGTGCACTATTGGTGTATCCAACCCACACTGTATAACACACTGTATCCGTGTTGGAACTTGGAAGCTGAACTGCCGCAATACCACAGGTTAGTGCCGCCCACTTTGTCGCTTATCTTAGTCAGCCAGCTAGCTGGATGCAACCTTTTGGTCTTAACTAGATGAAAAAAATTATATTGTGAGGTGATCAAAATTGATTGCAAATGACTGGAAATAAATCTTATTGAGGTTAATAATACTGTAGGAACAAAAACAGGCCCATTTTATGTGATTTTAGCTGTTTTTATGATATTTTAAGAAAAAATCCAGATCCAAAACCAAAACTGAAAAATAAAACACCAAGGAAAAAGATCCAAATCCAGATCCAAATCCAGGGGAGATTCAGATTCAAAACCAAAACACGGGGGTCGGCGCACATCTCTAGTTATAATCAGGGGCAGTGAGAGGGGTGGGACGTAATTGCTGGGATTGGTCATGTACATGGAGCCTGGCATGGGTCGCCCAGCTGTTGAGGGGGCAAATGTTCCAGGCTGGAGGGGGCATAGCCACACCTGTCAGATTTGGCCACGCCTCCTCAGTATCGCCCAGGCTCGTCATATGTCTCATCGCACTTATAATACATGTCAGACAACAACACTTCCATGCAACATATTTTTGCCTTATTATTTGAAGTAATACCAATTTCACTGTTAAATATGTTTACAAAAACACCCACCTAACATTATCATTGATCCTGTGCTGGTTATGGTTAGATTATATACATTCTCGAAGTACCTCTGAAGTGCAAACTGGGTGCTGTGGCACCTTGGGGTGCCGCAGGGCACTTCCAAGGGTGCCGAAGGTTGGAGGTCCAGGAACAAATCAAATTATTTATGGTCAATGAGATAGGCAAAACCAGTGCTGCTGGCTGCAAATCATAAAATATATGACAAACAGAAGCACAGCCCTGTCCACTATCACATAACTGAACTGAAAGATGACACGTAAGCACGATTTGCTTAATTGAATTTTTTTTCCTGAATTTCAAAATAAAAAACTTTTGACATAGGGGTGCCATGAAAAATATGCTGATACTCTAGGGCGCCATAATTCAAGAAAGTTTTGGAACCACTGGCCTAGGGACATCCAAGTCCGTCTAGGGCCGAGGGAGGTTCAGGGCACCTGCTGCCGGCTGGGCAGACTCTGGCTGCTGCTACAACATCCATGATCAGAGCTCAGCTGACAGCTCTGATCAGGCCCAGCAACAGCAAACAGTGAGCAGGCAGCGGCAAAACAGCCAGAGGTGGTTTTGGAGGTGGGGCACCTGGACGGCAGCTAGTGGTTATACCGTGGTGGCTCTTGGGCAGCATGCACCGGGATGCAGCCTGCCAGCCTGAGCCGTGAAAAGCGCGTCCACCACCCGTGGCTTGCTGTGCCTCAAATCGGGCGGCTCTGCAGCCTTTGCTCAAGTAAAGTAAATCTGGAACTGGGAGGGGGCCAGGGTGCTGTGGTGCTCATTGCTGCTTTGCTGGGATAGGGGTGCTGGGTGAAGGTTGGTGTGCTGGGTGAGGGATGTTGTGATGGGTGACATGGGGTGCTGTGCTGTGCTGGGTCAAGTGAGGTGTCATCGTGCTGTGCTGGAAAAGGGGATGCTGTGCTGGGTGAGGGCCAGGGTGATGGGTGCTGTGCTGGGAGAGGGGTGATGGGTGCTGTGATCTGTGCTGTGCTGGGAGAGAGGTGATGGATGCTGTGCTGGGTGAGGGGTGATGTGTGCTGTGATCCGTGCTGTGTGCTGTGATCCGTGCTGTGCTAAGAGAGGGGTGATGGGTGTGCTGTATTGGGTGATGGGTGGTGTGATCTATGCTGAGAGAGGTGTGATGGGTGCTGTGATCTGTGTTGTTCTGGGAGAGGGGTGATGAGTGCTGTAATATGTGCTGTGAGCGGGTTGAGGGGTGCTGTGTTGGGAGAGGAGTGATGGGTGCTGTGATCTGTGTTGTGCTGGGAGATGGCTCCTGTGATCTGTGCTGGGAGAAGGGTGCTGTGATCTGTGCTTGGAGAGGGGTGCCATGCCGGGAGAGGCGTGTTGTGCTGGGAGAGGCGTGTTGTGCTGGGTGATGTGTGCTGTGTGCTGTGCTGTGTGCTGTGCTGTTATCTGTGCTGGGAGAAGGGTGCTGTGCTGGGAGAGGGGTGCTGTGCTGGGTTAAGGGTGTTTTGCTGGGTGATGCATGCTATGCGGTGATCTGTGCTGGGAGAGGGGTGCTGTGCTGGGTGATGCATGCTGTCCTGTTATCTGTGCAGAGAGAGGGGTGCTGTGCTGGGAGAGGGGTGTTGTGCTGGGTTGCGGGTGTTGTGCTGGGTGATGCGTGCTGTGCGGTGATCTGTGCTGGGAGAGGGGTGCTGTGCTGGGTTACAGGTGTTGTGCTGGGTGATGCGTGCTATGCGGTGATCTGTGCTGGGAGAGGGGTGCTGTGCTGGGTGATGCATGCTGTCCTGTTATCTGTGCTGGGAGAGGGGTGCTGTGCTGGGAGAGGGGTGTTGTGCTGGGTGATGCGTGCTATGCTGTTATCTGTGCTGGGAGAGGGGTGCTGTGCTGGGTTGCGGGTGTTGTGCTGGGTGATGCGTGCTGTGCGGTGATCTGTGCTGGGAGAGGGGTGCTGTGCTGGGTTACAGGTGTTGTGCTGGGTGATGCGTGCTATGCGGTGATCTGTGCTGGGAGAGGGGTGCTGTGCTGGGTGATGCGTGCTATGCGGTGATCTGTGCTGGGAGAGGGGTGCTGTGCTGGGTGATGCATGCTGTCCTGTTATCTGTGCTGGGAGAGGGGTGCTGTGCTGGGAGAGGGGTGTTGTGCTGGGTGATGCGTGCTATGCTGTTATCTGTGCTGGGAGAGGGGTGCTGTGCTGGGTTACGGGTGTTGTGCTGGGTGATGCGTGCTGTGCGGTGATCTGTGCTGGGAGAGGGGTGCTGTGCTGGGTTACAGGTGTTGTGCTGGGTGATGCGTGCTATGCGGTGATCTCTGCTGGGAGAGGGGTGCTGTGCTGGGTGATGCGTGCTATGCGGTGATCTGTGCTGGGAGAGGGGTGCTGTGCTGGGTGATGCATGCTGTCCTGTTATCTGTGCTGGGAGAGGGGTGCTGTGCTGGGAGAGGGGTGCTGTGCTGGGTGATGCGTGCTATGCGGTGATCTGTGCTGGGAGTACAGTAAAAGCACAATGGGGAAGGTGCTATAACACAGTGAGACCACGCCCCTTTCATGAAGCCACATCCCCTTTCAGGATGCCATGGGGGGGGGGGGGGAGCACCACCCAAAATCTTGACTAGGGCACTAATTTGGATAGGTTCATGCTTTGAAATGCACAAACTTATACACTATTGCTAAACATTTTAGTCCTACGGTAAAACCCTAATCTTACTAATTTTTGATTATATTGGACACATACAACTATGTTAAGTACTCAGTATATACGACAGCTGTACATCAGACTTTAATATTGCATGAAATTGTTACAGGATGATAGCGAGCTGGCCCTCTAACTATTTATAAACTACTGGCAGTACTTAAAGAAAAAAAAATGTACTAGACACAATGTGACCTGAAACAGCAGGATCTTGTATGTCATAGCAACTAGCAAAGTGTAAACTCCTCCACTCCTACGATTTCTATACTGTACCATTATTTCTATAAGAACACATTATGGTTTTTTTTATTTATTTTAAAATGTAATGTCTGTATATTCCACAATACAATGGCACACAACTTGTTTAACACAATACAGTAGAGTATCATAGATACAAGATAATACAGGTCCCCAGTTTTTTTCAAATGTAAAGCTGGGTACACACCACTCAATTGTGCGACCAAGTGAAGGTGCGATGTGATGTAATGATACATCACACGCGCCATACACACTGCAAAATCCGCCAGACAACGGTGCAATATATCGTTACATGTTGTATGTAACTACACTGCATCGTCCATTGCATGCAGGACAGCAGATACGTTGGATCGCAGTCCCGATCGCTGAGGCAGGTTCGCGCACGCGCACTACGGTGCATGTGCAGTACGAAACAATCGTCCGATTGCGTGCGTAATCACAGTTGCGATCGGTAGTGAATCAGGCCCTAGATCTTGTGTATGATACATATCGTTCCGATCCGCAACGGAACTATATACAGTATATCGTACAATGGATCGTACAGTGGGGGTGATTTAACAGCAATTGCACGCAGGTAGCTTTGCAATTACATCCTTGCTATTATGCAAATGCAGCAGGAGGTGTATGACACCCCCTGCTACATTTGCGATCCAAGCACTGCGACAGAGGTCACTGGCTGGGATCACCATCGTGACAATCGGCAGTCGATGTTCGTGATGGTGGATGGAGCCTCAGCTTACTCAGGCTGACCGGCTTGCGAGCCCAGGACACTATGACACCGCAGTCCCTGGGCTTGCCATTTCCGGAAAAAAGGACAGACACGCCCCCATATACGGGAACACCGCCCATGTCCCCACTACCGCACCACCCCTTAAATGCCTCTGCCTTTAAATCAGGCAGAGGCATAGGAGGGTCTGCGTGCAACTACGCAGGACCTATTCTGCATACTCGCAGAATGGGCCCTGTGCACGCGCAGATTCTTGGTAATCGAGGATCTGTGATCAGCATTGCACTTGTGAGAACTGTTGAATCGGGCCCAATGTGTACGCAGCTTAAGTCAGCAATATTTACAAAACAATAACTTTAAAAGGAAAAAAAAACTTTAACAGGAAGACAGGGCCCTGGTTCAGCCAAGGACAGTGGCGTAACTATGGAGGGTGCAGGGGGTGCGGTTGCTATGGGGCCCGGCGGCTTAAGGGGCCCGCCGGCCCAGCGATCGCACCCCCTGCACTTTCCATATGCCGGGCGCCCGCTGAGATTGTGTTACCAGCGGACGCCCGACTCCTACTCAAACCCCCGGCGGCAGCCGGAGGACGGAGCTCACTCCGTATTCCGGGTCCCGCAATGCACTATGGGAGTGACGTCATGACGTCACTCCCATAGTGCCGAGGAGCGGACGCCGGGGACGGAGCTCAGGAATGAGCTCCGTCTTCCGGGTCCCGCAGTGCACTATGGGAGTGACGTCATGACGTCACTCTCATAGTGCCGAGGAGCGGGCGATGGGGCCGTCGGCGGCTTCACAGGAGCGGGGATAAGGTAAGTTTTTTTTTGTTTGTTTTGTGTGTGCGCACGCGCCCGCGTGCGTGGGGGGAAGTTACTGGGATCTCACTACTGGGGGCATTACAGAGGGCTCACTACAGGGGGCAGCTACTGGGGGCATTACAGGGAGCTCACTATTGGGGGAAGCTACAGGGGGTCACTACTGGGGGCAGCTACAGGGGGCTCACTACTGGGGCAGCTACTGGGGTCTCACTACTGGGGGCAGCTACAGGGGGTCACTACTGGGGGCAGCTACAGGGGCTCACTACTGGGGGAAGCTACAGGGGGTCACTACTGGGGGCTCATTACTGGGGTCACTACAGGGGCTCACTACTGGGGCAGTTACTGGGGTCTCACTACTGGGGGCAGCTACAGGGGGTCACTACTGGGGGCAGCTACAGGGGGTCACTACTGGGGGCAGCTACAGGAGGTCACTACTGGGGGCAGCTACAGGGGGCTCACTACTGGGGGCAATTACAAGGGGCTCTCTACTGGGGGCATTACAGGGGGCTCACTACTGGGGGCATTACAGGGGGCTCATTACTGGGGGCAACTACAGGGGGCTCACTACTGGGGGCACTGCATAAGGGGCACCATTACAGTGGGCATTGCATAAGGGGCACCATTACAGTGGGCATGTAATGTTTTAGGGGAACTACTGTGGTTATTGTGTAAGACCTAAGTTAGGGGGGGCCCTTAAAAATGTTGCTATGGGGCCCAAAAAGTTCTAGTTACGCCCCTGGCCAAGGACGCAGATTCCCGATGTTTGGGAGTCTCTGCATGCACCAGGCCCATACTGTGCATGTGCAGTGCTGGTCTGCAATGCCGCTCGCAGCTTGGCAGCAGATTGGCAGTGATTGACAGTCTGCTGGTGTTTTGGGGCGGGGAAAACAGAGGCGTATCGCCGCCATTGTGGGAGAGTGACAAGGGCAGGATCTCTGCTGGTTGACGGAGATATACTGATCTCTTTTTAGCAACTGTCGCTGTCCCCGGCTTGCGTTACCCCATGGGTCACTTAGCCGGTCGATGGTCACACAGATGATCTGATGTTGCATTCTATGCAACTTGGATCAGTAACTCATGCAGGAGACGCGACGCCTCTTGCTGCATTACCATATTAGTGCTATCGCAGCTGCTACCATGTTAAATGTATTTAAATAAATTCAAAAAATAATTTAAGGTGTGGACCGTAGCGACTTTTGCAGTGGTTGCGTTTGCGACTATATGATAATGCTAGTAGCAGCCCTTTCCCTGGTGTACAAGTGTGCGTCTGACTGTGCAAGCACTGAGACGGACACTTTTATACGTCTTTAGGCGCCATTGTCGGTCGCATCATTAAAACTTGCACCAGCCACATGGTGGGTGCAGACTTTCCGTCTGAGTGTGGCCTCCAATCTAAGCAATTAAGAGTCTGTGGTGGTGATTCAGTAGTGGACGGAATTGCAGAGCTGCATGCAAGGAGCTTTGCAATTCTGTCCTTGCAATTATGTTAATGCGGCCGGAGGAGTCATGCCTCCTGCATGCATTACTTCATTGAGCAGTGGATAATCTGCAATCACATTGGCCGGCTGAGTGACCCGTGCGGTCACGCAAGCCGGCCACCGCAGATACAACAAAGAGGCCAGGAAATCTCTGTCAACCGATGGAGATCCCGGTCTCTTCCCTCCCCCCCAATGGCGGCGACACGCGTGCGACTCAGAATCAGGCCCTAGCTGCCATGAAATTGCAAGTAATGCTGGGTGCAAACCGCATATTTGCAGAAGCACACCTATTGTTATAAGACTCCATAAAGTGCCCTCATCGCCATATATGGGGGCACTTGCTTACCCTCCCGATTCGGCTGTGAGCCTACCAAAAATCGGGTGCTACTCACGGCCTCCCGGAAAGGCAGGCAAGCCTCCCATCAGCTGCCGACCCCTCTGCCCCCCCACCCCTCCCCTGTGGGTATAAGAGAAACCCCCACAGCGGGGGAAGGCAATGACGCGGGTAGCGCTGAATCGCGACATTTAGCCCCGCCCCCTGCTTCACAATGCCGGTAATCTCGGCATTGTGTAGCGAGGGTGGGGCCAAAATTATGTGATCTTGTGATCATGCCCCCACTGCGCCCACAAAAAATGCCTGCCCACGCCCCCCCCCCCCCTTCAATGCCGATCTGGCTGCTCCCTCCTGGAAGGGGCAGCCAGAATATCGGCAACCCTGTATAAAAATAAAAGCATACTTCCCTAATTTTCGTATCTCGTCTCTGGGAGAAGCCCGGAGAGGACATACAATTGGTCAGTTCGGGGGGCAAGGCGGGGCTCCCTGCTCCCCGTCACAGCAAAATGCTGCTAATCATGGATCTGCAAGGAAGGGCCTAAAATGATGTGATTCTCTATTATTTCTCCATTCTGCCCACTTCAATAGGAAGTGACCTGGATGTGGGAGATCCACCATGGGTGCGGAGAACTTCCCGAAAAATCGTGAGTCTCCCGTAATTTCAGGGAGAGTAGGTAAGTATGCATAAAAGCGTTGCAAAAAATAAAAACAAAACATTGCTTTGAGATGGGTTAAAGCGGCAAAGTACAATGTTGTGACTATGCTTTAACAGTGGTGCATGGGACCTTAGGACTGTTAAACACCTTATTGAAAATTGATATTAAGGGGCGTAGGGATCCGATTTCCCTCTTAAACAAATGTAAAATAATTCCCAGGCACTGTAGGCAAATTACATAGGGGCCTGTTCATGATGTTAATTATCGGGGTCCGAACGGACGCCGAAAATTAACATTCTAATTCGCAGCAGCCACCAGAGCTATTCAGCATTGCTCCAGCGCGGTGGCAGCTGATGTGAAATCAGCTGTCCCCGCGAGCGGCTTCACTGCTCCATTTCGGAGCAGTGAATCTTTTAAGCATGAGTGACCTACAGGTCACGCATGCGCACAAGAGCCCAGGCGTCCAGCGGAAGGAGCCGGACAGGGGAGGAGGGATCCAAAAGGATCCCTTCTCGCAACCCAGACCTACTTCCCATAGGGAAGAGCGGGTTGCGAACCCCAAGCGGGGGTAGGAAAATGGCGAATGCCCCCGCAGTCAAGCTCCGAAAATATAATATTTTCAGAGCTTGATGAATTCTGTTCCCATACTAGTGTATGGGGACAGCAGGCCATTCCGCAAGAGGAAGGTAAGTAGAAGATAGCTGTGATACTAGTGTATGGGGACAGCGGGCCATTCCGTCAGAGAAAGGTAAGCAGGAGATATCTGTGATACTAGTATATGGGGACAGCGGGCCATTCCGCAAGAGGAAGGTAAGCAGGAGATATCTGTGATACTAGTGTATGGGGACAGCGGGCCATTCCGCAAACAGAAGGTAAGTAGGAGATATCTGTGATACTAGTGTATGGGGACAGCGGGCCATTCCGCTATAGAAAGGTAAGTAGGAGATAGCTGTGATACTAGTGTATGGGGACAGCGGGCCATTCCGCAAACAGAAGGTAAGTAGGAGATATCTGTGATACTAGTGTATGGGGACAGCGGGCCAGTCCACAAACAGAAGGTAAGTAGGAGATACCTGTGATACTAGTGTATGGGGACAGCGGGCCATTCCGCAAGAGGAAGGTAAGCAGGAGATATCTGTGATACTATTATATGGGGACAGCGGGCCATTCCTCAAGAGGAAGGTAAGCACGAGATATCTGTGATACTAGTGTATGGGGACAGCGGGCTATTCCGCAAGAGGAAGGTAAGTAGGAGATATTTGTGATACTAGTGTATGGGGACAGCGGGCCAGTCCGAAAGAGGAAGGTAAGTAGGAGATAGCTGTGATACTAGTGTATGGGGACAGCAGTCCATTCCGCAAACAGACAATATGTAGGAGATATCTGTGATACTAGTGTATGGGGGCAGCGGGCCATTCCGCAAACAGAAGGTAAGCAGGAGATATCTGTGATACTAGTGTATGGGGACAGCGGGCCATTCCGCAAACAGAAGGTAAGCAGGAGATATCTGTGATATCTCCTGCTTCACCTTCTTAATGAATGGCCCGAATACTTAATTGTCACAATTGCATGTGAAAATGTGCTTTTTCACCTGCTTTTGTGACAATTAAGTGATGATGAATAGGCCCCATAGTGGGAATGGTGCTCTATTTGAAAAATGAGCAAAGAATAAATATAGAAAATAACCCCCAGTATAGAGATAAAACACAATGTCAGAATCCTTATTTAGGGTGTAACTATAGGACCAGCAGATCATGTGACTGTTATTGTATACTAGAATATAAAATGTACCTTAAAGTGCAAACATAATAGGTGAAAATGTTTTCTGCTGCCTAATCTATACATTGCCTATCTCTAGGTTTTGGCTCCTATGGCACACCTCCTGGTAACACCTGCCCTTATCTGATACTGGCAGCCAGATCTCACAATGCACAGAAGGACTCAGGACCTCATTCAGAGTCGGTCGTAAGCGGCCGCTCAGTCGTACGCCTAACGATCGAGAATCAGAAAAAAAAACAATCGCACGGCCGGGCGATCGCAACCATAGTGGCGCCCATACATGAACAAAGCACCTCCTCTAGCTAACGAGTGATAGCAGCTAGCGATCGAGTCGTTGTCTGTCAATGTATGTTAATTTTCTTCTGATGGTTGCAGCCGCTTGTGTTGTGTGCAAATTACGCATAGAATAAGCCATCCCCATGAAATATATTTTTTCTTATTATTCTCTAATGCAAACGCAACTGAATCAATAACAAGCCAATTAGCAGTGTTATTAGTAACAACAAAGGATTATTAGCTGCTTGCATTGTGTGGCACAAAATAGAAACATCAAACATAACATCAGTCACATTCGATAGTATCGATTGTTCTCTGGTGCTTGAGAGAGCACATACCCAACCTCAAGCTGTACGATCAGCCAGGCCTCTAACCTGCTCGCAGAGTGACGTTTTGCTACTTCCGGCCTTCTATGTCAGTCGTAGCAGGAAACTTATGTACGCCCCTAAAACGCCCTGAAAACGGTGAGGAACGCCTGCGTTTTTAGACCACCACCCCCGACAACACCCACAAACGGCCTTTCATGTCAATCAACTCCTGGAAGCCACTTCCTGCTCGTAAGCCATACGATCGACAGCATTTTGGATCGCAAGGTCTCGTACGCACATGCGCACAACTAACAGTATGCATGCGTGGTTTGGAAACATCGGATGCGTACGACTGAGCGGCCGCTTACGACCGACTCTGAATGAGGTCCTCAATCCTGCCAGACCTATTATTGTGCTCTATTGAATATTACGACATGAACTGAGTCCTCTTGTGCTTTAGCGTCTGCCTCTAAGTTTACAGCACAATCTGTATGCAGGTTAGATTCTGAGGACAGAAATAGCCAATGTAGGGATTTGCAGCAGATATGAATTGGTTAGAACGGAAGATGAGTCTTTAGATGGATTGAAGCAGGACACATGAATGTGGGTAAGACCAGTTATGAAGAGCTTGCAGCAGTGTCATACTGGGGTATGAAGGGCCCATCGGGGGAATGCAGTGGTAGGGGCCCATGCTTAAGGGGTGTGGCCAGCAACCAGAGGGGGTGTGGCCAGCCACCACAGACTCTTGGTTAACCAACAGGCAAATCATGGTGTAGTTTCTATAGAAAGGCACCAAGCACCCATGTTCATCAGTGGTACTACTCCACCAGGTAACTTACCATCTACTTGAGTAACAAAGCATGATTTGAGGTCTGGAACCTGACACCTAGAGGTGGGGGGTGGGATCTCAGGCAGTGTGGACCACCAGGGATTTCCCCTGTGCCCGTGTGGGCCAGTCCAACCCTGGCTTTCAGTAATCAAGGCAGAAGACAATGAGAGGATGGTTGATAGTTTTGTGAGCATCCATGTTCAACAAAGGTGTGCGGAGTCCGGTGTGGCACTAAAGCTGGGTACACACAATACGATGTATCATACGATATATATGGTGCACATCATATAGTGTGTATGCTCGATCTATCGTTCATTGCATCGTCCCATCTGCTGTCTTGCACAGTAAATGGGACGATGCAATGAACGATGCAGTGCAGTTACATATAGCATGTAACGATACATTGAGCCGTCATACGCCGGATTGTGAAGTATGAAGCGTTACATTGTATTGCTGCATCGCACCATTGTATGGCTTATACCCAGCTTAAGACGGTAGGCTTGGGAGACTATTGTGATGGTAAGGGAGATATAAAGAGGTGGTGACTCTGGCAGGAGGGAAGAGCATAAGCTCGGTTTTAAACATCTTCTGCTGAAGTAGCTTTGGGACATCGGTGCTGGGACAGAAGAGAGAAAGCTGATTAGACAAGATGAAGCAGGGGTGGAGAGGTAGATGTGGGAGGAACTGAAGGAAGCAGAGAGATGTGCACTGTTCAACAGGGGGCTCAGAATGGTGAATTGTGGGATTTCAGCATATGGTGGAAGGTGAGGGGAGGATATGACAGAGGTAGAGAAGGAGACTTTCCGTAAATAGAAGGTGGAGCAGGGAATAACTGTGACATGAAGACCAGTGTAGTAAAGCATCTCCAGAGGAGAGACAGATTGAACAGTTGAGCGAGAGGTGGCCATGCAGCAGAGGAGAGGCAGCCGAGAAACTGGGAGGGAACAGGGTAGAGGGGCAAGGTGGGTAAGATGAGATGAGTGCAGTGATGTCATCTTCAATTATTGGAAAGAGAGAACTAATTGGGAGTGGAGGGTGGGGTAAGTTTTAATCATTCCCTGTCCAGCGCTGAGTAATATGTAAGTTTTGTACAGATAGACTTGCCATATCATCCCTTTAATTCGGGACACATATGAATGACACAGATTCTGTGGTTGGCTGACTACACATGTCCATTTCACCTGGTTTTAATCAGCCACAGAACCTGTGTCATTCACATGTGTCCCGAATTAAAGGGATTATATGGCAAGTCTATGTATAAATAAAGGATAAAAAGTATACAGAAAAGTTTAACACTTATAACAATAGTCGGTATTAGTCAGTATTATTCTAGAATATATCATATTATTTTTCCACGGACGGAAGTTGGAAATTGCTACAACAGCGCACTTGGTTTCTGACTTCCTAATGGCACATTCTGTAGCCTCGGCACGCTGGGTAAAGACACTGAAAAATGACATGAAAGTTCCAATGACATAATTCTCAAGACCTCAGGTGAACGCATTTCCTATTTCACAGACAATTTATTTTAATTGCCTTTTCTTGGGACTATACAGCCACAATCAATACTTTACCAGAATACTGTATGTCACATTATTAGGTCAATGACATGGGAGCTATAAGTTATAATTTGAATTCCTGAGAACAAGTATTTTCCATTTTTGTACAATATGTTTTTAGCTGGTTAAGAGAAGTTAGCGGCTTGCACTATCCATATAAGTTTTATATAAAACAACCAGCAGCCTCAAAATACTATTGGCTAGTCTAACAAAAATATCTTAATTAAACAAAGTGAAGGAAATCAACTTTAGATAGGTAGAAACTAATACAATATACAATGTGTAGACAAAAGTGATTGGACACCCCGCGCAAGCGAAACGCATACCATGCTCACCATTGCACATGTGTTCCAAATGGTGACTAATGTGGCGATTTCGACAAGAACACTTCTTAGAGAGGTCCATGCACTTGCAGTTCTATGGAAACCACAATGCTACCTGTCATGTTTCCAGGGTGACACTGGACTGGTCTACAGAAAATTCAGTAACCCAGACTGGCCAGCTCAGAGTCCAGATATTAACCTCATTGAGAATCTCTGGGACGAATTGGGCCGACTCAACCTTCTTCAGTGTCACAGTTGGTCACTGTACTTAAGGCGGAATGGCAAAACATACCGCCTGCTGTTGTCCAGGAACCTGTGGACAGTTTGCCAAGAAGGTGTCTGCAGTAATTACTGCACGTGGTGGACCTACAATGTACTGATATCAATAAAATCTTGTTGATCTATTTCCTGTCAGTGTCCAATCACTTTTGTGTACAGTACATAGTGTATATATATTAGGGGTGAGCGGGTACGGATTTCAGAAATCCGAACCCCCCCGAGCCCCCCCGATCCGAGTCCGATCCGAGTCAGGCTCGACTTTTCCCGCCTGACTCGGATCTGAAATCGAGGCAAAACGTCATCATCCCGCCTTCCGAGTCTCGCGGGTTTTGGATCCTATATAAGGTACCCGCTTCCTGTGCAGTGTCCCAGTCCTAAAGAGGTGCTGTAGTGTTGTCCAGGGGGTTCTCTGTCCATCAGGGGTGCTCCCCCCAAGTGCTAAAAAAATTATATATTTTCTGTGTTTGTGAATTGTGTGCGCAGTAGCCGCACGTGCATCAACAAAGTAGTGCCAAGCGTGCGCCTGTGTCATAAGTAAAGGGCCGGCTGGCTTGACCGTTAAAGGGTGCTGTAACCCCCAAAGTACACTCCAGTCCAAACCAAAAAAAAATTATTTTCTGTGTTTGTGAATTGTGTGCGCAGTAGCCGCACGTGCATCAACAAAGTAGTGCCAAGCGTGCGCCTGTGTCATAAGTAAAGGGCCGGCTGGCTTGACCGTTAAAGGGTGCTGTAACCCCCAAAATACACTCCAGTCCAAACCAAAAAAAAAAATATTTTCTGTGTTTGTGAATTGTGTGCGCAGTAGCCGCACGTGCATCAACAAAGTAGTGCCAAGCGTGCGCCTGTGTCATAAGTAAAGGTCCGGCTGGCTTGACCATTAAAGGGTGCTGTAACCCCCAAAGTACACCAGTCCAAACCAAAAAAAAATATATTTTCTGTGTTTGTGAATTGTGTGCGCTGTAGCCGCACGTGCATCAACAAAGGAGCAGCGCCAAGCGTGCGCCTGTGTCCCATAAGTAAAGAGCCGGCTGGCTCATTTCTTAAAGGCTGGTGTAACCCACAAAGTGCTCTACTCTCTAGCAAAAATAAAAAAATATTTTCCGTGTTTAGCCGCACGTATCTATCAAATCGATATAACATAAATGGAGGACCAAACTTTCTCTGATAAAAATAAAATAGAGAAAGATCAAGAACCACTTCCTCCTAGTGCTGAAGCTGCTGCCACTAGTCATGACATAGACGATAACATGCCATCAACGTCGTCTGCCAAGGCCGATGCCCAATGTCATAATAGAGGGCACATACAATCCCAAATGACAAAGTTCAGGAAAATGACCTTGAAAAAAACATTTAAATCAGCTGAAGAGAAACGTAAACTTGCCAATATGCCATTTACGACACGGAGTGGCAAGGAACGGCTAAGGTCGATCCCTAGTATGTTCATGACTAGTGGTTCAGCTTCACATGACGATGGAAGCCCTCCTCCCACTAAAAAAATCAAAAGAGTTAAGCTGGCAAAAGCACAGCGAAGAACTGTGCTTTCAAAGAACATATCACAAATCCCCAAGGAGAGTCCAAGTGTGGTGGTGGTTGCGATGCCTGACCTTCCCAGCACTGGACGGGAAGAGGTGGCTCTTTCCACCATTTGCACGCCCCCTGCAAGAGCTGAAAGGAGCACCCACAGTCCACTTGCTGATATGCAAATTGAAGATGTCACTGTTGAAGTACAACAGGATGAGGATACTGGTGTAGCTGGCGCTGAGGAGGAAGTTGGCGAGGAGGATTCTGATGGTGATGTGGTTTGTTTAAATCAGGCTCCGGGGGAGACAGTTGTTGTCCGTGGGATGAAAAAGCCCATCACGGTCATGCCTGGGCAGAAGACCAAACATTCCACCTCTTTGGTCTGGCAATATTTCTATCCAAATCCGGACAACAACTGTCTTGCCATATGTACCTTATGTAAAGGTGAAATAAGTAGGTGTAGGGATGTTAACCACCTAGGAACATCCTCCCTTATACGGCACCTGCAGCGCATTCATAATAAGTTACTGTCAAGTTCAGAAACTTTGGCTAAGACCGTAAGCAGTCCAGGGACACCTATATCCCGTTGTCCTGTTGTATCCAAGCGCCTGCAAACCACACCGTCAACTCCCTCCTCGTCAATTTCCTCCTTAGTCAGGATCGGAAGTAGTCCTGCAGGCCATGTCACTGGCATGACTGACTCTCCTATCCTGGATTCCTCCGGAGGATCCTGCATTGCTACGCCTCCTGCTGCCGCTGCTGCTGTTGCTGCTGCTGGGAGTCGTTCATCATCCCAGAGAGGAAGTAGGAACACCACTACTTTTACTAAACAATTGACCTCCAACAGTCCTTAGCGAGGAGGATGAAGTACGACAGCAGTCATCCTGAAGCAAAACGTATAACTGAGGCCTTGACTGCTATGTTGGTGTTAGACGTGCGTCCGGTATCCGCCATTAGTGCAGTGGGATTTAGACAATTGCTGGAGGTAGTGTGTCCCCGGTTCCAAATCCCGTCTAGATTCCACTTCACTAGGCAGGTGATACCGAGACTGTACAGAAACGTCAGAAAAAGTGTCCTGAAAAATGCCGTTGTACCCAATGTCCACTTAACCACGGACATGTGGACAAGTGGAACAGGGCAGACTAAGGACTATATGACTGTGACAGCCCACTGGGTAGATGTATCACCTTACGCAGCAACAGCAGCAGCGTCACTAGTCGCAGCATCTCAGAAACACCAGCTCGTTCCAAGGCAGGCTACGCTGTGTATCACCGGTTTCAGTAAGAGGCACACCGCCGACAACCTCTTAGAGAAACTGAGGGAAATCATCGCCCAGTGGCTTACCCCACTTAGACTCTCCTGGGGATTTGTGATATCTGACAACACCACCAATATTGTGCGGGCATTACATCTGGGCAAATTCCAGCACGTCCCATGTTTTGCTCACACAATAAACTTGGTGGTGCAGAATTTTCTGAAAAGCGACAGGGGCGTGCAGGAGACGCTTTGGGTGGCCCGAAAAATTTCAGGCCACTTTCGCCATTCAGCGACTGCGTGCCGAAGACTGGAGCACCAGCAAACACTCTTGAACCTGCCCCGCCATCACCTGAAGTAAGAGGTTGTGACGCGGTGGAACTCAACCCTCTATATGCTTCAGAGGATGGAGGAGCAGCAAAAGGCCATTCAAGCCTATAGATCCACCTATGACATAGGCAAAGGAGGGGGTATGCACCTGACTCAAGCGCAGTGGAGAATGATTTCCGTGTTGTGCAAGGTTCTCCAGCCCTTCGAATTTGCCACACGTGAAGTCAGTTCAGACACTGCCAGCTTGAGTCAGGTCATTCCCCTCATCAGGCTTTTGCAGAAGCAGCTGGAGAAAAAGAAGGAGGAGCTAAGACGGAGCGATTCCGCTCGGCATGTGGGACTTGTGGATGAAGCCCTTCATTCGCTTTGCCAGTATTCCAGGGTGGTCAATCTGTTGAAATCAGACCACTACATTTTGGCCACTGTGCTCGATCCTAGGTTTAAAGCCTATGTGGTGTCTCTCTTTCCGGCCGACACAAGCCTGCAGAGGTGCAAAGACCTGCTGGTGAACACACTGTCAGCAGAAGCGGAACGTGACACGTCAACAGCTCCTTCTTCATTTTCTCCCGCAACTGGGGCTGCCAGGAAAAAACTTAGGTATCCTAAGCAACCCGCTGGCAGTGATGCAGGGCAGGCAGGACCAAGTTTGGACATCTGGTCCGGACTGAAGGACCTGGCAACAATTTCTGACATGTCTACTGTCACTGCATATGATACTGTCACCATTGACAGAATGGTGGAGGATTACATCGGTGACAGCATCCAAGTAGGCATGTCAGACAGTCCATACCTGTACTGACAGGAAAAAGAGGCTCTATTTTACCTGAGTTGCCCCCCCTCCAGTGTGTACTCCGAAAGAGTGTTTAGTGCAGCCGGGAACCTTGTCAGCGAAAGGCGTAGGAGGTTGCTTCCATAGAATGTGGAGAAGATGATGTTCATCAAAATGAATTATCAGCTCTTCCAGGGAGACCAGCCTCCAGAACGTACAGAGGGACCTGTGGTGGTGGATTCAAGTGGGGACGAGTTAATACTTTGTGAGGATGAGGGTGTACACACTGAAGAGGGTGAGGAATCGGTGGATGAGGAGGATGGGGATGACATCTTGCCTCCGTAGAGCCAGTTTGTGCAGGGACACATTAATTGCCAGCTTGTTTTGTGGGGGCCCAAACGAACCAATCATTTCAGCCACAGTTGTGTGGCAGACCCTGGCGCTGAAATGATTGGTTTGTTAAAGTGTGCATGTCTTGTTTATACAACATAAGGGTGGGTGGGAGGGCCCAAGGACAATTCCATCTTGCACTTCTTTTTTTTCTTTGCACTATGTACAGTTTGGGGTCTAGTTTTTCAAACTGCCATCCTGTCTGCCACTGCAGTATCACGCCTAGATGGGTCACGTGTTTGTGCCGCCCACTCGTGTCGCTTAGCATAGTCATCCAGCTACCTCGGTGCAACCTCTTTGACATAAAAACACTATTGTGAGGTGTGAGGTGTTCAGAATAGACTGGAAATGAGTGGAAATTAAGGTTATTGAGGTTAATAATAGCATAGGGGCAGAAAAACCTACAAATTCTGTGATTTTAGCTGTTTTTATGCTTTTTTTCAAAAAAATACAGATCCAAAACACAAAACCCAGAACCCAAAACACCGAAGGGTGGTTTTGGCAAAACCAATCCAGATCCAAAACACGAAGAAAGATCCAGATCCAAAACCAAAACACAAAACACGAAAAGTGGCCGGTGCACACCCCTAATATATATATATATATATATATATATATATATATATATATATATATATATATATATATATAAAAATATGATATTTTATCACACTTATTTGCACTGACTATTTTGAGAGCAAATACAATGTTACCTTTTCTGTTTCTTCCAGTTTGCAAAGGCGCAGCAATGGCTTGGGTAAGTCAAATTGGCTTCAATCAGATTTGACAACTTTTCTAAAGGAGGGAGCTTTTTCAAGTTGTAAGCGTGGTTAGCTATCAGCTTTTTCACATTTTCCAGCCCATAACTCGGCAAAGAGCTGATTTGCGTTTTTGAAATATCCCTTAAAAAAATTAAAGAGAGAGAATTACCCAAAGAGAATCACTTCGTTCTGTTTCTATCTATCCAAAAAATAAAGAGGCTGACTTCAGCTATTATGTCAGGCCTGCCACTCCACCCGAAAACCTCCTGCTACAAAGCATGATTTTGGGACCTATTCGTCATCATTTAAAGTGAAAGTGAAAGTTGCCATTTTCAAATACATTTGTAAGCCAAGTATCGGGGCCATTCATCATTCAGGTAATGTAGGAGAAATCACTGATATCTCCTGCTTACCTTGTAGCACTGATACTGTAGTATGGAGCCTTCATTAATCAAACTCCAAAAATGTACAGTTTTAGGAGTTTGAGTGCGCCATTTTCAGGAGGTCGTGAGGAGGGATCCATTCAGAATTCAGGTCAGGCACGTGCGCTAACACTGCCGGGTCAGACCAGGCAGTGTAAAGTTCCGCCACTACTAAATAGTGGCATAATACCGGCTTTTCAGGAACAGCTGTCCTGGCATTACAGCAATCTTAAATCCCTGCCGTAACCAAAGTGTTGGGAAGAGTGGGGGTGGGGTGAGGTCAGTTCTGGTATTTTGATAAATCACAGTAAAATAGGTGTTATGTATTTGGGACTTTTAACATATTATAGATTCAGATGTTTTGGAGTATATGTTCTCAGATTATTTAATTTTACCAGTGCCTGATTATCTATAACATATACAGTATGATGAAAAAAACAATAAGTCCTTTTTGCGCTCCATGCTTATATAACGGCAGCTTAAAAATATAGGTGTGATTCACCAATCACAGAAATCCATATAGTCACAAAATACGTAGATTCAAGCGCTCTGCTAAGGCACAGTCAGATCTTAAGTCAGAAACTCATATATTACTTCAAATCTTGAACTTAGGGCCTGATTCAGAGCCGCTCGTAAGCGGCCGCTCGTTCGTTCTGAGCGATGTTAGCCCAACTGCGCATGCGTACGGATCGTTATACGCATGCGCTAACCAGTCAGTGCGGCCGAAATTCATGTGCTCGCAAAATAGCGAATGTCTGCTATTTTGAGTGACAGAAAGAGGCGTATGTGGGTGGTAACAGGGGAAGGTGCTTGAAAATGGGGAGTGGAAATCAGAACGCAGGCGTGCTTAAAGGTCAAAACGGGGGTTTTATGGGTGTGCATATTTAAAACAGCAGCGTCATTGACCACGTCACTGGGTTATTTTATAGTCAGAACTGCTCGCAAAATTGTGGTAGCAAACACCAACCCCAAGAATAGCGAGCAGTTCATACCCTTGTCGATGTACTCGATTAATCTTATAAATAGCGGACATGACGTAGGATGCGAGCGGCCAGGGGGCGTATCTTTCCAAAAAACGAACGCAAGTTTTGTTCGCTCGTTCAGACATAGAGGCGTGAACAGACCGCAAACAGCGAACGGTTCATTTGAATAGCCACCCCTTGTTTTAGAACGAACGACCGCAAATAGCGAGTGGCTCTGAACGAGGGCCTTACTTCCTTCCTGAATCATCCTTATAATCAATTCAACGAATATCCAGCACCTGTTTATTTGTATTACAATTAATAAATTGAGGATTTTACTCTATATTCTGTTCCCAAAAATCTTGTTTTTCATGTAAACCATGACGAGATATACAGAGGGATAACTGCATAAAACTGTGCATTGATTGGAGGTCAACAGGTGCTGGATATTCGTTTAATTGACTATAAGGAAGATTCAGGAAGGAAGTAACTTCAAAATTATTGGAAAAACTAAGATTTGAAGTAATATCTGAGTTTCTGACTTAATATCTGACTGTGCCTTACCAGAGTGCTTGAATCTACGTATTTTGTGAATATACTGCATGATGTTATAGCAGTCTTTGTGTTGCAGCACAGTTGGCGATGACTCATGGTACAATTTACCTGCCAGGTTATGATCTGTACTGGTACTGAAGTTTACTGACTAATGATGTTGTATCTATCATATAACGGGCTTAAGTGTCCGTGTAGCTGCTGCACAGTGAGAACCAAAGGGTGCCCCCCTCCTCTCAGCTCTCACTGGCTGTGTCAGTGTCAGAATGATTCCAATTTTGTTTATTTGACCTGTTTCCTTGAGTGAACTCTTCAGTTGTTGCTCAATTGATGCAAAAACAACTCAAAGTCCATTTAAGCTGTCACTTACAGAAAGTAGAGTTTGCAGAGATGGTGATAGATGCAGAGCAATGATCTGCACCTAGTTTTGTGGAGCAGTCAGAAATGGCATTTCATTTTGCAGAACTAGAGTACAGCACGTCTTTAGGTGCTCTCTGTGCTTTGCAGAGGGGTGAGCAGACATTTTTATTCCTAGGTGTCTGTTCATTGTGTTTTCACAACTAGTCAAAAGTTTTACAGTACTATACTTGTCTCATTGCTCATAATTAATTTAAGCCATGAGTAAGGCTTATGGGTGGCATGTGGTGGAATGACCCGAGAGAACCCCCCTAAATTTGGGAGAGTTGACAAGCAAGTTGTGTTTTGGACTATTCTAGAAGAAATTTAATGGAACAATAATAAATTATAAAAAGCAGAGAATGAACTCTATGAAGGGAGGCTAGTGAGCGGCGAATCACAATGTCGTGAATCGCAGCGTCATGAACAGGGGGCGGGGCCAAGAGGATATGGGGCCTGATTCATTACCGACCGCAGCTGCGATTACTCACGCAGGCGGCCGATTGTTGCGTTCTGCGCATGTGTATGCTTCGTTGTGCAGAGGCCCAAAGGTCTCATTGCGATCGGACTGCGATCACAGTGACTAAGCAGACCCATTGCAGAGTGATTGACAGGAAGTGAGCGTTTGGGGTGGTGACGGGGGGGTGGAGAAGCGCAGGCATGCCAGTGCATTTGAACGTCATTACAGGGGCGTGCATAAATTACCCACTGTGATGCCATATGCAGCTTGGGCTTGCATTGCGTGCGATGAGGTCAGCAATTTCTGAGTAAGGTCAGACCTTGTGCGATGGTACTCGATTATTATTATAATATTACGGATGTGTGTAAGGCAGGGGTGGGGAACCTTTTTTCTGCAGAGGACCATTTTGATATATATATATAACATTATTCGCAGGCCCTGTGCAGGCCATGCCCCCTCCAAGTGTCGACACACGGGGGCGGGGCCACAATCACCGGTGGTTAAAGCAATGCCCGAAGTATCCTGAGGAAGATCTGGGGAGCTGTAAGGGCAGCGGTGTGACCGTCTGAAGCATCCTAAGGACGCTCCAGGCAACACTGCTGCATAGATTCTGGCTGCAGGGTACCATTCTAGGCACCATGCTGGCCCAATGAGGCTAGCAGAAAAAAAGCTCAGAGGGCCAGACCAAATGATTCTGAGGGCCTTCTACGGCCCCCAGGTAGGATGCTCCCCATCCCTGGTGTAAGGTGAAATGGGCGTCCTTATGTTAGGCTGCGATGCCATTGCGATAGCAATCATTAGCATATTTTCGCAGTGGGACTGCATGCGTAATCGCAGCTGCGATCGCCATAGCGATCTGTAATGAATTAGGCCCATGTTAGTTTTAGCTGTTACACTAGGAAGTTGGGCAGGATGCAGAAGGCTGCAATGGGAACTCTCCGAATTTCAGGAATCTCCCAGACATTGTGGGAGAGTAAGTAAGTGGGGATGTAGTTGACATCCCAGCTGCCAGGATGCCGGCACTCAAAATGCTGGTGCTGGAATCCCAACACCGGTCAGAATCCTGGTGCCGGTAAGTAGTGGAGTTAGGGGGTGGGTTAGAGTTAGGGTTAGGCAGTAGGTGGATGGTTAGGTTTGCAGTAGCCACTAGGGGGCGAGGGTTATGGTTAGGCACTAGGGGGGAAGGTTAGCCTTAGGCACTAGAGGGGAAGGTTAGGTTTAGGGTGCGGGGAGGGAGGATTAGGGGTAGTATACTTACAGACAGGGGTCGGTATTCTAACCCTGTTGGGATGCCGGGATTCTGAGCAATGCCATCCCGTACCCAACCCGGCAATTGTGTGGTACATGGGCAGCTCAGAAATTTACAGTAATCTTATATATCTCAGGTATCGATTTGTTCTATCTCATTGATCTGAGCTGAAGTCAGAACAAAAGATTTCAGAAGTTTAATCTAAAGCTCATCAAAGAAAGATATAACTTACAATACTTCAGGTCCATTAGCTCCGTGGAAAACAAGATCTGGTAATGTTGTTAGTCTCTGATTGCCACTGAGGACTCTGTGAAAAAAAATGCAATAATAATCAGTAAGAGTATAAGAGAAGAACATGGAGCAGATGAAATTCTCCCATAAACTTACAGTTTATGTAAATTTGTGCCATTGAATGCGTAGTTTTGTATTTCTTCAATAGAATTCTGAACAAGCGACCTGGAAAGAGTAAAACTTTTTATAAAGTTTTCCAAGCAGTGTTATAACTGTATTGCTGTGCAATAGTAGGGTAGACACAGCGGAGGCAGCCATTTTGTGCTATGAAGGCATGGAAGATACCATTGACTGAATTTCTGCCTAAAATTTACTGAATTCACTAAAAAAATGCAATGGGTGCATACATATGCAGAGTTACCAAGATCCCATGATGAGGGCAGACCTGGGCCAGTAATATATGCACCAGGTTTATATCAGCCGTTCATCACATACAATCACCTTTAAAAAAAAATAGTTTTCATAGCGAAGTGCTCAGGTACTATATTGCTTAAAAAAGATATAAAGATCTCTCTAATACAGTAGGTGTAATTCTCTCACCTCGGTATAAACAAACAAAAGCTTCAGCGTTGAATCTGCAACCAGCCAATCGGAGGCAATAGGCTTGCAATGGTTATTATCATCTGCATGTAATACCAGATTTCAGGCACCCGCAATTGTGTGACATTGACAGGTGTATACAGTATACATCTCCTGCTAGTCTGCCTCTGTTTGCAACTATGCAAACATGTTCTCACTCGAGATGTACAGGATCGGATTGGTCCGAATTTTCCCGCAAAATTTCAGTTCTCAGAAAGAGGCACTTTTGTCAATGAAACATGACATTTGACCTCTGTCTGAGACCCAAAATTTGGTGGGAAATATCCAAATTTCACTGGAAAATACGAACCGATCCGAGCCTGCACATCTCTAGTTCTTACTTTCACTTCATGGTAGAACGACCCCTTATCTCCTCCTTTTCCTGACACCTTTCCCGACACCTTTCCCGACAGTTGCAAACAGGTGTTAAGTTCCAGATTCCAGCAAATCTATAATTGAAATACACTCTTATTTTGGCAACTGGTGTTCTTCCTAACCTGTAGCCAATAAGATAATTCAAATGTTCACAGCACAGAGATTTTCAGGAGTCAAGTGTGCTGATGTTATATTATTTGGAACCGGGGCTGCACTTCACAGGTGCAGTGTACTAATGTGGAAAGGGAAATTGATGCAAGCGAGAAGCCGCAGAATGCAGAAGGAGCACGGTACCTCAGCAGAACAGAGAAGGCATGTGATGTTGGTGCGCTGCCTCCATTCAGCAAGTACAATGTAGGATAGAACCGGCGGTCGCTAAGACCAACTGTACAGAAATTCAGGTAAGAGATGTCTGTCCTATGACATGCACTAATGGGCACGCGCACGGTCTCCTCACATCTTTACTACTCAGCGTCCATGAGGACAGTTCTAGGAGGAGACTATCACCACTGAAGGGCCTGCAGTGCCCTGCTATATGCCTGCAAGTACACTTTACCACCACCAGTGCTACTGTCTACTGATGCCAGTCACACCTAGCGCACTATAATGCCCAGCAATGCCCTGAGCTTCAGGCTGCCACAAACAGTACATTACACCTGTGATATTGCCTGTGTCACATGCTAACTGTTTTTTTACCTGATATATAATAAATCCAATAACAGATTGAGCTGTACCACGTGTGGACTAACCGCCACCAGTACCAACTACTGTGAATACATCTAATCAGTTTCACTCGTACTATGTGCACCAACACATCTGGAGAACTACTGTCTGCAGCACGTTCCGCTTCGCATTATATATCAAAACCAGCAGGCTCCGTTCATTACTCTGCTAATATGTGAGACATACTGTATGTCAGATTATCGTGGAGGGACTGGAGGCCTGATTCTGAGTTGGAAACGATTCTATAATGCGGCGGCATCTCACAATTAATAGTACTCGGTGCATGTGGCTACATCCACAACTTGGAGCACCTACGAGCGATTCCTAGTTAGACGCATCTTACTAGCCTCTCATTGATAGCTTAATGGGTGTTACTGGGTGGCAACTGTTCACACATAGGAAAAGCGTCCCATAGGCGTGTAGACACAGTTGCACCCTATTCTGAGTTGTACTTATGCAGAGTGCACACCATGTTCTGTCGGATCTTCTACATCCGAGATGGGGCAAGTGCAAATGCAGATAGTAGTGATGTTAGCTGCCCTTTTCATCTGGGGGAGCACTCTCATGGATCTTTACGGATATGACTTTCATTCACTGGATGCTACCAGAATTATGACGACATGTCGTGCCACTCAGAAGGGATGTGGTCAATATCCTGGCAAGTGGGATTCTGGCGCTTAGAATACCAGCGCCGGAATCCCGACACCCTAGAAGAAGGATTAGTATACCTACCAACAGGTGTCCTAACCCTGTTGGGATGCCGACATCAGGATTTTGACCGTCGGGATCCCAAGGCCAGCATCCTCTACCCAACCCACTCAAAATCAGGCTGTGTGTTGTAACTTGTATATAAATTACAGATAGTTGCAAAGAACTGCTTCAATCTAGACAATAGGCTTTGGAATTATGGGGCCAATGAGATGGGGAGGAGCCGAGAAAATATTACGTTAAGATCTATGCAGCATGGAGTCTTTCACATTCTGAATCACAAATGTCCTTATGTACTGTACGTCCTTCTACTAAAACATTGGCATACTTACAACCTGACACTTTCTCTACTGAGTCCGGCAAATGCATTTCTTTCGATTTTCTTTATATTAATATTATCTTGGATATCTCTAAAAGGCAGAAAGGGTACAGGTCAGGTTCTAAAATTGCATGAAAGTTGCAGAACACATCTCTGTTACGCTATTGCTTCTGTGGACTGTAGATGAAACTAAATTTGATGGATGTCACCTGTTAGAAGACGGTTGAGATAAATACTACACTACAATGGACTTCAGAATACAGGTCTTAGAGTAGACCCAGATTCAGGTCCTGGAACATCCAGATAATATTTTGTATACAGGTACGGAGATGTAGCAAGCGGTGGAAGAAGTGGTAAAGTGGGCCAGAGGAGAAGATGCCCATATCAACCATTCAGCTTCGAGGTAGCATTTATCAAGTACACTCTATAAAATGATAGGCTAAAGCTGATTGGTTGCTATCGGCAACTTCTTCAGTGGCCCTTTTCTCCTCTTCTTATCATCACTGTCATTAGGTTGGAATGGAATGACAGTTGGTTTGTACGCTGAACCCTCCCACCATTGTCAGAGGTGCACAGTACAGAGTGACAGGGAGGTCATAGAGAGAGACAGTGGGGGAGGAGGGAGCAGGAGAGATGGGGAGAAAGGAATAGATTTACGAAAGCTTCTAAAACAGACAAGTGGTGGCGGTGCCCACAGCAACCAATCAGAATCTGTCTCTCATTTTCTAGAATGCAGTAGAGACATGATAGACAGAATCTGATTGGTCGCTCTGGGCAACACCACCACTTGTCTGTTTTAGAAGCTTTAGTAAATATACAACACAGTTTAGTGGTCGGGAAGGGAGAAATGGGGGAAGAGGAGCGAGTGAAGTGGGGAGAAAGTGTCGGAGGAGAGGGGGAGAGTGATGGAGAGAGGAGGGGGGGGATGGAGACAGAGAGAAATAAATAAATAAGTAAAAGCCAAGCAACGCCAGACATTCCAGCTAGAATATACTTATAAATATAGCATTATATGCTGTAATTGATAATAAAGAGAATAAAGCACGTTTTGGGCCTGAGACTCTCTCCACCTCCCACCTTTTGTCACAAGCAATTTATTATATGGTTACTCCTTACTTATTAAGGAATAGGATCCACTGTTCCTGCCTGAGCTTCCCTATTCTTGGGTTGGCCTGGGGACACTGCCATATGACTGCCCTGGCTGTTACTGATGCAGAAATCTGTGATTCTGCCTTTTTATGTTCACAATATACACCAGGGTCCTCCTTTGGAGCTGGACATAATATAAGGCCATTTGCACCACATAAACATACGGCAAGGGCCTGATTCAGACCCGCTCGCTTCGGGGCTCGCTAAAAGATGGAGCTGTCGATGTTGATCGACAGCTCGCCCCGTTTTGTACGCAGGGAGGAGGGGTGGCTGGACAAATGGAAGGAACGCCTGCTGTTTGTGGGCGGCCCTACTGACATCACACGTGATGACAGTAGTGAACTTCCTGCTCTATTAGAGCAGGAAGTTCACTGGGGCTTGTAAGGGTCTCGTCGCAAACCCGATGGTCGCGATAATCGCGACCATCGCCAGGCCGCCCGCATAAGCTGTGGGTGGTCACCCACATCTATGCGTGCGGCCTGGAGGCTGATTTAAAAAAAAAAATCCGCAAACGGCGAGCGCCTCTGAATCAGGACCTAAGTCTTGCTGCATGGAGCATGTGCCACGACCTACATTTGTATTCACAGTTGAATGTTATCATGCCGCTTAATCCTAGGGCGGTGGATCAGGTGTATCCTCAATCATGTGCAAGACAGCAAGGGTTTGCGCATGCCAGTTAGCCATGTCCTTTAGAGATGTGTCTTATTTACAGTTAAAATTGTTCATTTCAAGTGTATAAGAACTCAGCTGTACACGTTTGATGCTTAGCAATAAAGTAACTTTTGATGTTACAAAATAAATAAATGAAAAACAAAAATGAGCATGTTCCACTCCCTTCCCCCTTGAAATCATTAAGCAATCACAGAACTACAGAACCTGGGCTGCTTCTACTGAAACAGACAGAGCAGGGCTATGTAGCTCCTATGGAAATGCCTCTAGTTGACTGAGTAGACGCTCCCAGAGATTAGAGGGCACAGGGGAGAGAGATAAAGAGAGATAAAGTGGACAGAGACAAAGTACCAACCAATCAGCTTCTAACTGTCATTTTTCAAACACAGGGCCTGATTCAGAGCCGGACGCTCTGACAGAGCGCTCGCTCTGAATCAGGGCCGGGCTTCTGTTGTTTTAGAGCGGCCTCCTGGCCGCTCGCATAGCTGTGGGTTGCCACCCACAGCTATAGCGAGCGGCCAGGAAGATGGTCGCGATCGTCAAGACCATCGCGACCATCGGGCTTGCGACGAGACCCTTGTGGTAGGGTCTCGTTGGTAGGGTCTTTCGCTCCGGAGCTCTCTACAAAAGGGGGCGGCTGTCGATGTTGATCGACAGCTCGACCCGTTTTGTAGGCGTGGCGGGGGGGTGGTTTCCAAAACAGAGGCGTTCCTTAAGGAATGCCTACCGTTTTGTGGGCGGCTGCACTGACATCATCAGCTCTGAAAGAGCAGGAAGCTCCCTGGGGCTTGCGGCTGCCGAGACCCAACTTTAGGGTCTCGTCGCAAGCCCCGATGGTCGCGATGGTGGTCACCATCGAGACCATCAACCTGGTCGGTTATAAGCTGTGGGTGGTAACCACAGGAGGCCGCACTTCAAAAATGAGGCAGCCGCCCTCATTCAGAATGAGTGCTCGCTTCTTGCGAGCGCCTCTGAATGAGGGCTAGTGTCCACCTCTGTGCTGCATTCCATAGGGCGTGTGCTCCGACTCGTCCTTCTTAGCGTGTCCCAGTAATCCAGGTACGGCAACAGTCACGGCTCTGCGCTTCAATGCGTTTCGGGGAGCAGTCTCCCCTTTTTCAAGAAGACTTCTTGAAAAAGGGGTGACTGCTCCCCGAAACGCGTTAAAGCATTGGATGTCCAAAGTGTTTTTCCACATAGAAACCTTTATAGGAACGCGTGACAGAAAACAAATGTAAGTGCTTCTTTTATTGGATTACTGAAGTACTTTGGAGGGCTGTTACGTCTCTGTAAAGAAACCTTTATTGGTATAAGGGTGAGAATACTGATGTAAGTCCTCCCCCCATTTTTTGAATCAGGTGAAAAGATAAAGATACCTTTTATGTGTACACGGGTGAGAACCCCTATGTAAGTTTTGGACTTATACTTTTATCAGAACTAGGGGTGAGCGGGTTCGGATTTCTGAAATCCGAACCCCCCCGAGCCCCCCCGATTCGAGGCAGATCCGAGTCAGGCTCGACTTTTCCCGCCTGACTCGGATCTGAAATCGAGGCAAAACGTCATCATCCTGCCTTCCGAGTCTCGCGGGTTTTGGAACCTATATAAGGTACCCGCCTCGGCGCCATTTTCTCACTCGGCTGTGGACAGTAAAGAGGGAGGGTGGGAGTTAGGGCTGGCTGGGCTGTGTAGTGTAGTGTAGTGTAGTGCAGAGTAGTGTTGTGCTGTGCTGTGCTGCGCTGTGCTGCTGTTGTCCACTACTTCAAAGTCCATAGGGGCTGGCTGTGTTGTGCTGTGCTGCTGTTGTTAATAGGGGCTGTGTCCACTACTTCAAAGTCCATAGGGGCTGGCTGGACTGTGTGGTGCAGTCAGTTCTCCATAGGGGCTGTGTCCACTCAAAAGTCCTGTGCAGTGTCCCAGTCCAAAAGGGGTGCTGTAGTGTTGTCCAGGGGGTGCTCTGTACATCAGGGGTGCTCCCCCCAAGTGCTAAAAAAATTATATTTTTTGTGTGTTTGTGAATTGTGTGCGCAGTAGCCGCACGTGCATCAACAAAGTAGTGCCAAGCGTGCGCCTGTGTCATAAGTAAAGGGCCAGCTGGCTTGACCGTTAAAGGGTGCTGTAACCCCCAAAGTACACTCCAGTCCAAACCAAAAAAAAAATAATTTTCTGTGTTTGTGAATTGTGTGCGCAGTAGCCGCACGTGCATCAACAAAGTAGTGCCAAGCGTGCGCCTGTGTCATAAGTAAAGGGCCGGCTGGCTTGACCGTTAAAGGGTGCTGTAACCCCCAAAGTACACTCCAGTCCAAACCAAAAAAAAAAATATTTTCTGTGTTTGTGAATTGTGTGCGCAGTAGCCGCACGTGCATCAACAAAGTAGTGCCAAGCGTGCGCCTGTGTCATAAGTAAAGGGCCGGCTGGCTTGACTGTTAAAGGGTGCTGTAACCCCCAAAGTACACTCCAAACCCCCAAAAAAATATTTTCTGTGTTTGTGAATTGTGTGCGCAGTAGCCGCACGTGCATCAACAAAGTAGTGCCAAGCGTGCGCCTGTGTCATAAGTAAAGGGCCGGCTGGCTTGACCGTTAAAGGGTGCTGTAACCCACAAAGTACACTCCAGTCCAAACCAAAAAAAAAAATATTTTCTGTGTTTGTGAATTGTGTGCGCAGTAGCCGCACGTGCATCAACAAAGTAGTGCCAAGCGTGCGCCTGTGTCA
Source organism: Taudactylus pleione (assembly GCA_031769625.1). Taxonomy (NCBI): domain Eukaryota; kingdom Metazoa; phylum Chordata; class Amphibia; order Anura; family Myobatrachidae; genus Taudactylus; species Taudactylus pleione. Next base: position 5,159,373 of record JAUIMM010000521.1, read on the forward strand.
TAAGTAAAGGGCCGGCTGGCTTGACCGTTAAAGGGTGCTGTAACCCCCAAAGTACACTCCAGTCCAAACCAAAAAAAAAAATATTTTCTGTGTTTGTGAATTGTGTGCGCAGTAGCCGCACGTGCATCAACAAAGTAGTGCCAAGCGTGCGCCTCTGTCATAAGTAAAGGGCCGGCTGGCTTGACCGTTAAAGGGTGCTGTAACCCCCAAAGTACACTCCAGTCCAAACCAAAAAAAAAATTATTTTCTGTGTTTGTGAATTGTGTGCGCTGTGGCTGCACGTGCATCAACAATGGAGCAGCGCCAAGCATGCGCCTGTGTCCCATAAGTAAAGAGCCGGCTGGCTCATTTCTTAAAGGGTGGTGTAACCCACAAAGTGCACTACTCTCCAGCAAAAATAAAAAACTATTTTCTGTGTTTGTGTGCGCTTTAGCCGCACGTATATATCAATATAACATAAATGGAGGACCAAACTTTCTCCGATAAAAATAAAATAGGGAAAGATCAATAACCTCTTCCTCCTAGTGCTGTTGCTGCTGCTGGGAGTTGTTCATCATCCTAGAGAGGAAGTAGGAACATCACTACTTTTACTAAACAATTGACCCTCCAACAGTCCCTAGCGATGAGGATGAAGTACGACAGCAGTCATCCTGAAGCAAAACGTATAACTGAGGCCTTGACTGCTATGTTGGTGTTAGACGTGCGTCCGGTATCTGCCATTAGTGCAGTGGGATTTAGACAATTGATGGAGGTAGTGTGTCCCCGGTTCCAAATCCCGTCTAGATTCCACCTGCATCCTCAAAGCAGCAGCGACAAGCGTGCGTCTGTCTGTTAAAGGATGGTGTAACCCTCAAAGTGCGCTCCACAAACAATAAAAATATTCTTCTTCTTTTTTCTGTCTTTGTGAATTGTGTGGGCTGCAGCCGCACTTGCATCCTCAAAGCAGCAGCGACAAGCGTGCGTCTGTCTGTTAAAGGATTACATCGGTGACAGCATCCAAGTAGGCATGTCAGACAGTCCGTACCTGTACTGGCAGGAAAAAGAAGCAATTTGGAGGTCCCTGTACAAACTGGCTCTATTTTACCTGAGTTGCCCCCCCTCCAGTGTGTACTCCGAAAGAGTGTTTAGTGCAGCCGGGAACCTTGTCAGCGAAAGGCGTAGGAGTTTGCTTCCACAAAATGTGGAGAAGATGATGTTCATAAAATGAATTATCAACTCTTCCAGGGAGACCAGCCTCCAGAACGTACAGAGGGACCTGTGGTTGTGGATTCCAGCGGGGACGAATTAATACTCTGTGAGGATGAGGATGTACACAACACTGAAGAGGGTGAGGAATCGGTGGATGAGGAGGATGAGGACGACATCTTGCCTCCGTAGAGCCAGTTTGTGCAGGGACAGATTAATTGCCAGCTTGTTTTGTGGGGGCCCAAACGAGCCAATCATTTCAGCCACAGTCGTGTGGCAGACCCTGGCGCTGAAATGTTTGGTTTGTTAAAGTGTGCATGTCCTGTTTATACAACATAAGGGTGGGTGGGAGGGCCCAAGGACAATTCCATCTTGCACCTCTTTTTTTTCTTTGCATTATGTATAGTTTGGGGCCTAGTTTTTCAAACTGCCATCCTGTCTGCCACTGCAGTGCCACTCCTAGATGGACCACGTGTTTGTGCCGCCCACTCGTATCTCTTAGCATAGTCATCCAGCTACCTCGGTGCAACCTTTTGGACATAAAAACACTATTGTGAGGTGTGAGGTGTTCAGAATAGACTGGAAATGAGTGGAAATTAAGGTTATTGAGGTTAATAATAGCATAGGAGCAGAAAAACCCACAAATTCTGTGATTTTAGCTGTTTTTATGCTTTTTTTCAAAAAAATACAGATCCAAAACACAAAACCCAGAACCCAAAACACGGAAGGGTGGTTTTGGCAAAACCAATCCAGATCCAAAACACGAAGAAAGATCCAGATCCAAAACCAAAACACAAAACACGAAAAGTGGCCGGTGCACACCTCTAATCAGAACCCAAGGCTGAGAAGATTGGAGGATACACTTCCCTCTTCAGTATATAGATTATATATAGGGAAGCACTGGTGTTTGTGAATACTTTTTTGCTTTCTTAGATACAGTATAAGGAGTGAGGGGTGCACTCTTTCACTCGAATTAGCAGCTACAGTATATCTCCTTTTGAGCGCGGAGGTCAAATATCTTTCTAATTAAGTGGCTGTCACGTTGGAGTAGGACTTGGGTTTATAGAGAACTGATGTGAGTTCTCTAAAGGCTACTGATGCTACATAAGATATGGGCTGCATTTAAATGAAATGATACAAGGCTAAAAGGCATTCATAAGATACTGATTGGAGCCTCTTATTGGTCACCACATAAAACTGATTGGACAGAAATTTAAACATTGCAAATGCACTAGGGAGCAAATTCAGGGAGAGACATAATAAAACAAATGTATTTATTAATTCCTAATTTAGAGCTGAATTTACAGTATGTCCAAGTTTGAAGAACAGATTTTGTTTTGTTTTTGCAGTAAAACCATGCAGAGTTTGGAGATGCACGTAAGTTGCACATGCGGCCCCCTATTTCTGGACAGGTGGATTGAGGATGTTCAAATGCAACAGTATATTACAGTAAGAGCTTACACACATGAATGGGGCATGTCCCTCTGGCGATATGGCCTACTGCCTGTTACAACCTATAATAGCCTGGTGCTGGTTGTAATGTTTAAAGGGGGATACAATGGTTTTTACACTTGTGCAATAGTGCTAACTAGGAGATATATATTTACTAAAGTGCAGGTTTTTAGAAGTGGAGTTGTTGCTCATAGCAACCCATCCGATCTACAGATGTGTCCACATGAATCTATCCTCCCTGTGCTACAAGTCGCGCTACACATAATGCGAGAGTGCCGTATGACTCGGTAGCGACGAGTGTCTTTTCGTGCACTTGTGACACTGTAACGCAGTGTTTCGCATGCAGATACACTCGCACTTGTACACAGAACACAGGCATGCCGCACGTCATTTTAATCAGCAGAAGCTGTTTGTGAGATCTGTTTGCACCACTGTGTGAATAAGATGCGTTTGAAGGTAAAAAGTCAAATCAAAAGACGCTTGGCACTACCGAGTCACTCCACATCATGGCGCGTCTATAAGGGATGTTTAACGCGCAAGGAGGCTAGATGTATGTTGTTGACACATCTCTATTTAAAATTTATTTAGCACCTTCTAGAAGATAATAGCTAAAATCTGATTGGTTGCTATGGGCAACATCTCCACTTTTAAAAATCCGCACTTTCGTGAATATACCCCTGAGTGCTGGTGCTCCGTTAGTTTTTGGGTGTGGGTATATACTGTTTTAATGATTCATATATATTTTTTATACACATTTAAGAAAGCAGTCATCATCATCATCCTCATCAATGTGATGAGGACAACTGGCATATCTAGTATGTGGTTGCATCAAGATTCGTTTTAGCTCACAACTTTGAATAGTCGAAATATAGGCGCAACTGAAAATAAATAAGAAGGGATATAATTTTGCAGTCTGAATTTTACGGTTACATTCTACAGTATATTGTACTGGAAATGATCCCCATACTGTATAAAAGCCATTTTATGTGACTTCTCTCATAAACTGTCTTATTGTTTTACAGTACAGTGTATAATGTTTAACGTCTTTGTGTATAGGAATACTGTACATTCTCTGATTTATATAAAAATCTTTATTTTTCGATTTAGTGCACACTAGCCTGACCTCATCTCATGCATGTCACTGATCTGTGACAGTAAAAGAGTAATTAACTTTCGCTCTGTCCAGCCCTGTTATGTACTCCAGAAATTAGTCTATGTCAGCTGTTGTGGTATAGAAACATGCTCTGGGAAGGAAAGTCACTTGTTTGGTTGCTTTGTGATGGGTGGTGATTTTAGGGATGGGTGTGTGGGTGGTAATTTTAGGGGTAGAAGGCTGAGTTTATAAATGCATCTCTCGTTGCCGCAAGCCCCAGAGACCTTCTGGCTCTAATAGAACCGGAAGCTCTCCCACTGACATCACTGGTGATGTCAGGTGGGGCCACCCACAAACTGCAGGCGTTCGCTTGGGAATGCCTCCGTTTGTGAAGCCACCCTCCGGCCACGCCTACCAAACGGGGCGAGCTGTCAATCACCATCGACAGTTCGCCCCCTTTGGTGCGAGACCCGGAGCGACGGAGCACCTGTCGCTAGCTGGGTCTCGCGCATGCGCACGACAGAGCCGGCTCCATCATGCGCATGCCCAGTGGGCAAACATCGACCCGGTTGTGAGCGCTCAGCGCTTGCGACCGGGTCTGAATCAGGCCCTGTGTTCGCACCATGCAATCCTATGGAGCCACGGGTGCAAATGCAGCGCGTGTACCCGTTTGCGGGTGCGTGACTCACTCCATGCGTGGTGCGATTTGCCGCACAAATCCAAGAGGACACATCTGTATTTGGTGGACTGTCCTCAATCACACTCCGCTGCCATCTGTTGTGTACCAGCTATAGGGTCCATGGGTGCTGAAGTGGGGGGGTGGGTACTAATTATCCAGGCACAGGTTTAATGAAGGGGCAGCAGCAGTCTCCCCTGGCTGTGTGGGGAAGGGGGTGACGACACTGATCACATCCCCCCATGATTTGCCCCATTCTGAGGGGCACACAGCAACCGCTTTGGAGCACGCTGCACCGTGGCAAATACTATTTATTTTGTAAGGAGAAGTGGCCACGTACATTTATTTCATCAAAGTAAAGAGTGAAGTGATGAAGAAAATCAAGCCGGTCACAGACTGAAAGGGTTGAGGTATGACAATGGAGGGGAATATCCCAACAAGATGTTGAAATCTTCCTAAAGAAGCATGGCATTGAGCATCAACTGACCATCACATACACACCAGAATAAATTGTGTAAGTGAGCATGCAAACCGTACATCAGTGAATAGATCCAGATGTATAGTATGCTAAAAGATGCATTTCCCAACATCCGCACCCCTAAATATAGATTTTACACTGTTTTTCACCTGCTATTCTGTGGAGAAAAAGTATCACCTATTTCATTGCCTTGAGTTTTCGCATAAGCAAAAACAGAATGGAATGGAATTGAGGGGGTCATTCAGACCCGCTAGCGAGCGGCAGGACGCTCGCAAGTGGGTCGATGTTCCCCACTGCGCATGCGCACGACGGAGGGAGCTCCATCGTGCGCATGCGCGAGACCCTGTCGATGTTGATTGATAGCACGCCGCCTTTGGTGAGCGTGCCGGGGGCGTGCCTGCCAGACGGAGGCGTTCCGATGGGAACACCTACTGTCTCAAGCCGGCCCCACTGACATCACAAGTGATGTCAGTGGGAGTGATTTTGGCTCTGATAGAGCCAAAATCACTCCAGGGCTTGCGGCAGCGAGACCCTACCGCAGGGTCTCCGTCGCAAGCCCGATGGTCGCATGGTCAAGACCATCGCGACCATCATCATGGACACTCGCTATAGCTGTGGGTGGTAACCCACAGCTATGCGAGCGTCCATGAGGACGCTCCAAAAAAGGTAGGAGGGCCCTGATTCAGAGCGAGCACTCTGGTCAGAGCGTTCAGCCCTGAATCAGGCCCTGAATACGGAGTAAAACAAAAAGGCGAAATTATTGCAAAGAAACACGTGAAAACGGCTTTTCGCTCCTAGTTGAATACGGCCCATAGATGGCTGGGACTCACTGGCAGTTGGTGTGGTTCCCTTATTTGAATTTTGGGCTGCGCTGCAACCTCACCTCTGGAGCCGCCACTGGTTGGACTTGTTTCACATAAGGAATGGTATGAATTCAATGGGAGAATTAAGCAGTTTGGTGACTGATCCAGGAAATTAAAGTGATTGCCATGTATGGGGTCAGGATGGAATTTATTTGCCCCTGTCAGGTTAAAGAGGCAGTCATTCCTTAATGTTCATCTTCCTTTGGATCAACATATTTATCTGTCTGTCTGTCCATCTATCTGTCTATCCAAACACCCGTCCATCCTGTCCGTCCCTGTCTATCCTTGCATCTGATATAACTGTCTGTCCCTTATAAATGTCATGTTTGTATTATTAAGTAGCTGAGGCAATGCACCTGCTTTTTCCAAACTGCATGCTATGGCATTCTTATCCACTTTCTGGAATGATTAAATATTTAGTGGAGGTGCTTAAAACTTACAGAAATACCATGTCGAGAGACTGTATCCTGGAAACAGCGGGGATAATATGTATTCCAGTGTTGTATATTAACCTAAAATGAAAAGATAACATTGAAAATTAAGTTTGAAATCATTTTTCTTAAATGCAGCTCTTAGTTTAATAATTATTCAAGCTAGAATACCATTAATCTATAGAAACACTATTTTCCTCATACAGTATGTGGCGATACAATGATGAACTATTATAGGGATACTGAACTTACTGTATTATGTAAAAAAAATAATATATATATATATAATATATATATGCGGGGAAGCTGCTAATGAAATCCCCTGTATTCTCTTCTATAATAAGAGTATTAAAATTCAGATTCTGAAATACCCCAGGTGTTATAATTACAGTATCCGTGGGACGGCTGTTAAATTCACAATGCAATCGACTAAATAATTCCCTGCGTGATAGCATTATGAGAATGTATACTTTATGTCTTGTATTTCCAACATGATAATATGTTTGCATTAGTTTTGGAATCATGAGCTCTGTGTGAATTATTTAAGGACTAAAAGGCAGAGACTGCTTGTGGCTTATGTATTTTGCTTCTTAAGAAACAATTAAGCCTTCCACAATCTGAGTGCAGTTTAAATTCTTTAGACACAGAGCTAAATAAATACTAACATTTATCCAAGATAAAAAAGGGGCTTATAAAGAACTGCAGGCTTGGTTATAGGGTGATTAATTGTTACTAGGGAAGTGCGCTGACACCTGTGTTTTGGTTATGGTTTTGGATCTGTATCTCCTTCAAGGTTTTTGGATCTGGATTTGGTTTTGCAAATCTACCCTCAAGTATTTTGGTTTTGGATCTGGAATTAAAAAAAAAAAGTTTTAAATCAGCTAAAATCATGTAACTTAAGCAATCCAAAACCTAAAATTCGGATTTAAAATCCGAATTCCGTACCACACAAAAAGATCGGAACCGGATCTCCTCAGGAGATTAGACCCGCGACTCGGATTTACCCGGATTCTCAAAATTTGGGTGGATTTGGATTTCTGGAGAATTGAAGCGTACATCTCTAATTGTTACAATGAATTTTGCACTGTTTAAGAGCAATAACGAGTAATGACTGATGCGGAGATGGACACACATGGTTTAAATAAAACTATTAAATCAGACGCACGTAATAGCGATAATAAGTCATTATGCTAAACTATTTTAATTAATATTTGTTTTTATAGCAAAATAAACGAATTCACTATTAGGTTTGATTTAAATTTGAAAAAAATCCATCTACTGTATATTATAGCGGGAAGAATTATCGGGGTTGGGTGTGGGATCCTGGCGGTCGGGATGCTGGCAGTCAGAATACCAACAGCGGCATTTCAACAGTCAGAATCATGACCCAATTAAGTAATTGTCCTAACCCTAACCCCTAATCCTCCCCCAACCCTCCTTTCCTGCAGCCTAAAGCTAACCCTCCCCCCCACAGCCTAACCCCACTCACATCCTAACCCTAACCCTCCCTCCGCCCCACAGTCATATGGTGCATACACACAGTCGGATCTGTCAGACGAACGACAAACAATGAACCACAAACTACGAACGATAAACGATGAACGATTTGAACGATTTTACCAACGATTTCATGAATTATGAATGATTTTTGATAGTATTAAAATGAATGAAAATCAACCAAATCTGACTGCAAACACATCAGATGTCAGATATCGTTATCTGACATGCGGGAACGTGCATCGTTCATCGTTGCAGGGACACATGTCAGATTTTCTTTCAGATATGAACGATTGAACGATTTTTAAAATCGTTATTGTACAAATCCGAAGGAAAATCTGACCGTGTGTATGCACAATTACTCTTACCCTCTCCCTAATGCCTAACCCTAACCTCCCACTAACCCTAATACTTACCATCGGGATTCCGACTGCTGTCGGGGTTCCGGCACTGGTATTTTGAGCGCCGGCATCCCGGCCACCAGGATGGTAACTATGGGCCTGATTCAGAGCCACTCGTAAGCGGCAGCTCGTTCGCTCTGAGCGATGTTTGCCCAACTGCGCATGCGTACGGATCGTTATACGCATGCGCGAACCAGTCAGTGCAGCCGAAATTCATGTGCTCGCAAAATAGCAAATGCCTGCTATTTTGAGTGACAGAAAGAGGCGTAAAAATTGTGGTAGCAAACACCAACCCCAAGAATAGCGAGCAGTTCATAACCTTGTCGATGTACTCGATTAATCTAATAAATAGCGGACATGACGTAGGATGCGAGCGGCCAGGGGGCGTATTTTTCCAAAAAACGAACGCAAGTTTTGTTCGCTCGTTCAGACATAGAGGCGTGAACAGACCGCAAACAGCGAACGGTTCATTTGAATAGCCACCCCTAGTTTTAGAACAAACGACCGCAAATAGCGAGTGGCTCTGAATGAGGGCCTATATCCCAATTATCCTTCTCATAGCAACAATTTAATTCTACAATATGCATACAAAATCATATAATACAGTCACTATCAATGGTGAGAGCACTATAGTTTCAGAGATCAATCAGCGAATCACAATCGGCTAACTAGCTAGTCCTGGAGATGAGCAGACAGTGGCATATATACAATGGCTGCAGGGTATGTGATACACAGAGGCCCCTAGGTCCAGGGGAACCTGTACCACACATCCTGCACCCATTCAATATACCTACCCTGTGTGGCGGAATCGGTATGATTTACTGCAGGACGCAAGTCCGGCGGTTAGAATCCCGACAGCGGCTGCCCGACATGGGTGAAAATCCTGATTGGCCCTAAGGTAAGTATAGACTAACCTAATTCCCTCCCCTAACCCTCCTTAGGGGAGCCTAACCCTAACCTCCCCCCAGTGCCTAACCCTAATTCCCCCTCTAAGTGCCTAAACCTAACCCCCTCTTCCCCGCAGCCTAAACCTAAGTCCCCCCCGGGGGTGCCTAACCTAACCCTCCCTACCCTAGGCTAACCCTGACCTCCCGGGGGGGTGCCTAACCCTAAGTCCCCCCCGGTAACCCTAAACCTAATCCCCCCCGCGGCTGACCGTGCACGGCGCCCGGCATCGGTAAAATGACAGGCGTCTAGATTTAGATGCCTGTCATTTAACCCTCGCTGGGATAAAGCAGTCGGGAAGCCGACTGTCGGGATTAGGTCCGCCGGCTTCCCGACTGCATACCTGTGTGGCAGCTGTGGCTCCCTCATGAGAAACCTCCAGGAAAATGGTGCCAGTTCCATTTTCCTGTAGATATGCACATGCACAATGGAGTAATCACTGGTGCCATCTTCCTGGAGGTACAGTATGCGCTTGCGTGGTATAGTCTAGCACACTGCACTAGGAGGAGGGGCCTCCTTGGACACTACACAATGGACTCTCCCCCTCATAAGAAGTCCCGGGATGCAGGGAATTAATATTTTGGGTTAAATTGATGACTTGGGGGGTGTCAAATTTCTTTCTTGCCCCAGGTGCCAAAATTTCAAGTTATGGCTCTATGTGTGCGGGTCTGCCACAGCTTACAATTACACAGTGGAGTACTTCTTATCATAATGCAAAGCAGAGAAGATTAATAACCATCTTCGGCACTAATGAAATTGCTTAATAACTTTGCATAAATTGAGTTTTGTGGCAGAGCAGGCCATATTGAATACCGTCTTCTCTTGCTATTAAGTATAATCCCAATTGAACTTTTCTAACAAGAATCCAATTCCAAAGAGTTAGGAAAACTTTTAGAATAAGAATTGGAGTGCTGGTGGTATATACAGTATGTCCCCTTGAATATTACCTCAAAAAAATAACTCTGAACTAATACTACCCATGTCCCTAATGAAAAAAGATGTTAATCGGAAATATGGCATGCTTGATTATTATTACTTTTGGTTAAATTGTCTATTTATTAAACAAAGGGCATACAGTACAGTATATATTAGAAAAAATTTACATTTATACTAAACTCCCGATTGGCAGATAATGGGGGTCATTCAGACCCACTCGCGAGCGGCAGTACACTCGCAAGTGGGTCGATGTTCCCCACTGCGCATGCGCACGACGGAGGGAGCTCCGTCGTGCGCATGCGCGAGACCCGGCGAGCGAAGGACTTTCCTTCGCTCTGAGTGTCTCATCAAAGGGGGCGTGCTGTCGATGGTGACTGACAGCACGCCCCCTTTGGTGGGCGTGCCGGGGGCGTGCCTGCCAGACGGAGGCGTTCCCAGGGGAACGCCTACCGTCTGAAGCCGGCCCCATTGACATCACTAGTGATGTCAGTGGGAGTGATTTTGGCTCTGATAGAGCCAAAATCACTCCTGGCCTTGCGGTTGAGAAACCCAACCGCAGGCTTTCACTCGCAGTTCTGATGGTCGCGATGGTCAAGACCATCGCGACCATCTTTTTGCATGCTCGTATATGCTGTGAGTGGTGACCCACAGCTATACGAGCGTCCAGGAGGACGCTCCATTTTAATGGAGGTTGGCCCTGATTCAGAGCGAGCGTTTATGTGCAACCATAAACATAATATCACAACTAAAATAAATAGACAGACCAAGTATATGCGATCAAAAATAAATGGTCAGCTTTATTTATTTTACAATCAGAGTATAGTGGAACAAGAAAGAACGGCAAGTCATCTGACGCCCCACTTGACTTAAGCAAGGAAGTAATGCATTCACTGAAAGGGCCACTATCCCAATTCAAGTGTAAGAGTGATGTAAAAACTTGCAAGGGCCGATATCCCTCTCTGGCAAGTTAGACGGTATCCAGCCCCCATCCCAATGCACTATTTAGCTGACGAGAGGTGCCGCTGACCCCCACTAGGGTAAAAATCAGCCTAACCAGTGCATTGAAGGGGGGCGCACCACCAATTACTGCAGCAAGGTGGACGCTTTATATAGACTGCCGTTCTTTCTCACCACACATGTTCCCAAAATGGAAACATGCCTGCCACCATACCACCTAACAAACTAAACCTCCCAACACTGAACATATACTCTCAAGAAATAAAAATTGCCCCTCCTCTGTGAGGTGAACCCCATAACTACGAAAAAGAGGGGCATCTTGTACCCTAATTAAAGGGTGATGCACGACCAAACTTCCTATTTCCAAAACTCTCCCGGCCACCTATCTATTCACTCTCTTCCTGGCCTTGTCCAGCCCCACCACATTATATTTACACCTCCAGGAAATCCTGGCAATAATGTCGGACCATACAATCACAGAACCTGGCCAAAGCTGAGCAACTCACCCAAATCTCGTACAATAGTGTGCCGCAATTCGAGAGACATCTGCTGGCACAAATCATTCCCTCCCAGGTGAATCACTAAGACTATAGGAGGACCAAAAGTCTCTGCCGCTGACTGTAGACAGGGCAATAAAGCTCCCCAACACAAACCTCTCTGACCTAACCACCTAACACTATCCCAATGAGTGAAAACAGAAGCATCTGCAGCGAAGTGGGATTGACCCGCCCAAAATATAAAAGAGTGTCCGACAAACCAAATGGGTTTACAATCCTGGATACCACCTGCAATACACAGAAAAATACATGAGATACTGTGACTACAGTAACTTATTGCAGAGGGAGGTGATTAGAGGGGGAAGGAAGCTTGACCCAAGGTAAAACCCTACAAAAAACCTGCTGGATCTTTTCGGTTTATTACTAACATAATTATAATTATTGTTATATTGTTAATAGGCAAACATTGTCCAATGCAGGGCAAAAAACAGGGCAAAATCCCTCGAGACCCCCACCTAAAAGGTGACAAGTTGGCCGAAGCACTCAAGCCTATAACAAAGCACATCAAGATTCCACACGAACATATCTTCTAAAGGAGTTGGACTTCCTCCATCCCAGGGCTTGGATCTCCTGTGGGAAAAACCTGAAGAAGCTGCAAAAGTTGTCGCGCCTATCCGAAAGGAATGGGTACCACACTCCGAGGTGGAAAGCTCAATGTGCCGGATGCAACGATTGAAAAATGATCAAAATAGAAATTTAGTTAGAGGTGAACCATTTAAATGCATCAGCCAAACCCCCTTAAGCGTGGGGCGGCAAGTAATATACTGGGAAGCTAGGTGTACTGTACAAATCCCCTCCACCGGATAGGATCGCAGGGACACCCAGCGACCCCTGCCCATCTGCTCGGTCTTAGATCATTGAATCCAGCAGAGCATGGAGGCACACAGGACAACGTGAGAGCACAGCAGCAGGGGGGTGTAGCATGGCTGCGCTACCAGCTCGCTGATGTGAAAAGCCCCATGGAAGGCCATCACAAAAGCGAGCCGGAAGAGTGACGTTTCGAAAGGGGACAAACACACAACTTGTAAACTATCAATTAACCGTAATAATAGGTCTGGACAAATGGGACGACTACGATCATCCGCCGTCGGGCGTGCGCGTGACCAGCCTCTAAGAGCCTTTTGAATAAAAAAACCCTTAGTGACATCTTTATGTCCTGCCAGTTGCAAAAAGAAAGAAATGCAGGCAAGCCTCTGGGCCACATAAGCCCGCGACCTGCCGTCTCCAAACAGAGGGCCTGATTCAGACCCGGTCGCAAGCTCTGAGCGCTCGCAACCGGGTCGATGGTGGCCCAGAGTGCATGCGCACGTCGGAGCCGGCTCGCTCGCGAGCGGGTCTGAATCAGGCCCAGAGGCCACACAAATTCGAGCATGAGGGCACGCTTTGAAGTACATGTTGATCTCAGATTCCCACTGGTGCCACGAGGCCTGATGCGCAGTCAAGGTCTGAGGGGCCACGGACCGACGTGTGAGATCCTCCATGCCGGCTTGATAATTTGTCAACAATGAGATGGACACGGGTCACCCTGTAAAGCAGCTGCAGGGGCAAAGGCCCTGAACCTCACCCAATCCTGCCTAGACAGCGTGTCAGCGATAGCATTGTCAACCCCAGCCACGTGACTGGCGGTAAAGCTAATATTCATCTGTAACGCGCGCAGCACCAAGTAGGCTATGAGTCGCAGCACCGGTAGACACAATGATCTTTGGTTGTTGATGGCCTGCACAACCCCCAGATTATCATACCAGAACACCACAGATCGATCGCGCAACTGCCCACCCCAAAGATCAAGGGCCACAATGATGGGAAAGAGCTCTCATAGAAGCAAGTTTGTGGTCAGATATGACTGCACCCACTCCTCAGGCCATTCCACGAAGCACCAAGACCCATTCAGAAAGGCCCCAAACCCCGAGGAACCCGCAGCGTTTGTGAAGTGCTGAAGGCAACGATTCGTTCGTGGAACTGAAGGCCAAAAAAGCACCCCATTGAATTCCGACAGAAAGGCCTATAAAACCGCGAGATCAAGTTTTAACTCTGCAGACAGACGCAAAAAATTATGAGGTAGTCGCAAAGTCCCTAACGCACGTTGTAACTTTCGGCAAAAGACCCTCCCTATAGGGATAACCTTACAAGCAAAGTTCAGCAATCTGAGCAAGGATTGACACTGTCTGAGTGAGTCCTTCCCTGACGCTAGCACAAGAAGGATGGCATCCTGCAAACGTCGAACTTTATCCTGAGGCAGATGACAACAGCCAACTACAGTATCGATCTCAATACCTAAGAAGACTAAACAAGTGGAAGGACCCTCTGTCTTGTCATGCACAATTGAAACCCCAAATTCAATGAAGAGAGCTTGCAGCGAAAAAAGGAGGCGAGCGCAACGATCGGAACCGGAAGGCCCCACACATAAAATGTAATCTAAGTAGTGAAGCAGACCCACCTCACCAGAGCCCGCAGCCACGCATCAATGGAGGAAGGAACTAAAGTGCTCGAAGAAGGCACATAATGCTGAGCAACCCATCGCAGGGTTGTCTGAACAGCAGTGTGGGCCCTGGGCAAAGCAATAAACTGGGACTGAGATCAGAATACAGTGCACCGGCGGCCGGTTTATAAAAATACCACAAATTTATTAACTGACCGTGGCTGCAGGGTGGGGGGCAGATTAGCGGGCCCCTACAAGCTTCTGGCCCTTGGGCAACTGCCCAACAAGCCCAATGGAAGAGATGGCCCTGACCCATCGGGAGACATTTGTCCAAATAATACCCATCTGACTAAAACCCATGAAGCGGAAGGAATACGGATACAAAGGTAACAGCCTGAATGCGGATTCGATATCGACTTTGGCTAGAAGCGAGCCTGCACCGGCAGCACAAACCAGATCGAGAGCCGCGTGAAATGATTGAGAACGTACGGAACACTCTTCCTCAGCAATGGCATCGTTGAATGACATTCCGGGGTGGGGGGTGGGACAGATGTTGTATAAGCCGGTAACTACCTGGAGATTTTTTGGGAACCACTCTGACAGGGGAAAGAATGAGACCCATCACCGGAGGTTCGTCAAAAGGTCCCATCATGCACCCCAGACCAACCTCCTTCATCACCTTTAACAATTTAAGGTAAATTGTAGGCAGAACGGAGATTCCTGGGAAACCCCGAACTCAACGCCCCTGAAACCGGAAGGCAAAACCCTTCTGCAAACCCCGTGCATAAAAATTATGCGTCATCACGTAAAGGATACCAATCAAACCACCTGGACATGGTGTCCAGCCGAATTGGGGACCTACAGTAGCCTTACTTAGAGGATCCTAAGGTAACACGCTTCGGTGCGTGCCCTGGGACAGCTGCTGGGGGTCCCCCGCTGTTTCTGGGGCAATCCTTGCTGGGGTGGGCTGCATTGCAACGGATACAGATGTGACGAAAAGGACAACGTCCCCCATCGTGCAGTTGCCGTGGTTGAAGGCGAAACCCTTCCATTTCGCCTGAGGATTACCAGTTGTCCATGCGGGCAATGGGGTCGCGGATTCCACCTGACAACCTTGTGTCAGTTCAGGCGTTCCCCCAACGGACTGAGAAACCCCCATCCAGACTTCCACATCCTTACAACCCAGATCTAAATTGACCACCCTATATTGCTTCCTGCAGAACTCTTCGTCATGCCGAACCGCGTGATGACCTGAAAAGACCGTGTATCAAGTGGAGATAGCGAATAACGTTAAGGTATTCAAATGGTCTAGTCTTCAAGTAGCATGCAGAAAATACGCAAAAACCTGAGATCCAATTACTATATGATTTTAGGCCTCCACCCCTATGAATCCTTTCTTTTTGCCGCAGCAGACTTTTTTGGCTTTTGCAGTGAGTGTGAACATGTCCACATAGCAACCTATGTGAATCCGTTTTCTAACTCGCGTGCGAAAAACCCCACGTGACTTCTGTATTTGTGCAGTGCACTTCATCGGCTGGACCAGCCCCACCTTCTACGCTAGTACTACTTCCTGAGGACTCATCAGTAGAATAACGACATCTCTTTGAACGACGATCACGCGATCACTTTGATCGCTTGCGCCGAGCCCTGCGAGAGCTATCATCAGAAGATGACGAGGCACTGGAGGAAGAACTGACATCAGAAGAACTATTACACTCACCAGAAGGTACACTGACCACATTCCGGAGACCTGAATCTGTGATGACGCCAACCACGGGGGTTCCCCAGGTAGCTGGGGCGACACTGAGAGAACGAGGGGTGACGCATGGAGCGTCGCCCACACTGTCAGCTGAAAGAGAAGAGACAGAGGCAGAATCATGTGAATCTACATCAGCCGCGACATTGCCTGTATGCACCACTGGCGCAAAGGAGACAGCGGCAGCAGGTGGTGCTACAAGGGAGAGACCGCAAATATTTCCCAATTGCTGTATGAGGGGACCTAACTGAGTCCGCGCATCGTACAACGCAGGCGCAGCCGAGGACGCCGCAGGTGACCCTGTACCCCCAGACTGTGTAGACAGCAGGGGTGTAAGAACACCCACCACTGCCACCATCAGTCCTGCAATCGCCCCCATATCTAGAGTGTCAGCACCAGCTTGGCCAGCTGTAACTATATCAGCATTACCAGTGAGGGGGACAGTGGTTGACATGGGGGACCCCATGACAACAGGCAGCCTTTGCTGCGCTTAATTCCCCCTCCTGGACCGGGAAGATGGCCGCTGGCCCCTCCCCTCAGAGCGAGAAGATGGCCATTGACTCCGCCCCCCACTGCTATGCTGTGAGTCGGCGCCATGACAGGCTCCCGGCTCGCTCCCCCATGGCTGCGCTTAGTCCCCCTGCTGCTTATGGCCACAGGACGGGACTCCATCGGGAAAACAAGAGCCACAATAAGGCCACGCCGCGCACGACCGCAATGACGGTGCGTGCGGGTGGCATGGCAGCTGCAGGACTAGCCTCGCCTGTCTCCCCGGAGTGTCGGGAGGACCGGCGTGGACGTTGGGTTTTCACCAGGGCAGCGTGGGATAGCGGGCCTAACGAAGGGGACATGAACCCTGACACGGCAGCATCAGCCATCCGTACGGGGACAGAACGGGCACACTGGAGGAGAGACATAAGAGCCACAGAGCCAGACAGAAAAGAGAGCAGACAGAATACAGAGGGAAAGGAAAGATGTAGAATGAAGGTAGAATAGAGATGCAGAGAATAAAAGGAAATCAAGAATACAATGGAAGTAAAACAAGCAGTAATAAAACCAGAGCTCTACAACCTGCATCTGTACAGGAAGCAGATCAAGTTCAAAAGAGGCAGTATAACCTAACAGACCTACCCACACTCCTACTAACCACACCCCTTAACTCAACACTCACCAATCCTTACTCAGTGTCTACCTGTCAATCATTAAACTAACACTCCCTACATAACTTTATTAACTCCACGTATTCCTGCCTAGGGGTTTTTATGCCTCTGATCTATCCGAACCTCGGTTATCTATCTTAGTAGATATACGCTATTATCCATTTTTACTAATTTACCTCTCTATCCACAATACAACTGCACAAGGAATGACAAATTTTAATCATGAGCATCATCAATTACATTGAAGTAAAGAATTTGGAAGAATATATATATTTTTTTAATATGAATAGGAATGATAACATGCTGAAAGACAATCATACTGTATTTTATCACACCCTCCCACAATATACCTCCTCTAATATAATATTAATATACCTACCTACTGTAGCTCACTTTCCAATCTCACAATGAATGACTTACCAGTTTAAATTAATTGTGATGGCGCCCGAGTCCGTCTCACCTGAACCTGAATCCTCATAGACATCATTAAACAGTCAAGCTTCACCACCTCTGATTGACCCATATCTTCCTCACTCAATGCAGATACTCACAACAGCCTATCATCAGTGGCGTAACTATAATAGGTGCGGTACAGAAAACACCGAGAACGGGTGCCATGTTTCCGGAGACACGTTCATGTGCACAGTCTATTTGTATCTGCACAGGGGAGAATGAAGGGGACCCAAATGAAGGTTGCACATAGGACCCTCCTCTTATTCTTCCCCTGCTTATAATATGTTTTAAGTGCATACCCACCAATATTTATGAGTAGCTGGTCAGGACTCTGGGGCGAGACAGAAAAGGAGCATGACATTACGCTGGTGGGCGTGGCCTCATGCTAAATGGGGAGTGACTTTGTGGGAAATGTTGTGCCAGCAAGCCACGTCCCCACCCTGTTTTCATAACGCTAGGGGCATCCCTAACACTACGGTAGCTACTGTGCATATTCCCAGTTCTTCTCTCTACTGAATAGAAGTGGTGCCTATTCACGTGGCATTCATGGCTTCTCTGCTAAGCAGAGCAGCGGATGAGTGGAGGATTTCCATCTCCCCCTCCTACCGCAAGACTGTCCTGCCAATATCGGGATGGTTGGGAGGTATGTTAATGTACCGCTCTCACCTGTATGGCAGTGGAGTAGACTGCTTCCAGGTGGTACAGCCAAGGCTGGAACTAAAAATCATCTGTGGAATTTAAATCACACATGTCAACCTGCTGGGTGCTCCAGGCACATTATTGATGCCTGCTGATGCAGCACTGTAACAGGGTGGCAGTGCGCCCTTTGGCGGTCCACTACTGTCATGTCACGCCTAGGGGTTGCTGGCTCTGAGAAATAGAGCACTTCACGGAGCTCTGGAAGTTGCAGGATGCCTGCCCGGGAACTCTGCAGTAGCGGCACTGGCTACAGTGTGACACTCCAAGCACCCTGCATGCCATATGCAGGTTCTGTGGGGGAGCAATGGTGTTGCCTTTGGAGCCCTGTTCCCTGTACAAGTCACACACCCCTAGTTACGGCTCTGTGCTGATGTGGAGTTGCTACATGAAGCATTTGTGCAAATGTTTGTATCACGCTTGGCATTCTGCTCATTGTTGAAAGAGTAGTGTGCTACTGCACAGACTCCAGTCTTCCTGTCTCTCCAGGGAGACTTTATGCCCTGTTTCAAGATAGCCACCAAGTTCACTACTGAGCATGTGCAGGGGCCATCTTGTCTTGACTGTGAAAGAGTGACATGGTAGTAGACAGAAGTCTCTTGCTTAGCTTGTTGAGAGACCCCGGTGTATGCCTGTATAACGCTGTTGCAGATTCCTGCACTGACACCCATTTGCAGCATAGACTCATCGGCTGATGAGCTGTATAGAACCCCCTCTGCACAAGGGGCCTCATTCAGCTTGGATCGCATGTCTGCATTTTCACGCACCCGCATGTTGCAAAATTATGCAAATGAATGTGATTGCACTGCGATCGCATCGTCCACTTCCTGTTACATACATCCGCAAGTCAGCGAAACATCGGTAACATCGGACCCATACATACAGTTGTGGTTGAGCTGACCTGTCTCAGAAAGTGGAGGAGCCACTCATTGGCTAAGCCCACGTGGGTCCCAGCCAATGAGCTACCACTAATGGAATCCGTCACTGATTGGCTTGCGCCCCAGCACTAATGATAGCTCAAGCCCGGAGCTGCCATTAGTGATACTGTAACAATATACTGTAGCGTCTTGTTACAGTGTCTCCGGGCCCTCTTTGGAATACTGCGGAGAACATCGTGAGACAAAAGGTGAGTATTGGATTTTTTTTTCAGGTAGAACCATTGGATACTTTACGTTGAGAAGGGGACGTGAACATCTGGGAACAGGTAAGTATGTGTGTAAGTAATAAATCTTTATTTTCACATATCTTTACAGGTGAACTACAGGTACCAGTGGCCCCTTAATGCCCCGCATGCTTGTACTTGTGGTTCTCCAAGTACCAGCATGCGGGGAGGCTTGCTGGGACCTGCAGTTCTACTGTAAAGACAATGTTGTTAATTACATTTTTAACACTACACCTACACTATCAACCCGCCAGCCACTGCCCAGGGGTGGTGGGGATAGCCCCGGGTTATCAGCCTAGGCCAGGGGTGCCGTGGGAGGGATCCCCTTTATTGGAGGGGTCCCCAACTCCACAGGGATCCCTGACCTGGGCTGACTAGCGGTCAGGGCTGATGCTGCGGCTGGGGGGCCTGATGAAAGGGCACCCCTGGCTGTGGCATCAGCTCCCCACTAGACAGGGTCCAGTGCTGGTTTTCATTTTATGGGTACCCCTATGCAAATTTTTTACCCCTATAATTAAAACCAGGACTGGCCCTGGCAATTACCCTAGTGCTGGTACCCAATTTACGGTGGAACCGTACTCGTTTTCATTTTTTCCCTGCAATTTTAGGTACCAGGACAGGCTGGCAAGTCCGGGGCTGGTTAGTCTTTTGGGGGGCACCTCACATAATTTTTTTTTTAAATTAACACTACTTAAACAAGTTAAAAAAAAAAAAACACAAATCACAATGATTTGTGTATGTTGCACCCAAACTCGCAGCTCAGGAGGTGAGTGTTTAAAACTTCTATTTCACAGTGAGTTTGCCACAATCTCACACGAGATTGGAAACTGGAATCTTAGTAAATTTGCAAGTTGCATCTTTTTCATCTAAAGTACTTCCTATTTTGGCCGATGGTGAGTTTTTTCGAGTTTGCAAACTCACATGAGTTTTAACAGTGAAAAAAGAAAACTCACTTCAAACTCACTCGAGTTTGTCTTTAGTAAATTTGCAAGATGAAAAAAATGCCTAAACTCACGTGAGTTTGCAAACTCACACAAACTCGACCCTTAGTAAATTTACCCCCTAGAGTTTTAGTCGAAACTTTTTCTAATTTAGAAGATATTAATTATATGGAAGAGAATATAATTTAAAAAATAGTGAAAAATGAGAGAGAAATTAAAGCCAAAAAACAAAAAAGTACCTCAGAGATAGGGAGGATTTTAAAACAGGGAGACAGGCACTATTAATAAGAATAAGAAAGGTGAGGAGAAAATTGCCAATAGGTTATACCACGATTATGAGGAGAAACCTAGATCTAAGCCCTCTTACCAAAAGAGAATGTACATTAGAAGGGATAGAAAGAAAAACAGAGATTACTACACATGCAATAATAATTCTAGAAATTACCCTGTGAGATCCTATCTGAAGGGTATAATCATTATCAATCCCAAAAGATAAACACCACAAACCCATACTACATCATGAAGATAGGTCTGAATACCAGAGGTGGCACACTGAGTATACTGTAGGTATAAGGTCCCCAGGAATATGGTGGATATTTTTAGGGAAAGGAGTTACCACACAGTAGGTTACAGGTAGTAAAAAGGAAACATAGGGGTAAAAGGGGGAGTACTCAAAACTTTAAGAACAAAAGAAGAAGAAATACTAGGAAAAAAGGAAAAGTCATTGGTAGTATGGAAGAGAATAATAATAAACTATCTAAAGTAGAGTCACTACAAGTTAATTCTAAAAAAACCTTAAAATCTATAACTTGAGTAATCATATGCTAACAGAACATGGAAAAGGTATTTTAGAAAGGGGACTGAAATTTGAGCCATCTAACATGTCTGATGAATTTGAAATATTTGTTGATCTCCAAAGGTTTATTAGAAAACTGGCACTTAAAAGACTTTTTGAGGAACACTCCATTACAGAAATTACTGATGTTTCCTGTCCAGTTTTTAAAAAGAATTCCTCTTTATTTACTAAACACAAAAAAGGGTGTTTCATGGATACGTTTGATATCGTTTGTTAGTGGAAGATCTAGAAAAGACCCAATTCAGCTGTGTTAATTTGTCTAGGGAGGAACGGGAAGCTATTAAGTCCCTAAAAAATATGACAATGTAATAAAGCCTGCTGACAAGGGGGGTGAGGTTGTTATTATGAATTTAGATGACTACAACTCAGAAATCATCAGACAGCTTTCTGATGGGAATATGCATAAAAAATTAAGAGGTAAACCTTCCAAAAGGGTAGCAAAAAATGTTTACACCTTTTTGGCTCTATATACATCCAATGGCATGATCAGTGAGAGTGATAGAGCATATATATGCGAATTGAGAAGCCATCGCTACTGTACCTGTGATTTATGGACTTCCGAAAATCCACCAAAGTTTGATAAAACCACCTTGTTGGCCTATTGTGGCAGGGACAAAGTCTATATTATCTAATGTATCTAAGTTTATAGATTATGCCCTACAAGCAATGGTTAAAAAAACCCTTTATATTTTAAGGATACCATTTCTACAATATTAGATTAGCTGAGTTAAGATACGGGCCAAATTGTTTTCTTATTACTGCTGACATTGCATTGTTATATACGATTATTAACCATGAATTGGGTTTAAATGCCACTGTTCTCAGATGTCTATAATTAATTAATTTGGATGGTATTTTTTTTTATTTTACAGAATAGTTTTTTGTTTAATGATTAGTTTTATTTACATGTATATGGTACTGCAATGGGCATCTGGCTGGCCCCAAGCTATGGCAACCTATTTATAGCCTCTTGTGAGGAATACTCCAATAGGAATAGGCATGAGTTTGGGACCAGACTGGTGTCCTGGTTGCAGTACATAGACAATATTATTTTTATTTGGCAATCCTTGGAGGAGTTTTGTGGTTTATTTGAATAAACCTCACTTTGGTTCCATATCAGTGAGGTAGAGGTTAATTTTTTAGACCTCACAGTATATATATCAATTAAGGATCGATAAAAACTAGAAATTTTAATAAACCCACCGACTGTAATTCATTCATCAACTCCAACAGTAATCATCACCAAAACTGTCTGAGGAGTATCCCCTTCAGCCAGTTTCAGAGAAATAGAAGGAATTGTAGAGATGTGGAGATGTATGAGCATTAAGCATCAATTTTGAAACATCAATTAATCTCTAAAGGGTATGAACATGGGACAGTGGATATAGCTATGGAGCAAATTTATAAAATGGATAGGAGGAATGCTCTGGAAGGCAGAGGGATTACTGCTAAAAAGGGAAAAGATGATTTTAAGATGCCATTCATCACCAAAAATCATAGCTAGCACAAATAGATGGAGAACATTATCAGTAAACATTGGGGAATCCTGACTTGGGATCTAACTCTCACTGAATATATAGGGAAACAACCTTTCTTTGATTACCAGAAAGAGAGAAATATCAAGGATGAGGTTGTAAGCAGTACCCTTTCTACTCCTAAAACCACTAGTCTTAATAAATCCAAAGTTTTTTTTAGATGTGGTATGTGCACAATGTGCTGGTTATGTAAGAGTAAAGCGAATAAACCCCAAGGTACAAATCCACACAAACCAGTCAATCTTATAAAATGAAAGATTTCATAACTTGTCACAGTAAATATTGTATATATTTCTTGGAATGTTCATGTAGATCTCAGTACATTGGAAAAAAATCCAGTATGCTGAAGGAACGACTAGCTGAGCATGCACGAAACATTAAGAAGGGTGTGGTGTCCCATAATGTCTCATCACATTTTTAACAAAAGCATTCATGTGATATGACTCGATTGTCCTCCTTCTGTGGTATACAAGTAGTGCACCCCAATTGGAGAGTTGACGAAAGAGATGTGAGATTGGCAAAAGCCGAAATGAAAAATATTTATACATTAAAAACAATGTTCCCTAAGGAACTAAGGCCCTGATTCAGAGATGGATGCTCTGGCCGCTCGCATAGCTGTGGGTGACCACCCACAGCTATTGCGAGCAGCCAGGATGATGGTCGCGATGGTCAAGACCATCGTGACCATTGGGCTTGCGATGAGACCCTTGTGGTAGGGTCTCGTGGCCACAAGCCCCAGAGAGCTTCTTGCTCTAATAGAGCCAGCTCTCCCACTGACATCACTGGTGATGTCAGTGGGGCCGCCCACAAACAGCAGGCGTTCGCTTGGGAACACCTCCATTTGTGAAGCCACCCCCCCACCATGCCTACAAAACGGGGCGAGCTGTCGATCAACATCGACAGCCGCCCCTTTGTAGTGAGCCACCGAGTCTGAATCAGGCCCTAAATGTAGAATTTGAGGTCAAGTGGTTTTTGGGGTGACACTACATGTGCCTTAGTATGGATATCTAAATGTATTATTGTTTATGAGGGGATTTGCCTTTGTAGTGTATGTAAATTCACTAATTGTGATGTTTTTTTTAAAAAAAAGTATGCATTTTATATGAATGATGAGCACGAATTCAGTAGGATTATGGTGTTACTGATGTTTGTATTCCACCCAATGAAAACTTCCAGTGTTGTGTTCCATTGATGACCATTTCCGGTGCATGCAGTCCACCTTATTAAGATTCCATCTACCGGAAGCTACCATAAACTCCATTGCCACATATGGAGATTTACATCGGCATCTCTGTCTATGGGAACATATATAAATGCAGATTTCAGCAGGAGGAGATTATAAGGAAAGGACAGTTCCTGTTTTTGATAAGTGGATTTTGGCCACTGGTTATAATAAAGGAAGCTCTGTTAGTATCATAGGCAGTGCTCGAAGTGTGAATTTAGAGGTGGGGGTATGGAGATTGAATCCCCCCCCCTTTGGGCCCCTGCTTCCATTACACCCCATTGTACGTCTCACCCCCCCTTCTTCCACACACACTTCTCCCTGTCTGCTCCCCTCTCTCACACCCTGTCCTCACTTACTGATTCCCTCTCTTTCACCCCCTTCAATACTAACTGCCTGCCTCCCTCTGTCTGGCCCTCTCTCACACCCTCCCCTCTCTCTAATTCCCTCTGACCTGCACTGCTGGAATAGAACCACCGGGAGCCTCTGTTCCTCATTGCAGTTATCTGGCGCCGATACGTGCCAATGAGAAGCTGCCATTTGGCAGCTTTTCATTGGCTGGCGGCTGCGAGCCTTGTGATTGGCTGGCGGCCGCAAGCCTCCTCATTGGCTGGCGGCCACGAGCCTCCTCATTGGCTGGGGGCCGCGAGCCTCCTCATTGGCTGGCGGCCGCGAGCCTCCTCATTGGCTGGCAGTCGCCCAGTGCATGGTGGTGCTGCTTCTAGTGCAGCCGGGACCCGGTAATTTGTCCCGGCTACATGCCAGCGCCTCTGCTACCCCGATCGAGATGTGTCCCCTGTGGGACACAACTCTACACATAGCCGCCGCTGTTCCAGCGCTGGGATCCCATACTGGATACAGGTGACAGCTGGTGTGGTAGTAGTAGATGCAGGAACATACTGTATAACAGCTGGCTGCAGTAGTAGTAGTAGAAGACAGCAGCTGGGTGGGGGTAGTAGTAAGGACATAGATGACAGCTGGAGGAGTAGTAGGGACACATAACTGCTGGAGGCTGCATATGTCAAATGATTTAAATTGGCACTGCACTGCTCTTTCAAGTTCTCCATTACACTATTACTGTATCTGTGTGAGCAAATGATTGTTTTTATAGTGAACACAATGTGACACTCTCCAAACATTCAATTCCCGTATATGTTGTAAGCAGAGCCTGCTGAGGGCAGACAACTGACCTGTACTCGCTCATCAACTCTCTCCCTCCTCCTTCCCTGAAACCTGCATGGCCAGCGTTAGTAATACACTGAGCCTGTGTAGGCTTTTACCCCTTCCCCCACCTTAATCTGGCATTGCCAACTGGCCGGCCCATCAGACCATCATCCCAGCTAGCATTTGCCAGTAGTGCCAGCTGGCCAGTCCAGCTCTAGTTACAGCTGTATATACTTGTACTGCTTTTGTCCTGATAGGCACTAATTATTGGAAGGACAGCACAGGGATTGCTAGAAAGGTTATAATATTTATGACATGTGGGAATACGACAAGTGCAGCTATTGTGATTATTATTATTATTATTATTATTATTATTATTGATATTATTATTACCTTTTTTTTTTAGATGCACCATAGTTTCCACAGCAATTTACAGGGATTATATGAAGTAATTGTGACACTTACATTATCACTGGTACAGTAAGTTGGCATATTTTAAGAACAGCACAGAGCAATAAACCGATAAACTAGACAAAAGGCGAGGGATCGGTAACTCATGGTATCTTGAAAGGCAAGCAGAGCTGAGTCACAGGGAGGGGAAGGCAAGCACTGAGAGTCAGAGTAATTGAAAGGGACAAGGAGACCAGAGACAAGGAGCACTGGAAGCAAGGATAGTGCTGGAGTTGAACAAGAAGAAAGAGGGCCCTGCCCGTGAGAGCTAACATAATTGTTTACATAATATGAAAAGCAATCCAGCATAGGGAGACACAAAAATAAGACAAAATATAATAGTAAACTTAGTGCACTCATCACAGTGAAGTGTTTATATTTCCATACAGATCTCAATACAGTAGATTTCAATGTTAGTAGAATAGTGTATATTTGACATATGTTAGTTTAAAATATTTCCTTAAGTGGTATCTTTGCATCTGGTTTATTGTCATGACTATAAGATCTAAAAAAGTGAGCTGATATGATCTTGACACATGATGTAATATTTTTTTAAAATATAAAAAAAATATTCTGATGGATGGAATACAAAAAACTTTTAGTTTATTCTCACGTAAATATTGATAGATATTGTGCAATAATTCTTTTCAGCATGAAACATGTAAAAATATTGCAGCCACAAGTAAAATCTTCATAGAAATACAGTGAGTATAATCAGAGTCCCAGTGGAAGTGATATCTTAAAGGTCCCATTGGTAAGACAGCACAGAAAGTTTCTCTCACTACATCTCTACGCATTTCGCAGAGCCAATCTACTTACTCAGGAAAGATACCACTTTACGGGGTAAATTTACTAAGATTCGAGATTGGACGAGATGACAATCTCGGGTGAGTTTAGGCATGCTTTTCATCTCGCAAATTTACTAAGGGCAAACTCTGGTGAGTTTGGGAGACAGTCTCTCTTCTCACTTGTAAAACTCGGGTGAGATCACAAACTCGAATCTTATCACCATTGGGCAAACTCGGAAATACTTTTCACCTAAAATATACAGCTTGCAAAGTTACCAAGAATCAAGATGACAATCTCAGGTGAGATGACAGCAAACTCTCTGCAAAATTTAGAAACACTCACCTGCGAGTTTGCCAGAAACATACACAGATTAGTGTGTTTTGTGTATGTTTCTGCCTGTATATATTAAAAATAGGGTTCATTTAAAAAAAAAAATTATGTAGGGTCCCCCCCCAAAAGCATAACCAGCCCCGAACTGGTCAGCCAGTTCTGGTTCCTAAAATTACGGGGAGCAAAACGAGTAGGGTTCCACGTAATTTAGGAACCAGCACCAAGCTGCAGGGCCAGTCCTGGTTTTAAATATAGGGGGGAAAATTGTGTAGAGGTCCCTCTATACTTAAAACCAGAACCTGACCCAAACCGACCAGGGTGTAATGCCACAGCCAGGAGACCCTATCACCGGGGCTCCATGGCCAAAGCATTAACACCCCAAACTGGTCAGGTCAAGCCAAGGATCTCAGGGGAAGTGGGGTCTCCCCTTTCCCAAAACCCCAGGCTTGGTCTGAAGCCTGGGACTCTTCGCCGCACCTCTGGGCTGTGGGTACGGGGGTAATAAAGTGTTAAATAGTAGTAACTATTGTATTTTACAGTGAAACTACAGATGCCAGCATGTCTGCCCTTTGGCACTTGTGGAACTACAAGTGCCAGCAGGCGGCCGGCACCTGTACGTCGACTGTAAATTAAATAGTCGAGCTATTTGCTGGAGCTATCTGAGAATTGTCCCTGACATACAACAAGGACTTGACATCTACATCTTATATTGAGCTTTACATGGAAATATGAACACATCACTGCTTTGACTGTACTACTTAAACTGAATAAAAATCTTCCAATTCATATTTAGTTCAAGACAGAAGTTAAATTTAGATTGTCCACTCCTGGCAACTGTTTATGGGAATTTATTTAATTAGTTTTATCACAGCACCCTGGTATTGGTCATTTAAAATATTTTTGAAGAATATTAGGTTATTCTCGCTTCATCATTTTCATAAAATCGAATATGCCCATGTAACTTTCCAGAATTATATTAATAATATATATTTATTTTTTATTAACATTTATTTATATAGCATCAATATATTTTGTTGCACTTTAAAATTTTTTTTTTTTTTTTAAACAAATCCTGGATTGTTCTGAAGATTACTTTAAAAGCCATAAAAAAGTCATACAAAATTCAAATCTATCTACACTGGGAAAAAATCTAAACATAAGTAAATAAAAACTTTGACACAAAACAGAATTACTGTCAACATTTAACTTACAATTTTTTGGGGACATTTTTCATCTGGTCAAGTTGATTTATTCATGTCCAGTGCAGTGCATTCTTGGTGATTCAGAATACAGTAATTCTATTTCGAATTTCGAAATAGTTTTTTTTTACTTAAGTGTTAACATACTTAATATGAATAGATACTGAAAACTGCATACAGACGTAGTAGTGTGCAAATAGTTAATAAAAGATTAACAAACCAGAATAAAACTTGGACATTGTACTGAACAAATACTCTAATAATAGATTTGCATAGCATTGTTACTTTTTCTAAGTCTATTTCATCTTATTTTATTTTTCTCTATATTGTTCTCTGCTACATCTCTAAATAGTTCATTGTACAGAGTTGCAATTAGTACATTTGCATTGAATGTTGTGCAATTTGACTTTTCAGAGGAAAAGGTTAGTTTGCAGAAGTATTTTCTTTGTAATGCCATTCCACACTGTACTGTATTTGTTAAATCTTATTTTGCTGAATTTATAGTTAATTCATTTAATTCAATACAATTCAATTTTGGAGACAAATCTGGAATGAGACGATTATTTCAGGGAACAGTTTTGCAAATTCTGCTCATCTCTAGCACTGCAGTGCCAATCTACTGACATTGCATTCAGCTGTTATTTCTGCTCCGTATATGTCTTTTGTTATTAACAAGAAATGCAAAGTGGTTTAAATTCCTAACACTGTCATGTTGAATACCCAGAACATTAATCTGATTTAATCATTATTTGCAATGATTGTGCCAAGTTGGCTGGGTCAAACCTATTTTTGGAAACAAGTGCTTGTTTCTTCCACGCGACATAGGAATCTGATTCACTGTGCAGCGTGCACAGTAACAGACCATGAAAAGTGTGTATTGTAACTTGTAACTTAGATTTTCACCCTAAGTATTTATTATTCTAAAGCAGAGGTTCTCAAACTCGGTCCTCAGGACCCCACACAGGTCACACAGGTCACATTTTCCAGGTCACCCAGCAGGTGCACAGGTGTATTCATTACTCACTGACACATTTTAAAAGATCCACAGGTGGTTATAATTATTTCAATTTTGATTCTGTGAAGAGACCCAGAAAACATGCACTGTGTGGGGTCCTGAGGACCGAGTTTGAGAACCTGTGTTCTAAAGCCTTTGACAAGAAGTTTACCACTATTAATTACTTGGTGCAAGTGATCTGTTACAAACAATACTAAAAAGTAATTACTGAATTATCATTATCATCATTAAATTGCGTAATTATAACCCTGCCTCTATACGTGATTCAGTGATTGACAGTATTGCATTGCAGGGGGTAGGGCCAAGTGAAGCAATTTTCCAATACCACCACCCACTGGAGCAATAGTGACCACCTCAATCTCAATTTCAGGAAGCTTTTTTGAGTGAAGCTTAAAAATGTTGGTATAGGTGGGTCCCAAAAGCAAAATTAGAGCATGAATCTATGTATGTGCTACAGTACAAATAGGAGCAGTACAAATAGGAGCTTACTGTATGTGCAAAAATTAATGTACGAATAGTCTGTCATTAGTGAAGGAGTCTTTATATTTTCTGTCATACACCCAGAGCCGCAGTGAGGTTTGGGGGGGACCTACTCATAAAGTTACATAATGGAACACAGTGAAGTACCGACCAGTTTGCATTACGCCATAAACTGAAGTAACTACAAAATCACATTATAACACATTGTAGTGCCCCCAGTTCACATTATACCACACCATAGTACTCCAGTTCTCATTATACCACACTGTAGTGCCCCCAGTTCACATTATGGCACACTGTAGTGCTCCCAGTTGAATGTATCCTATACAGTGCCCCCCCAGTTCACAATATGCCACACAGTGACCCCATTTCACATTATGCCACACAGTGTCCCCAGTTCACATTATGCTACACAGTGACCCCAGTTCACATTATGCCACACAGTGTCCCCAGTTCACATTATGCTACACAGTAACCCCAGTTCACATTGTGCCACCCGGTGCCCCCAATTCACATTATGCTACACAGTGCCCTAAGTATGTTCAATATGCCACACAATGCACCAATATGTGCATTATGCCATCCAGTGCATCAAGTATGCACATTATGCCATACAGTGCCCTCGGTATGCACATTAAGCCACACAGTGCCCCGAGTATGGACATTATGCCACACAGTACCCCCGGTATGCACATTATGCCACATAGTGCCCCAATGCACATTATGCCACACAATTTGAACATGCCCTTGTCCATCCTCAATAATAAAGCTGTCACAGAGGCATATATGTGCATATCTCAGTTTTCTGTGCATGTGTACAGCACTATTACACAATTTATGCTACAAACACTGGTGTAGTCTTAACTCTACATCAGCCTCCTGGTATTTACACAGTTGACAATTGCTAGACCTTGAATCAGAAATCAAAGGTTATCTCCCTCTCAAAGCTCAGGAAATGGACTTAAAATTTACAAAACTATAGAGGAAATCCAATTAGCAGTAAGGTTTACCCCATGGCTAATTACCAGCGCCGCATGAGGAAATGCTATTCAATTAGCTTGCATTTTCCCTGTGTGGTAAACCAGCGATTAATGCACTGTAACCCACTGTGCAGTAACCCCTCACAGGTGCCTTTTCTTGCAGATTTTTCTGCAGTTAAATGTACTTGGTGAACCCAACTAATTGAATCTCCCAGAGCATGTAATTACAGTACCTGCGGTGTAAACCCTGTGGCTAATTGGATTCCCCTATGAGTTAAGTCCAGCAAGTTCCCAGCTATGTACATGATTCCAGGTTTAACCATACCTCTCAACTGTCCTGATGCCAGTGGAACAGTACCGTTTTAGAGGCACTGTCCTGCTGTCCCACCCGCGGGCGGCAGTGTGCTGCGCTTGGGTGGAAGTTGGGGAGATCACTGCTCTGCAGATCTGATCAGCGGTGAATGGATGAAGCGCGCATGCGCGCGTCATCCATATACACTGTGCCAGCTCTGTTAGAGAAATGGGGCCTGTCCAGCAACTCCAGGCATGATGAAAATGGGGGCGTGGCTTGCGGACACAGCATTTCTCTGAGACCACGCCTATTGTTGATAGGCCATGCCCCAATTTTGGAGCGCACAACACAGGCGCGCGCAGGTGTTCCTCCTTTCCAGCTTCAGAAGTTGGGAGGTATGCGTTTAACCCATAAAATGGCTGCCTTCACTGTGTGTAAGCAACATTTACATTTCATGCTTTAAAAAATGTGGCAGAATTCTATTTCCATAATGCTGTTCAATAAAGTTTGTTGACAAAGCTCCAAGAAAGGAGCATATGTTGTTACTTGTGCCTGGATCAAACTTGGCTAGAGGCAATGTTGAGCTACATCTGTACCGCAGGAAAATATTTATTATAGACATTGACAGTGTCCACAAGGAAATGTGTGACTGATACAGCAGATGCCAAGATATATCCCTGTAATTGCTGCGTGCCAGAGATTTAAAAATGTGTTGCTATTTTTTGCTGATATATACAGTGAATAACCTAATATTATATCAAAATGTGTGTCTATATAAGCAAGGCTGTAGTCTGCAAACACTCCTTGTAGACATGTTAATGTGGACCCATCTGCCAGAATTGTTTATTAACATGTAACACACAGTGAAATGTATAAATATGGCACATTGCAATAGCTTCATACTGTGGATATTTTGTTTTGCATGATTGCAGATTATTGTGAAAATGAAGTATCTAATTGTGTTTTTGCATGAGTTACCTGCAGTCTTTATTAAATTAATAATATATCACATTATATAAAAATATATATTGCATTTGTGCATGCAACTCATAAGCGTTTGACAAGCAGTTCGCACGCGATTGATATACATTGAGCCCTTTCACATGAATTTGCTAATGCGCTAATGCTAACCCCAAATTCATCAATCGGCCGAAGCTTAGTCTGGTTACCACTATAAACAGGGAAGTGTGGGGTCTCCATTGCCATGGAAACCAGCCATTAGTTGGTCAGCATAAGCCTGATTCCTGTATGGGAAGGAGAGGCTGCAGAAGCACAGCATGGCTCCCCTCTGCCAGAGACTACCGGCACTAACCTGAAAAATGCTAACGCTCTTCCCTAGATTCCTGGTGACTTCTTCCCCAGACCAACTTGTTTGCATGAAATTGATAAACATTTTATCAAATGAGAATTGGGCAGGGTTGGGTATGGGATGCCGGTGCTCGGGTTCCCGGAGGTCAGAATCCCGACACGGCATCCCAACAGGATTAGAATACCAACACTTGTCAGTCAGTATTCTAACCGTCCCCCTCTCCCTACCCTAACCATCCCTACCACATGCCTGACCCTAACCTCCCCCAGTGCCTAAACCTAACCACCCACTCTCCGCTTTCTAAACCTAACCCTCCCCCCTTAGTGCCTAACCCTAACCCTCCCCCTAGTGTCTACCCCTAATGCTTACCCTCCCCCTAACCCAGCTACTTACTTTAAGGATTCCGGGGGTCGGGATGCCGACACTGGGATTCTGACAGGTGTCTGGATTCTGGCATCGCCATTCTGTGCACCAGAATCCCTGAGGTCGAGATTATGACTGCATCCCCATTGGGCAAGATGCTTCCATAAAATATTTAGCTAGCCAAAGGGCTATATAACCTGGATATTTTTTCCCCCCACTAAAATAGGGAAACAAAGAGTGTGTACCAAATTGTAGTTCAGGCCTATACACATAGTTGCCTACTTTTCCAACAATGCTTTTGGGAGATCTGGGTGCAAAGTAGGTAAAGAGTCAGTGGACAGGGCTCGATGACACCACTTTGGTCAAAAATCCCACTCATGTGCAGTACACACCTTCTGTAGTTGAAGAGGGATGATAACACTAATTTACCTAGATGAAGGCAGGGGCGTAGCATGGGTGCAGCAGGCGGAGATGGTAAAGGGGCAGGGGTGCCATCATGAATTATTTTATTCAAATGGCCAACAGAATTGTCAACATGGTCCCTGGTGGCAGAACATCACTGCAATGACAGGGGCGCAAGCGGAAGCACCCCCACTTCTGTGTACAACCTCGTGCTGCATACTGCCATATGGGGGTAGGTCCATCGAGTAATCTGATGGGCCCAGGTACTGGGGGGAAGGGGGGGGCGTATCTAAATCCAGGAGGTGTAGGAGGGGGGATAATCAGTGTGATCGCCCTCACCTGTTACACTTCTCCTCTCTGCCCACTACTGCTGTCAGCGCCTGGGCAGCAGCGGCACCAGCACATCAGGCAGTGAATGGAGACTGTTGCTCTCACTGTCTGATGTGGCGCTGTGGCTGCACTGCTATATAGGCAGCAACCGGTAGTGGGCAGAGCAGTGGGGGCAGTCACTGATCTGGGTCCTTCCAACCGGCTTGAGCAAGTAGTACCTGCTCCCCCCCTCTCAGCACCCCAGGATGGAGGCAGTATACAGCCACTGTATATCCATAGGGAACACAGCTATGCCTGTTTAGATGCTGCAGCCCCTGACCTCTGCTCAGCCCCCTCCACTGGGTATTCTTTGTCACTTCCTCACCTTCCTTCCCTCATACCACTGTATTACTGTTTATATCAGTATGTCTCCTCTTTATTGTGTGTGCATGTCTATCTCTTTTCCGTTCCCCCTCTCACCTATCCCCCCATCTACCTCTTCTATATGCCCACGCCGCCAACCTTTCCTCTGTGTTCCTCACCACCCGCTGTTCCACCCCCTTTTTCTTTCACCTCTGCCCTCTTTACACCTTACTTTCCTCCTCCTCTTCCACTGAAGTTGTTGGAGTCCTGATGGTAACCAATCAGAAGAGACATGGAGGAACCTGACGATGACAGATAAGGTTTATTTTCTGATTTGAATAATTTTGGCCCAATAGCACCAGCAAAAGCAACTGCCAGTAATATTCCTGATAGCAGTATGATTCATCTGCTTTCATCCATGAAGACTTCCCTTTGTGATCTGCACAAGTATTAAGGGGGCACTTGTACTGCCACAATGCCTATTTTGATTAAAGTGATTTAATCACTTAAAAAATGCTTTTTTCACTGAGAATCAAGTTATCGCCACCTGGACTGTCCACTACACAGTGGTATTGGTGTACAGGAGACTTTCTTCTCTCCAAAATTTGGAAATCTTCCAGACATTCCCTGAGATTAGGCAGGGAACTGAAATGGTAACTTTCAACCTTTGAATATCAACTTTCAATTACCAGGCTAATCACTATACTGTAATTTCCAATTGTTACCTGTGTCCCGCAGATCAGTTGGTGGGTATGTCTTATTCACTGCTGCTTTACATAACAGAGCAACAGTGACTAGGCCACTTGCGGACCTGCCTCTGGTGCGCACGGCAATGAATTGGAGTTTTTAAAGGAAGGTGGTAAGGGGTGGACTAGTGCCTCAAAAAATCTAGCCACTCCCCTTGAGAGGGGTAGCAACACCAGTTTGTGGGTGGTGACGGGCTGACCATTAACAACAGGGGAGTGGAGATGCAAACGCAGGCGTGCCTGATCGTCTTAACGCCGTTTCAGAGGCATGCATAATTAACAGGCAGCGTCATAGTACACGTCACCTGGTTGTATTTCACACTGCAGTGATCGCACTGCTTGCGGCAGGATATAGTCAACTTCAAGCGCTGCGATCGCATCCAATGGTCCTCGATGTACCGATAGTTTCATACACTTCCTGGAGATGACGTGCGCAAGTGGGCGTCTTATAACAGGCTGGTGGGCATCTGCATGCTCAAAGTGATCGCACGTCAAGACATAGTGGCCGTGCTTATTCTTTGCCGTGCGATCGCCTACCTTGCTAGGTGTGTGCCGGATTTGCATACGCTGAGTGCGAGTGAGCAGGTCTGAATGAGCTCCTTGGTTTGAAGACTACTGTTCAGAGATATAAATCACTGTTGCTCTTGTTCACTAAGTCACAGGGAAGCTACTGTACTGTACACCTGTAAAGGTTTCTACTGAATAAGTACTGTTCAGTCTTTCCATTAAGAAATTATAATTGGCTTCAATAACTGTCAGCCAACCAGCGCATTCTACTCACAGCAAGAATTGTTTGTACTGTATTAATACTGATAAATATATGAGTGCATGGCATATCCAGAATTGCAGTGTGCTACATTTAGGTGGAACAGCTGGACATTCATTCTGCTGAGTAGTGTGGCTGTGGTAGTCCTGGAAACACTTAAATTCAAATTCTGGGCCTGATTCAGAGATGGACGCTAATGCTACTGCAGCTGCAAATTTGTATAAAATGGCTGTGCAAAAATATGCAATTGTCGCAGCCGCCTGGATTTGTATTGAGACGCAGCGGCTTCACAGCGGCTTCACAGAGCCAAGCAACTACGACTGCATACAGAGGGGGTGATTCAGCTTGGGACGGAATTCCAAAGCTGCACGCAAGCATGGTGTATGACACCCCCTGCTGCATTTGTGATCCCAGCACTGCGACCTAGGTCGCAGGCTGGGATCAGCATCACAACCATCGGTCATGATGGTGAACAGCGCCGGGTCACCACCCTCAGCTTACTCAGACTGGCCAGCTTGCAAAGCCAGGAAACTGCACCTGTGGATGCAGCCCCTGGCCTTGCCACTCCCGGAAAATGGGGGGGGACAAGGCCCTTTTTCGGGAACGCTACTCCCTGCACCACCCCTAAATGCCTCTGCCAGTCAATCAAGTAGAGGCATAGAAGGGGCTGCGTGCGATCACACAGGACCAATTCTGCACATTCGCAGAACGGGTCCTGCGAACTTGCAGATTCTTGATTATCGCCTGCATTCAGTATTGCACTTGCGTGCAATGCTGAAATAGCCCCAAAGATGCAGCATTGGTCGTAGATCAGCCTTCTGAATAACCCTACAGTCATACAGAGGGCTTGATTCAGACCCGCTTGCTCGATGCGTCTGCAAATTCGGCAAGGCAAGCTATCGCACGGCAAGGCATTAGCACTCCCACTATGTCTTGGCGAGCGATCACTTTGTGTATGCAGATGCCCACCAGTCTGTCTTAAGATGCCCACTAATGCACGTCATCTCCAGGAAGTGTATGCAACCATCAGTACCATCTGGTACCAACCCTACCACAAGCACTGCGAGCACTTCAGTGTAATATTCAAGCAAGTGACCTGTACTATGACGCTGCCTCTTAATTATGCACGACTTTTTAATGGCCAGCCCCTGTCACCACCCACAAATGGCTTCTCCTGTCACTCATTCAGCCGAGCTGTCGTTTCCCGATTGCTCCAATACGCATGGGCAGATTGCAAAAATCGTCTGGCTGCGTGCGAACGGTCCCTAGTGAGCGGGTCTGAATCGGGCCCAGAGTGCAGTAGATTTTGCTCATCTTTACTCAGGATCCAGGATTATACAACATTCTAAATGAACTACAATCCCAGCATGACTTTGAATTCACTGAAATTCTAGCATATGATTACAATGTTAATATTATTAATATTACTATTACTATCATTGCTTGAGGCTGGCACTATAACAATGCTATATGCATTAAAACTTTATGAAATGTTGCAAAATACATGTCTACATATCTATCATCTATAGCTAATATATAATAGAACAGCCAAGTATGTCCTTGATGGCCTGCCTAGCACACATCAAGGCGCACATTTATCCTCTGTATTTGTGAGTCATCTCTGCAAAATACAGTATGCTGTAATATGTGCACCTAGGTGTGAAAATATCATATGAGTTCATGAGCAAACATAACATTATTCTGAAAACCGAACACACCCGACTTTGGGGTTCTGAGTCGAATCGGATAATTTTTCAGGATTCAAGTAGAACAGAGTCCTTACTCTGGTCTGCTGTAAGTTCGAAACTTGGACTTAAAAAACAGGTCCAAATTAAATGATTTTAGCTGTTTTTATAAATTTTAAAGAGATCCAAAACCAAAACAGAAAAGAACCAAAACACTTGAGGGTGGTTTTGTCAAAACCAAAACACGGGGGTCTGCGCACATCTCTATAAAAAACCAACTCCCCTGTACCCTTTTATATTAATTAATATATCATATTTTTCCTAAATACTGCTTGGTGTTACTTTTTGGGTTTATTATATAAAAAATAATTGGTCTGTTTGTCTGTTATGCATTCGGACACCCCTGTACCAATTGTGATGAAACCAACGGGAGGTGGTCCATGTGGATCCTGGACAGGTTTTAAGGGGGTTAGGGTGCTTGTCAGACCTCCTGTTGGTGTACGCTGGGAAGAACTTTGACATTGGGAGCCTATTCTGAGCGTTTCACTGGATGGATTTGGATGAAAACTTCACAGAGTGGTAAAATTGGATCCCAGAAGACATATTAGGGGGTTGAGGTCCCGGTCAAACCTCCCTTTGGTGTACGCTGGGAAGAACTTTGACTTTGGATGGATTTGGATGAAAACTTCACAGAGTGGTAACATTGGATCCCAAAATATATATTATTGGGTTGAGGTACCGGTCAAACCACCTGTTGGTGTATGGTGAGCAGAACTTTGACCCAGGGAGCCTGTTCTTGGCCTTTCACTGGATGAATTTGGATGAAAACTTCACAGAGGGGTGGTTAGTCTGGGATGCCTAATGGAGTGGTTGGGGTCCCGGTTGGACTTAATGGCGGTGTGCGCTGGGCAGAACTTTGATCCAGGGAGCCTGTTCTGGGCCTTTCACTGGATGGAATTGGACAAGGTCACATAATAAAACATTATTACTAGAAGATTTCAATGCCGGGTACTTCGGCTAATATATATCTATCTATATATACAGTATATAGATATATACTGAGGAAGTCCAACAGGATGAAACGCATTGGAACTACTATACCAGCCTCTCCTAGAACCTTGGATATATGCAGATAAGCACTATTTTTTATTTATACTTTGTTTTAACTATTGTACTTTGGGGGTCATTCAGACCCGCTCGTTAGCGGCAGGATGCTCGCAAGGTGGTCGATGTTCCCCACTGCGCATGCGCACGACGGAGGGAGCTCCGTCGTGCGCATGCGCGAGACCCGGCGAGCGACGGGCTCACCATCACTCCGGGTCTCACACCAAAGGGGGCGTGCTGTCGATGTTGATTGACAGCACGCCCCCTTTGGTGGGTGCGCCGGGGGCGTGCCTGCCAGATGGAGGTGTTCCCATGGGAATGCCTACAGTCTGAAGCCGGCCCCACTGACATCACTAGTGATGTCAGTGGGAGTGATTTTGGCTCTGATAGAGCCAAAATCACTTCCGGGCTTGCGGCAGTGAGACCCTACCGCAAGGTCTCCATCGCAAGCCCGATGGTCGCGATGGTCAAGACCATCGCGACCATCATCACAGACGCTCGCTATAGCTGTGGGTGGTAACCCACAGCTATGCGAGCGTCCATGAGGACGCTCCAAAAAAAGGTAGGAGGGCCCTGATTCAGAGTGAGCGCTCTGGTCAGAGCGTTCAGCTCTGAATCAGGCCCTTTGTTCCTATTTTCCATATCCCTTGTTATGCTGCAATAAATCCCCCATTTTGAAATATCACCACTGATACTGGGTCATTTCTGCTTGGTCTTAAGCTTACAAACATACCCATATGAGAAATTGCTGGGATTGCTAAGGGATACTGGAGGAGTGATCAGAAACTTACAACTATATGCTGTTTTCCAAGTGCTATCTGGTACGCATATAATATTTAATTAGCATCATATACCAATTCCAGGAAGTACTACACTATATGTTCTTTTCTATCTGGCTCTATTTGAGCCCCTCCATATAAAGGTTTCTAAAAGTACCAAGAGCCCCGGATCCATCTCATCCGCTGACCTACCGGAGTGGATTTTCATATAAGCATTAAAGAATTATTTTTTGGTACGCACAATCACTTTGGCGCATGTGCACCCCTTTATTTAAATTTACTACACTATTAGGCGCATGTCTTCTACCCCCCGTTTTTCAGATCACCTCAATCCGTTTGCCACACGGGAACACTGAAAGACTGCCGCCACCTTCACCTAAGGATCAGTGTACAGACCTGAAATTTCCACATCCTCCATCTGGGACATTTACTTGTGCACTGTCCTACAACCATTATTTCCATATATATATATATATATATATATATATATATATATATATATATATATATATAGCGGGATCGGTATGAAATACCAGGGGCTGTTTAAGAGAAGCCCGACAGTAGGAGATCCCGACGCCAGCTGGTAAGTACCCTAACCCTCCTCTCCCCCACTAACCCTCCCTTAGGGGTGCCTAACCCTAAAATTCCCTGGGTGGTGCCTAACCCTAAGTCCCCCACGGGGGTGCCTAAACCTAACCCCCCCTTCCCGCACCCTAAACCTATCCTTCCCACGGGGGGTGCCTATCTGTAACCTACCCCCGTCGAAGCCTAACCCTAACCTCCCCCCCAAAAAACCTAACCCCAACCCCGCTACACTCCCTACACCTAACCCCCCCCTCCCACGGCTAACGCTAAGGACGCCCCGAACTTACATCGTTCGGGCTGTCGTCCTTCGACGTTCCAGCGTCGGTATTTCGACGCCTATCTTAAGTCCCCCATCGGGCTTTTCCTGTCGGGATGTAGACTGGCCGCATTTAGGGCCTGATTCAGAGCCGCACGCTATTTGCGCTCGCTCGGTCAGAAAAAGGGGCCGGCTATTTAAATTGAGCGCTCGCTCTTTGCGGTCTG
Source organism: Taudactylus pleione (assembly GCA_031769625.1). NCBI lineage: Eukaryota > Metazoa > Chordata > Amphibia > Anura > Myobatrachidae > Taudactylus > Taudactylus pleione. The sequence goes on from JAUIMM010000521.1 coordinate 5,198,637, forward strand.
TTGACGCCTCTATGTCTGAGCGAGCGAACGAAACATGCGCTCGCTATTTTGTAAAGATGCCCCCTGGCCGCTCGCATCCTACGTCATCTCCGCTATTTATTTGATTAATCGAGTACATCGAAAGGCATCTGAACTGCTTGCAGTGCTTGTGGTAGGTTTATCCTACCGCAATCATGCGAACAGTTCAGGCTAAGAAACAACCAAGTGACGTGGTCGATGACGCTGTTTTGTTAATTATGCACACCCTTAAAACGCCCTTTGACCGTTTGGCACGACTGCGTTCGGATCTCCACTCCCCGTTTTCAAGCACCTTCTCCTGTTACCACCCACAAACGCCTCATCCTGTCACTCAAATTAGCAGGCACTCGCTATTTTGCGAGCGCTCGATTTCCGATCTCACCGACTGGTTGGCGCATGCGCATTACGACCCATACGCATGTGCAGTTGTGCGAACATCGCTCGGAGCAAACGAGCGGCTCTGAATCAGGCCCTTAGTCCGCCGGTCTATAAACTGCATCCCTAAATAAATTTTAATTAGCATCATATACCAATTCCAGGAAGTACTACACTATGTGTTTATTTGTTACATCGTGTATTCTAAAGTTCTCTGCTGAAATGCAGCTGTAAGGTGAAAAATTGTATTCTATCCCTTTCTTCCATGCTGCAGAGGTGTAATAGTTTTGTTTAGAAAGTAGCAGCATAGATAAAACCAGAGACCGGGAGTTGTGAATCTAGAAATAGTCCTGGTGGGTGAAAGGTCTATAGAGCATGAGCAACAAAATAGCGAAAGAATAAATTAGAACCACAGCAAAACCTTTTGTGAGAAATAGACGTACTGTATGGCAGAGAAGCTTCAAAGGTGAGAATTTGTTAAGTTAAATACAATGTAACAAAGGAATGAGCAACCCATGAGATGTGGGTGTGATAATATTTGTACAGAATATTAGCAACATTAGAAGAGAGAATGACACCAGTGTTTTAGAACTGATTGCGCTTGTTAATACATGATACTTTAATACGTACTCAGCACAGAAATGAGCAAACTCTGCAAGATTTTTTTCTAATGTGGGACACCTCCCCCTGTAAATATGCGCAAGGATACGCCACTGACTCAGCTCCAATATACTTATTGGTCCTATATCACCATTGCAAACGCTGCATTTCTGTCAATAATAAATTAGGAAGGAACATTGTAGAATTATTCAGTAGAGATGTAGATGTTTCTTACAGATACTTGAGCATGGGAAGATTCTGGAAAGCGTCTCGGTGGATGGTTTCAAGACTGTTTGCTTTTTCAATTCTTCTAAAAAGAAAAAGAGGGAACTGTAATTTAAATACACATTCATATTCAGAAATAGATGAAACACCTGTATTTCATTAGGAGTAATGTGTACATCAGGCTTAAGGGTTCTCTCTGTCGCATTGCGAGATCCCTACGAATACAGTTATCAAGGAAGAAAAAACAATTCCTTGTGATTATTATACAGTAATGGTTTCTAAGCATTTACTCATAAAAACTATACTGATTTTTATTGTGCTGAACATAGTGGGGATGATGTAGAGCTGAATGTACACTTTCAAAACGCGTGACTTAGCATGAATTCGCACTATAGGCCTGATTCAGAGAGTGCACGTAATGGCGATGCCGCACGCAATCGTCCGATGTTTTCAGTCTGCGCATGCTTTGGGTTGGGTACCGCTCTAAGACGCAGATCGAAATTGTACGCATAGAGATGCAGTTTTGATGGGCACTTCAGGGAGGTAACGGGGGGGGGGTAGCTAGCCTGGCCTGTGCGAGCCATAGGCATGTTGCGGTCAGCGAATGCGTCCAAAGAAACAGTTGCGCTGACCCCAGTGGCCATGTTCAGAGAGAGGCATTGCAGGTGCAATCTTCGCTGGTGCGTCAGGAGGTGTTTTCAGTTCCAGCTTTGTGGAGTTTTTATGCCGGGTTTTAATTTACAAAGTATCTCTATCTTATATTAAATAAACAGTACTTTGTTACTAGATAGTGACAAGCCCTGTAGCCGAAATCTGGGGGCACAGTATACACCTGTTCTTAAAATGCCTGGCAGTAGTGCCTCCAATTGTTACAATGCACCATAGTAATGCCCCAGTCATGGACGTAACTACCATAGGTGCAAGAAGTGCAGCTGCAGTGGGGCCCATCTTCCTTCTCAAAGTTCAATGCATTCTATATTTTTCACCATTGGGTGGTACATAGTGGCCCTTACAAACTCTTGCTCTCGGGCCTTCAATTACCTAGTTACGCCCCTGGCCCCAGTAACTAAAACTTTGAACAGGTTCTAAACAGAATGGAAACGCGACAGCATATGCGTACCGTACTCACGTATAGCACGGCAATGATAATAAACGTATCTGGGTTTCTTTAATTCACACAGATCCCCATATTCAACGTGGTTTAATCCAAAAGTCCATTTATTGAAATATAAAAAGTTTTTTAAAACAAATAGTTGGAAAAGTCTTTAGTACAAAAAAATGGTGGAGAATATGAGGCTGCACTGGGATGCAGTGAGGCATGTACAGTGGAGCAAAAAAAACTAGATGGCTCTAATAAAAAATGACAAAGGACATACCCCAAGAGTTTTCCACAGTGCAGTCTTCTCTTTTCCAGCCTCCTAACCAGCGTGTTTTGAGAATAATGTTCTCTTTATCAAGGTGTGGAGGTGTTTGCATATCAACCCAGATAGGTTTATCATCTCCGTGCTATACGTGAGTACGGGAGGCATATCATATCATCTGTTACACTAAGTGGAATCTCTTGGGCACAGGGGAAGGTTTCACTTCAGATATCACATTGGGAAAAGAAACCATTATAAGTTTGCAATAACACAACCTTATGTAAGTCAGGTGTGGTACCTGATGGAAATGTTTTGGGGATATATGTGAAAAGAGGGATAACCTATAAAAAGGACCCTTTGAGATACCCCTACAAGGTTCACCTCGTATGATCTTTGTGTCAATTTAGTTGTGTGTACGTTCAGATGGACCATGCAGCGTTTATCCGTTCTCCTATGATTGTCGCTGAGCGCTCATGACCGACTCGATGTTGCCCCACAGCGCATGCGCACGATGGAGCCGGCTCCGTCGTGCGCATGCGCGAGACCCGGCTAACTACGGGTGATCCGTCATCAGGGGTCTCGTCGTAGACGGGGCGAGCTGTCGATGTATGAGTTATCCTTGTCTGCCACCTGCTCTGACCTCGGTGTCTGACAATAATTATTCTGCTAGCCACTAGCCCGATTTTGGGCTGTATCTGACAATTATTGCTGTTCTATGTTTGTTGTTTCACTCCTAGTACACCATTATATACATATATATTATATGCACTGCTCAAAAAAATACAGGGAACACTTAAACAACACAATGTAACTCCAAGTCATTCACACTTCTGTGAAATCAAACTGTCCACTTAGGAAGCAACATTGATTGACAATCAATTTCACATGCTGTTGTGCAAATGGAATAGACAACAGGTGAAAATTATAGGCAATTAGCAAGGCACCCTAAATAAAGGAGAGGTTCTGCAGGTGGTGACCACAGACCACTTCTGAGTTCCTATGCTTTTTGGCTGATGTTTTGGTCACTTTTGAATGCTGTCGGTGCTTACACTCTAGTGGTAGCATGAGACGGAGTCTACAATCCACACAAGTGGCTCAGGCAGTGCAACTCATCCAGGATGGCACATCAATGGGAGCTCTGGCAAGAAGGTTTGCTGTGTCTGTTAGCGTAGTGTCCAGAGCATGGAGGCGCTACCAAGAGACAGGCCAGTACATCAGGAGACGTGGAGGAGGCCGTAGGAGGGCAACAACCCAGCAGCAGGACCGCTACCGCCGCCTTTGTGCAAGGAGGAACAGGAGGAGCACTGCCAGAGCCCTGCAAAATGACCTCCAGCAGGCCACAAATGTGCATGTGTCTGCTCAAACAGTCAGAAACAGACTCCATGAGGGTGGTATGAGGGCCCGACATCCACAGGTGGGGGTTGTGCTTACAGCCCAACACCGTGCAGGAAGTTTGGTATTTGCCAGAGAACACCAAGATTGGCAAATTCGCCACTGGTGCCCTGTGCTCTTCACAGATGAAAGCAGGTTCACACTGAGCACATGTGACAGACGAGTCTGGAGATGTCAAGGAGAATGCTCTGCTGCCTGCAACATCCTCCAGCATGACCGGTTTGGCAGTGGGTCAGTAATGGTGTGGGGTGGCATTTCTTTGGGGGGCCGCACAGCCCTCCATGTGCTCGCTAGAGGTAGCCTGACTGCCATTAGGTACCGAGATGAGATCCTCAGACCCCTTGTGAGACCATATGCTGGTGCGGTTGGCCTTGGGTTCCTCCTAATGCAAGACAATGCTAGACCTCATGTGGCTCGAGTGTGTGAGCAGTTCCTGCAACATAAAGGCATTGATGCTATGGACTGGCCCGCCCATTCCCCAGACCTGAATCCAATTGAGCACATCTGGGACGTCATGTCTCGCTCCATCCACCAACGCCACGTTGCACCAGAGACTGTCCAGGAGTTGGCAGATGTTTTAGTCCAGGTCTGGGAGGAGATCCCTCAGGAGTCCATCCGCCACCTCATCAGGAGTATGCCCAGGCGTTGTAGGGAGGTCATACAGGCACGTGGAGGCCACACACACTACTGAGCCTCAGTTTGACTTGTTTTAAGGACATTACATCAAAGTTGGAGCAGCCTGTAGTGTGTTTTTTCACTTTAATTTTGAGTGTGGCTCCAAAACCAGACCTCCATGAGTTAATAAATTTGATTTCCAATGATAATTTTTGTTTGATTCAGGTGTCAGCACATTCAACTAGTAAAGAACAAAGTATTTAATAAGAATATTTCATTCATTCAGATCTAGGATGTGTTATTTTAGTCTTCCCTTTATTTTTTTGAGCAGTGTATATATACAGTATATATATATATATATATATATATATATATGGAATGTGTTAATGTGCCCTGATAAGTAATGACAGGGAAGCTTATACTTAAATTGTTATTATATTGTTCTTAACAATATTAGGTGTACTGTGACGATTACATTGATGCCATGAATTTATCAGGATAATGGACAGAAGCTGGGACAGGTGTTCCTCAGTTTCATTGATACTTGGGTGCTAGGCGTCACTGATCAGCCCTGTGAGGGATGGGCTCTTGGATTGCCCACTGCTGTGTTTATTAGGCTGACAGCACCATCCACTCATTGTATGTAATAGCCTTAGCTTGCCTATGCGTTCATGCAGTGTATTTTTTTGAAGTCTGCACTTTACTGACCCTGCTCGACTAGTCTCCTCTTACCTGCTGTCATCCTTGAGCTCTGCTTTTTATCGTTATTCTTTGTCTGCTGCCTGTACTGACCTCTGCTAGTTTATGAGTTATCCTTGTCTGCCACCTGCTCTGACCTCGGTGTCTGACAATAATTATTCTGCTAGCCACTAGCCCGATTTTGGACTGTATCTGACAATTATTGCTGTTCTATGTTTGTTGTTTCTCTCCTAGTACACCATTATCGCTGCAGATTGTCTTTATCTAGTATTAATATATCTTTGTATGCACACTCTGGAAAATAGGGACTGCTAGACTGGACTCAAGTCTATAGATTTATTAGGAAGCTGGTGGCATACAGATGTGCCACATACACCTTTCCTCAAATCACTACCAAATAGCCCCTTTTTGTGCACCACCGACTTTGCGACTTAGCCGCACCAAGCGTCCCACCAGAGACTTTTTAAAAAAAATATGCATCTTATTCGCATCACTAATGCAACAAAAGTACAATGCACGGGTACCCTGAATACTGATATTGGCAAATGTAGTTCCTATTATGCTATGCTAATCTAGGTAACAAGGTAAAATACAGAGGTCCGATACGAGTAACCTACACCATGTCTCGTGCCATGCTTTGTTATGCTTAATCTGTGACTTTATACTAGAGATGTGCGGTTCGTTCTCCAGAAATCCGAATCCACCTGAATTTCATGAATCCGGGTAAATCATAGTCGCAGTTCTAATCTCCTGAGGAGATCCAGTCATGGATTGCATAAATTACATGATTTTAGCTGTTTTTAAAACTTTTGATCAATTTTCTTAAAAAAAATCCAGATCCAAAACCAAAACACTTGAGGTTGGTTTGAAAAACCAAATCCAGATCCAAAACCTTGAAGGAGATACAGATTCAAAACCAAAACCAAAACACGGGGGTTGACGCACATCCCTACTTTATACTAATTCTTTTGTAACTAAAAACACTAATTAAAAATACCCATGACACTATAAGCAAGATGCTATATTCTGGAAAAAGTATACGTCTAGGTTTCATCATGCATCTTTAATCCCCACACTGCCTCCTAAAACCCACTAAACACCTTGTTCCTCTATTGAAGTTTTCCATCATGACTAGCTTTGACTTAACGCAATCAAATTGAATTGGGTACAGTTGAATAGAATAGGTGTCAGGATGCAAAAGACTTAACCTATCACTGTCATGTATGAGTTCCAGAATTATTTATTGTTAAAAAAAATGGATCCTTTGTAGATTCCAGAAGTTTTCAATTAGCTCAAAAAGTTGTCAGCGCCTGACAGCTCGGTAGAATAACTTTGCTCATTATTAGAATATATAAAACCTAGGCTGCTATATACCAGTCATATCTAATAGTTGTCAATACATAATAGTTAATAATCCTTACACATATTTTAGTTAAAATGTGCCATGTAATTATACCCAAAAGACATACAAGACTAAGGGGTCTATTTACTCAGGGCCGCAACTAGGGAGCTGGAGGTGCACGCTGCTGTACCCGGTGCCAGTGACCTCCAGCCCGGCGCTGCAGAGAGGCTCCAAGCCGGACGTCCGCTGGTAATATTTATTACCAGAGGGCGCCCGGCTCCTTCTCAGCAGCGATGCGGTGTAGCCGAGGCTGGAGTTCTCTCCCGAACTCAAGCTTCCGGCTCTCCCCACGGGCACTATGGGTGAGACGTCATGACGTTTCCTCAATAGTTCCGAGGAGCAGCCGGCGGACTGGACGCGACGCTGGATGCAGGAGCAGGGTTCAAGGTAAGTTGTTTTTTTTTTTTAATAAGCTGCACTACAGGGGCATTACCATGGGGGCATGGGCAATAATAGGCATTACTAATGGGGCATGAGCACTACAGGGGCATTACTATTGGGGCATGGGCACTACAGAGGCATTACCACAGGGGCATTACTGTGGGGGCATGAGCACTACAGGGGCATTACTGTAAGGGCACTACATGGATATTACTATGGGGCATGGGCACTACAGGGGCATTACTATGAGAGCATGGACACTACAGGGGCATTACTATGAAAGCATGGGCACTACAGGGGCATTACCTCAAGGGCATTAATATGGGAGCATGGGCACTACAGGGGCATTACTATGGGGGTATTAACATATGGGCATTACAATATGGGCACTACTTCAGGGGCATTGCTATGGGAGCATTATCATATGGGCACTACTACAGTGGCAATACTATATGGGCACTACTACAGGGGCATTACCTCAGGGGGCATTACTATAGGGGCACTGCTGCAGAGGGAATTACCAGGGGGGGCGCCAAATTACTGTCTTGCCCCTGGTGACAAAAATCCTAGTTTCGACCCTGATTTACTAAGCAGTGTTAGGAGACAGAGTGAAAATTGATAAGAAAGTGATAATGTGCCAGCCAATCAGCTCCCAACTGTCATCTCACAGGCTGTTTGAAAAATGACATTTGGGAGCTGATTGGCTGGCACTTTATCACTTTCTTATCACTTTTCACTCTGTCTCCTAACACTGCTTAGTAAATAGACCCATAATAATCTTTTGAATATCCTCATCATCATTTTGGCGTGGCTGATGCAGTGCTGCGTAGTGCATCTGGGCGAAATCGCTGTATATATGGGTGTCTATGCAGACTATGCGTGATTCTGATGCGTTCACACATCTGAGGGCCTGATTCAGAGATGGCGCAAATCTTGTCATGACTGAGATGCAATGCACAGTGGACTAGCGAAAATATGCAAATGTCGCAGTCTCTGGGATCTGTCTTGAGACGCCCACCAGCAGTTCACATATCCATTGCATGCACACAGGACAATAATAGACCATCTGAGTAACCCTATGTTGCGCAGATTGGGCGATTGAACTGAGACACCGGAGCCATTGTTTTCTGCACACGGGATCACAATTGCAGTCTTCCACACGCCTCCAGAATGATCGGGACACGCCTGCATTTGAACTCCCCCATTACTCCCCCATTACCTTCCCAAGATATATACTATTTTTGTATGAATTCCGCCCGTTATGTAGCCAACTTTCTATCATCCTCTAAGTGAGCAAACTTGGTGGACAATTCAGTTAGATGCGGGTTTGCAAAATTGTTCTTGCATCATGAAACTCTCATAAATGCCCGCTCCCGAGAAATGTGAGATTCAGTTAGAAATGCCAGTTGTTCTACAAAGAGCGACAATCAACAAGTCCATGGAAATCCTACTAAACTACAAAATACTGTAGTGGCAATGACAGTACTGAAGGCTGTTAGTGGCCTTAAGGAAAGTAAAGGAGGTCCTTAAACTGTGTAATATTAGTTGATTGGTGAAAACATCATAGCCAGCAAGTGCTTATCAGCAAATAAAGGCCCCCATTTACTAACGAGTTTTATCACCAAAACGAGTGATAAATGTCACTGTGTATGATAAATGGTGCTCCAGCCAATCAGCTCCCAACGGTCATTTTTCTAACAGTTGACAGTTGGGAGCTGATTGGCTGGAGCACCATTTATCATACACAGTGAAATTTATCACTCGTTTTAGTGATAAAACTCCTTAGTAAATGGTGGCCAAAGTCTTTACAGTATTTTGGGGGTACATTACAATGTTTCTAAAATATTAAAAAAAAAAACCCTTTTAGCAATTATCTGCAAGTTTAATAACCCATTTCCAAACAATATGACACATCCACATACATATTTCTCATCACTTAACCCAATTTTAAACTTTTTAGAGCAAATCAACTGAAAAATTAGGTCTTTATTGGCCAAATCATAGTAAACTATCCAAGTACATTATTAATCCTTGGAAGGATGTACCAGAGGTTCTGCACTGTCTTCCCATTTTGCCTTAAGGATTTTCCCTACCTTTTGTTTTGCCTAGAGGAGGGGTGCCAGACTGTAGATAGACAGTAATTAGTTAGACAATGTCTAGATCGACCCCAGTTGTTAGACAGTCAATAGATCGACAGGTACAAAAGGTCGACAAGTACAAAAGGTTGACACACTAAAGGTCGACATGTAAGAAGGTCGACAGGTACAAATGGTTGACAGGGTCAAAAGGTCGACATGAAAATGGTCAACACAAATATGGTCGACACATCTTTTTTTTTTTTTAGGTTTAGGGTTAGGCACTTAAGATGAGCCAGTGTCCAACGTCATTCCCTACCATCCAACATCATTCCCTACCATCCAAGTGGGCATGGAGGGGGAATAAATCCATGTGGCAAGTGAAGCGAGCCACCGTGCCCGCACCTTGGCGAGCGCAGCGAGCCCGCAAGGGGTCAAATGGTATTTATGCTAATTTTTTTTTCAAAAAATGTCGATAATTTTCGTGTCAACCTTTTCCATGTCGACCTTTTGACCCTGTCGACCATTTGTTCCTTTCGACCTTCTTACATGTCGACCTTTAGTGTGTCGACCTTTTGTACCTGTCGACCTTTTGTACCTGTCGATCTATTGACTATCTAACAACTGGGGTAGATCTAGACATTGTCTAACTAATTTTTGTCTATCTCTTATACCACCGCCAGGAGGAGTACGTACAAAAATTGCCACAAATTTGCTGGGAAAATGAATTGCAAATATGGAATTGCAAATTAATTTGCCATTAAAAAGCATCTGCAGGACCCAACTCGCTCTTAATTGAATTGTCCGCTTGGACTGAGCAGACTCACTTCCCTCAAATTTCTCACGGTCACGTACTGTACAGTCTTTCGGTATCTGGAGGTTGAGGATATTTTGGCAAATATTGAATTACTCACATTTCTTGTAGTTGAAGATTGTTTGAGAACACGTTGGCTTCTATTGATTTCAAGTCGTAGTTTTCCGATATCTCTCTGAAATAACAAGTGCACAGCAAGACAGTTAAACAATGGTTTTCCCTCAAAATACATAATACTGTATGTAACATAATTTATACAGTGTTTATACATCAATGGATATCCTAACATGAGCATTGGAAAGTGCGTGATAGCCGGTAGTTTGGACCTTCATGACTCAAATGTACGGTACCTTCAGTGGTGCAGCATATAGTTCATTCTAACAGGACCATAAGGTTTGGAAGACTGTTGCCATCCCCCAGGTTGTTGCCCTGATTGCACCCCTTTTCCGCCTTGCGGGGCACCCAGCACCCATCATCCTGTTTCAGGCCTCTACTGATGGTTGTCCTGTGACATTATGATGTCACGTGCACCAGGCTGTGGGGGGCTGCCGACCTAGGGCACCTCTGTTCCCTGCCATGCCACTGTTTTCAGAGGTACAAACCCCTAAGGGTAGTTGCACATAGAATGTACTAGGTAAATGATAGCTAGTATCTGATTGATTGCTTTGGGCAACAACTCCACTTTTTCTTTGTAGAACGATTGACAACCGTACATCCTAGTCTGGCCTTTGAAGTGTATGTGTACAGATGCTTGTGAGATTGTCCCCCATTGATAGAATGACAGAAAAAAAGCAAAAAATTAACTTCAAAGTCCTCCCTTCTATTACTTTTGTAGCAAGTCACTTAGGGGTCTATTTACTAAGCAGTGTTAGGAGACAGAGTGAAAAGTGATAAGACGCCAGCCAATCAGCTTCTAACTGCCATGTCACAGGCTGTGTTTTCAAAATGACAGTTGGGAGCTGATTGGCTGGCACCTTATCACCTTTCACTCTGTCTCCTAACACTGCTTAGTAACTAGACCCCTTAAATATTTTTTTTTCTTCAGTCCTGTGCATTTTAAAACATACATGCCTACTTTTAATACTGTACCTGCCCTGCGGAAGACCTGTTCCGAGGGAGAAGTGCATGTTTTGTATCATCTTAGCCCTGCCGCCTACTGTGCAATGCCGCGATCATTCCGGAAAATGAAAATGAACAGATACAGTCCTAATGGTATTCTGCGAAATAATGAAGCAGGAGAGGGATCAGCTTTGCCTCCCAGCGGCCTGCCAGGCCGGCATGCAGAGAGATGGCGCATGCTGTGAGGACACGCTCCATGATTTGCGGCATGCCCCTGTGAGGCGTGGCCATGTCCCTGCTATCTATTATTGTTATTATTATTATTATTATTATTAACCTGAAAAATAGTGTAGGATATAAAAGAATGAATTTGATATAATTGTTGGCCAGAAAGAATAGCAGATAAATAATTTGCCTTTGCTGTATAAGTACTGTCATACTAACAATAGTGCAAATTGTATTTACCTTTCACAAGTGCTGCTCTCTGGCATTTCTGTTCAAATTTGACATCACTTGAAAACAACTTGAACACCACAGACACCGCCTCATCATTTTCTATAGTGCGCAGCGCTCTTATATTTTCAAACATGTAATGTAAGTGTACAGGAGGTGTAAGGTGTGGGGAATGCACCTCCTCCCCGTCACATTCACCTGCCCAGGCTAGCTTGTGGGCACTAATGGGCCTATTTAACAAGCCATTCGACTCCATAAATACTGGGCTCCAAAGGAACATAAAAATAAGTATTCAACTCCTTTCCCCACTCCAGCACGTAGCTTGTAAGGACACGAACATGGTTTACGCAAACTTTAGAATTACAGAAGCAAACACATTTCTTTGCTGGAATCTACTCCACCTGTATCTCAAAGCTTTGCAGGCCCAGTACCCATCACATTAATCATAGTTCTCACAATCAGGGGTGCTGAGAGTGAGGGGGAAGCAGATAACAATTATCCGGGCCTGGGCTTGTTGAAGGGGCCCAGGTCCGCCCCTCGTAACACTTCTTACCTGTCAGCGGCATCAGTAGCTTCTCTCTGCAGCTGTGTGCTGGGCTATGGGGGAGGGTCAGGAATGCTGCACCTGCTGAGCAGCAGCAGTTTCACTCTACCTGCATGATGTGCAGGGAAGCAATCACACTGATTGCCAAACCCTCCTCTGGATCTGCCGCTGGCCGAGTAGTGTACAATTTTTTTGTAGGGGGCGTAGCCATGCCACCACTATTTGGCCGTGCCCCATCCAATTACCAGGCCCATACCCGCTTTCTATGGCCCTGCTCACAATGCAGCACTCACACTGCTTCACGCCACTCAACCCTTCACAAGGGATCAACTCATCACATGGTGTACTATCTCACTTTACCATGGGGATGGTCATCGTAAACCAATGCTTGGCAACCACTGATATTCCAGATACGACGGACGCATGTCTTGCATCTGATGCTGGATTTAGTATGGTTGTTACCACTGTATGCTTCTTTCCCATGCCTATATGATGTCTGCAGACGTCCATTCTGCTGCTGACGACTTTGCTTCTGGTGTCTATCGTGCATGCACACTAATTAACCCTCCAATGGTTTCCATGTGATGGCTATGTGCAAGTAGAGACAACAGCAATACTTCCACTAATTGATGACCCCCTTTGATACAGTCATCTTTACTTTAGCAGGGGTCTTTGTTTGACACTCCCCCTATGCAACACTTTGTACCTTCAATAGCCTCTTCTCATTTTCCTAGTTCTTCCACCTAGAGTAGGACATTGGTGTGTGTGCTTCTTTTAATGTGTCAGACTCTGGAGCATCAGATGGGCATAGACCTGTCCTCCAACACCCCTGGAAAGCACAGCAGCCCCCTCCTCTGCACTTAACTCCTACTCTTAGCTGTTACATACAGGCCATACTGGCTCTAAATGTCTCCAACTGTAACAGGTTGACCAAGGCCCATTCTCCCATGTAGCCACATGCTCACTTGGAAGGGGTGTTATAAAAAAAAAAGGCATATAGATGGGTATGACATTAAAAACTATTGTTTCTTGTGTCAGAACTAGAGATGTGTATCGACCCCTGTGTTTTGGTTTTGGATCCAGATTCATCTTTGTGTTTTGGTTTTGTATCTGTTTTTTTTTAAATCATGTCATTTTGACTTGTTTTACATGCAAACCAAAACCGAAGTTTGGTTCCAAACCGCGGAAAGATTCGAACAGGAACTCGATTCGACTCAGTGCCTCAAGGTGATTCCGATCTCGGGACTCGGTTCGTCTCAGAACCCCTAAATTCGGTTGTTGTCTGTACTCTTGGAACCAAACCTGCACCTCTCTAGACAGCATACCCACAAAAGCAAACTTTGCAGTAATGCTACATTTGCATTCTGGGTAAAAGCTATCAGTGAGCTCCAAACACTAGCCAAAATACTAGTAACACGCGTATGTTAAAATTGCTTGCTGTTTGGTACGCATTTTCACTCCCATTTATTACTAGCATTGAAAAAGCCATTGCGGTGTCACGAAGCCTGACGTAATTAAAAAAATATGTTCCATAATAAATTACATTTTCTGTTTTCAATAAACAAGTACTGTAACAACAGAAATATAAACAAAGAACATAATAAACTTATATGGAAGTACTGTCTGAGAAAAGGAAAAGAAAAAAGCTGTTTGTTTCTCCGTCTGTGTCTATTAAATGCAGACTTTTTATATAGTTGTGAATGTTTCTGAACACTAATAAGGATTGCCATAGAAACATGGGCTGCAATTAGTTTCCCACTGATGCTGGCCCGTAAGGTCAACTTTCAAATAGAACTGGAAAATAGTATTAAATAAATTCTCTTTATTCTGACAAGATATGAAGCAGGTGGGTTAGAGAACTAATCTTCTAGGATATTTCACTGTCTTTAGTTCGGTTATTAGTACGTGAAATGAATAAATACATTACAGCAATTCTGGTTTGTGGAATTCAAGTGAGTATCCCTTCATTCTAAACAATATTGGGGCTCATTTCTGAAAACTAGAGCACACATTGGAAAAGGGTGTAACCCCTAGATTCTGTGTTTTGAGTATATTACAAAATATTAACAAACATCTGAATGATTGCTATGGGCTGTACAGACTTATATGCATTTAGCTGTTATTGAACAGGATGAGTCAAAATTCACTGCACACCACCCATCCTCTTATCCTTCCCTCGCACCTCTGCGACATACTGTACTTGCCTACTTTCCCAGAAAGGTCCTGGAGGCTCCCAAAAATCAGATGGTGATCCCAGACACCTGGAAGATGCAAAAAGGATGGTCTCCCGGAGGCCATCTGCCATCCTATTGGACTGAATTCAGTAGCGGCTCCAGGCACGGGCAAGCCGGTCCGTCGCCCGGAGCGCTACTGTTTCCGGAGGGCGCAGGAAACGTCCACCTCCCTCCCAGCGCTATGGGATATATTTATGGGATATATTTAAGCTCAGCTGGGAGGGAGCGGAGGAGGGAGTGGGCGGCAACACAGGACGGCGCTGGGCGCAGCACAGCCTACCGCCGGCCCTGACTGAATTACATCATTGTGACCATATCCCCACTACACAATGCCGGTGATCGCCATCAAGGCCCCCAATGCCATCCACTTGTTTGAGATACTCTTTTCGCAGTTACCAACCTGGCCGCCCCCTCCCCGGGAGGGGGAAGCTCAAAGGTCGGCAGGTATGTCCTGTGGTCCTTGTTCATCATTGTCGCTTTGAATGACAGTCAGTCAGCACACATAGGGCCTGTATCGGCACTTATACCTACCCCATACTAGGTGCAAGAGATTGGCCTGAAATAGGCAGTTCATCGGCATATGCGTGAACATGGTGTAACTCTTTCTATGCGCTTCACGACACTCCCATGAGACAGTTCTCTTTTGTGAATACGCCCAGTTGCTGCCTCGTTGACACCCACGTACAGAGAGAAAAGTCTGAGATATGTCCAACTCAGAATCACCAGGAGATACGCAAAGATGCGTATGGTCGCTACAGTGCATGCACTAAGTCTATGGCTCTGTCATTACTAGGAATAAAAGTAACAGTCCATGTTATAGCCTGACATCTAGGAGATGAGATGCCTCTTGTTACACACCAACAGGAAAAAGAGACATTTTCTAAATGAGGCTGAACAACACTTGGGGGGAAATGTAATGAAATGCGATTTTGGTGGCAAGCTCATAGTCGCTGTAATGGTTTTGGAGAGGAGGTTCTTTGTCTTACTGCAAAAAGTTCTTACTTTCTGTTCTAGAGTATCTGTCTCCAATCAGTGACAAAACAGGTAATTGCCTAGTCCCATATGAAAATTTGGGTAGATGCATGACAATGTCATTCTAGTCCCTGAGCCCATAGCTCTGCCCTCAGAAAGGGTCCCCTCACCTCTGTACCCCAAAATAGCAGCACTCCCTGTAGTTCAGCCTTTTCTTACCATGTTACTTTGCCCCCTAATATTTAATGCCAATGAGAGGGAAGGGACAAGTTAAAGAAATTTTGAAGCCCTTGTAACTTTGGGAAAAAATAACGCAGTTTAATAGCTGATATCTTCATACTTCATCATCAACATAATTTGCAACTTTTAGAGGTCAAGACTGATCAAGTATAGCTACAGTATATCTATACAACACATATAAACATCATTACTCTCTTGGGACTCCCGAATCATGGGTGGCTCTCCTGGACCCCCAGTAGAGTAGGCAAGTCTTCTGTAAGCACCTTGCTGCTGTCAGCTGCTGCTCGTTAAGTAGGGTAGTAGGTTAACCATTAATGGTTACCATCAATGGTACCACCAAGAGGTAACATCAATGGTGTGTAACCATCAATGTGACACCATCAATGGTTTTGCCCACCAATGGTCAGCCCTACTCTATTAGCCAGCCCTGCTCTATTGGGCAGCCGGCCAATCAGATTTAGGGGAGGGTCTTTGTGGGTAGCACCAGAGCACAATGGGCCACAATGACATGATAGAGGTCCCAACAGGCTGTGCCACACGCCATGCACTTCCCATCTGACTGCCACCTCCAAAAGAGGGCGACCAAAATGTTCCAGAGGGGCAGCCGATATTTCGGTAACTATGATTCAGACATGAGAACTACATGAAAAATGAATTAGCAAAAATAATTGTGATCAGTTTCAATTACTGTAACATTTACACATAATAAAGCATGCATAGATCTCAGCAAAGTTTGTAAAAACCATATCGTATTAAAAGAAAGTACTCAATTAGTATTACATAGAACACCCATAGGGCCTGATTCAGTAATGATCGCAAATGTGATTGCAATAGCGATTACGCACGCAGTCTCACTGCAATGATATACTAATCCTCTGTGATCGATATGCCATCGCAGCAGAACTTAAGGACGCCCAACTTACCTTACACACATCCGTAATACTTAGCAAGACTGTGAAACCATTGGTAACATTGAGTACAATCGCAGCCTCACACACTTGCACAAGCTCTGACCTTACTCAGGAATTTCTAACCTCGTCGCACGCAGTGAGTACACAGGCTGCATATGGCATTGCAGTGGATAATTTATGCACGCCCATGCATCGGCGTTCAAATGCACTGGCACGCCTGTGTTTCGCCGACCACCCCCTCTGTCACCACCCCCAAATGGTACTTCCTGTCAATTACTCTGCGATGGGCCTGCATAGTAACTGCGTTCGCAGTCCCGATCACAGTGGAGTGTTCACGCATGCGCTCTGCGATGCTAACGCATGCGCAGATTGCAACAATCGGCCGATTGTGTGCGTAATCGCAGTTGTGATCCTTGCTGAATCAGGCCCATAAAACACTACAGAAAATTATCGGATTAGCTACTCTAATAATGACTGTGAGTCAAATAAAAAATTTTATTTCTTTTTTGGTAAGTCTTGAAAAAGTCTCTAGGCAAAGAAGAAATGCGTTGCCACTAGTGGGGCTGTTCTCTTTATCGTAGCGGCAGTCATTTGCTGGACTCTAAAAGTGATTTTGCTCTCAAACCACTGATATCCGGAATAGTGGACACTGGGGTTAATTCAGACCCACTCGCAAGCGCTATGCGCTTGCAAGTGGGTCGATGTTTGTCCCCTGCTCATGCGCCGCCTCTGGCGTGCACATGCGCGAGAACCGGCCAGCGACGGGCGCTCCGTCACTACGGGTCTCGCACCAAAACGGGGCTGTTTGTGGGAGGCACCACTGACATCACCAGTGATATCAGTGGTGAGCTTCCTGCTCTATTTAGAGCAGGAAGCTCACTGGGGCTTGCGGGAGCGAGACCCTACCACAAGGGTCTCGTCGCAAGCCCCGATGGTCGCGACCATCGCCACCATCACCTGGCCACTCACAAAAGCTGTGGGTGTTCACCCACAGCTTAGCGATCGGCCAGGAGGCCGACTCCATTAAAAACAAAAACCGTCCTGATTCAGAGCAAGCGATCTGAAAGAGCGTCCGGCTCTGAATCAGGCCCTCTGTTCTTATACGTACTAAGAACCGGATCAGGTGTCTGGACATAAAAGGGATAAACCGACACATCCCAGAGCTGAGAGCGGCTTATTCCCTTAGCTGTGATCGTAAGATCACTGACCGGCTTGTATTACTCACTGGAGAAGAGAACGGTGCGGACATATTACCGGCTGAACAACTTTTCCAGGAGAGGTGAGCTGCATTTGCTCATAGCCGCAGGCACGATTAATCCTGACCGGTCAACAGTTTACTCACAGAGATTACCCTGGATGATTGCCGGCTTCTGTAGTATAAACTGAGATTTAACTACGAGTGCCTATGCTAGGACCACAGCACAGACACAAATATACTTTCACTGTGTTATCTCTGACTGGCTGCTACTTAAACTTTTTACCTATTCACATATTCATATTTTTGACTTTGTTCTTCCATATTATGAGTGGACAGACACTTGGTTCACTACATGTGTCAGGCTGCAACTAAACACAAAGGCTGCTGCTATTTTTCATAAAAGAGCAACCTTGTTACCTTACATGATTTTGTTTATTATGTATCTTTTCTGTGACTATTTATATTTATATATGTATTAGATGTATTGATTTTATCTGATTCTATCAGATTGTGTCATTTTACTTATTTCAACATATAAAGTACTATTTTTAAACAATTTAATATTTGTTCTCTCTCTACTAGGCAGTTACTAAGCACTGTGTCTTCTCCTTTTTCTGTTTATTTCTTACTTGGTAGCCATAAATACAGGCAGTTCGTGGTGATATTTTGTTTCTACATATCCGACAAGCAGTGCTTTATTGGAATAACAAAAGCAGAATGTCGTTTACCTACTATAACGAGCAGAAACATGATGGAAATTGCCTGCATAAAACTAGTTGTCCTCATACACAAGTCTCTGATCACTGAAATGCATTCATGAAGATACTTAGCGCCATTGAAATTGTGGTCAGACACAGGAATGTGAATGCCTCATGTCTATACATGTTTTGCTAATAAAATACTACTCACTAGAGCCTACATTATGTAATGAGAGTAACAATGGCGTAAGCAGGCTTTGACGTGAGGGGGAGCGAAGGGTAAAAAAAGAGACTCCAACTGTATTTTAACTTTTTAAGGTCATTATTTATTTTTACATTTCACAGGAAAAATAGCACTCGTAAAACCTTTTTCAAAAACTAAATAGCCAGTCAATTTGGTGGGTGCCATTGTGTTTGAGCACTTTGAGCCCTGAACAATGCTCTACATCCACCATTAAAATCATGGCACGTACTGTATTTGTCATTATTTTTTTATGACTATCTTAACAGCCACTAAACATAACTTAGGGCCTGATTGAGAGCTGGACGCTGCCGGTGGAGGCCCCTCGCAGCCGCAGGTCTGGGGGCAGTGTGATGTCATAGGTGCATTAGACTCAGATTTTGGGCAGATAATTGCACAGGCATCAGGAATTGCGACCACATTACACTCAACTCAGAATCAGGCCTATAGTCACCATCCCCTTACCTACCTACACCAGTACGTGTCGATCATTACACTGAATATATAGTCCTGCATTACTTTGGCTCGCATCCAAACAAAGAAGACAGGAGAGGGCCCATGGCAGATTTAGTGCGGGCCCCCTCCTCTCTGGAGGGTCTCTGGGAAAATGGCACCTGTGCCTTATTTTCGGGGACATCAGTACTACGCATGCACAAGTCACCGGGAAAATGGGCGCCACCATTTTCCTAGTAATTTTTGCTGCCCTGCAGTGCTGGCCTGGCACTGCAGAGCAACACTCTGGAGACTAGAGATATGGGTGCAGGGTGTGCTGTAGGGGTGAGCGGGTTCGGATTTCTGAAATCCGAACCCCCCCGAGCCCCCCCGATCCGAGGCCGATCCGAGTCAGGCTTGACTTTTCCCGCCTGACTCGGATCTGAAATCGAGGCAAAACGTCATCATCCCGCCTTCCGGGTCTCGCGGGTTTTAGATCCTATATAAGGTACCCACGTCGGCGCCATTTTCTCACTCGGCTGTGGACAGTGAAGAGGGAGGGTGGGAGTTAGGGCTGGCTGGGCTGTGTAGTGTAGTGTAGTGCAGTGTAGTGTTGTGCTGTGCTGTGCTGCGCTGCTGTTGTCCATAGGGGCTGTGTCCACTACTTCAAAGTCCATAGGGGCTGGCTGGACTGTGTTGTGCAGTCAGTTGTCCATAGGGGCTGTGTCCACTCCAAAGTCCTGTGCAGTGTCCCAGTCCTAAAGGGGTGCTGTAGTGTTGTCCAGGGGGTGCTCTGTCCGTCATGGGTACTCCCCCCAAGTGCAAAAAAAAATAATATTTTTTCTGTGTTTGTGAATTGTGTGCACTGTGGCTGCATGTGCATCAACAAAGGAGCAGCGCCAAGCGTGCGCCTATGTCCCATAAGTAAAAGGCCAGCTGGCTTGTCTGTTAAAGGGTGCTGTAACCCCCAAAGGGCACTCCAAACAAAATAAAAAAAAATATTTTTTTGTGTTTGTGAATTGTGTGCGCAGTAGCCGCACATGCATCAACAAAGTAGTGCCAAGCGTGCCCCTGTGTCCCATAAATAAAGGGCCGGCTGGATTGACCGCTAAAGGGTGCTGTAACCCCCAAAAGGCACTCCAAACAAAATAAAAAAAAATATTTTTTTGTGTTTGTGAATTGTGTGCGCAGTAGCCGCACGTGCATCAACAAAGTAGTGGCAAGCGTGCGCCTGTGTCCCATAAATAAAGGGCCGGCTGGATTGACCGCTAAAGGGTGCTGTAACACCCAAAGGGCACTCCAAACAAAATAAAAATATATATTTTTTTGTGTTTGTGAATTGTGTGCGCAGTAGCCGCACGTGCATCAACAAAGTAGTGGCAAGCGTGCGCCTGTGTCCCATAAATAAAGGGCCGGCTGGATTGACCGCTAAAGGGTGCTGTAACCCCCAAAGGGCACTCCAAACAAAATAAAAAAATATATTTTTTTGTGTTTGTGAATTGTGTGCGCAGTAGCCGCACGTGCATCAACAAAGTAGTGCAAAGCGTGCGCCTGTGTCCCATAAATAAAGGGCCAGCTGGATTGACCGCTAAAGGGTGCTGTTACCCCCAAAGGGCGCTCCAAACAAAATAAAAAAATATATCTTTTTGTGTTTGTGAATTGTGTGCGCAGTAGCCGCACATGCATCAACAAAGTAGTGCCAAGCGTGCGCCTGTGTCCCATAAATAAAGGGCCAGCTGGATTGACCGATAAAGGGTGTTGTAACCCCCAAAGGGCACTCCAAACCAAATAAAAAAATATATTTTTTTGTGTTTGTGAATTGTGTGCGCAGTAGCCGCATGTGCATCAACAAAGTAGTGGCAAACGTGCGCCTGTGTCCCATAAATAAAGGGCCGGCTGGATTGACCGATAAAGGGTGTTGTAACCCCCAAAGGGCACTCCAAACCAAATAAAAAAATATATTTTTTTGTGTTTGTGAATTGTGTGCGCAGTAGCCGCACGTGCATCAACAAAGTAGTGCCAAGCGTGCGCCTGTGTCCCATAAATAAAGGGCCGGCTGGATTGACCACAAAAGGGTGCTGTAACCCCCAAAGGGCACTCCAAACAAAATAAAAAAATATATTTTTTTGTGTTTGTGAATTGTGTGCGCAGTAGCCGCACAAGCATCAACAAAGTAGTGGCAAGCGTGCGCCTGTGTCCCATAAATAAAGGGCCGGCTGGATTGACCACTAAAGGGTGCTGTAACCCCCAAAGGGCACTCCAAACAAAGTAAAAAAATATATTTTTTTGTGTTTGTGAATTGTGTGCGCAGTAGCCGCATGTGCATCAACAAAGTAGTGGCAAGTGTGCGCCTGTGTCCCATAAATAAAGGGCCAGCTGGATTGACCACTAAAGGGTGTTGTAACCCCCAAAGGGCACATCAAACAAAATAAAAAAAAAAATATTTTTTTGTGTTTGTGAATTGTGTGCGCAGTAGCCGCACGTGCATCAACAAAGTAGTGCCAAGCGTGCGCCTGTGTCCCATAAATAAAGGGCCGGCTGGATTGACCACAAAAGGGTGCTGTAACCCCCAAAGGGCACTCCAAACAAAATAAAAAAATATATTTTTTTGTGTTTGTGAATTGTGTGCGCAGTAGCCGCACAAGCATCAACAAAGTAGTGGCAAGCGTGCGCCTGTGTCCCATAAATAAAGGGCCGGCTGGATTGACCACTAAAGGGTGCTGTAACCCCCAAAGGGCACTCCAAACAAAGTAAAAAAATATATTTTTTTGTGTTTGTGAATTGTGTGCGCAGTAGCCGCATGTGCATCAACAAAGTAGTGGCAAGTGTGCGCCTGTGTCCCATAAATAAAGGGCCGGCTGGATTGACCACTAAAGGGTGTTGTAACCCCCAAAGGGCACATCAAACAAAATAAAAAAAAATATATTTTTTTGTGTTTGTGAATTGTGTGCGCAGTAGCCGCACGTGCATCAACAAAGTAGTGCCAAGCGTGCGCCTGTGTCCCATAAATAAAGGGCCAGCTGGATTGACCACTAAAGGGTGCTGTAACCCCCAAAGGGCGCTCCAAACAAAATAAAAAAATATATTTTTTTTGTGTTTGTGAATTGTGTGCGCAGTAGCCGCACGTGCATCAATAAAGTAAAGCCAAGCGTGCGCCTGTGTCCCATAAATAAAGGGCCGGCTGGATTGACCACTAAAGGGTGCTGTAACCCCCAAAGGGCTCTCCAAACAAAATAAAAAAATATATTTTTTTGTGTTTGTGAATTGTGTGCGCAGTAGCCGCACGTGCATCCAAAAAGTAGTTGCAAGCGTGCGCCTGTGTCCCATAAATAAAGGGCCGGCAGGATTGACCGCTAAAGGGTGCTGTAACCCCCAAAGGGCACTTCAAACAAATAAAAAAATACATTTTTTTTGTGTTTGTGAATTGTGTGCGCAGTAGCCGCACGTGCATCAACAAAGTAGTGCCAAGCGTGCGCCTGTGTCCCATAAATAAAGGGCCGGCTGAATTGACTGCTAAAGGGTGCTGTAATCCCCAAAGGGTACTCCAAACAAAATAAAAAAAAAATGTCTGTGTTTGTGAATTGTGTGCACTGTGGCTGCACGTGCATCAGCAAAGGAGCAGCGCCAAGCGTGCGCCTGTGTCCCATAAGTAAAGGGCCAGCTGGCTTGTCTGTTAAAGGGTGCTGTAACCCCCAAAGTACACTCCAAACAAAATAAAAAAATATTTTCTGTGTTTGTGAATTGTGTGCACTGTGGCTGCACGTGCATCAACAAAGGAGCAGCGCCAAGCATGCGCCTGTGTCCCATAAGTAAAGAGCCGGCTGGCTCATTTCTTAAAGGGTGGTGTAACCCACAAAGTGCACTACTCTCCAGCAAAAATAAAAAAATATTTTCTGTGTTTGTGTGCGCCTTAGCCGCACGTATATATCAATATAACATAAATGGAGGACCAAACTTTCTCCGATAAAAATAAAATAGGGAAAGATCAAGAACCACTTCCTCCTAGTTCTGTTGCTGCTGCTGGGAGTTGTTCATCATCGCAGAGAGGAAGTAGGAACACCACTACTTTTACTAAACAATTGACCCTCCAACAGTCCCTAGCGAGGCGGATGAAGTACGACAGCAGTCATCCTGAAGCAAAACGTATAACTGAGGCCTTGACTGCTATGTTGGTGTTAGATGTGCATCCGGTATCCGCCATTAGTGCAGTGGGATTTAGACAATTGATGGAGGTAGTGTGTCCCCGGTTCCAAATCCCGTCTAGATTCCACCTGCATCCTCAAAGCAGCAGCGACAGGCATGCATTTGTCTGTTAAAGGGTGGTGTAACCCTCAAAGTGCGCTCCACAAACAATAAAAAAATTCTTTTTTTTCTGTCTTTGTGAAATGTGTGGGCTGTAGCCGCACCTGCATCCTTAAAGCAGCAGCGACAAGCGTGCGTCTGTCTGTTAAAGGATTACATCGGTGACAGCATCCAAGTAGGCATGTCAGACAGTCCGTACATGTACTGGCAGGAAATAGAGGCAATTTGGAGGCCCCTGTACAAACTTGCTTTATTTTACCTGAGTTGCCCCCCCTCCAGTGTGCACTCCGAAAGAGTGTTTAGTGCAGCCGGGAACCTTGTCAGCAAAAGGCGTAGGAGGTTGCTTCCACAAAATGTGGAGAAGATGATGTTCATAAAAATGAATTATCAACTCTTCCATGGAGACCAGCCTCCAGAACGTACAGAGGGACCTGTGGTGGTGGATTCCAGCGGGGACGAGTTAATACTCTGTGAGGATGAGGATGTACACAACACTGAAGAGGGTGAGGAATCGGTGGATGAGGAGGATGAGGACGACATCTTGCCTCCGTAGAGCCAGTTTGTGCAGGGACAGATTAATTGCCAGCTTGTTTTGTGGGGGCCCAAACGAAACAATCATTTCAGCCACAGTCGTGTGGCAGACCCTGGCGCTGAAATGATTGGTTTGTTAAAGTGTGCATGTCCTGTTTATTCAACATAAGGGTGGGTGGGAGGGCCCAAGGACAATTCCATCTTGCACCTCTTTTTTTTCTTTGCATTATGTTCTGTTTGGGGCCTCGTTTTTCAAACTGCCATCCTGTCTGCCACTGCAGTGTCACTCCTAGATGGGCCACGTGTTTGTGCCACCCACTCGTATCTCTTAGCATAGTCATCCAGCTACCTCGGTGCAACCTTTTGGACATAAAAACACTATTGTGAGGTGTGAGGTGTTCAGAATAGACTGGAAATGAGTGGAAATTAAGGCTATTGAGGTTAATAATAGCATAGGAGCAGAAAAACCCACAAATTCTGTGATTTTAGATGTTTTTATGCTTCTTAAAAAAAAAATACAGATCCAAAACACTAAACCCAGAACCCAAAACACGGAAGGGTGGTTTTGGCAAAACCAATCCAGATCCAAAACACGAAGAACGATCCAGATCCAAAACCAAAACACAAAACACGAAAAGTGTGCGGTGCACACCCCTAGTGTGCAGTGTGGGGACCCCTGGACCCAGGGGCCCATGTGCACCTGACGCCCTGCACCCATTATAGATACACCTCTGAACTCTTCAACATCTACAATCCGATGGTGCAAAATGTTACTCCCCTATACTTTGCACCATATTGGTTCTCTTAGGCCTCTGCATAGGCGTTGGAATGGGGGCGGCTCACCCCCAAAAAAATATTTCAAAGGAGTGGCGGCTGTGGACTGTCAGGGCTGTGCAGCTTCATAGTAATAGGCTGCACAGCCCCTGCACCGCATGGAGGAGGAGGTGTAATGTGCGGTCTTTAAGTTAAAACACCGCACATTACTCTTCCTCCTCCGTGCAGTGCAGGGGCTGTGCAGCCTATTACTATAAAGCTGCACAGCCCTGACAGTCCGCGGCCGCCCCTTAGGTAAGATGGAGGGGAGGGGAGGGGAAGAGAGGGGGGAGGGGTCAGTGGCAAACACAGGATTTCTAGAGGGGGGTTTCCAAATGTGTAATTTTAGAGCGAGTGTGGCCAGTCCATGAAGAGGGAAGAATTAGCACTTATCCAGCTTTAATATGCCTCATACAAAGTGTATTGTGTGTAATAATTCCAGCATATACAGGACCAGTGATCACAGTAAGCCATTAGATGCGGCAGTAGGTCCATCCTGTCTGAGCAGAATGTTTTTTTTTCAGATGTTGGCATCATTCCTGAGCATTGGAGCAAGTCCGGGAGTCTGAGGGAGCAGCAGAAGAACCTAGCACTGCCCTGGACATATATGTACATATCGGTCTCCTTATGTACTGGACAGTGTATTATTATACAGTATTAATTATGAACCCTATTGATGGTCTATAGCAGTGCACCCCTAACAGTGCATGTTTTCCCCATCTCCTATTTGGTGCAGAGGTATATTTATTACTGGCTGACACATTTTAAAAGATACACAGGTGGTGCTAATCATTTCATTTGTGATACTGAGAAGAACATGCAGCACTAGTAGCATTGCATTATATTACTATTTATTTTGTGGTCATGGTGTGTGCTGGGGAGGGGGGTTTCCAGGCAGACGGAAACCCCCCCTGCGTTTGCCTATGGGGGTGGGGAGTAAAACTGTCCAGAACCGTAACTAGACTTTTTGGTGCCCTCTGCCAGAAAGAGCATTGGCGCACCCCTCATTTTTCAACAATGCACCCAAAAAAGGGCCATGGCTTCATGGGGAAGGGCCAGTGAAGAGATAAGGGAGGCCAGGAGATGCTGGGGATGAAATAAGAGGAAGCAACAAGCAAGAATGATAATAAACAGAAATTTGACAGGCCCAAACAGCACCCCCTGACAAGTGGTGCCCTGTGCGATGGCACCGGTCGCACTACCCTAACTACGGCCCTGAAACTGTCCAAACCTCTGCATCACATAAAGGGGGAGATTTATTAAATCTTGGAGTGAGATAAGGTGGAGAACCTGCCCATACAGTACCAACCCATCAGCTTCTGTAATTTCACAGGCTGTGCTAGAAAAATGACAGTTAGACGCTGATTGATTGCTATGGGCAACTTCTCCACTTTATCTCTCTCCAAGATTTGATAAAGCTCCCCCAAATACATTCATGGGGTAGATGTTCTAAGCCTTGGAGAGCGATAAAGTGGAGAGAGATAAAGTACCAACCAATCTGTCACTTTTCAAACACACCCTTAAAGTGACAGTTAGGAACAGAATGGTTGGTACTTTATCTCCATCTAATGTATCTCTCTCCAAGGCTTAGTACATCTACCTCATTATCACCACATTGTATGAAATGTATCCTGCTTTCCAGTTAATTCACATTAGGGGCTTGAATCAGAGCCGCACGCCGTTAACGCAGTTTAATGATTTATGGCTACTGCGTGTGCGCGAAAATCTTTTAAAAACTCCTTTGGCACAAGCGTTACACGGAGTGTACGTACAAAGGCGCTATTGCCATGGAGACAAACGTAATCAGTAATGTCTTGGAAAAGTGCTCAGCGTTCCTGGGCGATGGCTAAACAGACGCACAGAGATTTCCATCTTATGGGCGTGTTATGGGAGTGTGGGTGAAAGTGATTGCGTGCGCGGATGCTCGATTGCTCACAAAGGAGGCCGTGCATGGATGGAGAAACTGCACCCAAAATAGGGCTGGTGTAAGTTTTGATGGTGCGAACGATGATGGTGTGTAAAGACTCGCCAATCGGTATTCCAGTGCAGACAGATGCTGACAGCGGGTCATCTCAGTTCTTACACATTCAAAAGCAGAAGTGTACACCAGGGAAGGGCTTTGTAGCGGCATTTGCAGTCACGATCTTGTCATCATCCACCTATGAATCAGGCCTTTAGTCTTCTCTTGTATAAATGGCCTCCAAAGTTCTCTGTGTCCTCATCTGGCAGGACTCAAAAAATAGGAAGACAAAGGAAGTACACCCTATCGCAGAGCCGGCCCTAGCCAAATTAGTGCCCTAGGCAACATTTTGGATGGTGCCCCCATTCTGAAAAAACTTTTGACCTCACAGAAGGGCCATGGTCTCACTGTGCTGTGGCCCCTTCCCCATTCTCCCAGCACCCCTCACCCAGCACAGATCACAGCACAGCACACATCACTCAGCACAGCACCCTTCTACCAGCACAGATCACAGGACAGTACCCCTCACCCAGCACCCCTGTCCCAGCACAGCACCCCTCACCAGCACAGCACCCCTCTCCCAGCACAGCACCCATCACCCCTCTCCCAGCACAGCACCCGCGCTAACCACTAGCCATCGTCCAGGTGCCCCGTCCCCGCAAACCGCTGCTGCCTGCTAACTGTTTGCTGCTTCCAGGCCCGATCGGAGCTGTCAGCTGAGCTCCGATCATGAACGCTGCACAGTGACAGTAACAGCGTCCATAGTCTCTGCCCAGCCAACAGCATGTGACCCGGTCATGCCTGCCCCAAACCTCTGCCGGCCCTAGGCGGGATTGGGTGCTCCTAGGCATTTGCTTAGGGCCGGCTCTGCTCTAGCGCCCATATTCAATTTAATTAGTAAGTAAAATAATCACTCATATTTAATTACTGTAGCTTGAGAAGCAGAAGCCATTGCCGCACCTTTGTATGCAGGAATCGTACAGTGATTGGCTGCTTTGCAGACACTTAGCTATTTAAGCTTTCAGATTTGATTAACTTCCTTCAGTGATAGAAGAATATTATGTTCGAAGCAAGGCGGGTTCTTATGAGAGCAATCATTGTTTCTCTAGGATGTACAGTTGCATGTTATAAACGAAATGTGAAATGTAGGGTATGCACGACTCATTTCATATTAAAGGGGAGATTTAGCAATGCTTGGATTGGAGAGAGATAAAGGGGGAGATGTATTATCATGTGGATATCGATAGGTAACTGCCTGGACCTGCTTAGCCCATTATCGTGGTGAAGCAGGTCCAGTCATCGCCCGGATGTACTATAACTTGATTTACCTAAGAGGGAGCGTTTTAATTCCCTGGTCTGGCAAATCATGCTCTCCATCTTGCAGGTGCTTTGTTCAGCATTTCCATGGATTCTGCGCATGCGCCGGTCAAAACCCCCCCTGGTGCGCCCGAGGCTGTTTGAAAAAAAAAAAACCCTGTAATATTATTTCGTATTTACAGTCCCTGGCTGTCTGAATAGCCGGGGACTGTACCGTGTGAGTATGGCCAATCGATAGCTGCAGTTGTTGTAAGGGTCAGTGGGACTGACCGCCCATTACTTGCCACACTAGATAGGCGCCCTATCTACCGTAGGTATAGCAGCACCGATAATTACAGGTAACAACTGTTCTTACATCTCTCCCAAAGATTTATTTATTAAACACAGCCAGATAGAGTTAAAGGGGGAGATGTACTAAGCCCTGGAGAGGGATACATTGGAGAGAGAGATAAAATACCAACCAATCAGATCCTGTCATTATTCAGTTAGGAACTGATTGGTTGCTTGCTAATTTATCTCTCACCAAGGCTTAGTACGTTTCCCCCAAAGTGTAATTTTTCAAACACATTCTGTAAAATGACAGTTAGAAGCTAACTAGTTGGTACTTTATCTCTCTCTCCGCTTTATCTCTCTCCAAGCTTTGATTAATCTCCATCTTAACATCTTGGTGGAGATGTATCAAGCCTCGGAGAGAGATAAAGTGGAGAAGTTTCTCAAAGCAACTAATCGGCTTCTGAAGCTGGGGTACAAACTATACAATTATCGGGCCAATTAGCCAATAATTTTATGAACGATAAACGGCTTCAAATACTCCCGGTCGGATCGGGAGGTCAGGGTCTGGTGTGCTGCACATGTTATCTAATTTCTGACCTCCCGATCCTGTTGAAGACATCTGAAGAGAGCACACACTGAGGTAAGAATTGCTCAGTGTGTACGGGGGCACACCTATCTGATACTGTGTTTGCTCTGTTGGGTCAGAGCGTTTATCGGATCTGCAGAATTTATCTGCTAGTGTGTACCCATCTTATCTGTCATTTATCTAGCACAGGCTTTGAAATGACAGTTAAGGTGCATACACACTGGGTGATTCTTTTAACGATAAAGATATCATTATCATTCAATCGTTCAAAAAATCGTTAATTTTTTTCCAAAAAACGATGAACGATAATGATAACGCTCTCCCGTTGGTCGTTTATCTTTGTCTTTTAACGCCCGTACATGCAGGCCGATTTGTTGATATCGGTAAAAAAATTTTTTTACGATAAACGATCAACGCTGTTCAGGGAAAAATTATATACACCTTTTAAAGAAATATTGTCCCATTGAAATGGGTTTCAATATCGGTGACGATATCGTTGATCGTTTGTAAAATCGGTCATAATATCGCTCACTATATATGAACGATGTGAACGATATCATTCACCAGAGAGGCCAGGAAATTTAAAGTAAATCGTTGGTCGTTATCGTTGAATTGCTAGGTCGCCCCGTGTGTATGCACCTTTAGAAGCTGATTTATACAATGTGGGGGAATTGAATGAACAGCGATGTGTTAAAATCGCAGACTTCTGTAGATAGTTGCAGCAGAATATTAACACCGCAATTTTTTTAACAGGAAAACCAAAGCCTGATTTTCTCCTTTTTAAAAAAAAAAAAATGACAAATTTAAATTTGACGAAAATCTGAAATTTTGACAAATATCTGTTTCCCCTAAGGAGTCTGCACTGAATCGTGTGTGTGCTGATAAGTTATGTCATCATTTTCTTATTAGGAACTAAATAACCGCTCTCAGTTACTGCTATGGAAAACTCCCCCTTACAGCGTTATTATTACACATCTGCATGTAACAAAAAGGACAGAAAAGCAAACCTCAAGGTCTCTCCCACAGCTATGTCCTATTACCACAAAGACATAATTGAGGAGAAACAAAGAAACAGAAATTGGAAGCAGAAACAATCGACGAGTCCATGTAGTTTGCCCTATTTTGTCCATGCTCACTTTTTGGGATGATAATTAGCTGGGAAGGGTGAGAGGGCAGTGGGGCTGTGTGTGTGTGTGTTGGAGTTAGTTTGGATTTTTTTCTGATAACTCGACTATTGGTTGATGATTATTATCATTTGCAATATTTTAAGGTGCGTACACACTACACAATATGCTCCCTGAGCGATTTCGTGTAGTGTGTCCCCGGCAGGCTGTGCTCAATGTCGTTCATGACATTGAGCACAGCCGCTGAACGATATCATTAACGATATCGTTCAGCGCCGGGCTCTCTCCCCCATTCCCTGACATGCAGCAACCTGATGACATCGTCAGGTTGGCCTGCATGTCAGCCCGATGAACGATAATGACGAACGACCCGCAGGAACGCGCGTCGTCGTTATCGTTCATCTTTTTGGGGTTAAAAATGGACGATAAAGTGGACGACTGAATGATAACGACATCGTTATCGTTCAGTCATCCACTTTAAAGCCCAGTGTGTACGCACCATGACACTTTTACTAATAACTCACTAGTGGGGTAGATGAACTAAGCCTTGGGGCTCTATTCATCATCACTTAATTTCTACAAAAGCAGGTGAATACAAACATTTTCACCTGCAATTATAGAAATTAAGTTTTCGGGCCATCCATCAAAAAGGTAAAGATACAGGGGGTCATTCAGACCCGGTCATTAGCGCCGATGCGCTTGGACCGGGTCGATGGCCCCCCACAGAGCATGCACACGCCGGCGCCGTCGTGCGCATGCGTGAGACTCGCTACGACCGACAGCGCCGGTCGTAGCGGGTCTCGATCCAAAGGGGGCGAGCTGTCGATGTTGATTGACAGCTCGCCCCGTTTGGAAGGCGGGCCCAGGGGGTGGCAGCCCAAACGGGGGTGTTCCCATGGGAACGCCTACCGTTTGGGGGAGGCCCCACTGACATCACTAGTGATGTCAGTGGAGAGCTTCCGGCTCTGACAGAGCCAGAAGCTCTCCGGGGCTTACGAAAAGGGAGACCCTACCCTAGGGTCTAGTCATAAGCCCCAATGGTCGCGATGTTAACCCACAGCCTAACGACCGCAACAGAGGCGGGCGGTCAGGATGCAAGTGGCCGCCCAGTTTCTGCGGGACCGCTTGCATCCTCCGACCACCTCTGAATCAGGCCCGCAGATATCTCCTGCTTACCTTTCTCTCCCAGAAAGCCTGCTGTCCCCATACACTAGAATAGGAACAGAATTCAACAAGCTCCGTTAAAACAATATTTTCGTAGCTTGACTGCGGGAGCATTCGCCATCTTCAGATGGCGTTTGCTCCCCCAACCCGCACCTTCCCTATGGGTAGGAGTCTAGGGTTGCGACGAGGGATCCTTTCAGATCCCTCCACCCCTGTCCAGCTCCTTAAGTACCAACCAACCAGCTCCTAACTGTCATTTTGCAAACAGAGGGGCCTATTCATCATCACTTGCACATTTTCACCTGCAATTGTCTAAATTAAGTTATCGGGCCATTCGTCACGAAGGTAAAGCAGGAGATGTCACAGATATCTCCTGCTTACCTTCCTCTCGCGAAAAGGACCGCTGTCCCCATACACTAGTGCTGGGGGCAGTATTCATCAAGCTCAGAAAATATAATATTTTCGCAGCTTGACTGCGGGAGCATTAGCCATCTTCAGATGACGAATGCTACTGCACCGGCAATACAACCCGCTTCTTACCTATAGGAAGAAGATCCGGGTTGCGAAGAGGGATCCTTTTCAGATCCCTCTGTCCTGTCCGGCTCCTTCCGCCAGATGTTGGGTATTTTGTGCGCATGCGTGACCTGTAGGTCGTACATGCGCACTCCCGTCACTGCTCCGGGAGGAGCAGTGTAAGGATTCGCTGCTCCAAAAAAGAGCAGTGAAGCCGCTCGCGGGGGTAGCTGATATCATATCAGCTGTCACTGCGCCGGTGCAATGATGATTTGCTCCGGTAGCAGCGGCAAGTTAGAATGTTAATTATTGGGGTCCGTTTGGACCCTGATAATTAACATGATGAATAGGCCCCATAGCCTGTAACATGATTGGAGCTGTATATATACCTCTGGTAACCACCTCCCCTAGGCTTCATGTTGGCTAGCATCCAGCCATGCTAGCAAGACCCCATAAACTGAACCCACTCCTTACATCTCTACACTACCATGTTGCAATCACCCAAACACTACAACTACAGTAATACTGCAAATGATAGTAGTCCCAAACTGTGTTTCTCAGGACGATCCGACTTTACAACTGTTTAATATTGAAGTCTTATCAATAGGCATACTTATGTCACATGCTTTGTTGAACTGCTTTTATTGTCTGAGTCTTTGGGGTCTATGTACTAAACTTTGGAGAGAGATAAAGTGGATGGAGATAAAACAGCACTTTATCTCTCTCCAAGGTTTAGCACATACAGTATGAGACAGGATATTTCACCCTTTCTATAGAAATACTTGTCTACTCTATCGGAATATCTGGGAGACACAAGAAGTTCTGGGAGCTCTCCCGGCACCCATGATAGCAGTAAATCATCGCCATGATGCTTCGTGGGGCATCCATCAGCCAAGACATGGCATGTGTTCCAGCACACCTCTATGGATGCGAGGGCAAATTTGGGATGTTGATGAACCCGAATGTGACATTCCAGAAGGGCACATTGAGGCCATCACATGACTTGTGACATCTTTGATCTTTTAGCATGAAATGTAAAATTAGATTTATATTAATAACCATGTACCATTAAATAGACATTAATTAGACAATTCCATCAAGTATAATACATTATGGCCCTCATTCAGACCCGCTCGCAAGCGCTATGCGCTCGCAAGCGGGTCGATGGTTGTGCATGAGAAATTCACTCGCTCCAGGGCTCGCTACAAACGGGGCGGCTGTCGATGTTGATCGACAACTCGCCCCATTTTGTAGGCGGGGTGAGGGTGGCTGGAAAAACGGAGGCGTTCCTCAAGGAACGCCTGCCATTTGTGGGCAGCCCTTCTAACATCATCAGTGATATCAGTAGTCAGCTACCGGCTCTATTAGAGCCGGAAGCTCATTGGGACTTGTGGCAGACGAGACCCTACCACAAGGGTCTCGTTGCAAGCCCGATGGTCACGATGGTGGCGACCATCGCGACCATCACCTGGCCGCTCGCAAAAGCTGTTGGTGGTCACCCACAGCTTAGCGAGCGGCCAGGAGGCCAACTTTAAATAAAAAAAGCGGCCGCCCTCATTCAGAGCGAGCGCTCGCTTTTTGCGAGCGACTCTGAATGAGGGCCTATGTTTACATAAAATGTAGTGAACTTTACATTTTTTATTGAATTACTTAATAGCACAGGAGCAGAAACGGAATCTTCTGGAGCTGGGAGTTTTGTTTTGGCTCTGGGGCCGCAGCTGTAAAAGCTGGAAAACGACCAACATTATCCTCTGCCGCTAAATGAAGCATGCAAATAAATAGTTTCTGTATTTTCTTATCTATCAAAACATTTTAGACGTAAAACAACTATAAATTCAGTAAGGAATAATAAAGTGCTATGAAATCACACCCAAATCATATGAATATTTACTGTAAACTCGGATTCATATTTAATATCAAAACTTTACTTTATGACTGTAAGTGGTGATAAGAAATTTGGGCCAGATTCAGACCCTCTCGCCAGCGGGTCAATGGTGGGGTACTGCGCACGCACGGCCTGCGCCGCGTACACGTGCAAGCCCTGAAGTGAGAGAGAAATTCTCTCGCTCCGGGACTCACTACAAAAGGGGCGGCTGTCAATGTTGATCGACAGCTAGCCCCGTTTTATAGGGGCGGGGGGTGGCTACACAAACGGAGGCGTTCCCGAAGGAACTCCTGCCATTTGTGGGAGGCACCACTGACATCACAAGCACTGTTAGAGCAAGAAGCTCTCTGGAGCTTGCGACGGACGAGACCCTACCACAAGGGTCTCGTCGCAAGCCCCGATGGTCGTGATGGTCGTGACCATCGTGATCATCACCCGGCCGCCCACAAAAGCTGTCAGATCTAAATATTATTGGGGGGTGGGTATAATATAGTCTGTAGACACTATGGGCCGTTTCAATTAGAAGTGAAAAGTCCGTTTAGATACTTTTTTGCCGATGATATCATTTTCGCCGATTTCATTTATCCCCGTATTCAAATTCAGCATTTTTTCGCCGGTGCGAAAACGCAATGCAATGTAATAGGCGAAAAAGTTTTGCCTATGAATACCTGGCAGACAAAAAGTGCAGAATTGGGGTTTTGGGGAGCAAACTTTCGGGAACCACCCGGAACCCTTTGGACACCCCCTTGATGCTAACTGCATCAAAAACCGCACACAAATACCCCACAAAGGACACCCCAAAAAAGCACTTTGAAAAATTTGGCGAAAAAAAATCAAAGTGGGGGTACAAATTAAAAAACTAGCGAAATAGCCTTTGGGGGGGTCTGCAAGTATGGGGGAGGTGTATTTTTGATTGCAGGTGTTTGCTGAAGGTGCATTTTTGGCGCTTTTTAATGCTTGACTTTAGCCACTTTAAAATATGCTTGCACCCATTTTCATGTACCCCAAATTTGATGGGAATACTTAATAAAAAGCGCCTATTGAGACGATTTAAATAACCCAAATACCTTTAGCAGGGCTATACGGGGGTACTCATAGTGATCCCCCATGTCAGAGCATCTTTTGGGGGGTGTCAGGCTGATTTCCCCAAAACTGACAGAACTTTTTGCCGTTTTTAGTTTGGCCAGGTCCCGTTTTCACACAATTGAAATTGAATACAGGGATAAGCGGGGACGATCGCGATACTTTTTCGCGTCCAAAACCAGCGATGATGGCAAAAAGTCCGGCAACTGACTTTTCGCTTCTAATTGAATACGGCCCTATGTGGCCCACCAGGTAACTGGGTCTGGCACTTTGCCTCCAGCTGTGGGAGTCAAGTGCAATGGGACACCCTCTACCTGCTGCCATAGTGCAGCAGTGTGCAGCCATTTAGTTTGCAGTCATGCAGTCAAGTGAGTTGGTAAGCCTACCTCTATTGGTGCTCCTTTACTGGCTGTGGCTGGCTTCCTCCTTTTCTGGGCTCGCATGGACAATGCACATGTAATGAAGGGGCTATCTCTAGTTAGCAGGCAGGACCACAGTACATTGGGAGCTTTCCTTCTCCAGAGCAGGCATTCCTACATTACTTTGGTGTGAAAACAGGTCTCCACGAAGAGGACAAACTGGCGCATTTTAGAAAAATTAAATATACTCCATGTCAGCATATTTTTGGTGAATAAATTGCCCCTTGCCCTGGGAAAAGATGTTACAATTCAGTATTTTTGAGAGCGGACAGCTCCCAACAAGTTGGAACAGTGGGGCAGTCCCTTAAAACCATGACTGCTTGCCAAAATCAGGACGGGAAATAGTCTGGAAGCCAACGGCGTGGTACTAATGACAGGCGTCGAAAACTAGACGCCGGTCATTAGCCAAACGCCAGAAGACCGACGCCCAGCATACCGAACGAAGGTAAGCCGGGCACGGACAGCCGGGGGGGGGGTTACGTTTAGGGCTCCCGGGGGGACTTAGGGTTAGACACCCCCCCGGGAGAATTAGGTTTAGGCTAGGGGAAGGGAGGGTTAGGGTTAGGCACCCCCGGCGGGAGGTTAGGGCTAGGCACCCCCCCGGGGGATTTAGGATTAGGCTGCGGGGAAAGGGGGGTTAGGTTTAGGCACTTAGAGGGGGGATTAGGGTTAGGCACTTGGGGGGGAGGTTAGGGTTAGGCACCCCTAAGGGAAGGTTAGGGGGGAATTAGGTTAGCGATACTTACCTTAGGGACGATCAGGATCTTCACCCTTGTCGCGCTGCCGCTGTCGGGATTTGAACCGCCGGCCATGCGGCTGGCGGTAATACCTACTACACCCATCTGGACAATTAGGGGATATGAGAGTAAGACTAACGCAGACAGTATATGATGCTGTTCAAGCTTTGTTCCTATGCAATTTGCAATTTGAGCGTTTGTTTATAGCACCATGAAATTATAATATGATGAAATTGCAGTGTGAATAAAACACCAATTAAAATTCCAAACTAAGCATTTTCCTGGTTATTGACTTGGGCTATTTCTAAATCCTCATTTTCGAATACAAAATACTTCGGTGTTGATGGGGTCTTCCACATACTCTTGACCCTTTAGTGCCTGCCAAAACCTTTGTTATCTTGTGCTGGGCCCTTGTGGCCAACTGGATGTAGAGCTGTGTAATGTGCATGATGAACTGGGAGCCCCGTGCACCCTCTTCCTACTGAAACCAGACTACTGGTAATGTGTCTGGGAAATGTTTGATTTTGTAGTGGGGCGCATTGGGGTCTGTGTAGAGTTGTATACAAGTGATTTTTATGGATGTATCTTGTGTGTATTCACACTGTGCAGGCTGCGGGGACGAGCGAATGGACGGATGCACAAATTTTGCCATTTAGTTTTGTGCACGCAATGCGGCAGCAATTACCGCAGATGTGGGTTTGTCTGTGCATCAGTCTCATTATGCATACCAGGGATGTGCAGTCAGGGTAGGCAGGGCAGACAGAGCCTCCCCTGTCATGTTCCCTCCCCAATCATACTCCCTGTCATGCTCCAGAGTTTTGATATAAAAACTGTTATTATACATGTGTGCCTCCCCATCCATTGACCTCACCGCACATCACTGATGCAAACCCCCGAACTGTCCTAATTTCAACAGGACAGTCCCGATTTGAACAGTTGTTAGCGATAAGAACATTTGTTGCAAATTGCAGGGTGGTTGGAAGGAATTTGGCAATTCACAGGTGTGCCTACACCCACATGACAAAGGCATGCATGAAGTGTGCCGTAGACAAACCTCCGCCACAAATCTGAATTCCCAAATGTTGGGAGGTATTTTTACGTACAATATAACCCAGTGCAGAAGTAGAACTGAGTTGCTATGATGATGTCAGATAATCAGGAACTGTCTATACAACGTGACATTTATAGAGGAGACCTGATAAAATAAAGTAAAAATAATGTGAAAATAAATATTTTTTGGTTTTGAATCAAGCTTACAACTTAATCATTATTTTTTCTTTTTCTTTTTTTACATTTTTTTTTTTTGAATATTTTTTTCTTTATGAGTGCAGAAGCTCAAGCCCAAGTCCTTGATCACCAAAGCGCATCGGAATCCAGACTGGCTGTCGACAGAGGAACTTTAGTATCATCACATATTAACTAAAGGATGAACAATTGCAACTGGAAGTGCTTCTCTGTAACATAAATGATCTCTATTTATTAAACAGGAGAGTTTTATCAAATCTTCTAAGGTGGACTAGTGGAGAAGTTAGCAACCAATCAGCTTCTATCTATCATGTATATAGTACATTCTATAAAATAATAGCTAAAAGCTTATTGGTTGTTATGGGTAACATCTCTACCTGTCCTCTTTAGAAGGCTTGATACATTTCCCCTGAGTTGAAGAGGTTGTTCTAGGGGTGGAAAAGGAGCAGGCAGAGGGCAGTTTGCCAGGTTGCAGACCCATCTCTCTGGCAAGGTTTGAGACACTTCCCATAACACGTAAACACATGTTTTGGATGCATCCATGGTAACCTCACATTTCCATCACTGTTGTGTTATGTCGCAAAGTTATGTTCATCATTGATGTATAGGGCTGAATAAGCCAGAGCTAAATTAAACCACAGTGTTGGTAGTGTGTAGCCCATTTAAAATGTTAGTTGTTTCCCTTTAATGTATTAATTTGGTGATGAGGTTGTGGACTCGCAGCCTATCACAGGTTAGGGCGTGGATTCTGCACGGTAATATTAGAGATCCCAATCATTCCTTCTCTTGGCACAATTTGTGTTTTGCTCTTCATATATAAAACACAATGGGCGGGATGTACTAAGGTTGCAGTGACCATTCCGCCAGTCACCGCAACCTTACTGATCGCACACTGTATGTACTAACATATGCGATTAGTATCGCAAAGGACAGCTCATGTGATAAGAGCTGCCCTTTGCGAACCAACCGATGCCGGGTGAGGGGGTCTCCGTGGGACCCCGCCCCCTCCAAGCCCCAGGAATTTCCTGCTAGTGACCTGTGCAGGAGGCCCTGGGCTCCTCCTCCTCCCTGCACCCGGAAGATTAGGAGGAGGAGGAGGCAGAGGACCCAGGAGGAGCATGGGCCGGTGAACAGGACACTCAGGTGAGTGGGGGCCACTGTTGAGCGACTGCGAAACGCCGGATGCGAGATGCAGTAAGCAGGGCCGTGGAGAGCCCTGCCGGTCCCAGGTACAGAAGGGGTGTAGCCTAATCACGGGAGGCGTGGCCACGCCCCCTGGAGAAAAATATTAAAAATACACACTTTTGGGGAGGGCGGCGCTGTGAGCCACTCAGCCCGGCGCAAAGCCAAGCGGGGCGCGATCAGTGTGATCGCTCCCTCCCCACAGGCATAGGTGACTGCTGTGGCGGCTGAGCAGTCTCCCACTCTAGCTCTGCACATGCTGTTTGCCTGGCTGCTGTGAGGGAGCGAGAAGGGAGGGGGGGCGGTGCCAGGCCAGTCAGGAAGCCCGGGTAAATAGTACCCGCTCCCCCCCCCCTCTCAGCGCCCCTGGCAGTAAGAAGTCCATAGGCTTTTATAGGATAACGCCAGGTTTTTCTGGCGTTACCCTCCGCACCGATAATAGAGTGGCCGGGGCTTAGTACATATGGAAATGCGGTAAATACCCCGAAAACTGAGTTTTTACCGCATTTTTCCTTTAGTACATCCCGCCCAATGCCTCTCATAATGACAACTTCTATCATGGCAGGACACAAGTTGACCCAGGTTAGTAAAAACAGCCCTTTTAGGATCATCACTTTTCATATTTGTTCAGGTTTATATTATAAAAAAATATCATTGCAGGTATGGGATCTACTATACGAAATGCATGGGACTTTTTTTAATAACATGGAGCACTATGCCTAAAATGTATTAAATCATATTTATAGTACCTGCTCTCCCAGGGTAGTCCGGGAGACTCCCGTGTATCGGGTGACACTTCCGGATGTCCGGAAAGTTAGGCATGTCTCCTGGAGGTCGTCCAAGGTCGCCTGCTGCTGCTCACTTTCCAAGTGAAGTGGGCGGAATCATAGGCAAACGCAGGGGGGGTTTCCATCTGCCTGGAAACCCCCCTCCTCAGCACACACCATGACCACAATAGAAATAGTAATATAATAGAATGTTACTAGTGCTGCATGCTCTTCTCAGTATCACAAATGAAAT
This sequence comes from Taudactylus pleione, assembly GCA_031769625.1. Classification (NCBI taxonomy): domain Eukaryota; kingdom Metazoa; phylum Chordata; class Amphibia; order Anura; family Myobatrachidae; genus Taudactylus; species Taudactylus pleione. The sequence continues at coordinate 5,237,730 of JAUIMM010000521.1, forward strand.
GATTACCACCACCTATGGATCTTTTAAAATAAATAAATTAGGGGTGAGCGGGTTCGGATTTCTGAAATCCGAACCCCCCGAGCCCCCCCGATCCGAGGCCGATCCGAGTCAGGCTCGACTTTTCCCGCCTGACTCGGATCTGAAATCGAGGCAAAACGCCATCATCCCGCCTTCCGGGTCTCGCGGGTTTTGGATCCTATATAAGGTACCCACGTCGGCGCCATTTTCTCACTCGGCTGTGGACAGTGAAGAGGGAGGGTGGGAGTTAGGGCTGGCTGGGCTGTGTAGTGTAGTGTAGTGTAGTGCAGAGTAGTGTTGTGCTGTGCTGTGCTGCGCTGTGCTGCTGTTGTCCATAGGGGCTGTGTCCACTACTTCAAAGTCCATAGGGGCTGGCTGTGTTGTGCTGTGCTGCTGTTGTTAATAGAGGCTGTGTCCACTACTTCAAAGTCCATACGGGCTGGCTGGACTGTGTTGTGCAGTCAGTTGTCCATAGGGGCTGTGTCCACTCCAAAGTCCGGTGCAGTGTCCCAGTCCTAAAGGGGTGCTGTAGTGATGTCCAGGGGGTGCTCTGTCCGTCAGGGGTGCTCCCCCCAAGTGCTAAAAAAAATATATTTTTTCTGTGTTTGTGAATTGTGTGCGCAGTAGCCGCAACGTGCATCAACAAAGTAGTGCCAAGCGTGCGCCTGTGTCATGAGTAAAGGGCTGGCTGGCTTGACCGTTAAAGGGTGCTGTAGCCCCCAAAGTACACTCCAAACCAAATAAAAAAATATTTTCTGTGTTTGTGAATTGTGTGCGCAGTAGCCGCACGTGCATCAACAAAGTAGTGCCAAGCGTGCGCCTGTGTCTTAAGTAAAGGGCCGGCTGGCTTGACCGTTAAAGGGTGCTGTAACCCCCAAAGTACACTCCAGTCCAAACCAAATAAAAAAATATTTTCTGTGTTTGTGAATTGTGTGTGCAGTAGCCGCACGTGCATCAACAAAGTAGTGCCAAGCGTGCGCCTGTGTCATAAGTAAAGGGCCGGCTGGCTTGACCGTTAAAGGGTGCTGTAATCCCCAAAGTACACTCCAAACCAAATAAAAAAATATTTTCTGTGTTTGTGAATTGTGTGCGCATTAGCCGCCTGTGCATCAACAAAGTAGTGCCAAGCGTCCGCCTGTGTCATAAGTAAAGGGCCGGCTGGCTTGACCGTTAAAGGGTGCTGTAACCCCCAAAGTACACTCCAAACCAAATAAAAAAATATTTTCTGTGTTTGTGAATTGTGTGCGCAGTAGCCGCACGTGCATCAACAAAGTAGTGCCAAGCTTACGCCTGTGTCATAAGTAAAGGGCTGGCTTGACCGTTAAAGGGTGCTGTAACCCCCAAAGTACACTCCAAACCAAATAAAAAAATATTTTCTGTGTTTGTGAATTGTGTGCGCAGTAGCCACACGTGCATCAACAAAGTAGTGCCAAGCGTGCGCCTGTGTCATAAGTAAAGGGCCGGCTGGCTTGACCGTTAAAGGGTGCTGTAACCCCCAAAGTACACTCCAAACCAAATAAAAAAATATTTTCTGTGTTTGTGAATTGTGTGCGCAGTAGCCGCACGTGCATCAACAAAGTAGTGCCAAGCGTGCGCCTGTGTCATAAGTAAAGGGCCGGCTGGCTTGACCGTTAAAGGGTGCTGTAACCCCCAAAGTACACTCCAAACCAAATAAAAAAATATTTTCTGTGTTTGTGAATTGTGTGCGCAGTAGCCGCACGTACATCAACAAAGTAGTGCCAAGCGTGCGCCTGTGTCATAAGTAAAGGGCCGGCTGGCTTGACCGTTAAAGGGTGCTGTAACCCCCAAAGTACACTCCAAACCAAATAAAAAAATATTTTCTGTGTTTGTGAATTGTGTGCACTGTGGCTGCACGTGCATCAACAAAGGAGCAGCGCCAATCATGCGCCTGTGTCCCATAAGTAAAGAGCCGGCTGGCTCATTTCTTAAAGGGTGGTGTAACCCACAAAGTGCACTACTCTCCAGCAAAAATAAAAAAATATTTTCTGTGTTTGTGTGCGCCTTAGCCGCACGTATATATCAATATAACATAAATGGAGGACCAAACTTTCTCCGATAAAAATAAAATAGGGAAAGATCAAGAACCACTTCCTCCTAGTGCTGTTGCTGCTGCTGGGAGTTGTTCTTCATCCCAGAGAGGAAGTAGGAACACCACTACTTTTACTAAACAATTGACCCTCCAACAGTCCCTAGCGATGAGCATGAAGTACGACAGCAGTCATCCTGAAGCAAAACGTATAGGCCTTGACTGCTATGTTGGTGTTAGACGTGCGTCCGGTATCCGCCATTAGTGCAGTGGGATTTAGACAATTGATGGAGGTAGTGTGTCCCCGGTTCCAAATCCCATCTAGATTCCACCTGCATCCTCAAAGCAGCAGCGACAAGCGTGCGTCTGTCTGTTAAAGGGTCGTGTAACCCTCAAAGTGCGCTCCACAAACAATACAAATATTCTTCTTTTTTTTCTGTCTTTGTGAATTGTGTGGGCTGTAGCCGCACTTGCATCCTCAAAGCAGCAGCGACAAGCGTGCGTCTGTCTGTTAAAGGGTGGTGTAACCCTCAAAGTGCGCTCCACAAACAATAAAAATATTCTTCTATTTTTTTCTGTCTTTGTGAATTGTGTGGGCTGTAGCCGCACTTGCATCCCCAAAGCAGCAGCGACAAGCGTGCGTCTGTCTGTTAAAGGGTGGTGTAACCCTCAAAGTGCGCTCCACAAACAATAAAAATATTCTTCTTTTTTTTCTGTCTTTGTGAATTGTTTGGGCTGTAGCCGCACTTGCATCCTCAAAGCAGCAGCGACAAGCGTGCGTCCGTCTGTTAAAGGGTGGTGTAACCCTCAAAGTGCGCTCCACAAAAAATAAAAATATTCTTCTTTTTTTTTCTGTCTTTGTGAAATATGTGGGCTGTAGCCACACCTGCATCCTTAAAGCAGCAGCGACAAGCGTGCGTCTGTCTGTTAAAGGATTACATCGGTGACAACATCCAAGTAGGCATGTCAGACAGTCCGTACCTGTACTGGCAGGAAAAAGAAGCAATTTGGAGGTCCCTGTACAAACTGGCTCTATTTTACCTGAGTTGCCCCCCCTCCAGTGTGTACTCTGAAAGAGTGTTTAGTGCAGCCGGGAACCTTGTCAGCGAAAGGCGTAGGAGGTTGCTTCCAGAAAATGTGGAGAAGATGATGTTCATAAAATGAATTATCAGCTCTTCCAGGGAGACCAGCCTCCTGAACGTACAGAGGGACCTGTGGTTGTGGATTCCAGCGGGGACGAATTAATACTCTGTGAGGATGAGGATGTACACAACATTGAAGAGGGTGAGGAATCGGTGGATGAGGAGGATGAGGACGACATCTTGCCTCCGTAGAGCCAGTTTGTGCAGGGACAGATTAATTGCCAGCTTGTTTTGTGGGGGCCCAAACGAACCAATCATTTCAGCTACAGTCGTGTGGCAGACCCTGGCGCTGAAATGTTTGGTTTGTTAAAGTGTGCATGTCCTGTTTATACAACATAAGGGTGGGTGGGAGGGCCCAAGGACAATTCCATCTTGCACCTCTTTTTTTTCTTTGAATTATGTACTGTTTGGGGCCTAGTTTTTCAAACTGCCATCCTGTCTGCCACTGCAGTGTCACTCCTAGATGGACCACGTGTTTGTGCCGCCCACTCGTATCTCTTAGCATAGTCATCCATCTACCTCGGTGCAACCTTTTGGATATAAAAACACTATTGTGAGGTGTGAGGTGTTCAGAATAGACTGGAAATGAGTGGAAATTAAGGTTATTGAGGTTAATAATAGCATAGGAGCAGAAAAACACACAAATTCTGTGATTTTAGCTGTTTTTATGCTTTTTAAAAAAAAAAAATACAGATCCAAAACACAAAACCCAAAACCCAAAACACGGAAGGGTGGTTTTGGCAAAACCAATCCATATCCAAAACACGAAGAAAGATCCAGATCCAAAACCAAAACACAAAACACGAAAAGTGGCCGGTGCACACCCCTAAAATAAATACACCTGTGCACCAACTAGAAGATGTGGAAAACATGCACTGTTAGGGGTGCACTGCTATAGACCATCAATAGGGTTAATTATTAATATTGTATAATAATACACTATCCAGTACATAAGTAGACCGATATGTACATATATGTCAAGGGCAGTGCTAAGTTCTTTTGCTGCTCCCTCAGACTCCTGGGCTCCAATGCTCTGTAATAGTGCCCACATTTGAAAAAAAAACATTCTGCTCAGACAGGATGGACCTACTGCCGCATCTAATGGCTTACTGTGATCTTATACAACACAATATACTTTGTATGTAACATATTAAAGCTGGATAAGTGCTAATTATGCCCTCTTCATGGACTGGCCACACTAACTCTAAAATCAAGCATTTGGAAACCCCCCTCTAGAAATCCTGTGTTTGCCACTGGGTGTAATCCTGTCTTTCTTCACACAGGGCCTGATTCAGAGCCGCTCGTAAGCGGCCGCTCGTTCGCTCTGAGCGATGTTCGCACAACTGCGCATGCGTATGGGTCGTAATGCGCATGCGCAAACCATTCATTGCGGTCGGGAAATCGTGCGCTCGCAAAACAGCGAGGGGCGGCTAATTTGAATGACAGAATGTACCGTTCGTGGGTGGTAACAGGGGAAGGTGTTTGAAAACGGGGGAGTGGAGATCCGAAAGCAGGCGTGCCAAACGGTCAAAACGGGCGTTTAATGGGTGTGCATAATTATTAAAGGAGCATCACCGACCACGTCCCTTGGTTGTCTTTTAGCCTGAACTGCTCGCAGTGATAGCGGTAAGAAAAACCTACCACAAGCACTGCGAGCAGTTCAGATGCCTTTCGATGTACCCGATTAATCTAATAAATACCGGAGATGACGTGTGATGCGAACGGCAAAGGGGCGTCTTTACAAAATAGCGAGCACATTTTTTGTTTGCTCGCTCAGACATAGAGGCGTCGACAAACAGCAAAGAGCGAGCGCTCAATTTAAATAGCCGGCCCCTTTTTTGGAACGGCCGTCCGCAAATAGCGTCCGGGTCTGAATCAGGCCCACTGTCCCAGGCATCTCCCCCATTAATACATTGTGTAACAGTACTCCTTAAAATGACCGCAGGAAAAAACTGCTGAGTGATCATATCCTTCCTGAACGACGTCATGACCAAACACCATATATTATTCAGTATTTTCTTTCATCCCAATTTTGATAACTTTATTTCAAATGGTTTTCCGTTTAACTTATACCATGCCTGTATGTTAAAATAACAATTAAAGTACATGCAAAGTGAATATTTAGTCTTCGTATAGTTTTAAACATGGTACTTGGCTACCTATAGGAGAGAAATAAATGACTACATACATGTTTGTAAGTTCTGCAAATCCTGAGAATGCTCCGTATGGTATAACCTGAATTTTCGTGTACGTAATTCTCCTGTTTAAAAAAAAAAAAAAAAAAAGACAACATTGAGAAGGAGCTTAGGGGTAAAATTACTTACATGAGAGTTTTTTAGAAGTGGAGATGTTGCCCATGGCAACCAATCAGATTCTACTTAACATTTTACTAGCACCTTCTAGAAGATAATAGCTAGAATCTGATTGGTTGCTATGGGCAACATCTCCACTTCTAAAAACTCTCACTTTAGTAAATTTACCCCTTAGTGTTGAGGAAAAACAGCAAAATAAACAATTTTGAATAAATCTTAAAGTTTTGTGAGTACATTGTTTATGCGAATACATTTGTTTGGTCTGCTTCCATGTCTAGAAACAATACCTCAAAGGAGATAAAAAATATTTGTAAACAGTAATTACACGATAATAACTCTATACTTCCCATCCTCCCAGGGGCCATTCAAAAGACCTTACATGACGGGAATTCCCAACAGTATTATTATTTTTTATTATTTTTTTTATATGATTGTACTGTAAAGTCTAGTAATTTTGCATTAATGGAAGACTCATATACAGGTATCATAAAAAAAAAAATACAACTGAGCTAATGTCAGACTTAGAGGTATACTTACTAAACTGCGGGTTTTTAGAAGTGGAGATGTTGCCCATAGCAACCAATCAGATTCTACTTAGTTATCTAGCACCTTCTAGAAGATAATAGCTAAAATCTGATTGGTTGCTATGGGCAACAAATACACTTCTGAAAACCTGCACTTTAGTAAATTTATCCCCTAGAGGTCTATTTATCAAATGGAGAAAAAGTACTATCTCCAACTCAAACGTCTTCTCCATATCTAGCCAAGGGTCACCTCCGAAAATGAGGAAGCTAGGAGCACGTAGTCATACACAAGGCCAAAGGATGTAAATGAGTAGAGTGCCAGCCCAGAGGACTGTCAGGGCCACCAACAGTTAGGCTCCAATGCCGGGTGGTGGGGTATTTTACCTACATCTAAAATAAGTGTCCCGAGAGGAGCCTGGACATGCCATTCCTGTGGGTAGAGGAGGTAGGATTCAGACCATGCAGTACACAGAGTCAATAAAGGATAACAATTCTGGGCCAGAAACACAAAATATTAAAGAGTGAAAGAACCGCTACTTGTTTCTTGGCCTCAATGCGTTCTTAAACCTATTCCAGTTCTTTTACCTCTGGTACTCAGATGTCCTTGGGACTTGGATAGCATACCAGGAACTTCAGAACTACAGTAGGGCAAGCTTGGTGTGACAGGGCCAAGACTGAGAGACAGGGGAATGTTAGCAGACAGTAACAGCTAACCACAGAAGTGGTGCAAACAGAAGAATAGCAAGATAAGCAAATAGGACTATAACTGAAGAGAAAAAAGCGACAGACTTAGGGGCCAATTAATGAAACCATTTTCCTCCAATATTCCTGTAGAAATAGTTATTGCTGCATAAATAAGTCACATTTAGGCACCAGGGTATTTAACAAAGGAGATGTCACAGGTATCTCCTGAGTTAAACCCATGTACCGCAGAAAGACGCTATCCCTATAGTCCTGTATGGGAGTGGCTGAGTGATCTTTTATCTCTATGATCAATGACAAAAGTAAATTTTTTAGTATCTACCAGGATAGCTGCTTATTTCCCAGTGAATAGTGGAGAAGACAGATATTATTTCCCAGTGAATAGTGGAGATGAGAGATATTAGTCATTGGACCTTACACCAAAGTCACTAGGGAAGAAAAACGGTTTCTAAAGCCCATAGCAGCCAATTCTCCCTTTTGAATCTACTCAAATACCGTCAAGGGAAATAACAAAGAACATAAAATACAGCAGGACAAGCTAGGCTTGACAGTACCATGACTATAGGAGACAAAAGAAGACTAGAAAATAACCAAGCAAGACAGACACAGACTACACATAATAACAAGAAAAACACGACATATGGGATTAAATATCACAGAGGCCACAGGTAAGATAGTACTATAGTTGGGTACACATACAGTGGGCCTGATTCTGACCCGTTCGCTAGCACTGAGCGCTCGCAAGCGGGTCGATGGTGCCCAAGTGCACATGCGCCAAAAGCACTCCTGGGCTTGCGGCAGCGAGACCCTACCGCAGGGTCTCGTCACAAGCCCGGTGGTCGTGATGGTCTTGACCATCGCGACTATCATTTTGGCCGCTCGCTATAGCTGTGGGTGGTCAACCACAGCTATGCGAGCGGCCAGGAGGTTGCTCCAAAAAGGAGCAGGGATGGCGCTGATTCAGAGCGAACGATCTGTCAGAGCGTCCGGCTCTGAATCAGGGCCAGTATGCGATCCCTCAAATGATACATTGTTCCCGCACACATCTGAACAATATAATGCTTGGATCACAGTGTGTATGCCTGATCGCGTGTGCCTGCGGGTCATTCATCGCATTGTCCCATTTGCTGTGCCGCACAGTAGAAGGGACAAAATCTTGAACGATGTCATGCTGCTAAATGCCTCGTGGAACGACACACCACACCGTCGTCCACATGCAACTTGCACGGACGGCGCAATGTATTGTGCCATCACACCGAGCCGTAAATGGGTACAGACCTAGGACGACATCCAGGCAAGGTCCAGACAGTGAGTAGATATAGTAGGTCAAAAGGACAAAGGGGCAATGCTACAAAATGCTCCAGCAACCTAGTGTACTAACATGTCTTAAATACTATGGAGGTTGCTCAGAACTAGAGATGTGCGGTTCCGTTTTAGCCGGATTTGCTCGGATATGTTTGGATCTCAAAAACGGCATCCTATCGGCTACCCGGCTGTCACGTGTTTTGAATAGCCAATAAGAGAAATACGAACTAATCCGAACTTGCGATAATTTGGCGATAAGAACCGAAAAAAACAAACCCGCACATCTCTACTCAGAACTAGCTAAAGCTGGGCTTGTTAGCACGTCGTAGACATCTGAATAGACAAAACTAGAGATCAGTGAGAACACAGTATCTGCTCCATTAGCCTAGAAGCTGAGTAGAAGGCACAGATAAACAGAGGTTGTCAGTCCTCTGAACCTGGCCCCTTATTAGGTAAAAAACAAAAGAGCCAAAAACAGTTACAAAAAAAAAAGTTTGTTTTTGTTGCCCCAAATTCCAAATTGATTGCAATGAAGGGAGAAGTTTCTCCAGCAAAATTGTCTTGTTTTCCAATTATAATCCAAGCAATAACATTTTCCCATTCTGCTAAAACAACAAGTATTTATCACTTTATATTTGCTCCTTATGTATGACTGGTCCTTTTGAAGATTATTAGTTTATTCATTTTATTGTGACATCATGGGGTATATTTACTAAAGGTCGATTTTGGTGTATTTGTAGTCAAATTTAATTTGATTTTGCAAATCGGAGATTTGCTAAGGGCAAAATGGAATATAAAATCGAATGTTAGTAAATGTGCTTTTTTGGCAGTGCTTTATACTGTCGATTTTGACGCAATTTCAGTCAATAAAAATCGACTCATAAATCGACTTTCGTAAATATACCCCCTAGTATCAAGTGCACTTTTAAACAACATGTCTGAGAAATAGTGTGCAGTAGTACGAATAATTGGGATGAAAATATTAGGAGTGGTAAGTAGCTATTTATAACCCCAGCTCACATTGTTCTGCATTGGCACAGTTGGCACTGAGAGTTGTTGACATAGCAATTACAGTATGTGAGAGAGAATAAAGAAACGGTTGTGTTGGTGCATTTCAACTTTGCATTGTAAACTTTGCTGCCTACTATAGGGGGTATATTTTTTCTAAAGTGCAGGGTTTTTAGAAGTGGAGATGTTGCCCATAGCAGCCAATCAGATTCTAATTACTGTATCTTCTAGAATGTGCTAGATAAATGATGATAGCTAGAATCTGTTTGGTTGCTATGGGCAACATCTCCACATCTAAAAACCTGCACTTTAGCAAATATACAGTACCCCTAATACTCTGTGATCAATGTCCATGGAGGGCTGCTATTAAGGAAGACACGTTCTGTGTTGGCTTTGGGAAAACTGGACCTGCTGCGGAAAGCAGTTTGTCTTCAGTTAAAAAAAAAAAAAAAATAACAAAACCACACAAAAACAGTACAGATTAAATATTAATCAAGATGAGTCTCATTGCTAGACAACCCGGTTGGTTTAAATGATCAGGTTTGAAATCCATAACAGGTATCCCTTTAATAACTACTTCCATTCAACCTGCTGGCAAGCAACATCCTTGTAACTGTGCACATTAGCCACTCCTGGCATTTACCTGAAGGCAATACTTTTGAATACTTGCACTTTAGTTGCATATTCCATACTAGCTGTAATGCCCAGCGTAGCCTGGATTTAATTTAATAAATTTTCCCTATGTCTCCATCCCTCCCTACCCTCCTCTCTTTCTCCCTAGCTTCCTCCTTATCTCCCCCCTTCCCCCACTCTCTCCCAATGATACTTTTTTCCCACACCCCCCTTGCCTCTATTTCCCTCCCTGACTTCTCTCTCTCTCTCTCTCTTTCTCTCTCTCTCGTACATCTCTGACACAGGTAGAAGGGAGTTCAAGCCATCTGTCATTACATTCCAACGTGATGGTTTTTTTTTTTTTTTTTATCATCAGTTGATTTTATTATATAGATTGTTCATAGTGATGAATCTAAAGGTCTCCATAACTATTCTCTTTGTTTCTCTATAACTTGTAATGATAATTGAAGGGCTTAGAAGGATAGGTACTAAACATGGATGAATTTACCTAGCTGAAAAGCAGGAGGCTCTTAGAAATACCCCTAGATTGTAGGGACTGGGGTAAGAAGTACATTTAAGTCTGCAATGCTGGCTACAGGCCCACTGTGAGAAAAGTTAGACCCTTATACTACAGAGGCACAGCCATGCCTCATTGTGAACATTGGGTACCCTCTGATGATGGCGGACCCCCCCTTGGATGTCATTGCCCCTAGGTTGAAACTTATACTACCCATAGGCTTTTCCTTAGTAAAGCTCTGTCTATTATACATTACTATGCTAAAGGGACCCCAACCAAAAACTGGGGTTTAAAAAACAAATGTTGATTAGTAAGAGGTAAATATTAAAGTTATTTCCCCTGATTTTTTGCAGTAAACCTACATTTCATACATTTAAGGCACATGCACTATGAAATGTCCGAAAAAGCAGCCCTTCAAGAGATATCTTGTATCTCTGTAATATTTGCTACCGCACATGGTCAGGGAGCTGATTGAATCTTGCATTGTAAAGTGTCTCTGCTGTAGCAAAGTTATATGATAAATAGCCAATTCATCACTTTTATCATTAAAGCAAGGAAGTGCTTACTGCAGCTTGTTTTTAATCAATTTTCCATTTAAGCCCTTTATCTTAGCATCTCCAGCGAGCAGAGCAGAACTATTTCTGTTATTACACTCTATATATTATTTCTGCTGTTATCTATGTTCTTCATTATCTTTACTATTAGTGTATATCTTACTGGGGCTAATTCCAGGTATTATGCTGTACTAGAAATGTTTTGTTGTCATTTGATGTAATCTACAGTACACGTGCATAATAGCCTGAAGAAATGCTTGCTGCAAGAAGCATAGAGCATGTATGTAACTATATACATATAAAATTATATATATATATATATATATTAGGGGTGAGCGGGTTCGGATTTCTGAAATCCGAACCCCCCCGAGCCCCCCCGATCCGAGTCCGATCCGAGTCAGGCTCGACTTTTCCCGCCTGACTCGGATCTGACATTGAGGCAAAACGTCATCATCCCGCCTTCCGAGTCTCGCGGGTTTTGGATCCTATATAAGGTACCCGCGTCGGCGCCATTTTCTCACTCGGCTGTGGACAGTGAAGAGGGAGGGTGGGAGTTAGTGCTGTGTAGTGTAGTGTAGTGTAGTGCTGCTGTTGTCCACTACTTCAAAGTCCATAGGGGCTGGCTGTGTTGTGCTGTGCTGCTGTTGTTAATAGGGGCTGTGTCCACTACTTCAAAGTCCATAGGGGCTGGCTGGACTGTGTTGTGCAGTCAGTTCTCCATAGGGGCTGTGTCCACTCCAAAGTCCTGTGCAGTGTCCCAGTCCTAAAGGGGTGCTGTAGTGTTGTCCAGGGGGTGCTCTGTCCATCAGGGGTGCTCCCCCCAAGTGCTAAAAAAATAATATATTTTCTGTGTTTGTGAATTGTGTGCGCAGTAGCCGCACGTGCATCAACAAAGTAGTGCCAAGCGTGCGCCTGTGTCATAAGTAAAGGGCCGGCTGGCTTGACCGTTAAAGGGTGCTGTAACCCCCGAAAGTACACTCCAGTCCAAACCAAAAAAAAATTATTTTCTGTGTTTGTGAATTGTGTGCGCAGTAGCCGCACGTGCATCAACAAAGTAGTGCCAAACGTGCGCCTGTGTCATAAGTAAAGGGCCGGCTGGCTTGACCGTTAAGGGTGCTGTAACCCCCGAAAGTACACTCCAGTCCAAACCAAAAAAAAAATTATTTTCTGTGTTTGTGAATTGTGTGCGCAGTAGCCGCACGTGCATCAACAAAGTAGTGCCAAGCGTGCGCCTGTGTCATAAGTAAAGGGCCGGCTGGCTTGATCGTTAAGGGTGCTGTAACCCCCGAAAGTACACTCCAGTCCAAACCAAAAAAAAAATTATTTTCTGTGTTTGTGAATTGTGTGCGCAGTAGCCGCACGTGCATCAACAAAGTAGTGCCAAACGTGCGCCTGTGTCATAAGTAAAGGGCCGGCTGGCTTGACCGTTAAGGGTGCTGTAACCCCCGAAAGTACACTCCAGTCCAAACCAAAAAAAAAATTATTTTCTGTGTTTGTGAATTGTGTGCGCAGTAGCCGCACGTGCATCAACAAAGTAGTGCCAAACGTGCGCCTGTGTCATAAGTAAAGGGCCGGCTGGCTTGACCGTTAAGGGTGCTGTAACCCCCGAAAGTACACTCCAGTCCAAACCCAAAAAAAATTTATTTTCTGTGTTTGTGAATTGTGTGCGCAGTAGCCGCACGTGCATCAACAAAGTAGTGCCAAGCGTGCGCCTGTGTCATAAGTAAAGGGCCGGCTGGCTTGACCGTTAAGGGTGCTGTAACCCCCGAAAGTACACTCCAGTCCAAACCAAAAAAAAAATTATTTTCTGTGTTTGTGAATTGTGTGCGCAGTAGCCGCACGTGCATCAACAAAGTAGTGCCAAGCGTGCGCCTGTGTCATAAGTAAAGGGCCGGCTGGCTTGACCGTTAAGGGTGCTGTAACCCCCGAAAGTACACTCCAGTCCAAACCTAAAAAAAAATTATTTTCTGTGTTTGTGAATTGTGTGCGCAGTAGCCGCACGTGCATCAACAAAGTAGTGCCAAGCGTGCGCCTGTGTCATAAGTAAAGGGCCGGCTGGCTTGACCGTTAAAGGGTGCTGTAACCCCCGAAAGTACACTCCAGTCCAAACCAAAAAAAAATTATTTTCTGTGTTTGTGAATTGTGTGCGCAGTAGCCGCACGTGCATCAACAAAGTAGTGCCAAACGTGCGCCTGTGTCATAAGTAAAGGGCCGGCTGGCTTGACCGTTAAGGGTGCTGTAACCCCCGAAAGTACACTCCAGTCCAAACCAAAAAAAAAATTATTTTCTGTGTTTGTGAATTGTGTGCGCAGTAGCCGCACGTGCATCAACAAAGTAGTGCCAAGCGTGCGCCTGTGTCATAAGTAAAGGGCCGGCTGGCTTGATCGTTAAGGGTGCTGTAACCCCCGAAAGTACACTCCAGTCCAAACCAAAAAAAAAATTATTTTCTGTGTTTGTGAATTGTGTGCGCAGTAGCCGCACGTGCATCAACAAAGTAGTGCCAAACGTGCGCCTGTGTCATAAGTAAAGGGCCGGCTGGCTTGACCGTTAAGGGTGCTGTAACCCCCGAAAGTACACTCCAGTCCAAACCAAAAAAAAAATTATTTTCTGTGTTTGTGAATTGTGTGCGCAGTAGCCGCACGTGCATCAACAAAGTAGTGCCAAACGTGCGCCTGTGTCATAAGTAAAGGGCCGGCTGGCTTGACCGTTAAGGGTGCTGTAACCCCCGAAAGTACACTCCAGTCCAAACCCAAAAAAAATTTATTTTCTGTGTTTGTGAATTGTGTGCGCAGTAGCCGCACGTGCATCAACAAAGTAGTGCCAAGCGTGCGCCTGTGTCATAAGTAAAGGGCCGGCTGGCTTGACCGTTAAGGGTGCTGTAACCCCCGAAAGTACACTCCAGTCCAAACCAAAAAAAAAATTATTTTCTGTGTTTGTGAATTGTGTGCGCAGTAGCCGCACGTGCATCAACAAAGTAGTGCCAAGCGTGCGCCTGTGTCATAAGTAAAGGGCCGGCTGGCTTGACCGTTAAGGGTGCTGTAACCCCCGAAAGTACACTCCAGTCCAAACCTAAAAAAAAATTATTTTCTGTGTTTGTGAATTGTGTGCGCAGTAGCCGCACGTGCATCAACAAAGTAGTGCCAAGCGTGCGCCTGTGTCATAAGTAAAGGGCCGGCTGGCTTGACCGTTAAAGGGTGCTGTAACCCCCGAAAGTACACTCCAGTCCAAACCAAAAAAAAATTATTTTCTGTGTTTGTGAATTGTGTGCGCAGTAGCCGCACGTGCATCAACAAAGTAGTGCCAAGCGTGCGCCTGTGTCATAAGTAAAGGGCCGGCTGGCTTGACCGTTAAGGGTGCTGTAACCCCTGAAAGTACACTCCAGTCCAAACCTAAAAAAAAATTATTTTCTGTGTTTGTGAATTGTGTGCGCAGTAGCCGCACGTGCATCAACAAAGTAGTGCCAAGCGTGCGCCTGTGTCATAAGTAAAGGGCCGGCTGGCTTGACCGTTAAGGGTGCTGTAACCCCCGAAAGTACACTCCAGTCCAAACCAAAAAAAAAATTATTTTCTGTGTTTGTGAATTGTGTGCGCAGTAGCCGCACGTGCATCAACAAAGTAGTGCCAAACGTGCGCCTGTGTCATAAGTAAAGGGCCGGCTGGCTTGACCGTTAAGGGTGCTGTAACCCCCGAAAGTACACTCCAGTCCAAACCAAAAAAAAAATTATTTTCTGTGTTTGTGAATTGTGTGCGCAGTAGCCGCACGTGCATCAACAAAGTAGTGCCAAGCGTGCGCCTGTGTCATAAGTAAAGGGCCGGCTGGCTTGACCGTTAAAGGGTGCTGTAACCCCCGAAAGTACACTCCAGTCCAAACCAAAAAAAAATTATTTTCTGTGTTTGTGAATTGTGTGCGCAGTAGCCGCACGTGCATCAACAAAGTAGTGCCAAGCGTGCGCCTGTGTCATAAGTAAAGGGCCGGCTGGCTTGACCGTTAAAGGGTGCTGTAACCCCCAAAGTACACTCCAGTCCAAACCAAAAAAAAATTATTTTCTGTGTTTGTGAATTGTGTGCGCAGTAGCCGCATGTGCATCAACAAAGTAGTGCCAAGAGTGCGCCTGTGTCATAAGTAAAGGGCCGGCTGGCTTGACCGTTAAAGGGTGCTGTAACCCACAAAGTACACTCCAGTCCAAACCAAAAAAAAAATTATTTTCTGTGTTTAGCCGCACGTATATATCAAATCGATATAACATAAATGGAGGACCAAACTTTCTCCGATAAAAATAAAATAGAGAAAGATCAAGAACCACTTCCTCCTAGTGCTGAAGCTGCTGCCACTAGTCATGACATAGACGATAACATGCCATCAACGTCGTCTGCCAAGGCCGATGCCCAATGTCATAGTAGAGGGCACATACAATCCCAAATGGCAAAGTTCAGGAAAATGACCTTGAAAAAGACATTTAAATCAGCTGAAGAGAAACGTAAACTTGCCAATATGCCATTTACGACACGGAGTGGCAATGAACGGCTAAGGTCGATCCCTAGTATGTTCATGACTAGTGGTTCAGCTTCACATGACGATGGAAGCACTCCTCCCACTAAAAAAATCAAAAGAGTTAAGCTGGCAAAAGCACAGCGAAGAACTGTGCTTTCTAAGAAGATATCACAAATCCCCAAGGAGAGTCCAAGTGTGGTGGTGGTTGCGATGCCTGACCTTCCCAGCACTGGACGGGAAGAGGTGGCTCTTTCCACCATTTGCACGCCCCCTGCAAGTGCTGAAAGGAGCACCCACAGTCCACTTGCTGATATGCAAATTGAAGATGTCACTGTTGAAGTACAACAGGATGAGGATACTGGTGTAGCTGGCGCTGAGGAGGAAGTTGGCGAGGAGGATTCTGATGGTGATGTGGTTTGTTTAAATCAGGCTCCGGGGGAGACAGTTGTTGTCCGTGGGATGAAAAAGCCCATCACGGTCATGCCTGGGCAGAAGACCAAACATTCCACCTCTTTGGTCTGGCAATATTTCTATCCAAATCCGGACAACAACTGTCTTGCCATATGTACCATATGTAAAGGTGAAATAAGTAGGGGTAGGGACGTCAACCACCTAGGAACATCCTCCCTTATACGGCACCTGCAGCGCGTTCATAAAAAGTTACTGTCAAGTTCAGAAACTTTGGCTCAGACCGTAAGCAGTCCAGGGACACCTAAATCCCGTTGTCCTGTTGTATCCAAGCGCCTGCAAACCACACCGTCAACTCCCTCCTCGTCAATTTCCTCCTTAGTCAGGATCGGAAGTAGTCCTGCAGGCCATATCACTGGCATGACTGACTCTCCTATCCGGGATTCCTCCGGAGGATCCTGCATTGCTACGCCTACTGCTGCCGCTGCTGCTGTTGCTGCTGCTGCTGGGAGTCGTTCATCATCCCAGAGAGGAAGTAGGAACACCACTACTTTTACTAAACAATTGACCCTCCAACAGTCCTTAGCGAGGAGGATGAAGTACGACAGCAGTCATCCTGAAGCAAAACGTATAACTGAGGCCTTGACTGCTATGTTGGTGTTAGACGTGCGTCCGGTATCCGCCATTAGTGCAGTGGGATTTAGACAATTGATGGAGGTAGTGTGTCCCCGGTTCCAAATCCCGTCTAGATTCCACTTCACTAGGCAGGCGATACCGAGACTGTACAGAAACGTCAGAAAAAGTGTCCTCAGTGTCCTGAAAAATGCCGTTGTACACAATGTCCACTTAACCACGGACATGTGGACAAGTGGAACAGGGCAGACTAAGGACTATATGACTGTGACAGCCCACTGGGTAGATGTATCACCTTACGCAGCAACAGCAGCAGCGTCACCAGTAGCAGCATCTCAGAAACGCCAGCTCGTTACAAGGCAGGCTACGCTGTGTATCACCGGTTTCAGTAAGAGGCACACCGCCGACAACCTCTTAGAGAAACTGAGGGAAATCATCGCCCAGTGGCTTACCCCACTTAGACTCTCCTGGGGATTTGTGATATCTGACAACGCCACCAATATTGTGCGGGCATTACATCTGGGCAAATTCCAGCACGTCCCATGTTTTGCTCACACAATAAACTTGGTGGTGCAGAATTTTCTGAAAAGCGACAGGGGCGTGCAGGAGACGCTTTGGGTGGCCCGAAAAATTTCTGGCCACTTTCGCCATTCAGCGACTGCGTGCCGAAGACTGGAGCGCCAACAAACACTCTTGAACCTGCCCCGCCATCACCTGAAGCAAGAGGTTGTGACGCGGTGGAACTCAACCCTCTATATGCTTCAGAGGATGGAGGAGCAGCAAAAGGCCATACAAGCCTATACATCCACCTATGACATAGGCAAAGGAGGGGGTATGCACCTGACTCAAGCGCAGTGGAGAATGATTTCCGTGTTGTGCAAGGTTCTTCAGCCCTTCGAACTTGCCACACGTGAAGTCAGTTCAGACACTGCCAGCTTGAGTCAGGTCATTCCCCTCATCAGGCTTTTGCAGAAGCAGCTGGAGAAAGTGAAGGAGGAGCTAAGACGAAGCGATTCCGCTCGGCATGTGGGACTTGTGGATGAAGCCCTTCATTCGCTTTGCCAGGATTCCAGGGTGGTCAATCTGTTGAAATCAGACCACTACATTTTGGCCACCGTGCTCGATCCTAGGTTTAAAGCCTATGTGGTGTCTCTCTTTCCGGCCGACACAAGCCTGCAGAGGTGCAAAGACCTGCTGGTGAACACACTGTCAGCTGAAGCGGAACGTGACACGTCAACGGCTCCTTCTTCATTTTCTCCCGCAACTGGGGCTGCCAGGAAAAAACTTAGGTATCCTAAGCAACCCGCTGGCGGTGATGCAGGGCAGGCAGGACCAAGTTTGGACATCTGGTCCGGACTGAAGGACCTGGCAACAATTTCTGACATGTCTACTGTCACTGCATATGATACTGTCACCATTGACAGAATGGTGGAGGATTACATCGGTGACAGCATCCAAGTAGGCATGTCAGACAGTCCATACCTGTACTGGCAGGAAAAAGAGGCAATTTGGAGGCCCCTGTACAAACTGGCTCTATTTTACCTGAGTTGCCCCCCCTCCAGTGTGTACTCCGAAAGAGTGTTTAGTGCAGCCGGGAACCTTGTCAGCGAAAGGCGTAGGAGGTTGCTTCCACAGAATGTGGAGAAGATGATGTTCATCAAAATGAATTATCAGCTCTTCCAGGGAGACCAGCCTCCAGAACGTACAGAGGGACCTGTGGTGGTGGATTCAAGTGGGGACGAGTTAATACTTTGTGAGGATGAGGATGTACACACTGAAGAGGGTGAGGAATCGGTGGATGAGGAGGATGAGGATGACATCTTGCCTCCGTAGAGCCAGTTTGTGC
The DNA here is from genome assembly GCA_031769625.1 of Taudactylus pleione. NCBI lineage: Eukaryota > Metazoa > Chordata > Amphibia > Anura > Myobatrachidae > Taudactylus > Taudactylus pleione. Next base: position 5,255,849 of record JAUIMM010000521.1, read on the forward strand.
AGGGACACATTAATTGCCAGCTTGTTTTGTGGGGGCCCAAACGAACCAATCATTTCAGCCACAGTTGTGTGGCAGACCCTGGCGCTGAAATGATTGATTTGTTAAAGTGTGCATGTCCTGTTTATACAACATAAGGGTGGGTGGGAGGGCCCAAGGACAATTCCATCTTGCACCTCTTTTTTTCTTTGCATTATGTACAGTTTGGGGCCTAGTTTTTCTAACTGCCATCCTGTCTGCCACTGCAGTGTCACTCCTAGATGGGTCACGTGTTTGTGCCGCCCACTCGTGTCGCTTAGCATAGTCATCCAGCTACCTCGGTGCAACCTTTTGGACATAAAAACACTATTGTGAGGTGTGAGGTGTTCAGAATAGACTGGAAATGAGTGGAAATTAAGGTTATTGAGGTTAATAATAGCATAGGAGCAGAAAAACCTACAAATTCTGTGATTTTAGCTGTTTTTATGCTTTTTTTCAAAAAAATACAGATCCAAAACACAAAACCCAGAACCCAAAACACGGAAGGGTGGTTTTGGCAAAACCAATCCAGATCCAAAACACGAAGAAAGATCCAGATCCAAAACCAAAACACAAAACACGAAAAGTGGCCGGTGCACACCCCTAATATATATATATATATATATATATATATATATATATATATATATATATAGGGCTTAAGGATAAATAAAAATAGATTTGCCGACATGACTTCTGAAATAACTGTCACGATTAGATCAGGGACAAAAGTTCCATGTGATTTGCACATTGTTGGTGACAAATTTCAAAAATAGGATAAAATAACATTTTTGCCAGGGTGATCTGTCACAAAATCCAGATGTGTCCTTTTATACTATTGCTTCAGTCGTGCCAAAAAGCCCCTCTTGTTACGCCAGGTCCCTGGCGACTCGGATGCGCAGAGCGTCCTTTTTGCTTGAAATGTACATCTTATTTTCATCGAAAACAACCGGAAGTGACAAAACTGCATTCCTAACATACACTGACCACTGAGGCTTGCCATGTTTGTACGTTTCAGTGAGACTAAGGGTCTGATATAGAGGTGAATGCAAATGCTACAACCCATGTGTCTTTGAACGCAGCGATTGTGCAAAAATATGAAAAAACCACTGGAGGCGCCTAATGCACAGTTGTCGACAATCTTGCTGTCTCACCCAGGAGGAGGCAGCCATTTCAGCACAAGAGGGGTAGTGGTGTGAGTGCCAGGGCCGGTTCTTGGGGCGTTTCGACCAGTTCGGTTGAACAGGGGCGCCACCCAACAGACGGTGCAGTCCTCCCAATTATCCCAATTTAAGCAGGACAGCCCCGTTTTTCTGGCACTGTCCTGCTGTTCCTCCCACAGGCCGAAGTGTCACATGGGTGGTTGAGAGGTTGGGGCTTTGCTAAGTAGCGCGCGGTGGTGCCGGAGAAGCTGAATGGATACCGCACGAATGCGCGCAACGTCCATTCAGTGCAGTTAAGGACTGGGGACAGCCCAGTATAACGTAAAACGGGAGATGTCACATACGGGCACGCCTCCAAATAACGTCATATGGGGAGCCACACCCCCTTTTCGGATGCAGGTGATATAGGAGCAGACCCGTACAGGAACAGGGCATTGCCCCACCTGGAGCTGGCCCTGGTGGGGGAGTTACACTAATTTTGGGCACAGTGTCATTGTGGCCCGACCTCTTTACACAATGCCAAGATTATAGGCAATGTGCAGCAGGGGGCGGGGCCACAATGGCGCGATTCAGCGTGCATCGCGTCATCGGCTCTCTTTGGACCGCCCACTTGTATTGTATGAGTGGGCGGCTGCATGGTGAAAGGGAACGCCGGCAGTGGGGTGCCGGGGGGGTTGGTGGTCGACCGGGAGACTTATCCACCTTTCCGGGTGGCAGTTTTTCGGGAGCCTCCGACCGTTCCTGGAGGGTAAGCAAGTATGGCCTTATGTATAAAGCGCCCACTGCTGGCTTCTATTGATTGCTGCCTACTTCAGACGATGCAGCATTGGATCAACATCGCGACCATCAGTTGTTTCATCGGACCTCTGAGTAATTCTCAGGTTACTCAGGATGCCCAGCAAAACTGCGCTGCCGGGGCTGGTGGAATTTAAATTAAATGTAAAGAAAAATACGGTGTGCTACTGCTTTCAGAGCGGCCCAGACGCACCGGGCATCTCGCTCTGTATGTTGTAAAGACGCTAGGTGTGAGAGGACACATCTGTAATGTGTGTTTTGTTTGAAAGAGAATCATGTCACCAAACAAGAAACACAAATTGCACAAACCCGGTTTAACCATAACACACAGAACTTACTGTACAATAGTCACTGCAGTTTAAATGGTTAATTGTGTTCCAGCGTAGAAACAGCCAGACAGTGCAAGTCTGTGAGGGCCTCAATAAGTTTCTATGCAAACTCGCTTAATAAAGGTCTCTCCAGCTTTGGAATAGAGGATCGGTGTAAACAGCATTAACATTTGTGTATGTCAGCTATAAGGCAGCAGAATGATTAATAATAATGATTTGCAATGCCTTTTATTATTATCTGCTGGGAGATGGGAGTAGAACGAGTGATTTCATCCTTAAACCCCCTCCAGCAAATGGATATTTGTATGCATCCATAACAGGAGACATGCATTTCCTACAGATCATTTATAAATGTCCTTTCATGCTGATACATGTGTCCCAGCCGTTAATCACTGTAATGTACCACTACTGAAGTGGTACAAGGCAACTGAGTACTGTTTATTTGTCATAGGAACATTGATATAACTTATTGGTGGAACCTCTCGAAAACTCAGATGGGTCCTGGTACTGGGGGTGTAGCCAAATATGGGGGTGTGGTCACGCCCCCTCCCCAAAGCCTGCAATAAAATAGCATATGCGGTGACACGAGGCACAGGTGTGGTTCCAGGGGGAGGGATTGGCCAGGGGCCCACCAGTAACAATTCTCCTCTGTGCCCACTATTGCTGCGACCACGTCTGTACAGCAGCGTAGCCGCATTGGCAGAGAGGAGAATGCTTCTGCACAGTGGCAGCAATTTCCTCTCTCTCGCTGCCCAATGTAGTGGTAGTGGGTAGAGAGGAGAATTTTTCAGGTGAGAGCGATCTCTGACCTAGGCCCCTCCAACTGGCCCAGGCCCAAATAAATAGTACCTGCCACCCCTTACCTCTCAGTGCCCCTGTTTGGGTGGTTTCAGTAGAGTAACAGCGTAATATGAAATGGAGGTTAGTCCACGCAGAGAGTCCTTAACCAGGCTTGCAGGTTTATTGGTAACAGCGGTAACACAGAGTGTTAACAGCAGTAGCAGCAGTATACACAGGGTAACAGCGGTGGTCACTGGTGCCGCCTATAATGGCGGTAAAGCAGGTAATACCGGTCTCACCTAGAGAAGTTAAGTACTGCGCATGCATGCAGTACTGTGGCGCCTCAATGATGTCATCCTGCCGGGGTCACTGCACAGACAGGAGGAGACAGTGCAGGAGCGCACCCCCCCCCCCCCTAACAAGGAAAACACAGTGTGAAATCACCATTATGTGTATTAGGACTCATTGGCCTTTTTAAAAGTGTTTCAACTTTTTTTTTTTTTTTAAAGATTTGACAAACAGGAGCTTCTCTTTCCATATTACACCCACTGTCCCTGTTGCTATGATGAAAATATTTGTCCTCCTGGGAATACTGCTTGTACAACTTTTCATGAGCATTTTTTTTTTATTTCGCATGAGATGAATGCAATGCATACCTTCCAACATTCGGGAGTTTGAAATCGGTGAGGGGTGCATAGATGTGGCACATTGGGGGAGTGACTGCCATGTTTTGGTGGGTGTGGCCACATCTGGTTAGTATGGCAACTACCCCCACCCCTCCTGGTTATCATTTTAATCAAGAAAACACCCTACAGCAGAGGAATAACTGCTAACCCCCTCGCAATTTGGGACAAACTTATATCAGCGCAGTTTGGAGGTTTGGTGCAGTAAAGGTACTCCCCTTTTTGAAACAAGGGTGTTACGTTTGTTTTACGCAACACGGCGGAGAAGGATTGTGACTAAAAAAGAGCACATTATTATAACCCCTTTTTTTGTATTTATCAAAAATTTATTAAACCGAGAAATAGACTGAATAATCAGGAAGAAGGAATTCCCCTCTTTAACATGAGTGACCCATTGTTTGTTTGTCCAGGACAAAGGAGGTTAGATCACAGCTTTCGTGTACCACCCTCCGTTTTACGTTATTAATGATCAAATAATCAGGTTTAGAGGGGCCTGATATTGAGGTGTATGCTAATGCCAGCGCGACTGCGACTTTTTACGCAGCGCTACTGCTGATTTATACTATTGCCGCAGCCGATGGATTTCGTACAGAGATGTCCACCAGCTGTGTCGCTAATCCACCACTTCCGCTAATCCACCATCGGCACCATAAGTCGCACATTGGTCACTCCATCGAACATTGCACCAGGTGCACGCCCACCGCCACGCATCCATGACACGCCCACGTCTGGCAAACCACCCCCATGTTACCACCCAGAAACGCCCACTGAAATTGCCTCTCTGTGTGTCCAAATTCATTCTGCAGCTTTCGGCGATGACCATCGGTGTATGAGCAGATTGAAAACATCAGCCGCTTGCGTCCGACACCGACTCTATGCCCACCTCTCTGAATCAGGCCCTAGGGCTCTAAAAGAGCCTTTTTAAAATCATAATAGCTCACGTAGAAAAACAGTCTACTAAGAGAAAACAAGTACTAATGATGTTTCTACAACAGTTATGTCTAGCAAACTAAACAGCAATTGAAATAAAGACAATCTAATAACAACCAGGAACATAGACAACATTTATCTGCAATTAACGTGATCTGAATGTCTAAAACATTATGAAGATAAAACGATCTTCCTACTGCAATTATTTAAAAACACTATCAGTAGACAAATTAATATTGCAGTAACAATCCCAGCAAATGCTAAAGAAAACAACATGTTGTGATTGGCTGAAATTAAAGCATTGTGTAAATTCATTTAAAGTTCAATTGAAGAACAGAAGACAGACTATGCCTGCTGTGGGTTAAACCACAAGGCTAGGGGTTGGATCGTGTGAAGTCATATGTTATTTAGATCTGTGCTGAGACGCCAGCTGGCGCACCAGTATACCAGACATGGAGAAAGTGACAGACACAGCGCTAGCTGCATTTTGTATATAGGGCCGGCCACAAGCCAATCAGATCTCGCGGAAAAGCGTCTAATCACATAGGCAAACGCAGGGGGGGTTTCCATCTGCCTGGAAACCCCCTTCTCCAGCATACACATGACCACAGTAGAAATAGTAATATAATACAATTTTACTAGTGTTGAATGTTCTTCTCAGTAACACAAATGAAATAAGTAGCACCACCTGCAGATCTTTTAACATGTATCAGCCAGTAATAAATGACCTGTGCACCAACTTGGAAATCTGGAAAACATGCACTATTAGGGATGCACTGCTATAGAGCCCAGTATGTACATATATGTCCAGGGCAGTGCTAGGTTTTTCTGCTGCTCCTCCAGGCTCCCGGACTTGCTCCAATGGTCTGGAATGGTGCCCACATCTAATATAAAAACATCCAGCTCAGGAAGGATGGCCTACTGCCGCATCTAATGGCTTAGTGTGATTGCTGGTCCTGTATATGCTGGATTCATTACACACAATACACTTTGTATGACGCATATTAAAGCTGGTTAAGTACTAATTCTGCCCTCTTCATGGACTGGCCACACTCGCTCTAAAATCAAGCATTTGGAAACCCCCCTCTAGAAATCCTGCATTTGCCACTAAATCAGGAGCAGCCGCGAGCTCTGATTGTCTCGCGGCCAGCGCCATATTCGAAATACCCCCGGTGTTGTTTCTTATGTCTGGGCTGCCTATGCCCCAGGTGCATATCAGATACATGGAGTTCCTGCGCCTGCCTACTCTTACTGCACTTGCGTTGCCCTGTGCCCGGGTAAGAAACCGGGGGATGGGGTAATGTCAGGGTAGTGGCGTAGGGGGGGGCGCACCCGGGTATCAGCAGCAGTGTAGGGAACTGTCCACAGTCAGTCCAGGCAGGCGGCCACGGACCACTCACATACTGACTTGATGCTGGCCACTGAGATCACTACAAAGTCGCTCTACTTTTGAGTGAAATGACACATACTGACAGCAGCAGTCAGTGTGTTGTCACCTAGGGGAGACTGAGTGAAAGATAATTTGACATAACAAAATTCAGTGGGTACTTACAGGGCTTCTGGCAATAGGAAGACTGAGGAGACACCAGGAAAATCCTGCTGACAGAAAAGGGGCACCTAGCTGCGTGGGGGGGTGGCGGAGGGCCGACTTGGGACTAAAGACAGGCGTCGTAATGCTGACACCTATCTTTAGCCCCATGCCGAAATCCTGACGCCCAGTATCCCGAATGAGGTAAGCCGGGAGGTTGTAGCCCCGGGGGGGGGGGGGGGAGGGTTAGGTTTAGACATCCCCGGGGAGACTTAGGCACCTCCTGGGGAGTGTTAGGGTTAGGCTAGAGGAAGGGGGGGTTAGTGTTAGGCACCCCCAGGAGGAGGTTTGGGTTAGACACACCCCCCAGGAAGGTTTGGTTATATGGTGGTGGAAGGGGGAGTTAGGTTTTGGCACCCCCAGGGGAGACAGGGTTAGGGGGGAACAAGGGAGGGTTAGGATAGTTATGAGATGCTGTGTGATGTCCTCCCTTTGTGCTTCCGGCATCGGTATGAGAACCAGCGGCTATCCAGTTGTGGGTGCTGAGTTTTATCCTGAGAGAGCAGCACATCTCATCCTACTGCAAACTGAACATACCATACCCTGCCTCTCGCCCTCAACTTCACCTTGGAGGTGAGTGGGCACTGCTACAAATGGTGAGTGACCTCATCTCCCTTATGGGTGCAGATGCTCGTATAATAACACCACAGCCCATGCTTGGAGAATTTTTAAACTGGTTTCTTTACCCACTAATTTATGTCCCACCCTTACTGAAGCTCCATCCACATTATTCACAGCTCCACCCACCTCTGCCCCGAAGGGGGCCCTGTCTATTTTGCCAGTATCGGGTCCCACAATTTCTGATGGCAGCCCTGCCCGTGGTCGCATGCAATGTCTTCAGGTTTGATGTGCTACAATCAAACCTGACGGTATCGCCTGCATTCTGTCTCCATGTCATTATTTTATTTACGGTTAAGTTAAGATCATGTGACTCACACACAAGACACACACATCAGCTGTTAGGAGGTTTATATAAATGATGGTGTAAGGTCAGGGACTGTGGGGTTTATTTACTAAGAAGTGTTAGGAGACAGAGTGAATAGTGATAAGGTGCCAGCCAATCAGCTCCCAATTGTCATCTCACAGGCTGTTTGAAAAATGACAGTTGGGAGCTGATTGGCTGGCACCTTATTACTTTTCACTGTCTCCTAAAACTGGTTAGTAAATAGACCCCTGTATGATATAGCCTCACCTCTTCTGAAGCATGCAGTCTGTCCTGTTCTTTGCCAAAGGGATTGATAGTCATTGTAACCAAGACACCTGTATAGATGAGCATCAAAAAGTGGCATGGTCAATATGTTTATATAGTGGGTACTGCAAGCAGCAGCATGTTCTGGCAGCCTTAATTCAGCTGTTTAACGTTAAGCCTGGCCAGTTTGATTGTGCTTGCATGAACCATTGCGATGGTTCATTTCTCAAATTCTTTTGATGCAAGAGTCGAAGGTGAAAGCCCATCCATCATTCAATGGGGAATGGGTATGAAATACCTCCGGCCGCATGCCCGACAAGAGCAGAGTTCGAAGCAGCGGAAGGCCGACAGCGCTGGAAATCCCGATCATGGAGAGATGAGTATCTACTAACCTAACCTAACCACCCTAAACCTAACCCTCCATAGGGGTGCCTAACCCTAAATTCCCCCCCAAGTGCCTAACCCTAATCCCCCCTCTAAGTGCCTAACCCTAACCACCCGCTTCCCCGCTGCCTAAACCTAAGTCCCCCGGGGGGGGGGGCCTAACCCTAAGTCCCCCCTGGGGGTGCCTAACCCTAACCCTCCCTCCCCCTAGCCTAACCCTAACTCTCCCGGGGGGGTGCCTAACCCTAAGTCCCCCCCGGGAGCCCTAAACCTAACCCCCCCCCTGTGGCTGTCCGCTCGCGGCGCCCGGCATCACTACGATCGGGATGCCGGGCGCCGGTCTCCCGGCGTCGGGGAAATGCGGGCGTCTACATCTAGACGCCCAGCATTTCACCCTTGCCGGGATATGACAGTTGGGAAGCCGGCTGCTGGTATTTAGGCAGTCGGCTTCCCGATTGCTTCCCATTCAATGGCGGGATTCCGATGTCCATCCATATTCTGGAGGGGTATATTCTTTGCAAGCCTGATTCCCTTAGTGTATTCATATGTCATACCCATGTTCAACAGGTTAGGTGTGTGTTCCTCGACAACCGAATGTGCTACTAGCCCAGGCTATAACCACGGGTTCTGGCAACTCTTAGTGGGGGGCACAATTTTTTTTTAAATAATAGAATTTTTTAACAGCATGTGCTGATCAAATTCACCTATTACACATGTAGCAATGAGCACGTGTACATACATCTCAGCATCAGCCTCTTGGTGTCTAACGCTACACAGCTAAAGTGTTCATCTCCTGATAGATATACAACAGTCCAGAGAGCTTTAACAATTTCAGAAGTACTGTGTAAATGTTCACTTGATAAAGGGATGCAGAATAGTCTGAAAGGTTTGGATTGACCATTGTAAAATGCTTAACAATGCGGATGATCTTTCTGCATATACAGTATTTTCAACTGGATAGACATCATCTAGGCCACTGTTTATTATATGTAGTCATTTACTGCCATCCTTTTCCCTGTATGTCTCAGCCATAGGGGTCTGTTAATGTACACACTGCATTATCTGAGCTGTCAGCGACCGCACACGTGCACAGTAAGTTGACCCAGTGGAAGACCCAAAGGGCAAAATTTACTAAGCTGCGGGTTCTAAACCCCAGGGGTTTAGTGGTGGTTTCTAAATGACAGCCCTGTTCTGTTCTATTCTAAAATCTGTTTGGACGGCGGATTTGCAGTGATTTTGGCCTTAGTAAATCTGCGGATAGCAAATCCGCCGCCAAACCGCCACCAAACCGACGGGGTTTAAATCCCGCTGCTCAGTATATTTTGCCAAAAGCCTTTCTGGCAACTTCCCATTGCCATGTACAGAGTCATCCTCTCTATATGGCGTTACCCAGTGACGAAAGGGGTTTCTGTGCTTAGTAAATAGCAGTAAGCCTCTGTCCCCTTAGAGGCTTATGAGGGTAGGTATGCAGCACCATTTTGTGAGCTTTTCACAAGTTGATAAAAGCTATATCTATAGTAAAAGCTGTTCTCAGCTTAATAAATAGACTCCTAGTGATATATTTACTAAAGTACGGGTTTTCAGTAGTGGAGTTGTTGCCCATAGCAACCAATCAGATTCTATTTATCATTTATATAGCAGCTTCTAGAAGATAATAGCTACAGTCTGATTGGTTGCTATGGGCAACATCTCTCCAATTCTAAAAACCTGCACTTTAGCAAATATACCCCAATAATCTTTTAATTTTACTACAGATGACATTTATTATAGTTCGCAAATTCACTTTCTTTTAGATATAAAAAAAATAAATAGAAAACTAATTATCCTTGTATTATTCATATATTCACCACGTTGTTTAAAAATCCTTTAGCACTGTTTGTTCCTATTATCAAAACCATAGGTTTGTCATTAAAAATACACCATACTGTAGCTTTTTTTTTTTTACGGTAAGAACATAGGGCCTGATTCAGAGCCGTTCGCTATTTGTGGTCGTTCGTTTAAAAACAAGGGGTGGCTATTCAAATGATCCGTACGCACATTGCAGTCTGTTCACACCTCTAAGTCTGAACGAGCGAGCAAAACATACGCTCGTTTATTTGTTAAAAACGCCCCCTGGCCGCTCGCACCATACGTCATGTCCGCTATTTATTAGATTAATCGAGTACATCGACCAGCGTATGAACTGCTCGCTATTCTTGTGGTTGGTGTTTGCTACCACAAATTTGCGAGCAGTTCTGGCTATAAAATAACCCAGTGACGTGGTCAATGACGCTGCTGTTTTAAATATACACACCCATAAAACGCCCGTTTTGACCTTTAAGCACGCCTGCGTTCGGATCTCCACTCCCCATTTTCAAGCTCCTTCCCCTGTTACCACCCACATACGCCTCATTCTGTCACTCAAAATAGCAGGCCCTCGCTATATTGCGTACCAACGATTTTCGGCCGCACTGACTGGTTCGCGCATGCGTACTAAAAACCGTATGCATGCGCAGATGTGCAAACATCGCTCGGAACGAGCGTACTGCCGCTAACGAGCGGCTCTGAATGAGGGCCATAGTGCGCAGTCAATGCTATTACACTGTGGTCCCGCATTTGTAGATCCTATCACCGAGCCGTAAGGACTTTGTCAACAGAATGGTACAGAATTGCAATTACCTTTCCCTGGATCTATCGAAGCTTCACATTTTGAAGATGAGATGTTCAGCTTAAGCCTAAATAAAATGTAATGTATTTCTGCTGTATATCAAATGGACAGGGTGATATATTCAGCACTATTCAGCCTTCAGTGTAAGTTCTAAAGTCTATTGCAGCGTCTGTGTAATGTCTGTTTCATGGTGACCTAGCCAGCATGCATTGTATCACTGTTACTTGGAACAATTCTTCGCGTTTGGTGCCAAAGTCTGATATTTAAGATGCAAACTGTACAAAAAGAGTGTCTTAGAAATTGCATACAATAGATCTTCCTTTCATCTACCGGATCTGCACAGTTTTAACCTTTTCACAGTTACTGGCATTGTCAGTAAGGCTTCAGCGTGATTTGCTTGATAGACACAAAATATGTTTGGAAAACAAAACTGAAACACAGTGAGATTTTTAGTAAATATTAGCGATCACGTACTACAGATGTGTCCTCATTCCCCCGGAATTTTTGCGCCCTGTGACATGAGACACTTGGCGTGATTTATACGCTCTGCCACGGGTAGCGATTCCCATACAATAAGTGCTTTTTCTAAAATGTTGCATCTTATTTGCATCATAGTCGCAGACAAAGCTGCTCACGGTGGACCAGGCACATCATATTAGTACGTTTGTCGCAAAAGAATTGGTATAAAGCTGCAGATTAGGCATAGCGATAGGTGGCATGAAACATGAGGCGGTCGCTGGTATCCGAACTCCGTCTTTTGCCTTTTGTACCCAGATTAGCGACTGAGGGCCTGATTCAGAGCCGCTCGCAAAAAGCGAGCGCTCGCTCTGAATCAGGACGGCCACTTGTTTTTTTTGTTGCGACCTCCTGGCCGCTCGCATAGCTGTGGGTTACCACCCACAGCTTATGCGAGCGGCCAGGTGATAGTCGCGATGGTCAAGACCATCACGACCATCGGGCTTGCGACGAGACCCTTGCGGTAGGGTCTCGTTGCCGCAAGCCCCAAGGGCCTTCCTGCACTATTAGAGCAGGAAGTCCACCTACTGACATCACTAGTGATGTCAGTAGGGCCGCCCCCAAACGGCTGGCGTTCCTGCAGGAACGCCTCCGTTTGCCCAGCCACCCCCTCTCCCCGCCTACAAAACGGGGCAAGCTGTCGATCAACATCGACAGCCACCCCATTTGTTGCGAGTGCTTTTTGCGCTCGCTCCGGGGCTCGCGCGTGCGCACTGGCCCACAATCGACCCGCTTGCGAGCGCAATGCGCTTGCGAGCGGGTCTGAATCAGGCCCTGAGTTGCACACAGAATTAGAGAACCCATGTATTGTCACATTAGCGTTGTAATAAGATGCATATTTTGGAAAAAAGTCCCTGGCAGGACGCTTGGCACAGCTACATCAAGTTTCAAAGTCTGTGGCATGCCAAACAGGACTATTTGGCACAATTTCAGCAATGGTGAATGTGGACACATCTGAAAGGTAAAAACTGCACTACACAATGCATATCTTGCGTACATGGTTGCTGCAATCAACATACATATATGTGTAATATACATATACACTGTAGGCTTTTGTCCTATAATACCACTTCCAGACAGCAAAATGGCAGAAATCCGGCTTTTATCCGCCATTTGCATGCCGGGTGGTGTTGCCGGTCCCAGCCTGAACCCCTGTTCAGACAGAAGAGCAAATTACCGGGCCAAACTTTTCAACCCGGTAATTTGCTGGGGATTTCTTCTGTCTGAAACGGTCAACCCAGGTCGAAATTCCCGGGTCTCCGACCCTGGTAAATTCCTGGGTCGAAGTCCTGGGAATTTCGACCCGGGTTGACTTTTTCAGACAGAAAAGGGAGCCGTGTTGATCAGCAAATTACTGGTAGAAATGTTTGACCGGGTAATTTGGTTTTCTCTCTGAAAGGGGTATAAGTAGGAATAGCAGTTGAGTAGGGTGGTAGTGGTGGTACATTCTTAGGCCCTGATTCAGAGCCGGACGGTCTGACAGAGCGCTTGCTCTGAATCAGGGTAGGGCTATTTTTTTATTTAGAACGGCCTTCTGGCCGCTTGCATAGCTGTGGGTGACCATCGCGACCATCGGGCTTGCGATGAGACCCTTGTGGTAGGGTCTCGTTGCCGCAGGCCCCAGAGAGATTGTCAGTGGGGCCTGCCCCAAACGGAGGCGTTCACATGGGAACACCTCCGTTTGGGCAGCCACTCTCCCGGCCCGCCCACCAAAGGGGGCGTGCTGTCACTCAACATGGACAGCACGCACCCTTTGGTACGAGACCCAGAGCTGCAGATTGCCCGTCACTATCCGGGTCTCACGCATGCGCTCTGGGCCACCATCGACCCGGTTGCGAGCGCTCAGCGCTTGTGACCGGGTCTGAATCAGGCCCTTAGTTCAGTATGCACCACTGGTTCATTTTGAACTGAAGTGTTGTTAACCAAAATCATGATATGGGATATGGACTCCAGAAATTTATTAAGGAAAGTCGCACACTGCAGTGAATGACAGGACTCCAGTCTTATCCTGCCCTGTATACTTGTGCATTAGGAGTCAAGGGCAGGACTACAGTCAGGAGAAAGTCAGAATACTGAAGGTCGGGATGCTGGCACTTAGATTGCTGGTACCGGAATCCCGACATTTGTCAGAATCCGAGAATCGTACGACGCAAAGATAAGTAATGCTAGGTACACACTGGGCGATATATGGGCCATTCAATTCAACAGCCGATATATCGTGTGTGCGTCGGCCAGTGTGTACCAAGGATATGTCTGTAAACAACGTAGTTCACAGACATATCCCGTTGGCTGTGCAGCGCAGCCAATGGCTAATACATCTTATTATTATTATCCTTTATTTATCTGGTGCCACAAGTGTTCCGCAGGGCCTTACATAGTACATAAAACTAGTAAGTGAACAAGAAACAAGCAACTTACAGTACATTATAGTGCAGGACAAGGACACAATTTATATACATTGCTGCAATATATATTTAAGGAACTCACAATAAGCAGCCGGGAGTTGGCAGTCACGTGTTAGGTGCCCTTATGGGGAGTAAGGAGTAGAAGAAAATGTAAAGAGAAGCACATGAGGGAAGAGGTCCCTGCTCGCGAGAGCTTACATTCTAAAGGAATCTGAACATATATTGGCACATCATGCTGTGTGTACGGGCAGTCAGACGACCACCCGTACAATTACCGCAGAGGGATGACTGATGGCTCACCTGGGCGGGCACATATATGTGCCCTCCCTGTTGTGACGATAGTCACGACACATCGGGCCGGTGATTGGTAACTGTGTATGCACTTACCAATCGTCAGATAGGCAGCGGATTAACGGGTGGCTGATCTGTCGTCCTAGTGTGTACCCAGTTTTAGTTATTTAAGCCAGGTGTGCAGTATGTAACTAGTATCAAATAAGATGCCTTTCCTCCTTTAATCATGTTAACCTTGAGTGGCAAAGTCAGTAAGTTTATTATTAATGCAGTAAATAGCCAGTGTCTCAAATATCTATAGCTCTTTTGTATACAAAGCATGTTAAGATCAGTGGTAAATGCACCTAGCTAATTGTTTAGACAATTATTTCCTATCAGATTTAAAATGTGTATTAAAAAGTAATATAAATCATAGCTGCTGGATTTATCACACCCCTAACCTTCAATTGAAACCAATTATCACCGGCCACTGGCTGTAGGTCTCCCATTGCAAACCAATTGTTCAAATGCATTTTTTTGATTTATACTGGTCTTGTTCTTCTTCTGGTTTATATAACTTCATAATAAAACTGATTTGTTTTTTGATCGGACCAATAAATTATCAGTGTGGAAGCCCAGTAGAGCGCTGAATAGCCAGATCATAAAACACATACAGGGGTAAGACAACATCGGGTAGTCATAAGGCCTAAGAATGTAAAAGATCTCTAATACGTATATAGTACTGTCCATATCTGTCTTCCTAATCTGTATAATAAGGATGTAGGTACAAAATAGATAAGGAATAAACACAATACTTAAAAAAATGCTAAATAGGTAACATAAGCCTATTACAAAAATCATTTATGAATCTGCAGTATAAATTGTGGTGTCATTGGCATATTTGTTGCACAAATGTTTTCGCAAGTTTGCGATTTTGTAATGTCGTAAGGCACAACGAGTGATAAATCTTATTGCGTATGATAATGGTGCACCAGCCAATCAGCTCCCAACTGACATCTGTTTAAAAAATGACATGCCAGTTGAGAGCTGATTGGCTTTAGGACCATTTATCATTTGCACCAAGTTTTATCACTCGGTGTAAATTATAAAACTCGTTGATAAATGAGGCCCTAATGTGGTAAACTATGAAGCATATGTACTATACTTTCTTGAGGGGACAGCCAACTGACAAGCGCAGTGGGCGTGGCAAATGGGAGGGAAAAAGATGATAGCAATTCCTGGAGTCTGGGAGGACTTCCTAAAATTTGTGAGTCTCGAAGGGTAGACAAGTATACTATGAGTGTGTCCAATTTTAGTCTGGATTTTAGTGACTGGACTGGAAAATTTGGGGTGTTCCTTAGTGAATGTGGCCTAGGCTGAACCAATGCACCCACATGCAAAAGTCAGATTTCATGATAAGGGAAGAGATGTTTGAAGAACTCCAGGACACCACCTTCTTCCCAGAGGGAACAAGAACAGTGCCACAAAACACTTTGCTGATGGTGGAACACTTTGCTTCTAAATTCCTTATAGCAGCAGCAAAAGCAATAATGACTTCAGACAGCCGCAGTTGTATACCCAATACCTATGTGATCCCATTACCTCTCCCAAACCGACTTGGAGGGCAGTGACATGAATTGTGTGTGTATGCGGGGCGATGTGTTTCCATGTGTGTGTGTGTGTGGGACGCAGCCAATAATATTGTGTTTAGTGGTGGCCTGTCCACTAAATCCGCCTTTGTTCAGAGCTGAGCTGCTCCGTTGATGTTATCCTCATGTTTCACCAAACAATACAACATAGAATAAACTATTTGGGGATGACTAATACCTTATTAAGATGGTGCAACCCAGTGGCCGTTCCAGACGTGGGGCTGCAGCGCAGTCAAAAATTCAACTAGGGGAGCCACACCAACTGCCAGTGAGTCCCACGGAGCAACGTTTGGCAGCGTATGGGGTGACAGTTGGTGTGGCTTCTCTATTTGAATTTTGAATACGTTGCAGCCCCACTGGTGCAACCCTTTACTTGGATGAACAGTATTTAAATGTCCCACACAATTATTTTATTTATAATAGAGATGTGCGGTTCTCCAGAAATCCGAATCCATCAGAATTTCTTGAATCCGGACATATCCGAGACGCAATTCTCATCTCCTGAGGAGTTGTGGTTCTGATCTTACAGTAGTTCGGAATTCGTAGTTTAAATCCAAATTTTGGGTTTTTGATTGCAAAAATTATTTTAGCTGTTTTTTAAAAACTTTTTATCATTTAAAAAAAAGAAAATCCAGATCCAAAACCAAAACTCGGTGCTCAGCGCACATCTCTAGTTTACAAATGCTCACTTTAAAATGAATCTTAACATGGTAAAACATACAGAAATAGAACATATATAGAGAACTTCTTAAAGAACAGGAGACAAAATAATGCAAATTTTAAGGTACTATTATAACAGTAATCAACAGTTTGCATGGTAAGTTTTTGAAACAAGGACTATTGTCAAGGACACTAGACAATATGTCGTACATATCATCCACATCAGCCAGTGTGTACCCATTATGCCGCCGACGATGCATGCTCCAGCGCATCGTCAGCGGCATCGCCTGTCGCATAGGCAAACGCAGGGGGGGTTTCCGTCTGTCTGGAAACCCCCTTCCCCAGCCCACACCATGACCACAATAGAAATAGTAATATAATGGAATTTTACTAGCGCTGCATGTTCGTCTCAGTATTATAAACGAAATAATTAGCACCACCTGTGGATCTTTTAACATGTATCAGCCAGTAATAAATAACCTGTGCACCAATTAGGGGATTTGGAAAACATGCACTGTTAGGGGTGCACTGCTATAGAGCCCAATATTTACATATATGTCCAGGGCAGTGCTAAGTTCTTCTGCTGCTGCTCCAGGCTCCCGGACTTGCTCTAATGCTCTGGAATGGTGCCCACATCTAAAATAAATACATTCTGCTCAGGCAGGATGGCCCTACTGCCGCATTTAATGGCTTACTGTGATCTCTGGTCCTGTATATGCTGGAATTATGACACACAATACACTTTGTATGATGCATATTAAAGCTGGATAGGTGGTAATTATGCCCTCTTCATGGACTGGCCACACTCACTCTAAAATCAAGCATTTGGAAACCCCCCTCTAGAAATCCAGCGTTTGCCACTGTGTCGGAGCTGCATGCAGGTCCAGTGTGCGATATCGTCAGCTAGGGCGATGCTGCCGAAAGCAGCATGGCTGCCGCTGTCGTTCCATTGCGTCACGGCTTTGGCAAGTACGTATACTGTCGTACCATTGCTATCGGCTGGGTACACATCGTTAAGTATGAACCGAGCATAAGACCTATTGCAAAATTTTCTACCTTGTTTTTGGCTGCAAAATTAAGAAAAATACTTTGACCTGTTTACTGCAGCTCATTTTGATCTTCATCGGAGACTATCAAGTTCCAGAGGCGCTTGATGTAGATTCTGGTACAGCAGATGGTCACACTATAATTACATGTAATTGGTCACACAATCTTTCTCTGTACGTTAGTGACATGGGTGGCGCACAGCCTTCAAGACATATGGGGAAAGGGATTTTTATAGATGAGGAGAAACATTTGCCTCATTATGTTTTTTAGTGTCCAACATAAGGACTAAGGGACTGTCACGGACTGAATACGCATCTTAAATTGTGCATCTAGGTGGCTTGATAAGTGTTACTGGGTAGCATTGTTTGTCGTGGGCATGCCATGTAACTGTGCATAGACTTGCACCCTCTGCTTGGCAGAAACCCATACGATTTCAGTCTTGTGCCCAACGGATGGGGTTAATGCAAATGCTGATGATAGTGTTGATGCATTCAAACATTAATTTATGCACGTTTTGTCACCACACTTAGGACCTTATTCAGAGGCGGCCGTACGGTCTACGACCGCACGGCCGCCTCGATGTTTGGCCAGTGCGCATGCGCACGAGGGAGCCGGCTCCTTCGTGCGCATGCGTGAGACCCGCTACGACCAACAGCGCTGGTCGTAGCGGGTCTCTTTCCAAAGGGGGCGAGCTGTCGATGTTGATTGACAGCTCGCCCCGTTTGGAAGGCGGGCCAGGGGGGTGGCAGCCCAAACGGAGGCGTTCCCATGGGAACGCCTACCGTTTGGGGGAGGCCCCACTGACATCACTAGTGATGTCAGTGGAGAGCTTCCGGCTCTGACAGAACCAGAAGCTCTCCGGGGCTTACGACAAGTGAGACCCTACCCTAGGGTCTCGTCGTAAGCCCCGATGGTCGCGATGGTCTCTGACCATCGCGACCATCACCCGGGCGGTCATTAGAGCTGTGGGTGTAAACCCATAGCCTAACGACCGCAACAGAGGCGGGTGGTCAGGATGCAAGTGGCCGCCCAGTTTCTGAGCGACCGCTTGCATCCTCCGACCGCCTCTGAATGAGGTCCTTACAGTTCCCTTCCAGGAGAAGCCCAGGGGGGAGATACAACTGACTGGTGATGGGGCAAGCGCTTTGCATATTTAGTTCCCACACCATTGCAGCATAATGATACAAACCATGGGTCTATGAAGAGGGGGGGGGGGGGTTAAAATGACACAAAACTGCTCTGTGTCAGACATTTCTGTATTATACAGTGCCGCCAAATCTAAGGCTGCTGGGTGGAGAAGTTAATTTGCCACCATTTTATGTTGACAGAAGTTCCGGTACATAAACTCCGGTGAACATGTCAGTACAAAAACGCCACGCCATTGTGATTTACACAAGAGCGATGAGCACCATTAACTCAGTTGTATGTCTTAAGAGGCCAGTAAGAGCTAATAATATGTGAGAGCTTTATTTATCTAATATCTTTGTACTGTATTATTATAATTTTCTTTATTGCAAAAGAAATACTTAAAAAATAGACACTATGGATTACCTTTCTGTTATTTTTGTATTATCAATCAATTACATTATCGCAGTGAAATATTGAAAACATTGGCCCTCATTCAGAGCCGTACGCTCTGAGCAGAGCGCACGCTCTGAATGAGGGCCGGGCTCCATTTTCATGGAGCGTCCTCCTGGACGCTCGTATAGCTGTGGGTCACCACCCACAGGCTATACGAGCGTGCATTGTGATGGTCGCGATGGTCGAGACCATCGCGACCATCGAATTTGCGAGCCGGAGCCTGCGGTTGAGGTTTTCAACCGCAAGCTCCGGAGTGATTTTGGCTCTATCAGAGCCAAAATCACTCCCACTGACATCACTAGTGATGTCAGTGGGCCGGCTTCTGATGGGAGGCGTTCCCGTGGGAACGCCCCCGTCAGGGAGGCACGCCCCTGGCACGCCCACCAAAGGGGGCGTGCTGTCAATCAACATTGACAGCATGCCCCCTTTGATCGGACACAACGAGCGAAGGACTTTCCTTCGCTCGTCGCGTCTGGCGCATGCGCACGACGGAGCTCCCTCCGTCGTGCGCATGCTCAGTCCATAACATCGACCCACTTGCGAGCGGACAGCCGCTCGCGAGTGGGTCTGAATCAGGCCCATTGTTCCCACGGGGTCTATTTATTATGTTCATTATTGGGGGGCTAAACGGGCCCCTAAATTAACATACTCGCCGCGAGCGTGCTCCGGCGCGGAGACAGCTGATCTGAAAATCAGCTGTCTCTGCGAGCAGCTTCACTGCTCCTTTCGGACCTACAGGTCACGCATGCGCACAAGAGCCCTGATGTCCGGCGGAAGGAGCTGGACAGGGGCAGAGGGATCCGAAAGGATCCCTTTTCGCGACCCTGGACTCTTTCCCATAGTGAAGGAGTGGGCAGTGGGATCACTCGCCATCTGAAGATGGCGAATGCTTCTGCAATCAAGCTCCGAAAATATTGTATTTTCAGAGCTTGGTGAATTCTGTATCCATACTACTATATATTGACAGCGGGCCGTTCCACGAGAGAAAGGTAAGCTGGAGATATCTGTGCTTTACCTTCTTGATGAATGGCCCGATAACTTAATTTCTACAATTGCAGGTGAAAATGTGCATTTTCAACTGCTTTTGTAGAAATTTTTGATATTAGAGATGTGCAGGTCCGGTTCTCAAACTGACAACAACCAAATTTAGGAGTCCCGAATCAAACCGGGTCCCTGTTCGGATCTTCCTGCGGTTCAGAACTCGGAATTAAAACCCTAACTCTGGTTTTTGAATTACATGGTAACAGGTTAAAATTACATATTTTAGCTGTTTTTTTTTTTCATTTAAAAAAATAAAAAAACAGATCCAAAACACGCGAGGGAGGTTTTGCAAAACCAGAACCAAAATTCAAAACACAAAGCTGAATCCAAAACCATCTCTAATTGATATATAAAATGTATATGCTATTTATTGACTATATTGTATTATATTGTATTGATTATATGATATTCATTATATTGTATTACTTAAACAATTTGATTTTATTAAATTATTTATTATATGATATAATTAAGTATATGAATTTTGAGTATAATTAAATTATTTTATTTCACAAATACCGTTATCTATCCTTTAGATTGAGGGTCCATTGCCTTACCCTATTCTCTTTTCCATTTTTACAGAATTGTCTCATTTACGTTGGGAATTATATAGTTTCTGTTCACATCCTAATTAATTGACACAGATTTTTCACATAATTGTGTCAGGTAATTTAATGATTCCTTTGTGTCCTTATTAGAGTTATGGATCCCAGTAGACAGCTCCTGTACCCATTCTTAGCTCGATATTGCCTTATTTCATTGTTGGATTGATAGAAAGTGACCTATATATTCCTGTCCATGTTTGTCAGACATTATGAGCGCAGGCTGGGCATATATCCATAGTTTCTTTCCTCCTCTATCCTCTATCTCTTCACTGTCTATCTTTATAAAACAATGAGCATACACAAGATCAATTACACCCATGTGTAGTTATTTTTCCTTTGTAGGACAAACTCCTCCTAACCCATTATCAGTACAGAAGCAATTGCCCTATCGCTACACCTGGTGTTTGTACAATATTCCCAGAAAGAGAACACAGATGGAAATGCTGGCGAAGAGAGTAGGGACCGAAAATATTCTTTCACTATTCTCTTGGTGACTTCAGACAATTCTTATTGTTGCTAAGTATCTAATCTTCCATAAGAGTACATCGTGCAAGTATAGCGCCTGGGAATTTTGTGAGCACGAAATCCCAAGTACTGTAACAAATTGTCTCCTTGACTTTAACATCTGCTGTTTTAAAAATATTTTTAGGAACAGCTGTTGTTCCTTTATAGGAAACACCTGATCAGCCAGTGGTCTGTGTACACTTCATAGTTTGTGTTTATAGACAAATTATAGAATAATACCCACACAAACTCCGACAAGAATTTCCAAACATCTATTTAAATGTATGCTTTATTTCTATACTTATCAACCATCATTTGTGTTTGGGCTATAGCCAGGTCAAGAGCACTACCAATAAATCTTAGCATTATTTACTTACTAATAGCATAAATGCTTACACTCCCGATTTGGCCGGGAGCCTGCCGAACACCGGGTGCAGCTCCCGGCCCACCAGAAAGGCAGGCAAGCCTCCCGGTGGTCGCCGACCCCTCCGGACACACCCGCATGTATGGGAGTGGCCGATGACACGATTCAGCGCGTATCGCGTCATCATGACCCCGCCCCTTGCTTCACAATGCAAATTATGTGATTGCGTGGCCATGCCTCCCACCGGTCTGCCAAGAGCCACGGCTTGCCCGAGTAACAGGGGGTGTGGCCTAATCACGGGATGCATGGCCACGCCCCCTTCCCCCTTCTGCTGTGAGTGAGGGGGGGTGGCACCAGACCCGGGCCCCCGCCGGGCCCCTCAGGAAGCCTGGGCCTGGGTAATCTGTACCTGCTCCCCCCCCTCTCGGCGCCCCTGGCCTCCCAACCCATCATAAATGCCCGATAATATGTCCAGCCATGCCCCTTATGCCGGCCACGCCCCCTGCTATGCCGACCTGGCTGCTCTCTCCCAGAGTGGGCAGCCAAAATGCCGGCAAGCATGACTAATAGAGAGGTGCACACACCTATAGGGAGAGGCTTCCTTCTGATGGCACATGCTTCCCCACCCTCAAGTCCCCTCCTCTCTGCCGTCCTGCTGCTGCCCTGCTGCTGCTGCTGTGGGGTGCCAAGAAAGGGGGAGCAGGTACTAATTACATGGCCTCGGGCTTTGTTAGAGGGACCCAGCAGGGGCCCAGGTCACCTGCTATTTTGAGCTGCGCATATACAGAGATCTGTCTGATTTAAGTCAAATTGCCTGCACCAAGGGGCAAATGCTGATGACAGTAATGGCGGCTGCTTTCGGGAACGGAGGGCTAGAGGTGGTTCTGTCCAATAGATGGGTCCAACTCAGAAAGCTGGTGGATGTTCACATGGAGCTTCTGATTGTAGAAAGCAGCCAGAGTTGATTAGTCAGAATCAGGCCCTGTATTTGTAAGTTTGCATTTTGCAAATCGATTGAATATTCTGCAGGTTTTAGACACTTTGGTCGTGATTGAGAGATGGACAGTATCGCACAGCCGCACAGAAGCATTCAACAAAATGATAAACACCTCCTTGCTGCATCTGAGAGATCCGAGTGCAGCATCCGTAGACGCAGTCTTAGATCACCATTAATGGTTGCAATGGTAGTCCCTTTGGCCAGGCTGCGTAAGCTGAAGCTTACCTTAGCCTGCCTAGTGCCTTGTCACTTAGGATGTCAGGAAATCTGTGTTCACCCCCTGGCCTCGTCCCTCCCAGGAAATGGGAACGACAGCCCTGTTCCATGAAGGGTTGCCTGGAAGACCCCCACTCCGCCTACCAAATGCCACAGCCTGTCAATCAGGCTGCGACTGGGAGACACTGTGAGCGGATTCGCAGATGGAGGGCTGCACATGCACAGTACACATCCTGCGCATCCGCAGTCCTCCAACAATCAGAGATGTGCGCTAACCATCGGGTTAGCGTACATCTCTGAATCAGGCCATTTGCTCATCTCTACCAATGTTTAAAGTGTAATGAGAAAAATTCCCTAGAGAGCTACAGAAAACAGTATGGAAGGAAGTAGTAACATTTAGACCTTTCCTAGAACACTTGCAACAATAGACTAGTGAAAGATTCATAGAGTCTCTCAGTTGTATTTTCTGGCACTGAAAATATAGTGAATACTTTTTTCTTTGCCTGCCAAGAACTCTGATGGGGAAGAAAAAATCCGACATACAGTAGAATGTTTTTCTTAAAAACTTTTGACTATATACATAAACTACTGAAAGTGTAGTAGAGCTGCTATATGCAGAGCCAGATTATGGAGGTGGCTCAAGCCCCCCTTTCTCAGTGTTCCCCCAACCGGAGCACACTGCTGCACTTGCTTTGCAGTCCCGTAGTAGGGACTGGATGATGAGTGGGGGCGGACACGCTGAAACCATGTGTGTTGGGCGGGTAGAGGAGTGAACTGTCTGGCTGGCTCTGACCAATCAGAGCACTTGGACGCATGCATGCGGATCAATGAGAGTGGACATTACATGTGTTTATGCTGTGTGAGCGGCACGGCGATTACAGTGACTGAGTCACCACTGGACGAGAGGTGACTGATGACCAGTCAGTGACAAATGAGTGTAGGGATGGTCATTGGTGGGGTTTCCATTGATGGCACACAAACCATTGATGGCAACCCTCGATGGCTGCCTGTGCGTGAGAGAATGCCGGGCCATGGGCCAATCAAATCACAGGGGGAGGTTTAGCGGCACTGAGGGGGGCGGGGCTAACCTCCGCCCCATCCAGGAAACAAGAAAAAACATCGGCTCCCACTCATTCATCGATGGCTAAGAACCATTTGCTCTTAGCCATCGATGGTAAAAATATTCAACATACTATAGATGATTTTGAATCATCGATGGTCCTTAAATGAGTGTGAACTTCCCTGAGTGAGGTCACTCATATACAGACTGCTTCCTGCTGGCACAGTTACCATTGGTCACTGTCTGCTTTAGTAGCACTACAAGTCCCAGCATGATGAATGGGGGCGGTACTGACAAGAAGAGGAGAGTCAGAGGAGTAGGTGTGGGCAGACAGGGGGTGTCTTAAATTCCCCTGGGACCCCAAAGGCTTAATCCAACCATGGCTATATGGAGATAAAGGAATCTTCTGTACTCATCAGTTCAATACAGTTAAACGATTCCAGTGGCATGGAGCAGTGTAAATCTTGGTGAGATATGACTCTGATTGGGAGTAGTGTTGCCAGGTATTGCGGTCTGCTTCAGAGGTGGACGTACTGCTGATGTCTGCCCGTAGTGGAACAATTTTTTGCTACTATGCATGTGCCCCGATTGTGTCCGTACAGAGGGCCTGATTCAGAGGCGCTTGCTATTTGCAAACGCACGCTCTGAATCAGGTCGGGGAGTTTTTTTTTTCCTGTCCGCTCTCTAAGCTGTGTACCCACCCACAGCTAGTATTTTCGTGACCATCGGGCTTGCGAGGAGACCCTGCCTGCTCTAATAGAGCAGGATGTCCACTACTGACATCACCAGTGTAATGAAAGTTTAGTGAGCAATTTCTGGGCGGTGACAGGGAAGTGGCTGAGCACACACATGGCGATGGTCTGTCTTAGAGGCGTGTTATGGGTGTGTCACAGGCACGTTGGTGAAAGTGGTTGTGTGCACAGACACTCAGCTGCTCACATAGGTGCTATACTTGGACAGAGAAACTGCACCTGCCATAGAGATGCACCAATCGGTATTTCATCTATGGACGCTGACAGTGGGCGCCTCAGTACTTGCACATTTGGACGCACGGATGTACTGTACACCAGGGTAGGATTTTGTAACGGCATGTGCATAGGGTCGCACTTGCAACCCCCAATAAAAGCAGCCGTGCCCGCTTCTCTGTTCACCTCTGAATCAGCCAGTGCCATCACTAGGGGGGTGCGGGCCATGCCGGGTGACACCATCTGAGGGCATGAAACCCAAATAGCAGATCTGCTCTGCTATTTGGGTGTCACCCCATCTGATGGTATCACTGAGCGGCTAGCAGCACGTGTCATCCATTACACACACCCCTGTTGCCTGGAGAGGCTGGGGGCTTCCCCGCAGCTCCCGGAGCACTGGGTAAGCCCCCCGTGTGATGACAATGGGAGAGTGACACACAGTAACGTCCCCAAAATGGGGTGATTAAAGTGTCGTGGCCTAGTGGGCACGAGCAGGGGTGTTAGTAGGTACCGCACGGGTGTCACCACCCAGTGTGATGCTTCTGGTCTTTGTTTTACCTAATAACAGGGAGACATGATTCGGATCAGAACAAAATTTCCCTAGGAATTAGGTAAAATTACTTCTTAAGTTTTTTTTAATGTATTTAGTTTTGCTAGCTTTAATGTTCTCCAGGTACCATGGCGTTCTAAGTATAAACTTTGACAGATAAATTTATAGGGACTAGAAATTTGGACCAGGAAAAATAGGTCGAGACCAGGATACTGTAAATTAAAGTAGACACACTGGTCAAGATGATGGAGCCAGGAGGATCTCTGGTGCATGCTGGAGTCAGGTAATTAGTTATGTCCATAGCAACAATGATGGGCAAAGAGCAGTAAAGTCATACGCAAAGAGTAAAAGCAGGAGAAGCACTGGATCAAGGCTGAGAAGCATAATAATCTGGCAGTTTATGCAATTCTCTTCTCAGATTTATAAACCCGCAGGTAGGAATGGCCATCGACCATCGATGGTTAACAACCATTGATGGTATGACACCAAAAGTTGATGGTTTTGCCATGACAGCAGAGATCCGAAGGTTTTTCTTTTTAACATTTTTTTAGAACCCTTAAAAGGGGTTCCCCAATCAAGTGTTCTCAACTGTCACCTCCAGTTGGTGGCAAAACCACGTTCTACCTAGATGCTCCACTTCCTTCCCACTTTTGATTGATGCCAATGAAACTGTTGCGTGCAAACATCTAATTCAACACTACGGTTAACAAGAGGTGTCTCGCTTTGGAACATCAAAGACAGGACACCCGGAATATGTGCTGACCCCAAGGAGATACATTAAAAGTAACTAAGAATGCCCTTAAAAACAGATACCAAAGCAAATTACAGGAAATGTTTGTGTGTTCTCTGAAGCTTGTAGCAGACTTGGGCCCTCATTCAGAGCCGTTCGCTATTTGCGGTCGTTCGTTTAAAAACAAGGGGTGGCTATTCAAATGATCCGTACGCACATTGTAGTCTGTTCACACCTCTAAGTCTGAACGAGCGAGCAAAACATACGCTCGTTTATTTGTTAAAAACGCCCCCTGGCCGCTCGCATCCTACGTCATGTCCGCTATTTATTAGATTAATCGAGTACATCGACCAGCGTATGAACTGCTCGCTATTCTTGTGGTTGGTGTTTGCTACCACAAATTTGCGAGCAGTTCTGGCTATAAAATAACCCAGTGACGTGGTCAATGACGCTGCTGTTTTAAATATACACACCCATAAAACGCCCGTTTTGACCTTTAAGCACGCCTGCGTTCGGATCTCCACTCCCCATTTACAAGCACCTTCCCCTGTTACCACCCACATACGCCTCATTCTGTCACTCAAAATAGCAGGCACTCGCTATATAGCGTACAAACGATTTTCGGCCGCACTGACTGGTTCGCGCATGCGTACTAAAAACCGTACGCATGCGCAGATGTGCAAACATCGCTCGGAACGAGCGTACTGCCGCTAACGAGCGGCTCTGAATGAGGGCCTTTATACGGTTAGATTTGCTTTTTCTTATTGCCGTTTGAGGATAAAGCAAGCTGATTATTTTGTCAAGCGATATATGAATTTAAGGAAATAAATGTGTCATATCTGTAAAACCAAAACATTAGTGTGAATGAGGCACAGAACTGATCTCATTATTGCACCAACATGCCAAAATGAAGATTTAAAGTCTTAGCAGCTGGTCATTTTAAGGTGATGTTTATTTTTTCCCAACACTGGTAATGCTATGTTGCTAAATTACTTGGAGTACAGGACCCTGACCAAGCTCCCTCTCCACATCCATTGTCCACTTTCTTGTCAGCACCCAATGGGTACCTCACATTATGCCACCACTCTATCTGTACATTTTGTGACTATTCAAAGGTTCCTCATATAATGCAATAATTTTGTGTGCCACCATATTATGCCTCCTGGTGCCCCTATATTATGCCCATATGTGTCATCAATTGTCTGTATAGGGCTGCAATTTTGGCTGCATGTGTACCTGGAGCTGCACAGTAGCACTTTCTTAGTGTTGTGTTATGAGTCAGAAGACTGGGAGAGAGCAGTGATGTCCACACACATACTGTAGGCCAAATCAACAAAAGCAAAGACCTCTCATGCTTACTGATCTCTGGGGGTCATTCAGACCCGCTCGTAAGCACAGGACGCTTGCAAGCGGGTCGATGGTGCCCTACTGCGCATGTGCACGACGGAGGGAGCTTCGTTGTGCGCATGCGCGAGGCTAGCGACGGGACAGCCGTCGTTGCGGGTCTCGCACCAAAGGGGGCGTGCTGTCGATGTTGAATGACAGCACACCCCCTTTGGTGGGCATGCCGGGGGCGTGGCTGCCATACGGAGGCGTTCCCATGGGAACGCCTACCGTCTGAAGCCGGCCCCACTGACATCACTAGTGATGTCAGTGGGAGTGATTTTGGCTCTGATAGACCCTACCGCAGGGTCTCCGTCGCAAGCCCGATGGTCGCGATGGTCTTGACCATCGCGACCATCATCATGGATGCTCGCTATAGCTGTGGGTGGTCACCCACAGCTATGCGAGCGTCCAAGAGGCCGCTCCATTTTCATGTAGGAGGGCCCTCATTCAGAGCGAGTGCTCTGGTCAGAGCGTCCGGCTCTGAATCAGGCCCACTGTCCTCAGGTAGGTGGTGTGGCAAGTTACCCAATTAGGGACGCCAAAATGAAATTAAATCTTGCCCCCCAATGAGTGGCATAACTAGGAGGGATCGAGCGGAGTACGTGCCTTGGGTGCTGTCAAACCTGGCGGCGGGAGGGGAGGGGGTTGGACAGTGGCACTACACAGTAAAACATGCCAGCGCCGGGTAGTACATTCACTGACAGTGCTAGTGAATGTACTACCCGGCGGTGGTGTGTTTGTTTTAGCAGCCAATAAGAGTCAGACAGACTCTTATTGGCTGCTGCACACATTAGCTCCACCTTACGGCTCCTGTAGTGGGAGAAGGGAGAGACGTCTCTCCCAAGGTGCTGAGAGGGATGGGAGGAGCAGACGGTGGTGGGCGCAGGACCGGGGATTCGTGTAAGTATAATTTTGTGTTCTTTGTGTCTGTGTGTTTTATGTGTAAGGGGCACTACTACTGGGGGCACTGTACAAGGGGCACTACTGGTGGCACTGCATATGGGGCACTGTATAAGAAACACTACTGGGGGTACTGTATAAGGGGCACTACTGGGGTACTGCATAAGGGGCACCACTGTGGGCACTGCATAATGGGCAGTACTGGGGGCACTGCATAATGGGCACTACTGGGGGCACTGCATAAGGGACACTACTGGGGGTACTGCAGAAGGGACACTACTGGGGGTACTGCATAAGGGACACTACTAGGGACACTGCATAAGGGGCTCTACTAGGGATACTGCATAAGGGGCACCACTACCACAGGGGGCATTTCATTATGGTCACTACTACTGGGGGTACTGCATAAGGGGCACTATAGGGGGCATAAAGAGCACTGCTACTGGGGACATTGCATAAGGGGCACTACTACTAGAGGCATTGCATAAGGGGCACTCTGGGAATGTTCCCAGAGTGACGAGAAATGGTGGCTTGTCACATTGACAGCCCCCCCATTTTTCAGTAGCCATACCCTTTGTGGTATGTTGCCACACCCACTTTTCATCTTGCCCTGGGCGCCAAATACCCTAGATACGCCACTGCCCCAAACTAAAAACATTGTGGCGCCTCTGCCACTGTGTGCTGCCATCTTGTAGTACACTGCCTCTTGGTGAATAAACTTTATTTGGAAAGTGTGCTACAAAAAAATGAGCAATGTTTTCCAGCAAACAAATGAAGTCATTAATTATTCTCAACAAGATAACTGACCAGTGAGATAGCTCTGCACACAGAATATAAATCAGATTCAGTTCTAGACCTATACTGTATACAGTATATTCCCCATATGACTCATCTTGATCATACAGTATGTACCTCAGAAATTTGCTCGTGGAGCATATATTGCAATTTCTGCATGCCAAGCATACGCAAGCAGGGGCACTGGGAGGGGCTGGAGTGGGTAGTGTTTACCCGGGCCCAGGCTTGGTGGAGGGTTCCGGGTCAGCTGCTGAGGAGGACAGATGTACCCCTTTGCAGTGCTGATGAGGTGACAAATTACCCCTTTTGTAGCGCTCTTTTGCCAGGGTAGGGGGAATTAGTCACGCCCCCATACCTGGGCCCTGCTTGGCTCTCTGCTGCCTTGCATTGCATGACAATGCAGAGAAATAACCATTGGAGGTGTATAGTTCTCACATAGGCAAATTCAGTGAGGGAGTGTCGTCAAAATTGTGAGCTGTGGAGAATTGAGTGCAAAGGATTGGGGAGGTGCAAGTGCTCACTAATAATGACAATGGCTATGCAACCGAGCATATGGAGAGGGGTGGCATGGCTGCAAAAAAGAGTACATATCTGCAGGCAGCTAATATATGCATTTAGGGGTATCTATCTATATACAGTATATAAAATCAGATGTCCTGACTGACTGACTAACTTGTCAACACTCAGCTTAAACCCCTGGACCTAGAAACATGAAAATCGGGCAGTATATACCTTCCATGACGTAGGTGCCCACTAAAAATGGATTTTTCGAAATTCAACTCCTAGGGGGGTAAAAAGGGCTAAATTGCTTCCTCCCCCCTGTGCAATATCCTGCCTCACTGGCTCATCGTGGCTGTAGCATAGTTCATATTCAATCACCAACTGTCACCCCAAATGCTGCCAAACATCACAGGCAGTTGGCGTGGCTCCCATATTTGAATAGTGAGGGAAGTAAATGTGTTACTACAGAGGGGAGAGAGAAAAATGTGTTACTACACAGGTGAGGGAGGGGAATGTGTTAGCACACTGGTGGGGAAAGGTTGTGTCTTACAAGGATTAATGTGATACTGGAGAGGAGAGATGGAAATGGAAGTAGTAAATATTGAAGGTCTACCTGGGTGAAACCGGGCACATCTGTTAATATATATAAATATATATACAGTCAGGTCCATAAATATTGGGACATTGACAGAATTTTCAGATTTTGGCCTCTATTCACCACCACAATGGTTTTGAAATGAAACAAACAAGATGTGCTTTAACTGCAGACTTTCAGATTTAATTTGAGGGTAATTACATCCAAATCGGGTGAACGGTGTAGGAATTACAACAGTTTCAATATGTGCCTCCCACTTTTTAAGGGGCCAAAAGTAATGGGACAAACTAAACAATCCTAAATCTAACTTTCACTTTTTAATCCTTTGTTGCAAATCCTTTGCAGGCAATTACAGCCTGAAGTCTGGAACGCATAGACATCACCAGATGCTGGGTTTCATACCTGACAACATCACATCACTGCCTCACTGACAGCAGCACATCACCTCCTCATTGACAGCAACACATCACCTCACTGACAGCAGCACATCACTGCCTCACTGACAGCAGCACATCACTGCCTCACTGACAGCAGCACATCACTGCCTCACTGACAACATCACATCACCGCCTCACTGACAGCAGCACATCACCGCCTCACTGACAGCAGCACATCGCTGCCTCACTGACAGCAGCACATGCCTGCCTCACTGACAGCAGCACATCACTGCCACACTGACAACATCACATCACTGCCTCACTGACAGCAGCACATCACATCCTTACTGACAGTAGCACATCGCTGCCTCACTGACAGCACCACATCACTGCCTCACTGACAGCAGCACATGCCCGCCTCACTGACTGCAGCACATCACCGCTTCACTGACAGCAGCACATCACTGTCTCACTGACAGCAGCACATCATTGCATCACTGACAACATCACATCACCGCCTCACTGACAGCAGCACACCACCGCCTCACTGACAGCAGCACATCACTGCCTCACTGACAGCAGCACATGCCTGCCTCACTGACAGCAGCACATCACTGTCTCACTGACAGCAGCACATCCCTGCCTCACTGACAGCAGCACATCACCGCCTCACTGACAGCAGCACATCACTACCTCACTGACAGCAACAGATCACATCCTTACTGACAGCATCACATCACTGCCTCCCTGACAGCAGCACATCACCACCTCACTGACAGCAGCACATGCCCGCCTCACTGACAGCAGCACATCACTGCCTTACTGACAGCAGCACATCACTGCCTCACTGACAACATCACATCACCGCCTCACTGACAGCAGCACATCACCGCCTCACTGACAGCAGCACATCACTGCCTCACTGACAGCAGCACATGCCTGCCTCACTGACAGCAGCACATCACTGCCACACTGACAACATCACATCACTGCCTCACTGACAGCAGCACATCACATCCTTACTGACAGTAGCACATCGCTGCCTCCCTGACAGCACCATATCACTGCCTCACTGACAGCAGCACATGCCCGCCTCACTGACTGCAGCACATCACCGCCTCACTGACAGCAGCACATCACTGTCTCACTGACAGCAGCACATCACTGCATCACTGACAACATCACATCACCGCCTCACTGACAGCAGCACACCACCGCCTCACTGACAGCAGCACATCACTGCCTCACTGACAGCAGCACATGCCTGCCTCACTGACAGCAGCACATCACCGCCTCACTGACAGCAGCACATCACTACCTCACTGACAGCAGCACATCACTGCCACACTGACAGCAGCACATGCCCGCCTCACTGACAGCAGCACATCACTGCCTTACTGACAGCAGCACATCACTGCATCACTGACAACATCACATCACGGCCTCACTGACAGAAGCACACCACCGCCTCACTGACAGCAGCACATCACCGCCTCACTGACAGCAGCACATCCCTGCCTCACTGACAGCAGCACATCACCGCCTCACTGACAGCAGCACATCACTACCTCACTGACAGCAACAAATCACATCCTTACTGACAGCATCACATCACTGCCTCCCTGACAGCAGCACATCACCACCTCACTGACAGCAGCACATGCCTGCCTCACTGACAGCAGCACATCACTGCCTCACTGACAGCAGCACATTACTACCTCACTGACAGCAGCACATCACTGCCACACTGACAGCAGCACATGCCCGCCTCACTGACAGCAGCACATCACTGCCTTACTGACAGCAGCACATCACTGCATCACTGACAACATCACATCACGGCCTCACTGACAGAAGCACACCACCGCCTCACTGACAGCAGCACATCACCGCCTCACTGACAGCAGCACACCACCGCCTCACTGACAGCAGCACATCACTGCCTCACTGACAGAAGCACATCACTGCCTCACTGACAGCAGCACATGCCCGCCTCACTGACAGCAGCATATCACTGCCTTACTGACAGCAGCACATCACTGCATCACTGACAACATCACATCACGGCCTCACTGACAGAAGCACATCACCGCCTCACTGACAGCAGCACATCACTACCTCACTGACAGCAGCACATCACTGCCACACTGACAGCAGCACATGCCCGCCTCACTGACAGCAGCACATCACTGCCTTACTGACAGCAGCACATCACTGCATCACTGACAACATCACATCACGGCCTCACTGACAGAAGCACACCACCGCCTCACTGACAGCAGCACATCACCGCCTCACTGACAGCAGCACATCCCTGCCTCACTGACAGCAGCACATCACCGCCTCACTGACAGCAGCACATCACTACCTCACTGACAGCAACACATCACATCCTTACTGACAGCATCACATCACTGCCTCCCTGACAGCAGCACATCACCACCTCACTGACAGCAGCACATGCCTGCCTCACTGACAGCAGCACATCACTGCCTCACTGACAGCAGCACATTACTACCTCACTGACAGCAGCACATCACTGCCACACTGACAGCAGCACATGCCCGCCTCACTGACAGCAGCACATCACTGCCTTACTGACAGCAGCACATCACTGCTTCACTGACAACATCACATCACGGCCTCACTGACAGAAGCACACCACCGCCTCACTGACAGCAGCACATCACCGCCTCACTGACAGCAGCACACCACCGCCTCACTGACAGCAGCACATCACTGCCTCACTGACAGCAGCACATCACTGCCTCACTGACAGCAGCACATGCCCGCCTCACTGACAGCAGCATATCACTGCCTTACTGACAGCAGCACATCACTGCATCACTGACAACATCACATCACGGCCTCACTGACAGAAGCACACCACCGCCTCACTGACAGCAGCACACCACCGCCTCACTGACAGCAGCACACCACCGCCTCACTGACAGCAGCACACCACCGCCTCACTGACAGCAGCACATCACTGTATCACTGACAGCATCACATCACCGCCTCACTGACAGCAGCACATCACTGCCTCACTGACAGCAGCACATCACTGCCTCACTGACAGCAGCACATGCCCACCTCACTGACAGCAGAACATGCCCACCTCACTGACAGCAGCACATCACTGCCTTACTGACAGCAGCACATCACTGCATCACTGACAACATCACATCACGGCCTCACTGCCTGCAGCACATCACTGCCTCACTGACAGCAGCACATCACTGCCTCTCTGACAGCAGCACATCACTGCCTCACTGACAGCAGCACATCACGCCTCACTGACAGCATCACATCACCGCCTCACTGACAGCAGCACATCACTGCCTCAATGACAGCAGCACATCACTGCCTCACTGACAGCATCACATCACCGCCTCACTGACAGCAGCACATAACTGCCTCAATGACAGCAGCACATCACCGCCTCACTGACAGCAGCACATCACTGCCTCAATGACAGCAGCACATCACCGCCTCACTGACAGCAGCACATCACCGCCTCACTGACAGCAGCACATCACCGCCTCACTGACAGCAGCACATCACTGCCTCACTGACAGCAGCACATCACCGCCTCACTGACAGCAGCACATCACTGCCTCACTGACAACATCACATCACCGCCTCACTGACAGCAGCACATCAGTCCATCACTGACAGAAATACAAGTTTCTTAGAGAAAAATGTAAACTGTTTTATTCAGTTACACTGTTATCCAGTTAAATGTTTATTTGTTAAAAATAATTCAAATGAAACAGACTTTTCTGAACTAGTTTACCTCCTGTTCACATCATCTCCTCGTATAACTATTTTGTCAGAATTCACACAATCTGTTTTGTTAGTTTGCATATAAGATAAGGTTCTGTCTGCGTCTCTTAAAGACCTGTTCACGACATAACAAACTTACCGTGCCCAGCATAATATCCTTAAGTCATATGGTCAACATACGGTATAAAATTCTCTTTCCCCAGAATTTTACACCATATACAGCCATATGTGCTGGGTAAGTCCCTCATGCTGACCACATTCCTGCCTACTTACACAATACACAGCCATGTGTACAGGATAAAGACCTAATACCCACCACATACCTGCCCACCTACACCATACACAGCCATATGCACAGGATAAAGACCTAATACCCACCACATACCTGCCCACCTACACCATACACAGCCATGTGCACAGGATAAAGACCTAATACCCACCACATACCTGCCCACCTACACCATACACAGCCATGTGCGCAAGATAAAGGCCTGATACCCACCACATACCTGCCCACCTACACCATACACAGCCATGTGCACAGGATATAGACCTAATACCCACCACATACCTGCCCACCTACACCATACACAGCCATATGCACAGGATAAAGACCTAATACCCACCACATACCTGCCCACCTACACCATACACAGCCATGTGCGCAAGATAAAGGCCTGATACCCACCACATACCTGCCCACCTACACCATACACAGCCATGTGCACAGGATATAGACCTAATACCCACCACATACCTGCCCACCTACACCATACACAGCCATATGCACAGGATAAAGACCTAATACCCACCACATACCTGCCCACCTACACCATACACAGCCATGTGCGCAAGATAAAGGCCT
This sequence comes from Taudactylus pleione, assembly GCA_031769625.1. Classification (NCBI taxonomy): domain Eukaryota; kingdom Metazoa; phylum Chordata; class Amphibia; order Anura; family Myobatrachidae; genus Taudactylus; species Taudactylus pleione. The sequence continues at coordinate 5,290,717 of JAUIMM010000521.1, forward strand.
GTTACCCACCACATACATGTGCAGATCACTGGGAAAATGTCCGCTGCCATTTTCCCAGTGAGTGTTTGCTGCTCTACAGCACCAGTCCGGCGCTGCGGAGCAGCACTTCGGGAATTGGCGGAGAGGTAAGTATAATAACCTATGGGTGCAGGGTGTGCAGTGTGGGCCCCCCTGGACCTGGGGGCCCATGTGCCCTGCACACCCTGCACCCATTATAGATATGCCACAGCACCTACACCGTACACAGCCATGTGCACAGGATAAAGACCTAATACCCACCACATACCTGCCCACCTACACCATACACAGCCATGTGCGCAGAATAAAGACCTAATACCCACCACAGAATCAGTATGATTGACTGCCGGCTGCAGGTGCCTAACCCTAATCCCCCCCTAAGTGGCTAGCCCTAACCTCCCCCCCAGTGCCTAACCCTAATCCCCCCTCTAAGTGCCTAATCCTAACCCCCCCTTCCCCGCCGCCTAACCCTAACCTCCCTGGGGGGACTTAGGGAAGGTTAGGCCCTAAACCTAACCCTCCCCCCCGTGGGCGACCTACGTAGGTAAAATGACAGGCGTCGGGATTTCGATGCCTGTCATTTCACCATTGCCGGGATTAAGCAGTCGAGAAGCTGGCGGTCGGCATTGCGTCCGCCGGCTTACCGACTGCTTCCCCCTGCCACATACCTGCCCACCTACACCATACACACTCATATGCACAGGATAAAGACCTAATACCCACCACATACCTGCCTCCTTACACCATATACAGTCATGAGCACAGGATAAAGGCCTGATACCCACCACATACCTGCCCTCTTACACCATACACAGCCATGTGCACAGGATAAAGGCCTGATACCCACCACATACCTGCCCCCTTACACCATACACAGCCATGTGCACAGGATAAAGGCCTGATACCCACCACATACCTGCCCTGTTACACCATACACAGACATGTGCACAGGATAAAGGACTGATACCCACCACATACCTGCCCCCTTACACCATACACAGCCATGTGCACAGGATAAAGGCCTGATACCCACCACATACCTGCCTTCTTACACCATACACAGACATGTGCACAGGATAAAGGCTTGATACCTACCACATACCTGCCCAGGGGTAGAACTATTGGAGACAAATAAGGCGCTAACAGGTGCCAGCCCTGAGGGGGTTCCTCCTCCATTGGCTAAGTGTCCTGAAAGTACGCCCAGCTTAGGCCTGTAACTGGGGTGCTGGTGCACACTGCTATGGCAACTGATGGCACCTCCTCCAGGCACCTGGCCGCGACACTGACACCTGACCTATCAGAGCCCAGTCGAGCTGAGGACTTTGAGCAAGAACAAAAAAGCTGCATACTTACATTTAGCGTAGGCACTGCGGGAGCACATTAAAAAGGAAGGGGCTATGCAGAACATAAGAGGGAGGGAGAGTAAAAGACAAAATAAAGCTGGGCTATAAGAAGGGGTTATAACTGAAAATGATGAAGGTAAACTAGATGATTAAAATGTATTAAAAATAATACAGATACTGTATTATATAATAATGTGACATATAAATGTATCCGCAGCAACGATTATATTAATGTGAATATAGTTATAGCAGCTTATCATACATTTGGTTACAGCCTCATATTCAAGGGGATCAATTAGGGATGAGTGGGTTCGAACCCACCAGAAGTTTGCATGTCCAAAGGGATCCGAGTCCCGACTTGGTTATCTCCATCGGGCTTAGGCCCTGATTCAGACCCACTCGCAAGCGGCTGTCCGCTCGCAAGTGGGTCGATGTTGTGCACTGCGCAAGCGCACGACGGCGGGAGCTCCGTCGTGCGCATGCGCCAGACGCGACGAGCGAAGGAAAGTCCTTCGCTCGTTGTGTCTGATCAAAGGGGGAGTGCTGTCGATGTTGATTGACAGCACGCCCCCTTTGGTGGGCGTGCCGAGGGCGTGCCTCCATGACGGGGGCGTTCCCAAGGGAACGCCTACCGTCAGAAGCCGGCCCACTGCCATCACTAGTGATGTCAGTGGGAGTGATTTTGGCTCTGATAGAGCCAAAATCACTCCTGGCCTTGCGGTTGAAAACCTCAACCGCAGGCTCCGGCTCGCAGTTTCGATGGTCGCGATGGTCAAGACCATCGCGGCCATCAAACTGCAGCTCGTATAGGCTGTGGGTGGTGACCCACAGCTATACGAGCGTCCAGGGGGACGCTCCATAGTTATGGAGGACGGCCCTCATTCAGAGCGTGCGCTCTGCTCAGAGCGTACGGCTCTGAATGAGGGCCTTAGATCCCAAAACTACGCAAAATATCATAATCCCGTTGGATCTCGCTGTGTTTTGGATTGCATATAAAAGTCCCTCCCATGTGTTCAGCCACCATTTCACGCTGGAGACTCAGTGGGGGAGGTAGTGCAGGTAGGGCTCTGGCACTAGAAAGAAAAAAGGCTAGTTCACTTAGCTTGACAGCAGTGCACAGTCACAGAGTGTCCCTTGTATATAAGGTAGGGGCGCTGTGTTTGTGTAGATTGGACTAAGCGAGGGAGCTGTGTTGCAGTCTCAAGCAGGGCCAGTGGGCACTTTGAGCACAATTTAGTTAAATTCTATGTTGAATAGCCCCGGGAGGGAGCTCCCGGAGCGATTCAATTCAGCGCGCTGTTAAGTTTGAGAATGCTGGTTCTCACGACTTAACCTGGGTGTTTAGTCGCAAGACCCGACATTCTCTGACTAAAGTGCTGGCCGCACGGCTGTTAGCGCTGCGCTAAGCCGGAAAAAAAAAATGATTACTGTTTGTGGTGGTCACTGTTGGTCACCTGTAAATAAAAAAAATCTATTTACTGTTGGCCACTACTTTAAAACTTGAGAAAAAACTTTTTTATTTTAATTTTAAATTTGTGAGTTTTTTCGTCTAGACTAGTGAACGCCTGGCAGACCTGTAAAGCAAGAGTAGCACACAGTAGCTTCAGGGTTTTCCGTATTATCTGTACAGTGTGTCGCAGACAGTTTGTGCATTGTTATAAAAAATCAAATCATATTTTTCTTGTTTAAAATAATTTTTTACTTTTAGACTAGTGAACGCCAGGCAGGCCCGTGATACAAGACTAATGCACAGTAGCTTCAGGATCACTATGTTATCTGTACAGTGTGTTGCAGACAGTTTGTGCAAAATTATCATATTTTCTTGTTTAAAATAATTTGTGTCTTTCAGAACAGTGTATGTCAGACAGGCCTGTGATGCAAGACTAAAGCACAGTAGCTTCAGGGTCCCTTGTTTAAAATAAGTTGTGTCTTTCATACTAGTGAATGCCAGGCAGGCTGGTGATAGAAAACTAATGCACAGTAGATTCAGGGTCACCGTGTTATCTGCACAGTGTGTTGCAGGCAGTTTCTGCAAAGTTATAAAAATAAATCAAATCATATTTTACTTGTTTAAATTAATTTGTGTCTTTCAGACTAGTGAACGCCAGGCAGGCCCGTGATACAAGACTAATGCACAGTAGCTTCAGCATCACTGTGTTAATAATATCTACACTGTGTGTCAATATGGATCAGGAAGAACAATTAATAGAACAGCAGGAGCAGCAACCAAGTACTAGCAATGCAGTTGCTGCCTCCAGTCATGAGGGTGATACTATTCCTTCAGTGTCATCTACTAAAGCAAGTGCTCAAGGGCATAGAGCAGGGGTGGAAAATAAGCAGACCTCCAGCTGTTGTTGAACTACAAATCCCAGCATGTCTTGCAACAGTTTAGCATGGCCAAATAGCAAAACTGTGGCAGGGCATGCTGAGATGTGTACAACAGCTGGGGGGCTTCTTATTGTAGAGTTGTACAACAGCTGGGGGGCTTCTTATTGTCCACCCCTAGCATAGAGGGTTTAAGTCAAAGCATTTGAAATCAAAACAATATTCAACACCAAGGACAAATAAAACACCTCTAATAAAGGTAAAGTTGACTGCAGAAAATAATAAAATTGCCAACATGCCCTTTACCATACACAGTGGCAAAGAAAGGTTCAGGCCTTTGCCTTAATTTCTGAGTGGTGGTTCTGCAACTGCTATTATTCAGGCATCTTCTTCTCCCTCACATGATGATGCAAGACCCTCTCACTCAGGTGCTAGAAGAGGTGTCAAATAAATTAAAACTGGAAAATCAGTACTGAAAAAACCCTAAAGCAAAAGAACAAACTTTGCGTTCTTCTGAAACATCATAAATCCCTGAGGAGAGTCTAAATATGTCCATGAGTAATAGGTGTGAGCCTGACCATTTTGATACTGTACTCATAGATATGCCGATTTCCACCATTTCTGCATGCTCTGCAAAGTGGGGATGAGCAGCTCAAGTAAATATGCTGATTTAGAAATTGAGGATGCTACTGTATATGTGCAACACGGTGAGGAAGATGTGTGTAGCTGATGCCGTTAATGAGGATGTTGATGATGAGGATGTTGTTTCTGGAAGTCAGGTACTAGTGGAAGCAGTTCTTGGCTATGATAAGAAGAAGGCCATTGTCATGCCTGGGCATAAGATTAAAAAATCCACCTCTTATGTGTCTAATTTTACCCAAATTCTGGCAACAATTGATTTGCCATCTGTTGTGTTTGTAAAGCCACAGTAAGTAGAAGTAGAAACCTTAACCACATAGGAACCTCCTCCCTGTTAAGTCATTTGCAGCATACTGTATTCATGAAATGTGTTTGGCAAAATCAGAACCTTATGCTAAATAACTAACAACAAGCAGTCCAGCATCAGCTACCTCCCTTCTCTCAGCCAGATCCCAATACCTGAAATCTCTGCCACTAACACCTTCATCATCAATATCCTCACTAATGCTTGTAGCTAGAACTGTATCTAATTTGCTAAGGCTGAGTCTTCATCTATCCAGGATTCCTCAGAAGAATCCTGGAGCGCTAGGCCTGCTGCTGCTGCTAGGGGTGGATCTTCATCCTAGAAGGGGACCAAGAATACTACTAGAAGTAGTTTAAAAAAACAATTGACTGTTAAATATTCCTTTGAAAAAGGAAGAAAGTATGATATCTGTCATCAAGTCGCACAGCTGATAACTGACGCCATGACAGCTATGCTAGTATTAGCTCTGAGTCCAATATCCACCATCAATGCATCTGATTTTAGACAGTTAATTGAGGTCCTGTGTCTCCACTACCAAATTCCATCTCGATTCCATTTTACTAGAAAAGCAATTCCTCGCCTGTGCCAGAACATTAAACAAAATAAACATAATTAATGCCTGAAAAATGCAATTGTACCCACTGTCCAATTAATCACAGATATGTGGAAAAGCCATACTGGGCAAACAAAAGATTACATAACTGTGACAGCCCACTAGATGAGTGTATCGCCTTCAGCAGCAGTAGGTAGCAGAAAACACCAGATCATTCCCAGGCAGGCTACTCTTTGTATCACCAGCTTCAGTAAAAGGTATGGCAGTGTTAACCTCTTAGAAAAACTGAGGGATGTGTTTTGCTTTGACAAAGATATATTTATATTAATATTTTTTATTCATAATTGATATAAATTTTGCATATTATATGGAATTTATATAAATATACCGTGCTTCTTTCTGAGGGGAGTGCTTGGAGTTACTCTTCAAATACTTTACAATTTTTCTATGTGATCCAGTTACAGGTGTATAACTGATTTTATTATTGAAAATCTGAGTAGCATGCCCTCAGTTTATTGCGCATTGACAGATTCCTAAGACTTCTAAAAACTGAGTGATGTCACTGCAAAACAGCTTACCCCGCTTGGACTCTCCTCGGGATTTGTGATTTCTGATAATGCCACAAGTATTTTGAGAACATTACAGCTGCGCGAATTCAAACATGTCCCATGTTTTGCTCACACAATAAATTTGGTGTTGCAAAATCTTTAAAAAAATTACAGGGGCGTACAGGAGATAGCGTCTGTGACCCGAAAAATGTCAGGACATTTTCGCCATTCAGCAAACATGGCTGCATGAAAAATAAAATTTGCCAACTGAAGTAAGAGGTAGTAACAAGGTGGAATTCCCCCCTTTATATGTTTCAGCAAATGGAGAAACAGCAACAAGCCATCCAAACCTAAACAACAAGCCATGACATAGGGAGAGGAGGGGGAATGTACTTAGTCCAGCTGAGTTGAGAATATTTTCCGTGTGCAAGGTGCTGAAACCATTTGAAGTAGTCACCTGTGAAGTCAATTCAGACTATGCCAGCTTTAGTCAAGTGATTCCTCTAATTATACTTTTGGAAAAACAGCTTGATAAATTGAAGAAGGAGATGAAACAAAGCAATTCCGCTAAGTATGTCAGACTTGTAGATCAAGTCCTTTATTCACTTCGCCAGGATTCAAAGATTGTCAACATCTTGATCTTGAAATTGGATCACTATATTTTGTCGATCATGCTTGATCCCATGTTTAAGTCGTACGTCATATTTTTCTTTACAACTAACACAGCTCCTGGTGAGTAACTTTTCAGCTCAAGTGGCACATGACACAACGACTTCTCCTCCTTCAGTTTCTTCAGCAACTGCAGCTGCCAGGAAAAAAGTGAGCTTTTCCAAGAGACCCACTGGTGATGCAGATGATTCAGAGTTAACACTAAATTTTAACATTTGGTCAGGTTTAAAAGAGTTGCCTAAAATTAGTGACACCTCTTACGCAATCTGATACGGTCACCATCCATAGAATGGTGGAGGGTTATTTTAATGAGAGTGTACAAATAGACAGTTACTTTCACTATTGGGAGGAAAGAAATGCATTTTGGAGGCCCTTGTACAAACTTCCTTTGCTTTACTTAAGCTGCCTAGCCTCCAATGTATACTCAGAAACTTTTCAGCACAGCCAGGAACATTGTCACCAATCGGTTCAGGAAACTACTTCCTCTAAATGTGGAAAAATTATGTTCATCAAAATGAACTATAAATTCCACAAGGAAGTGCTTTATCGGTAATTACATCAAAGTACAGAGTCTTCTGTAATGTTGGATTCCAGCAGGGATTAATTAATATTTTGTGAAGATGACATAAACATTGATGAGTCTGAGGATGATAATGACAACATCTTGCCACCCTATAGAATATTAACAACACCATTAGTTGCACATTGGTAGCTTAATTTATGGGGGCCCAAACAAACCAATCACTTCAGCCACAAAGGTGGCAATCCCTGTCACTGAAGTGATTGGTTTGTTAAACTGTGCATGACCTTTTTAATACACAACATAAGGGTGGGTGGGAAGGCCCAAGGACAATTCCATCTTGCACCACTTTTCATTATGGGCTTTGCCAAGATTTTGTATGTTTGACAGGCAGTGTACTGTATGTTACTGGGGCATTCATGTTCCTTTGTATTTTGCAATGCCATCCATCATCAGCTTGTCATCCAGGTATATTGGCCCCATTTCCTGCAGTTTCTCAGCAGATGAAGACTAGTATAATCAAAAGATATAATTAATTGTTCAATTTGACTAGGCCTTAAATCCTGAGGAATTCATTTCATTGGGATTTTGGTTGCTTGTTTTTTAACAATGCTTTGCACTTCTCTGATTTTTTTTTTTATGGTTAAATTATTAACACTAATCACGTGTGGAGATTGTATATTCTCCCTGTGCTTGTGTGGGTTTCCTATAGATAGTCTGTTTTCCTCCCACACTCCAAAAATATACTTGTAGGTTAATAATTGACTTCTTACAAAAATGAACCGTAGTGTATATGCATGTGTGCTTGTGATAGGGAACATATATTGTTGTAAGCTCCACTTGGGCAGGGACTGATGTGAATGGGAACATTTTCTCTGTAAAACGCTACCCTCCTCCCTCATTGATTTGATTCGGACTAAAAAGATGTACTTAAATTTACAAACACATCAATCTTTCCTGCATTTCCCTACCTCCACTACATACATACTCCATCTCCCTCAGGCCTCTGATCTAGTTCTTGATTAATTAAAACATTCTTGGTTTCTTCTATGGGGTCATATAGTTTATTAAACTGCAAAACATGGTACATATTCACCCAGTTGTAATTATTAAGTAATCTCTGCCCTGGCAGGCTAGTGTGTGCTCTCCTTCCAGCAGTCCTGTGTGAAATGGTGCCTGATACATGGCGGGAGGGACTTATTTCTAATCCAAAACCAGTGAAATCCGATGCCGGGATGATGACGTTTTGCCTCAATTTGGAATCTGAGCCTGGCGGGAAAACTTGAGCTGGGGCTCAGATCCCATCGAATCCCCCTCCTCACTCATAAATTTGCTTTGGAATGTAAAAATGTATTTAAATTTACAAACAAACTAATCCTTAATTTCTCTGCCTACCACTACATACATATTACATCTCCCTCAGGCCTCTGATCTAGTTCTTGATTAATAAAAACATTCTTGGGTTCTAATATGGGGCTGTATAATTTATTAACCATCCTGTCTGCCACTACAGTGCCACTCTGTTTCTTAGATGTGCCATGTTGGAAGTTGAACTGTCACATGTTTGTGCTGCCCACTACTGTCACTTAGCTTAGTCAGCCAACTAGCTACGTGCAACCTTTTGGCTTAAACTGGATGAAAACAATATTATGAGCTGTGAGGTGGTCAAAATTGACTGAAAATTACTGGAAATTTATGTTATTGAGGTTAATAATACTGTTGGAACAAAAACAGTCAAAATTATGTGATTTTAGCTGTTTTTCATAATTTTTTGAAAAAAAATCCAGATCCAAAACCAAACCGAAAACACATTTAAATCAATTAATGCAGGTAAAATTTTCAAATATCCAATTAAACCAAACTCTATCTTGCCTCTGGCTTGAAATTACATCTATGTACCTGCCAACTTACACCATACACATGTGTGAGGGATAAGGGCTTGACTCCCACCACAAACCTGCCCAATTATACCATACACAGCTATATGCACAGGATAAAGGCCTGATACCCATCACATGCCCATGTACACCATACATTTCCATGTGCGCAGGATAAAGCCCTGATACGCACCACATACCTTCCCCCTTACACCATACATGCCATGTGCACAGGATAAAGGCCTGATACCCATCACATGCTCACTTACACCATACAAGCCATGTGCACAGGAAAAAGGCCTGATATACACCACATATGTGCCCACTTACACCATACACAGTATTTTGCCCAGGATAAGGGTGTCATGCCCACCACATACCTGCCCACTTACACCATACACAGCAGGTGTGCAGAATAAAGGCCTGACACCCACCACATACCTGCCCACTTACACCATACACAGCCATGTGCCCAGGCAGGCGCATATCTATAATTGGTGCAGGGTGTGCGTGGCACACGGGCACCTGGGTCCAGATAGGCCCCGCACCCATATTATTTAAAACTCACCTGTCCGTGGCAACTTTTCTGGTGTTCTGTGCATGCGCAGTAGACTTTGGGCACACTCTAGTTCCCAGTCTACTGCTTCTGTGGTAGCCGGCCAGCAACCGGGGAGAGAGGAGGGGGCCCCACACAGGGGATGCACACGGGCCCCCTCCTCTTTTAAGATGCCCCTGTGCCCAGGATAAGGGTGTCATGCCCACCACATTCATCTGCATGCCAATTATATACAGCCATCATGTAATCACACTGGGGGCCTGAATCAGACCCTCTCGCGAGCGCTGAGTGCTCACAAGCAGGTCGATGTTGGCCCAGTGCGCATGCGCACGATGGAGGCAGCTCCGTCGTGTGCATGCGCGAGACTAGGATAGCGACGGGTAAGCCACCGCTCCGGGTCTCATTACAAAGGGGGTGTGCTGTCGATGGTGAGTGACAGCATGCCCCCTTTGGTGGGCGTGCAGGGGGCATGGCTGCCCAGACGGAGGCCTACCATCAGTGGGGCCTACTGTCTGGGACCAGCCCCACTGACATCACAAGTGATGTCAGTGGGAGTGTTTTCGGCTCTGATAGAGCCGAAAGCACTCTAGGGCTTGCGGCAACGAGACCCTACCACAAGGGTCTCGTCGCAAGCCCGATGGTCGCGATGGTCTTGATCATCGTGACCATCTTCCTGGCCGCTCGCTATAGCTGTGGGTGGTCACCCACACCTATACGAGCGGCCGGGAGGCCGCTCTAAAAATTAAGAGGGACGGCCCTGATTCAGAGCGAGCGCTCTGTCAGAGATTCCGGCTCTGAATCAGGGCCTGAGGGCCTGATTCAGAGACGCACGTAAGCGGCCGCTCGTTTGCTCCAAGCGATGTTTGCACATCTGCGCATGCGTATGGGTCGGAATGCGCATGCGCCAACCAGTCAGTGCGGTCGGAAATCGTGTGTTCGCAAAATAGCGAGTGCCTGCTAATTTGAGTGACAGGATTAGGCGTTTGTGGGTGGTAACAGGGGAAGGTGCTTGAAAACGGGGAGTGGAGATCCGAACACAGGCGTGCCAAACGGTCAAAACGGGCGTTTTAAGGGTGTGCATAATTAACAAAGCAGCGTCATCGGCCACGTCACTTGGTTGTCTCTTAGTCTTAACTGTTCGCATGATTGCAGTAGGAAAATCCAACCACAAGCACTGCGAGCAGTTCAGACGCCTTTCGATGTACTCGATTAATCTAATAAATAGCGGAGATGACGTATGATGCGAACGGCCAGGGGGCGTCTTTACAAAATAGCGAGCGCATGTTTCATTCGCTCGCTCAGACATAGAGGCGTCAATAGACCACAAAGAGCGAGCACTCAATTTAAATAGCCGGCCCCTTTTTCTGAATGACCGTTCGCAAATAGAGTTCCGGCTCTGAATAAGGCCCTGAGTACACAGGGTATTTGAATAAGCCTATGCAAACTGCAAAGTGAGTGTTTTTTTTTTACTTTTATCATGTGGTTGAGCGGTTATCAGTGCAAAAACAGTCTTCAATTGCTTTACATCTAGTGATTAGCATTATGTTAGCTTAAGTTTGCCCAATATTTAATAAAATTCTTTAACTCCTAACATTGCGGTTACTGAATTATTCTGTTTACTAAGAGCAAAGCTGAGCATGTTGACATTTTAGGCCTGATTCAGGGATGTCCGCTAATTCCAGCACTGCTGCGTCTGTGAACTCAGCTGCTGTGCAGCCGCCTGGATTTATAGTGTGACGCCCACCGGCTGCTCGGCAAGTCCAAGCATCTGCGTACAAGACTCAGCGCCGGTCACTGATCAATCGATTATCACAGTTCATACTTGCCTACACTCCCGGGACTGTCGGGTGCCCCCTGAAAATCGGGTGCTGCTCCTGGCACCCCGCAAGAGGAGGCAAGTCTCCCACATCACCAGCCGCTCCCCCCGGCGACCTCCCGTGACCGTATGTGAAAGTGGGCGTTTCGGGGGGGTGATGAGGCAATTCACACTGAATTGCGCCATCATAGCCCCGCCGTCTGCTTTGTAATGCCGGTAGTATCGGTATTATAATGCTGGTGGTGGTGCCGCATTTACGCGAATGCACGGACACGCCCCCGCTCCGACCACTTTAACCGACCCCACCCCCCCTGCTGCACCGACCTGGCTGCCCCCTCCCAGAAGTGATTAGCATTATGTTAGCTTCTGGCAGCCCCCTCCCAGAAGGGGCTGCCAGAAAAAGTCGGCATGTATGTCACAGTTCTGAGTAACCCTATGGCTACACAGTATGGCCGCAGGAACTAAGGGTCTGATTCAGCAACGATCGCAGTTGCTAATACGCAAGAAATCGTCTGACTGTTGCATACTGTGCAGGCATATGCATCGCAGTGCACGTACGCAAACCAGCTACTGCGATTGGGACTGCGATCGCTGTAACCATGCAATCCCATCACAGAGTGATTGACAGGAAGTGCCATTTGTGGGTGGTGACGGAGAGGGGTAGTTGGCGAAATACAGGCGTGCCAGTGTGTTTGAACGTGATTGCAGGGGCATGCATATATTATCCACTGCGATGCCGTACGCAGCCTGAGGTCTGAAAGCGTGCGCTGAAGTTAGCAATTTCTGAGTAAGGTCAGAGCTTGTGCAAGTGTGCGTGAGGCTGCGATGGTACTCAGTGTTACCGATGGTTTCACAGTCTTGCTAAACATTACGGATGTGTGTAAGGTAAAGTGGGCATCCTTATGTAGTGCTGCAGCCACATAGCAATCGCAATGGATTACCATACTATCGCAGTTGAACTGTGTGCGTAATCGCTATTGCAGTTGCAATAGCGATCCTTACTGAATCAGGCCCTAAGACACCAGAGTCACCTTCACTACGTACAGGATCGAGGGCGCAGACTGTGAAACACTCCAAAAACGGTGGCAACGCACCTGCGTTCTTTGTCGCCACAACCTGTTGCCTTCCCCCAACGCTCCCTAACTGTCAGTCGCACGGTCAGTAAAAGTCACTGCGAGTGACTACGGCAATGTACCTTGAGGCATGCACAGTATGACTTATGGAGCATACACACGGTCAGATTTGTCAGATTTGTCAGATGAACGATTGAACGATTTGAACGATTGAACGATTTTTGACTGCATTAAAATGAATGGAATCGTCCAAGTCTGACTGCAAACACATCAGATGTCAGATATCGTTATCTGACAAACGGGAACGCGCATCGTTCATCGTCCATCGTTCAGGCATGTCAGATATGTCAGATTTTCCTTCAGATATGAACGACTGAACGATTTTTATATCGTTATCGCTCAGATCTGAAGGAAAAATCTGACCGTGTGTATGCACCATTAGACGCATGCTGGGTTTATCGATAGTCTCTCAACTACGAAAATATCGGCAAAATATTGACTTTATTAAATAATGTATTTATAACCAACATCTTCCTATCCAGTTTAAGACCATTGTATAAATAGATTTAATCTCTTACATACAGTCTGTAAGCTAATAGCCACTTACAGACAACTACTTGCACTATGAATACAAACATAGACTTGCACATGAATCACTGCAGCTAGAGTGCTGAGGCAGACCAGGATGACGTTAATAAATATATATGAAATATTAAACAAATATTACAGATATAAATATATATATTATAATGCAAACATAATTGCTGATATCAAGACTGTTGTTGCTGATGCAGAACACAATATAGCCTAAATGTATCAATGCAGTTTTCAATATTCTAAGCTGGAAGTTTTGTACTTACACTTCTGTAGCGTTTTTTGGAATATCCCCGGACACATACTCCACATCTCTCCCCTGACAGATAAAGATGCTGCTATAGGATTTACATCCACAGCATGGATGCATGAAAACCAATGTGTAGATGTAAACAAGAAGCCTCATAACTGCCTAGAGTACGTTGCTGGCTGCCCATTCAGTGAGAAATCCTTGTGTCCTGTGACAACAAACCTGGTTAGGTCCGCCTTCAGCAGAGCCGTGCCCCAGAGTGCTGAGTAAATAATTCATTTCGTCAAAATTCCTTATAGTGACCAAATAATTTGGTGGCAATTTTGTGACAATTTTATATGAAATAGTTTTCCAACTTCACAATGACCTTGAAGCACAAACTTACAAGAGATAACAGCACAACATTACAGCAAGTACAGTCAGTTTTTTTCAAACAAGTTGTTTATCTGAACTTCTGAAGTAACAAATGTCCTTGAATATCTCGCCAGTGCTATATACCTGTATATGACTATTAAAGGACTGTCATGGAAAACCCCAAACCTTTAATAATGTTTATACTTTTTAGGGATAAATTAACCCCATAATTTAAATATTCATATATGAACTACTATTTGGGATACCCGGCATTGACCGGGTTGAAGACTGGACCCTGAAATAAACCTGCAGCCTTTATTTGTTTACATTATCCTCACCTATAACCAGATTCCATGACCATGAAAAGGACCCCACTGTTTGCTAACATGCATGTAAACAGTGGCATAACTACCGCGGGTGTAAGGGGTGCGGCTACTAAGGAGCCCGAGCTGCCACTGTGCCCCACCGCGCCCCCTGCACCTAGTCACACACACAAGGTGGGCCGGTCCAGACAGGGCCACCAAAGGGGAGCCTGGGTGGCAGCGGTTTTGATTTGGTGCCCCCCCCACCCACATAAAATTGTGGTATAATGTTATAAGGGGCATTACTCTGTGGCATAATGTGCAAGGGGAACTACTATTGTGTGGAATAATGTGTTATATGGGACACTACTACTAATGTATGTGGCATAATCTCTAAAGGGCATTACTGTGTGGTATAATGTGCAAGGGGCATTACTGCTGTGTGGCATAATGGGTACTACTGTGTGGCATACCTTGAATGGGCTCTGTGTGGCATAACAGGCATGGGCTCTGTTTAGGGACAAATGTATGTGTTTTTTTACCTATGGGGGGGGCCTTTAAGACCTTGCTATGTGGCCCCCAAAGTTCTAGTTATGCCCTTGCTGCATGCAAACACAGAGGGCTGACTAATATATATGGTCACTTTAAAAAGGACTAAAGCTGGGTATACATTGGACGATATTTTTAATGATTTGTCTGATTCCAATGGATTGGAATGGCAAAGCGTTCAAATCAAGTGTGTATACACTATACACGTTCTCGCATCATCGTCCATCGGATCTTCAGATTTGCTGCACATGCTGCTCAATCTGAGGATTTGACCCATTACATTTAGATGCGGCGGGGAAGGACATATCGTTGGAAGATTGCACAGTGTGTATGCACTATATTGTTTGTCCAGGAGTTCAAGGGAAATCTGGATGACCATTGCATCGTTTGCTGATCGTCTAATGTGTACCTAGCTGAACTCTTGATTTAATATGAACTTGCATGAGTCATAAAGTTTGACACTTGCACAGACCATGAGGTTAAATTGACAATTTTGTAGCTTTTGGCAGACTGACAATTTTCACTTGAGCCAGTCCCAGAACCTGTGTAATTTAAGAGTGTCCCCATTATTAGGGATTGTGTGACAGTGTGTGGCCCTGACGAAGTTCAAGCCTAGGAAAAAAACACCACCATGCCAAATTTGGTGGAGCTACTTTAGATCCAAAACACTGGCCATGCATAAAGGACAAACAGACACGCTTTCTTGCTTATTATATAGATAAAGGCACATCTTTTTAGTAGTTGGTAGGATGCCCATTTGTTCCTAGCACAGCCGGAGGGTCTGATTCATAGATGGATGTAGGAGCACAGCTGGTTTGTCCTTGTACGCAGTGTCTGTGCTAAAATGTGCAAATGCCGGATCAAGAAAAGAAAATCAAGAACCTATCATCCACTACATTAGGGATGCCCCCTGCATCCAAACATTTTTCCTTGAAGTCCCACATAAAGAAACTGACTTTGATTGGAGGCATGCAAATTTTTTCCCCCACAATTTGCATCCAAGCAAATAGGTAAGGGCTCTGCTGAGAAAATCTTATTCTAAGAAACACTAAGAGGTAAATTTACTAAGATTCGTGTCCTGCCCATGTCTGTCCATTTTAAAACACGGGTAGGAATGATCAGACCCGGGAGATTTTTAAAGACAATAAATTCGGGAATTTACCAAGCTCCCATGTTTGTCAGGATCGTGTTTCCCGATGGTGTATGTAATTGTTCCTACCCGTGTTTAATTACCGTGTTTCCTGCTCATGCTTCCCTCCTGAACAAGCAGCCTGCACATATCAGTGAGAAACATACAGGTTGCTTGTGTGTGTGTAAGTAACTAAATGGTTAATTTGAAAAAAATATTGAAACGGGACCTCCCTCCCCAAGCATAACCAGCCCTGGGCTCCTGACCAAGTCCTGGTTCTAAAAACACTGGGAAAAAAACTTGTAGGGTTCCACCATGTTTTAGGAACCAGCACTGGGCTCCCACAGCCTGTCCTGTTTTTAAAAATAGGGGAAAAAATGGCATGGGGTTCCCCCTATTTTTAAACCAGCACCGGACTCACATCTATCCAGGGTGTAATGCCACAGCCAGGGGACCCTTTCACCGGGTCTCCCAGGCCAAAGCATTAACACCTCAAGCTAGTCAGCACAAGCTGGGGCTACCTGTGAAAATAATCCAATACTCACCTACCTCCTGGCATCGTTTCAGTCCCCTTCTGCTGTATGCTCCACGGGACATGGCAAAACAAAAAAACAAGTACCCGATCCATTTCAGACTGTAGAGATGTATGTGTTAACACATATATTTCTACCCCGGTGAATGACAGAGGCCGCGTGCTTTCTGTCATTTTTCTGGGCCCACCAGCCAATAAGAAGCAGCTCTACAGTTAGCGGTTGCTGATTGGCTGTGACCTACATGCTGTTGACTGTCAGCCATGTGGGCCACAGCCAATCAACGACCGCTAACTGTAGAGCGGCCTCTGATTGGCTGGCGGGCCCGGAGAATTACAAAAGCCTGCGGGTCTCTGTCATTCACCGCGGTAGAGATGTATGTGTTAACACATACATCTCTACAGTCCGAAATGGATCGGTAGTTTTTTGTTACAAGTATTTCCACAAGTGCCAAAGGGCAGGCATGCTGGCACCTGTAGTTCCACTGTAAAAAACAATAGTATAATTCTATATTTCACACTATTACCCCTGCACCCAATGGCCAGGGGTGCAGGGAAGGGCCCCTGGACTTCAGCATAAGCATAGGGTGCTCAGGAAGGTGGGGATGGCATTTATTGGGGGGTCCCCACCTCCCCTGAGATATCCAGCTTGTGCTGACTAGCTTGGGGTGTTAATGCTTTGGCCGGAGAGATCTGGTGAAAGGGTCCCCCGGCTGTGGCATTACACCCCGGCTAGATTTGAGTCTGGTGCTGGTTTTAAAAATAGGGGAAACCCTATGCCATTTTTCTTCCATTATTTTTAAAACCAAGACTGGCGCAAGGAGCCCAGTGCTGGTTCCTAAAATACGGGGGAACTCTACATGTTTTTTCCTGGTATTTTTAGAACCAGGACTGGGTCAAGAGCCTGTGGCTGGTTATGCTTTGGGGTGGGGGGGCACTGCAATTTTTTTAAAAATTTCATATCGCAGAATTTTACCGCAAGGGGCAGGGCTTAAGAATATGGTGCCTGCTCTCCAATCTTAATTTCTACAAAAGCAGGTGAAAATGCACATTTTCACCTGTAAGAATCGAGTTTGGTCGAGATTTGTTTTTTTTTAAACACTCTTTACTTCGACGAAACTTGGGTGAGTTTTCTGTTTTTCAACTCGCAAATTTCCTAAGTAGTGAGTTTAGCTGAAAGTGAGTTTTCCGATGGTGAAGTAGATCGAGATTTCACCCGAGATTGCACTGTTTTCTCTCTGCCAAACTCACCCGAACAAGCAGCCTGCACATATCAATGAGATATGTGAAGGCTGCTTGTGTTGTACCTGTAACAAATGGGTTGAAATAATTAAAAAATTACATATGGTGCCCCCCCAAAAGCATAATTAGCCCTGGAATTGGCAGCCAGTCCTGGTTCCTAAAATTATTGGAAACAAAACGAGTAGGGTTACACCATAATTTAGGAACCAGCACCAGGCTACAGGCAGTCCTGCTTTTAAATATAGGGGGAAAAAAAATGTGTAGAGGCCCCCAATATTTAAAACCAGCACTGGACCCAAACAGACCGGGGTGTAATGCCACAGCCAGGAGACCCTATTACCGGGTCTCCAGGGCCAAAGCATTCTCACCCCAAGCCAGTCAGGCCAAGCCGGGGATCTCAGGGGAGGTGTGTACCCCCGAAAAAAGGGATCCCCCTCTCCCAAAACCCCAGGCTTGGTCTGAAGCCTGGGCTCTTCCCCACACCCGTGGGCTGAGAGTATGGGGGTAATAAAGTGTAAAATCAAAGTAAACTATTGTATTTTATAGTGGAACCACAGGTGCCAGCATGTCTGCCCTTTGGCACTTGTGGAACTACAAGTGCCAGCAGGCGACAGGCACCCGTACCTCCACTGTAAAATAGTTAAACAAAGACAGTACACACACACCATATACAGTAAAAGTTTAATACACACATACCTCACTCACACATACTTACCTGCTGCCAGATGTTCACGTCCCCTTGTCCCCGTAGATCCCGTTTGGAGTACCTGAAAAAAAGATCCTATACTCACCTCCATCCTTGCGCTGGTCTCCGTAGAATCCAGGAGGGGTCTTTGCAAAAGTAAACAAACCAAGTACGCGATCCATATATTTACGTTAGCGGTGTATGTGTGTGACCACATACACCGCTAACCGGCTCCCGACTGTTCAGTGAGAACTTTCAGGAGCCATCAGCCAATCAGCAGCCACTCTACAGTTAGCGGCTGCTGATTGGCTCCGGCTCCTGACAGTTCCCACGTGGGCTGGTCAGTGTGTCAGGAGCTGGAAGCAAAGGGTGAGTTTTTTCAAGTTTGCTATCTCACACGAATTTTAACAGTGAAAAGAGAGAACTCTCTTCCAAACTCACTCCAGTTTGTCTTTAGTAAATTTGCGAGTTGAAAAACATGCCTAAACTCACATGGGATTGCAATCTCACCCAAACTCGATTATTAGTAAATTTACCCCTAAGTGTCCGGGCCATTCATCAAGAAGGTAAAGCAGGATTTATCACAGATATCTCCTGCTTACCTTCCTCTCGTGGAATGGCCCGCTGTCCCTATACACTAGCATGGGGACAGAATTAATTAAACTCCACACTTGTGTCACTGCTTTGAAAGTAGCAGTGAAGCCCGCTCGTGGGGACAGCTGATTTTCGGATCGCGGCAAGTTAGAATGTTAATTAACAGGGACCCCTATAACTAGATAGAGGAAATAAAATTGTTTCATTTTAAAATTGTGTCTTGGAAATTTATAGCGACTGTCATGCTAAGTAAAATTATATAATAAGTGCGGCAGCAGTAGCGGATCTAGACTCTTCTTTTAGGGGGGTGGTTACTGTTTAGCACTGACTCCTCCCCTTTCCAGTCCCGACTCCTCCCTTTGCCAGGCCTGACTCCTCCCCTCCAATTAATTTAATTAACACCTTGCCAGCCAATGAGGTGAGCTGGGAGGAGGAGAGATGGACCTGTGACTCTGTGAGTTTCTGCACTCAGCCTATGAACACACAGATAGCCACATATATACACAGAGCCACATATGCACACATACTGTATATATCCACACATATAAACACAGCCACATGTGCACACACAGATAGCCACATATATGCACAGCCACATATGCACACACGGAAAGCCACATATATACACACAGTCACATATGCACACACGGAAAGCAACATATATACACACACTAAAATATTAGGAATTTATGTGCTGTTACTATCTCGTTATGGTACCACGTTATGCCTGAGCCAGGTGCTCTCCTGTGATGTATTTACTGGTTGTAGATCCCCTTCCGTAGATGTACCCACTACCACAGCCTGAACTGTGCCTTTCTCCGCTTCAACACTCTCCCCCATCAGTCCCCTCTTCCAGTCTCACCAGTTGCTCCCCACAGCTCCTGGACCTCACCTATAGCAGAGAGGTTGAATCGGCATGCAGGACTTGGGATCCGGGCATGCTACAATGGTACTTCTTCCTGATGGGGGCTGGTCCTCGAGAAAATGGGCGCCGCTCCTCATTACTTGTACACAGATAAAGCCAGGGGACACCTGCTACTACTCTAAGTTGCCCTCTAGTACCTGGATCGCCAATCCCTGATGCCTGCAGCAGCGTGACATGTCCGGCTGCTGGATGCTAGGGACGCGGATCGCTGTACTACGGCAGTGGGGTCTGTGCTGCTCTGTCTGCTAGGGGGGGTGATCACATCAATCGACCCCTGGATCCACCAGTGTGCGGCAGTACCATTATTTCATACGAAGCACAATTGGCATGGAAAAAAGCTCACAGATAAACAAGTGTCGTATATAAAATGAATCAGTACAGTCTCGTTTCGCGTTGCAACTAATTGCATTTAGAGTGGAAAAGACATTTGGCTCAAACCACATACCACACGCGACCCAGCGTGCCAAGAAGTGCTGTTTGGCACAACTGCAACAAAAGTATATACAAAAGTCAGCACTGAAGTTTCTTGATTTGTTCGGTGACAGCACTGCTGGCATCTGGTTGCTTAGCCACACACATGACCACAGAATATACTTCTTGTTTGGTAGCACTCAGTGATATACAGTAGATGTATAATACTGGGTGGGGGTGTATCTTGGAGAGAGATAGGGCCTCATTCAGAGGCACTCGCAAAATGCGAGCGCTCGTTCTGAATGTGGGCGGCCGCTTGTATTTCGAAGTGCGGCCTCCTGGTCGCTAGCTAAGCTGTGGGTTGATGGTCGCGATGGTCAAGACAATCGGGGCTTGCGACGAGACACTAAGGTTGGGTCTAGGCAACCGCAAGCCCCAGGGAGCTTCGTGCTCTGATCAAGCAGGGAGCTCCCCACTGACATCACTGCTGATGTCAGTGCGGCCGCACACAAAACGGCAGGCGTTCCTTAAACGCCTCCGTTTGTGAAACCACCCCCCCGTCACGCCAACAAAACGGGGCGAGCTGTCGATCAACATCGACAGCCGGCCCTTTTGTAGTAAGCTCCGGAGCGCAGGGCCTAAACATCGACCCGCTTGCGAGCGCTCAGTGCTTGCGAGTGGGTCTGAATGAGGTCCATAGAGTGGAGAAGTTGCTCATAGCAACCAATCAGTTTCTGATTTGTATTATGTAGCACAGCCTGTAAAGGTGTTAGGTTTACGGTGCGGGCACTAGGGGTGAGGTTAGGGTTAGACACCGGGGAGGGGGTGTTAGGTTTAGGCACTGGGGATGGGGTGTTAGTTTTAGGGTGCGGGGAGGGGGAGGTTAGGTTTAGGCACCGGGGAGGGTTAGGGTAGGGGTAGGGAAATACTTACCAGCCGATATGGGTGTGGGGTTTCTGGCTGTCGGGATGCCACTGTCTGTATTCTGAACATTGGCATCCCGAAAGCCAGGAATTCATTCCTAACCCGGGCAGTCTGGGTTACAGAATGTTCTGTATAGCAGTCCAGCGTTGCCCTGGAAACATGTGACAGGTGGCATTATCGTCCTGATAAAAACATTCTTTCCATAGAACTGCAAGTGCATGGGCCTCCCTACAAAGTCTTCTTGTCAAAATCCCAACATTAGTCGCCATTTGGAACTCGTGTGCAGTGGTCTGCATTTCGCTTGCACGGGGGTGTCCAGTCACTTTTGTCTACACATACTGTATCACTTGTGTAGAGCCTAGCTGTTAAGAACTAACATTCATATATAATGTTGATATATGTATTTTTATACAAATCATGCACAAAGCACACAGGGGTTCATGGCCTACTCCTATATGTACTTTTAGTACATGTTGTTTCTCTGAGCAGTGGAACAGGATGTACCTCACCATATATTACACAATGTCATTTCTGAGAACAGGTGTTAGTTTCATATCTGATACATGAACACATTTTTTTTTTAAGCTAACAAGTATAACAAGTTGAAGTATATATATATATATATATATATATATATATATAGTCTACTATATACAGTACATATTATAGTTAGGTAGAAGGGTCTTATGTATAAGTGGATGGTGGTAAAGTACCAACCAATCAGCTCCTAACTGTCATTTTTCAAACACAGCTTTTAAAGTGACTGTTAGGAGCTGATTGGTTGGTACTTTACCTCCATCCACTTTACCTGTCTCCAAGGCTTAGTACATAGACTGCTAAGCAGGGGCATGGAGCCCATGTGCAGTCTCCGTCCGGGGCCCCCTCCTCTCTCCAGCGTCTGGCAGCGCAATGAGTGTAGCACCGCATGCCCTGCACCCATTATAGATATGACCCTGCCCCTTAGTATGTCAGTACATTTTAGGACAGGACGTGGGAATGCTATAAATACTGTGACTGCTTTTTATAGCTGCCCTTGAGAGTGGGACACCTGAAAACTAAACACTAGACAATATGTCGTCCAATCCGGTGAATCGGAACAAACATATTGGCCCCATAGTCTAGTGTGTACCCTAACTGTCAATGAAGATGCGCGCTCCCGCGCATCGTCAACGGCATCCTCTGTCGATCCTACATGTAGAGCTGATGGGGGATATCGTTAGCGAGAGCCATGTTACCGAATGCAGCATGGCCCCTGCCATCGCTCCGTCATTGCCTTCATCGGCAAGTGTGTATGCACTTGCTGATGCCAGCTCCCCTGACGGTCCCCGTCGTCGACGATATAGCACTGGATACACATCGGCTAATGTGTACCCAGCTTAACAGATGGTGCGGCTTAATAATGTTTTCATTAAATGGTTGGGTAAGAATCAGTGCAGGGGCCAACACTAGGTTAACCTAGATGGTTGCTTTGAGACAGGGTTCAGATGGGCGCCTTAAACACAGAAGGGGCAATTCTGAGTCGAAACACATCTAAAACAGCCGCATCTAAGGTTTTGGAGAGACATTGAGCCACACTTGTGTATGGATAATTGTGTGTTTTTACTACTGTTTAAAGTATGTATTCTATCATTAAATTTTGATAGGATTAATAAAGAGCTTAGATTCCCAGGACATAAACCAACTTACGTTTAATTTAGGAAAAAGTTTTTTCCAATAACGAATTGGTAGTGAACTTCAGGAGTGTATAGAGACTGAGGGGTCTATTTACTAAACTGTGTTAGGAGGAAAAGTGAATGGTGATAAGGTGCCAGCCAATCAGCTCCTAACTGTCATTTTTCAAACACAGCCTGTGACATGGCAGTTAGGAGCTGATTGGCTGGCACCTTATCACCGGTCACTTTATCTCCTAACACAGCTTAGTAAATAGACCCCTGAGTTGAAGTAAGGAGAAAGAAGGGCTCCTTTGTGGGGGCACACTTATAGAACTGTGGTTTACTGTAAAGTTAAAACCTAACTTTGCTATTTTATTATATAAATAAAGGTGCTTAAGACGTAAATAATTTGAATAGCAATAGACCTGTATGTCACACAGTTAGTATATTAATATGCAATATCCAGAGATAAAGGTTGTGATTCAGAGGTGGTCACTACGGGAGCCGCAACTTCGGCTTCTGCCGCAGCAAGACTACATCTTTATGATACTGCTGCAACCGATGGTGTTGGCACTGAGACGACAGCTGACTGCAGCGCCAATCCTCCACTGTGCGTATGAACTATGAAGATGCAACATCGGAAGCATTTGAACCTTTGAACATTGCACCAGCCCTATGGAAGCGCAGATTATCCATCTGAACATGGCCGCCTGTGTCAGTGCGACTGCACATTAAAACTCAGTCGCTAACCGCGACATGCCCACAAATTGGCCACTTCTGGCTAGTCACCCTCCCCCGTTACCTTCCAAAAACGCCAGCAGGAATCGCCTTCCTCTACGTCCAAATCTGTTCCTCGGGTCCGGCCGGTAAGCATCGAAATACATGCTCAATGCGACTCGGCTGCATGCGCAGACTGATAACATTGGCCGCTTACGTGCGGCTTCGACACTGTGTGCCCCTCTGAATCAGGCCCAAATTCTCATGTAGTAAAGTAACATACACAAGTCAGTTTAGAAATGAGGCAAAGTAATAGTATACAGTAGCAATAATTATGTTTTATCCTATGTGGATGGATACTGTTAGAGCGTTTGGGGGTTGGTGACGAGGGTGGTGGTCGGCAACACACAGGAGCGTCAGTGTGTTTGAATGCCGCTACAGGGGCATGCATATGGGCCCCCGGGTCCAGGGGGGCCCTGCACCGCACACCCTTCACCCATATTATTTTAAACTCACCTATCCGTGGTCCCACATCGGGTGTTAGCGCTGCTAAGAGCACCGGGAAATGGCCGCTGCGGACACTCTAGTGCCCGGAGTCTACTTATGCTCAAGTGGCTGGCCAGCCGCGTCGGTCGGCTGCCGGCTACCGGGGAGAGAGGAGGGGACTCCGACACGGGGAGTGCACATGGGCTCCCTCCTCTCTTAAGACGCCCCAGAAATCAACCCCAGTATCCACACACAGAGCAAGGTGTACTGATTTTTTAATCCAAGAAACCATGATTCAATAATACAATTGCCATCATGTTACATATATATATATATAGTAATGTTGATTGGGTATTTGTATTACACAATAGATACTTTACAAAATAGTTGTTACTCATGATAAACCTAATAGTTTTTACAGGTGTTTGTAAACAGGAAGGGTTTATTCTAGGCTAGAATAAAAAAAAGAAAAATATGAAAAAACAAATAAGACTGCGCTAATATGATAATAAACTACTGGACCGTGAGATGGCAGAAAAACAACAATAGTCAGGACTTCTTGTTTATCAAAAATTCATTTTATATTAAACACATTCAATATAATTGACCATATATCACATATGTTTCTGGACAGCTGATAGATCCGTGTGTGTGTCTCCGGAGTCAAATGACAGCCCAGCGGGATTAAGGTAATAGCTTGCCATATCACCTCCGTATATATCCAAAAGTAATCCAATACTATAGTTCACTTGAGACACTTTTAGGTGCTAGTATTTGAGGGTCCTTTCTGACGCATTTCGCCTCTTAGCATAGAGGCTTTTTCAAGGAGTGATAGTAGCTTGCCATAATAGTCCTTTTGGATTTTCCGGTTACATACTTTATATCCTGGGGTCTGAACGAGAACATTGACTTTGAATCTTTCTCTTGACTATAATAAGTATGTGCAAGGGATGCTTGTTAGATGATTGGAAAATATAATGAAATCTTGGTTATAAACCCGTCAGAGGACCCCCAAATACTAGCCCTGACTGTTGTTGTTTTTCTGCCATCTCACTGTCCAGTAGTTTATTATCAGATTAGCGCAGTCTTATTTGGTTTTTGTATTTTGCTTTGTACCAGGGAATCACAATCCCTGGATTTTAGATGTGCAGCTACCAATTATTTTGTTTCCACAATTTATTAATACAAAATAATTGGTGTCATATCATCCTATAGGTTAATTTACAAACTTATATATTTATTAATCTTTTACATAGTTTCTGCCTACCTTCTGTTCTCTAGCTCACAAAGCACCAACATCGATCACTTGAGCATATACTATTATTGCAGCATAAACACTTTTGTATCATCTATCAAAATGTTTTTTTGGCTCAGCTCCAAATTTTCTGTACCCAGCTAATAATATATTTATGAGAGTACAAAGTGAACTGTGCTACCTGCCACATTATGTTTTATTCATATACTGTAGATGATTTACAGCACTAGACAAAATATATACAGTAGTTGACTAATGACCCCTCGTATGGGTCCTGATTCAGTGGCGCACACAAATCGAACCCAAAGCCGATGTTCACGTAGTTAAGGGATTATTGCAACTGCGCATGCACGAGATGTCCTTCAAACCCCTATGGCGCATGCGTGAGAGTGTACCCTCAAAGGTTCTGTTACAAATGGTACCGACGGTATCAGAAATGGGGTGGCAGAGTGTTGGGCTTTCCAGCGTGGTGGCTGTGAGGTGGTATAAAGTGAACGCAAAAAAAAATGGTCCTCATGGGCGTGTTATGGGAGTGTCGCAGGTGTGTCAGTGACAGTGGCTGCTTTCACTTCTCAGGTGCACAGCCACAGAGGCCATGTTCAGATGGAGAAAATTCACCTGCCATAGGGTAAGTGCGAGTGCCGCTGGTGCACCGATGGTGGTGTGTAACCGATCACCGGCAGTGTTACAGCGCGTTTCTCCATTTACAGGCCATGTTATTGACCTCATCCTCTTGTTCTGGGAACTCTGCAGTGCATTTCCTCTGAGACCCTTATTGGAACATATGAACTCATTGACGCACCTGTGACGCTACTTTGCCCGATCTCTTTTTTTCACACCAAGTTTGCCTTGGATAGGCTTTTCCCAAAATCATAAACTGGCTACAACCTATAGAACCGTCCTGAAGATCAAACAGTTTACGACCTGTTGTTGAGATATTGTGAGAGTGTGTATGCGCCTACGATCATATTTTATCTCAAGAAATAAGGGTCGCATCAGGATTTTTTGTTTTATGTCCAGAATAAAAAGTAATCACCCAGTGCACCCAGTTGGGGCAAATAGATAAGCAGCTCACAGCACATAGAGATATGCAAAAGATGATTTTGAGAGATGAGGATGATGGATCACAAGGTAGATTTCAATCATCAGTAAAATTGTTAGAACAATCACGTCGAGTGTCAAAGCCTGTACCCTGCTTTATACCCCTTTTACACCAAAATCCCGGGTCTGTGATTTGGAACACGTTTCCAAAACGAGTCAGACCCGGGACAATCCCCTTTCAGACAGGGCTCTGACTAGGGTTATTCCTGGGTCAGCACCATTTACACTGCACATGGGTGCAGTGGTTCTCTCCTGCTGGCACTTGTAGAGGACATCATCTCCAAGTGCCGGGGATCCGCGTCTTCCTATGATGTGAATGGGACCTATGTCAGATGACACGGGTCACCCGTTCACACTGCAGGGTAACATGGGTCATTCCTGTATTCAACCCTGCTCGCTACCCTGGTTGGATTGCCAGGTCACTCGACCCGGGAATCCAACCCTAGCCACTGGTTGACATGGCAATAACCTGGGTTATGTGGCCAGTGTAAAAGGGGGATGATTCTTTGTCTACTGATGCTCTATCACATAGTGGGTGAATCTGCTACAAACCCAGACAGCAAAATAGAAGTTATGTATCCTTTTTACAGAAACCAATGGACTTGTGATAAAAATTGCTCCTAGTACCTCCTATATTTGAAATCCAAGGTAGAGCCATGGGGGTAAATTTACTAAAGTGAGAGTTTTTAATAGTGGAGATATTGCCCATAGCAACCAAGGGCCTGAGCTAGGGTAGTGCGGCCGGTGCCATCGCACAGGGCACCACAGGTCAGGGGGTGCTGTTTGGGCCTGTAAAATTTCTGTTTATTATCATTCTTGCTTGGAGCTTCCTCTTATATCATCCCCAGCATCTCCTGACCTCTCCTATCTCTTCCCTGGTCTTTCCCCATGAAGCCATGGCCCTTTTTGGGGTGCGTTATGTCCCTTTGAAAAATGAGGGGGGCGCCAATGCTCTTTCTGGGACAGGGCACCAAAAAGTCTAGTTACGGCTCTGTAGCAACCAATCAGATTCTAGCTATTATCTTCTAGAAGGTGCTATGTAAATGTTAAGTAGAAGCTGATTGGTTGCTATGTGCAACATCTCCACTTCCAAAAACTCTCCCTTTAGTAAATTTACTCCGTGGTCTGTGTTTCAGATTCCATTTTACCCATTTTCAAATGTTGTATTTATGAAATCCAAGGAACTGATTTAACTTGGTAAAATAAATACAAGTGCTGTTGGATGCTCCAAAAGTCCTCTCTCTTACTACTACTCTTTACAGTATCTCCTGTGAACTTAGGAGAAGCCTGAATGATTCTCGTCCTGACAGTAAAAAAGTAAGTAGAATTCTGTGACTTATTTTACTAACCCTCACACTCAGTTGTCAATTTTGGATGGAGAAATCTTTCTTTACAAATACTGAAAATGAAATAATACAATTTTTATAGAGGAGCTATTATCTAAATTCTAATATTGAGTCCCTTCTAACCTATCTAACTTCATCTCTTGGATGAAGTTAGCAGAAATAGCACATAAATGTACAAAACCAATGGCTTAAATGTATGGAAATAATCAATTGTTTGTAGAGTTGGGCAACTTCTCAAATGTCAGGTATCGGGGAATATTGCACCTTCGTTTGTCGAGCATCATTTATTATACTACAATGGCAAATAACTTATTAAGAGGACATCAACAGCGTACAGGAATACAGTAGTAGCACTTTTAAGCTTATTTGACTTGGGACTACAATACAGTCAAATAACAAGCTGCTATTCTTGGAACTTATTAACTAGCCAATTTTTGTTACAGGGCACTCTGTTCTCATTTCTGTTCCTTTCTTTATTTTTCATGCCCCGAAGCCATTAAGTGCTATTATTTTTGTCATGCATGTTTTCCATTGTTCTTTTCTTGAACTATTGACATCTAATAAACTGTTTGTAATACTGAAAGTTCTTAAGTTGATGCAATAATAATAAGAGGCAGTCAACCCCTTAAAGGGGGATCAGGATGGTCAATGACTGGGATATCAGATTTTGTAACTGGAAGCATAGACTATCCAAAGGAAGTTATATCTTGTATATCCATACATTATACGTTAGGAGTATGATATAACATGGAAATTAGTGGCCAATCCTGCTTTCACTACCTTTCTTTCTCGTGGTCCATGAAAGTGGTAGGCTAACTCACAGTGTAATGTTTGAGTCATTAGAAATGGTTAAGCTTAGTATCTAGGGTCTGAGAGTAACTACGATCTGAGATTAGGTTGGGGTTAAGGTTAGTTTTGGGGTGTTAACATATAGTCTGTAAACATTGTGCAAGTGTATACATTATGGTTTATAGATAATGACTGTCAACATTATGGTTGTCGACAAATCATACCAGGAATAGAACTCACAAGCTCAGTGCTGTGAGGTAGCAATGCAAACCACTATGCCATCGTGCTACCCCCTTTCTGACACATTGCAAACATTAGTTGGGTGCAAAACAAGTGAGTACCAGTGTTCTACACAGACAATTGGAAGACACAAGCTTTCTGCTTCCTAGTGTCAGCACAGTCACACTCACATTCTGTAGGAGTATGGATCAGCAGCTTTTGCACAGGTCTTGCTGCTCCCTATACAGCCACAAGGTCAGTCACTCCCACCAGACTGCGAGGCTGACTCATACAAGCATATTAGGTGACTTTCTGTATGCCCTCTCCTGGAGATCGGCACGGTGGGTGCATTGGCAAGGCACAGATGGGTGATGCGAGGGTTGTGGTGGCGCATTCACATCAACGTGGCCCCGTCCCTCTATACAATGTGGAGATTACAGCATTGCAAAGTGGGGGGTTGGCTACAATGACATGATTCAACCCGACTTGAGTCATCAGCCGCACAGACCATCCACTTCACTTGGGAAGTGGTCAGCACCTGGCAGATGTGGGGGGGACAGCTCAGGGAGACTTGCCCACTCTGCCCTGTCCTGGCCCTTCTGGGAGAATAGGCAGGTACAATATAAGACAGCTACAGGTGCTGTTGCATTGTTCGCTTCTGCCTCTAGTCAGACATGGCTGCATGTTTTCTGCTGCACCACTGCTCTCTATACGCAGATCAGCGCACAATTGCACCAGCCCTATCCTTGTTGCCAAAGATCCGTGTCTTTGCATACTCACCCCTGAATAGCCACAATTACAACCACACGCCCATGCCGTGGAACACTTATATGCTATATGCAAGCGCCCAATTACATCCACTCATCTGAAAGTAGAGATATGGCTGAGATCCGTACGACTCCGAATTGCTCATACACAATGTAGACAAAAGAGATTGGACACTGACAGCAAATAGATCAACGAGATGTTATTGACATCAGTACTTTGTAGGTCCACCACCTGTAGTGATTACTGCAGACACCCTACTTGGCAAACTGTCAACAAGTTCCTGGACAACAGCAATCGGTTTGTTCAGCCTTAAGTACAGTGACCAACTGTGACACTGAAGATGGTCGACCAATGCACCTGTGACTCCAATTTATCCCAGAGGTTCTCATGACCAGTGGCATTGTTGTCCTGATTAAAACATTTGTGGTTTCCATAGAACTGCAAGTGCATGGGCCTCCCTATGAAGTGTTCTTGTCGAAACTGCCACATTAGTGGCCATTGGGAACCCGTGTGCAATGGTCTGCATGGTATGCATTTCGCTTGTGCAGGGGTGTCCAATCACTTTGTGCGCAGTGTGAAAATCACCAGATACATTTGCAAAATGGACTTGCGCGCAGCTTTTGGGAGAAACTGCATCATGGGGCCCTTATAGTTAATTCGCCCTGGGGTCCACATAAATCTCAATACAGCTCTGGTTCAGAAATAAAAAGAATTTAAAAAAAAAATGAAATGATTTCAAAATATTTGCTTTAAATGCGACCCACAGTATGACTTAAAATTTAAGCTGCATAAAAACTAAGCTAGTGAGAATTAATGTAAGTGCTCTTTGCTGAACTGACAAAAAAAGATAATCTCTCTGATAAATTAGTTGTGTGTTGAGATATGGAATGAATCACAAGTAGGTTCCTTTCACTGCATTGTTTTGGCCATCATTCAGCCGAATGATTCTGCAAGGAAATTCATAGTATAGCATCTTGCTAAAGTGATATTATGCAGAGAATACATAGAGCATTCTTCTGGTATAATGATTTACTGTATAATTTCCATACTTGACATCTGAAAAATGTGTCTTGCGACAAGCCATGTTTTCACACACACACACACACACACACACACACACACACACACACGCACACACACACACACACACATATATATGAAGTATATATATATATATATATATATATATATATATAATATATATATATATATATATATATATATATATATTAGAGATGAGTGGGCCAGGTTCTCAGGGAACCGAGGCCACCCGAAATTCAGGGATCCGAGGTGATCCGCTACACAGCTCAGATCTCCCCGCCCTCCCCAGATCCCTAATCGAGATCCCGCTGTCGGATCTCGCAGTTTTGCCTCGAGCAACCATTTTCAAAGTCCCATTGAAGTCTATGGGCTTGCCGCTGATTGGCTGAGAGAGCTGTCTGTCACATCCAATAAGCGCATGCCCATAGATTTCAATGGGCACAGAAAGAGGAAGAAAGGTGCCACCCATCCCCCCGCAATGACACCGTTGCCCACCCACTGCTGACACCGCAGGGACACCTGCATTGCTAACACCACCAGCACCCTGCACCGAGGAAACTGCAGGCACCCTGCACTGTTGCCCCCGTACCGAGGACACCATCAGCACCCTCACACTGCCAACACTGCTGGAAAACACACACTGCAGACACTGCCGGCACCCCCGCACTGAGGACACTGCCGGCACCCACAAATTGATGATACTGCTGACACCCCTGCACTGCCGACACTGCAGACACCCCCACTCTGAGGGCACCACCGGCACCCATGCTATGCCGGCTCCCCCGCACTGAGGACACTGCTGGCACCCCCGTTTTGCCGACACAGCTGGCACCCTGCACTGAAGACACTGCCACCCCTCGTACTGAGGACACCGTCAGCATCCCCACACTGCCGGGACCCCTGCACCGAGGACACCGCTGGCATCCCCGCACTGCCGACACCGACAGCACCCCCACACTGGGGACACCGCACTGTGTCTGACCTGCACTGTGTCCAACTCACACTGTATACTGCACTGTGTCTGACCTGCACTGTATCCAACCCACACAGTATCCCACACTGTGGGCCTGATTCACTGTGCACTGCTGAACGCAGATTCCCGATGTTTGGGAATATGTGCAGGCGCCAGACCCATTCTACGCATGTGCAGAATGGGTCTGTGAGTCCGCTTGCAAAACGGCAGTAGATTATCAGTGATTGACAGTCTGCTGCGGTTTGGGGGTGGGGAGGGGGCAGCGACAGCCTCCGTTACCCGGGTGCTGGAGATTTCCTGGCCTCTTCCTCTAAACTGCAGTGGCCAGCTGCGGGACCCTATGGGTCACACAGCTGGCCAATGGTACGCAGATTAACGGATGTTGCGTTGAACGCAGCTCGGTCAAGTAATGCACAGAAGGCGTGATGCCTCCTGTGCATTACCATATTCGCAAAGGATTACAATTGCAAAGCTGCAGCTTTGCAATTACGATCCTTACAGATTCAGGCCCTGTATCCAACCCGCACTGTGGCCCTGATTCAGAGCCGGATGCTCTGACAGAGCGCTCGGTCTGAATCAGGGCCGTCTCTCCTCCTTTTTGGAGCGGCCTCCTGGCCGCTCGCATAGCTGTGGGTGACCACCCACAGCTAATAGCGAGCGGCCAAAATGATGGTCGCGATGGTCAAGACCATCGCCACCATCGGGCTTGCGACGAGACCCTTGCGGTAGGGTCTCGTTGCCGCAAGCCCTGGAGTGCTTTTGGCTCTATCAGAGCCAAAAGCACTCCCACTGACATCATTAGTGATGTCAGTGGGGCCGGCCCCAGACGGTAGGCGTTCCCATGGGAACGCCTCTGTCTGGGCAGCCACGCCGCCGGCACGCCCACCAAAGGGGGCGTGCTGTCAATCACCTTCGACAGCACGCCCCCTTTGGTGCGAGTACCATATTGACGTCTTGGCCATCGTTATTCGGGTCTCGCGCATGCGCACGACGGAGCCGCCTCCGTCATGCGCATGCGTACTTGGGCAACATCGACCCGCTTGCGAGCGCTCAGCGCTCACGAGCGGGTCTGAATCAGGCCCTGTATCCAAAACTATATCCGACCTGCACTGTATCCAACCTGCACTATAAACTGCACTGTATCAGACATGCATTGTAACTGAATCACACTGTACCCCGCACTATGGGCCTGATTCAGACCCACTCGCGAGCGGCTGTACGCTCGCAAGTGGGTCGATGGTCTGCACTGACCATGCGCACGACGGAGGGAGCTCCGTCGTGCGCATGCGCCAGACACGACGAGCGAAGGACTTTCCTTCGCTCGTTGTGTCCGATCAAAGGGGGCGTGCTGTCAATGTTGATTGACAGCACGCCCCCTTTGGTGGGCGTGCCGGGGGCGTGCCTCCCTGACGGGGGCGTTCCCACGGGAACGCCTCCCGTCAGAAGCCGGCCCACTGACATCACTAGTGATGTCAGTGGGAGTGATTTTGGCTCTGATAGAGCCAAAATCACTCCGGAGCTTGCGGTTGAAAACCTCAACCGCAGGCTCCGGCTCGCAATTTCGATGGTCGCGATGGTCACGACCATCGCGGCCATCAAAATGCACGCTCGTATAGCCTGTGGGTGGTGACCCACAGCTATACGAGCGTCCAGGAGGACGCTCCATGAAAAAGGAGCCCGGCCCTCATGCAGAGCGTGCGCTCTGCTCAGAGCGTACGGCTCTGAATGAGGGCCTATATCCGACCTGCACCGTATCCAACCCACAATGTACAGTATACCACACTGTATCTGGCCTGCACTGTATCCAACCCACACTATATCAGGCCCACACTGTATCCCATACTGTATCTGACCTGCACTGTATTCAACCAACACTGTATACCGCACTGTATATGGCCTGCACTGTATCCAACCCACACTGTGGCCCTCATTCAGAGGTGGTCGGATGATGCAAGCGGTCGCTCAGAAACTGGACAGCCACTTGCATCCTGACCGGCCGCCTCTGTTTCGGTCGTTAGGCTGTGGGTTAACAACCACAGCTCTAACGACCGCTAGGGTGATGGTCGCGATGCTCATTGACCATCGCGACCATCGGGGCTTACGACGAGACCCTAGGGTAGGGTCTCACTTGTCGCAAGCCCCGGAAAGCTTCTGGCTCTGTCAGAGCCGGAAGCTCTCCACTGACATCACTAGTGATGTCAGTGGGGCCTCCCCCAAACGGCAGGCGTTCCCATGGCTGCCACCCCCCGGCCCGCCTTCCAAACGGGGTGAGCTGTCAATCAACATCGACAGCTCGCCCCCTTTGGAAAGAGACCCGCTACGACCAGCGCTGTCGGTCGTAGCGGGTCTCATGCATGCGCACGAAGGAGCCGGCTCCCTCACTATGGGCTCTATTTATTAACATTATTTTTACTAAAATAAAGTGAAAAAGGGTGTTTTCACACCCTTTTCACATTATTTTAGTTTCACCTGTAGTTATTACAGTGCAATTGGAGTAAAATTAGTAAAATTCTACTCAAACCCCTAGTATCACTTATTTTTAGTAAAGCAGATCGCATTTCCCATAATTGTAATGGGAAATGTGATCCGACCAGAGTTACTAAAAATAAATTGTAAAAAAATACCGGGGGAAGCCCTGTGATAATAACGCCACCTGGAGGTGGCGTTATCCAGGGTCTCCCCCGGTTACCGGGCTCCCACTCTGCTCTAACGGGGAGAGCAGAGGCGGGAGCCGGTACCAGTAATCAGCTATGTGGTCTAAACAGACCGCAAGCTGATTGCTGTAAAAAAAAGAAAAAAAAATTGAAACATTTTTTTTTTACTTACCTGAATCCAGGGACCGGTGATCGGGCCTCCGGTGATGGCTCCTCTTCGGTCAGCTGGTCTCCCATAGTGCACTGCGGCCCGGTCATCAGGTGATCGGGTCCCAGTGCAGTATGGGAGATCCCCTGATCGGGAAGCCCGGAGAAGATCACCGGAGGCCAGGAGGATGCAGGTAAGTGTAATGAAGGGAGGGGGGATCGCGGGGGTCCGTGATCGCGGTGAGCGGGGCTTAGCGTCGGTGGGGGGTAGCAGCGACGGTGGGTCGGCGCATGCGCGGGCTCTTAGTCGCGGTATTTTTCCAAAAATACCGCGACTAGAGTGCGGATGGGATCCGCAGGGACAGAGCTTTATCACAAGCTCTGTCCCTGGAAGGGATTTATAGTAAATCCCTGTGATATTGCCTGAATTCGCAATGCAAATTCACTCGGTAATATCACACTACAATCCGCATTCAATATGTCGCACCCATCCATGACGCTCAGTCTCCTCCCCCCATCCACACCACTCTTCTGCTCATACCTTGCGTAGACTGCATGTGTGTATGCCAATGAGCACACAATTCTGTGAATTAGCAGCTCCACCATTTTGTGAGTGACAGCAATCTCACTCTGATCAGAATTTCATTGCTTTTTTACATTTGATTGGCAGAAATTCAATAGGTTTTGTGAAATTTCAGATCATGTCTAAGAAGCCTTAATGGGACATGTGAAACCGTAAGGTTTTTGGAATTTCATTGCTTTTTAAAATGTATTAACTATTAGGGTTTGGAGGAGCAAACCGGGCCACCTGTAGGGGAGAAGGACAACAAAATGGTACATTAGCGCTGGTGGAGGAAGGCCGGCACACAGGAGGTGTTTTTGGGGGTGCACAGGGAGAGACAGCTGCAGGGATGGGCTGCAGGAGTGCAGGGCAGTGGCAGCAGCGGGCGTGCTGAGCAGTGGGGCAGTGCACAGGGGCATCAGCAGGCGACAGAGGGGCTCACTGGCGCTGGTCATGCATCTGAGAAAATAAAATCAATAAGATGTATGTATAACATGTATGTATCAGTGAGATATATCTATGCATCTATGTTAAAAATTGAATATGTTTTTCATTTTAAAAAAGGACATGGCCCTCCCTCCCACCAAAAGCACAACCAGTCCCGGACTTTTCACTGCCAGTCCTGGTTGTGAAAATACAGGGGACAAAAAGCGTAGGTGTCCCCTGCATTTAGCACAACCAGCAGCAGGCTTTTTAGAGCCAGTCCTGGTTGTCAAAAAACAGGGGACAATAGACATAGGGGTCCCCTGTATTTAGCATAACCAGCACTGGGCTTGGTTTTGAAAATACAGGGGACAAAAAGCATAGGGAGTCCCCTATATAATCCATAGCCAGCACCAAGCTCTTTCTAGTGGGGGGATAATGCCACAGCCAAGAGAACCCTTCCACGGGGTCCCCCGGCCAAAGCATCAACCCTGACCACTAGTCAGCCCAGGCCGGGAATTGCTGAGGACCCCCCAATAAAGGGGTTCTCTCTCTCCAGAGCACCCCAGGCCTGACACCATGGCCCCCTCACCTTAAAGGACAACCAGCCCCAAGCTCTTCACAGCCGGTCCTGGTTGTGAAAATACAGGGGAAAAATGACATAGGGGTCCCCTATATTTAACACTACCAGCACCATGCTATTCAGAATCAGTCCTGGTTCCCAAAATACAGGGGACAAATGACGTAGGGGTCCCCCATATTCTGCGCAACCAGCACTGGGCTCTGAGCTGGTCCTGGTTCTGGAAATACAGAGGGAAAAAATGCATAGGGTCCCCTTGTATTGTCCAGAACCAGCACTCAACTTTATCTAGTGGGGGTCTAATGCCACAGCCAGGGGAGCCCTTTCACCGCGCCCCCCAGCCGAAGCATTAACCCTAGCCTCTAGTCAGCAGAGGCTGTGTATCCCTGCCGAAGCTTGGGACCCCCCCAATAAAGTGATCCCCCTCTCCAGGGCACCCCAGGCTGCTAGTCAGCCCAGGCTGGGGATCCCTGGAGAGCTGAGGATCCCCCCAAAAAAGGGGTCTCCCTCTCTAAGGCACCCCCAGCACACCTTGGCGGTGGGTGTTGGGTTGATTGTGTAATGTGGTGCATTTTTAAAAATATTTTATTTTACTGGTAAACTATAGGTCCCAGCACACCTCCCCCACATGCTGGTACTTGGAAAACCACAAGTACCAGCAAGCAGGGTAATTAAGACCCACTGGTACTTGTAGTATACCTGTAAAAGAAATATTAAAATGAACAGACTAGATTTTAAAATCTAGTCTGCACATTCACCTGGGTGGTGGCGGCAGCCTTTAAGCTCTTTTTCGTCGTCACCATCACCCCAGGACTTTGTCATCTTCACCTGGTGGGCACCAACCCACCAGGGCTTCGGCATCTTCACTTAGTGAGCTCACAGCAGCCATCTTTGAATTTCAAAAATGGCGCTGAGGCAGCCATATTTGAATTTCAAAAATGGCGCTGAGGCGCCATTTTTGAAATGGGCTCCGCTGCCGAACTTGGCAGATTGGCTGGCAGGGACTGGATCCTCACGGACCCAGGCCTGCCACCAACACCTGCAAACACGCTGGGTCCCGCAGCCTCCATCGCCGGGTCCCGCAGCCAGCAGCACCACCACCGCTGCTGTAGTCCACACCAATGCCGCTGTCACCCAGCTCCACAGTCACCTCCCACTCCACCACCGCTGCTGATGCCAGCTCAACCGCCGCCATGTCCCCGCTTCCACCCACTGCCATTGCCGGGTCGCTCCACCGCTAATGACCGCAAAGGCAGCCGACTCCACCTGC
The DNA here is from genome assembly GCA_031769625.1 of Taudactylus pleione. NCBI lineage: Eukaryota > Metazoa > Chordata > Amphibia > Anura > Myobatrachidae > Taudactylus > Taudactylus pleione. The sequence goes on from JAUIMM010000521.1 coordinate 5,327,429, forward strand.
CACCTGCTGGTGGGCTGCAATGTGTCCTGAAATACTTTGCAATTTTTGCCAATAGAGGAAAACAGTAGTATCAGAGATATCTCTTGCTGTCCATCCGCTGGCTCCCGCAGCATCAGTCCCCATAGTTATCTATGGGGATGGTATATAACATGCTCTGCGGCTCTTGATTGCATGGGCTAACGCCATCTTCACCTGTTGTGGGGCTGCCCTGGGGAGAGGGATCTTCCAATCCCTCTCTGGTGAGCTGCAGGTTGTCCCAAAGCACTTTGCATCCACCATCACTTAACTTCTATCTACAGCACTGATGACCCGGTGACTTGACCTGGCTCTCCTGCCCCATACAATAACCTTAGCCAGCCCCAGCACTATTCTGTTGGGGCTGGTTCTCACTCTATCCAGGAGACAATGAGTATGTAATCTATTGGGTGTAAGCGAATGGGGAACAAACAACGTCCTCCTCTCCCAGCTGCAGTTTGAAAAGCGCTATGGCTCTCCCAACCCCCATGGGCCACCAGTATAAAAGACATGGGCCTATAAAATTACTGCCTATTATATATATATATATATATATATATATATATATATAAAAATTAAGACACATAATTTTAAAATAAACTTAAATTGAATGATCAACTTAAAATAAACTTAAATCAATTAATCAACTTCATAAAACCTTTGCTCATTTTCTACATTTTTTAAATATAAATAAATATTATAAAAGATATCTGTCTTTGGGCCTGATTCAGACCCGTTCGCGAGCGCTGAGCGCTCACAACCGGGTCGATGTTTGCCCACTGGGCATGCGCACGACGGAGCCGGCTCCATCATGCGCATGCGCAAGACCCGGCTAGCGATGGGTGCTCCGTTGCTCCGGGTCTCGCTCCAAAGGGGGCGAGCTGTCGATGGTGAGTGACTGCTCGCCCTGTTTGGTAGGCGTGGCCGGGGGGTGGCTTCACAAACAGAGGCGTTCCCAAGCGAACGCCTGCCATTTGTGGGCGGCCCCACTGACATCACAAATGATGTCAGTGGGAGAGCTTCCGGGCTCTATTAGAGCCAGAAGCTCTCTGGGGCTTGCGGCCATGAGACCCTACCACAAGGGTCTTGTCGCAAGCCCGATGCTTGCGATGGTCTTGACCATCGTGACCATCATCCTGGCCTCACGCAAAAGCTGTGGGTAGTCACCCACAGCAATGTGAGCGACCAGGAGGCCGCACAAAAAAAAAAGCCCAGATTCAGAGCGAGCGCTCTTTCAGAGCGTCCAGTTCTGAATCAGGACCTTTATTCACTGTGCTCCAAATGGGAGGAGAATTGATTTGTGGTTAGAATAATTTTTTGTACAGAGATGTTTTCTTTTTTTAAATTGTGAATGGTACTTAAACAGCAGGGCCGTAGCTAGGGTAGTGTGCCCGTTGCCATCGCACAGGGCACCACAGGTCAGGGGGCGCTGTTTGGGCCTGTCAGATTTCTGTTTACTATCATTATTGCTTGTAGCTTACTCTTATTTCATCCCCAGCATCTCCTGGCCTCTCCTATCTCTTCCCTGGCCCTTCCCCATGAAGCCATAGCCCTTTTTTGGGTGCATTATGTCCCTTTGAGAAATGAGGGGGCGCCAATGCTCTTTCTGGCACAGGGCACCAAAAAGTCTAGTTACGGCTCTGTTAAACAGTGGCGCATATGTCGGCACTGCAAAGGGTGTGTCATGGGCAAGTGGGAGGTACATTGGAGTTTGATGGCGCTATGGCATCATCATGGCCCCTGATACCTGAAATGCAATGCTGGGGCCACAATGATGCAATTCAACATGTCTTTGCTCTTCTGCGCATACACCATCTTTCCAAATTTATCACAATCGTAGGGAACCAGTGCTCTGCGCGGGAGGCACACATTCAAACAGCCATGGGGCATCTATAATGGGTGCAGGGTGTGCAGTACACAGGGTCCCCTGGGTGCAGGGGGGCTCACACCGCACACCGTGCACCCATGTTTAATACTTATTTCTCCAGAGTTGTGCATTGGTGCTGAAGCAGCACAGTGGCCATTTTCTCGGAGATTTGAGACGTCTTCTGGACCATGGCACCATGTTACTGGAGACTGCACACAGACACCCTCCTCTCTTAAACATCCCCTGGGGGCTCAGGCCCTGATTCAGAGCCGGACGCTCTGATAGAGCGCTCGCTCTGAATCAGGGCCGTCCCTCTGTTTTTTTTTAGCGGCCTCCTGGCCGCTTGCATAGCTGTGGGTGACCACCCACAGCTATAGTGAGAGGCCAAAAAGATGGTCGCGATGGTCAAGACCCTTGCGACAAGACCCTTGTGGTAGGGTCTCATCTGCCGCAAGCCCTGGAGTGCTTTCGGCTCTATCAGAGCCGAGAGCACTCCCACTGACATCACTTGTGATGTCAGTGGTGCCGGCCCCAGACGGTAGGTGTTCCCATGGGAACACCTCCGTCTGGCCAGACACGGCCCCAGCACGCCCACCAAAGGGGGCATGCTGTCACTCACCATCGACAGCACGCCCCCTTTGTAGCGAGACCCAGAGCGACAGCTTGGCCATTGCTATCTGGGTCTCGCGCATGCGCACGACGGAGCCGGCTCCCTCGTGCGCATGCGCACTGGGCCAACATCGACACCCCAGCTATTAGTAGATTTTTTGCAGTATAATAAAAATACTGTATTTATATATGGTCACTGCAGAGCAATCATGTTTTGCACTGCACTTGTTATAAGATGCCTGTCTCTAGAAATTTGATGAGGTACGGTAGCTGCTGGCATCAGATTATTCTCACAGTATGTTCAGTTCTGATAAAGTCTGTTTTGTGAATCCTATTACTAGAGGTTTTATATAAAGCAATTTGTATTTTAAGATTAGTCCAATAAAATGCGTGTCTAATTGTAATTAGAACAAACAAAAGTAATATGCAGAGCTATGTCCATTTTTATGTGCTAGTAAATGTTATAGCCATCCCTATGAGTAACACTGGGAAAACTCTTGTTTGCAAGATATACTGTACAAACCGCCCATGATTACTGTATTAAATGAGATCTTCACCGTCAGGCTAGCCTCTTTTAGCAAACACTAAGGTCTGATTTTGTAAGCATGAACCTGGGAAATGCTGCCAAGGTTTATTAACATTTTCTGATTGGAGTCCTTCTACACTAGCCAGCTCTCTTTCCTGCACTGTTTGATTGACAGTCACACTGCTATAAGGTGAACGGGCTGTCAGTAAACAGACAAGGCAATATAACTGTTTATGTATGTGTGTAGGTTATCATTATTGTCTCACAATTCAGAAAACAGTTAATGCTCATTAGGCTGGAAAGCGTTAAATAAACATTGCTAATGACTTTGTACATTGACATTCAGGAAGATAATGTACAGGAATCGGTATGAAATACAGACAGCTGAATAGCCACCGGTTCTCATACCGATGTCGGAAGCCCAAAGAGAGGACATCCTGACAGCAGCTCGTAAGTATGCCAGCCCTCTCCTGTCCCCCCCCCCCAAACCCTAACCATCCCTTGGTGGTGCCTAACCCTAAAACTCCTGGGGTGGTGCCAAACCATAAGTCCCCCTCGGGGGTGCCTAAGCCTAACACTCCTTTCCCATAACCCTAACCCTCCCTGGGGGTGTCTAACCTTAAGTCCCCCCAAGGGTGCCTAAACCTAACCTCCCCCCCATGGCTACAACTTAACTATCCCTGGCTTATGATGGCTCGGGATGATGGCCGTCGGGATTTTGGCATGGGGCTAAAGATAGGCATCTGCATTTCCACGCTTATCTTTAGTCCTGGGGCGGCCTTCTGCCATTGGGATTCCGAACGCCGGCATTACGGAGCCGGTAAATTAACCACATCCCAATGTACAGTACCTGTAGTTCAACCATAACTACAGGAAGGAATATGCACCAGTACTCCGATTGGATCTGAGGGTTTCGGGGTTTGAGGTGGGTGTACATTGAGACACTGGATCCATGATAGGAATAGGAACCAGACAGTGGGCCAGTGAATCTCCAGTGGGACCATGCAGTGCTCCAGCAGACAGACAGAGTTAATAAAAGATAGGGTTGTCACAAGTGACACTTACACAAAGTTGGCAGTGATGTCATCCATGGTGCTGGAACTCCTGAGAGTCATTTTGTGTGACTTTCAATGGCTGTGTTGTTCCCACCCACTGCAAGTGTTCTGGTGGTTTTAGCCGCTTACCCACTGGCATGGATCGCAGCATTTTGCCATCTTTGCTCAACCTGAGCACTCGTAGACTGTAGCCTATTGCAGGAGATTTGCTCCTGCATTCAATATTTGATAATTACAAGTGTTCTTCGGCCCAGCTCATAAATGTTGTACTCTGCTCTTGTGAAACTCATTGGGCCATAATCAATCAGCCGTGGGAGTTCACCCACGACTAATTGTCTTACTGATCTAATTCAATTAGGGGGGATTCCTCATGCGTGAGTCCCCGAGACCACGCGCGAGAGTCCCCGGAAACCAATGTTGGTCTGCAGAGATTTCTGCTCGGCAATGATTTCTGTTCTGCACTGATTTCTGATACCGCAGTGATTTGGGAAACTACAGTATGTATAATGATTTCTGTCCTGTAAGTCACTCTGCTCCTGATATACCCATTCCAAACAGTCAGAGTGCGGGCTTCCGAAAGTCTTTTCATTGTGGCTCCTAATGGAAAAACAAACAACATTGTTTATACCTCAGTGTTGAGGCAATAGTGTCTAAATACTCTACATAAATGCAGACAGTGAGGTCCTTTCAGGATCAATGGAATGGGGTTATAGGTGAGGACAATGTAAAAAATTAAATCTGCAGATCTACTTCAAGGTTCATTCTTCAACCCGGGCACCGGTAGGTACCCCAACTAGTTTTGAATAGTACTAGAAAATTCATTAGTTGAAGTTTGGCGTATACATACTTTAGCTAATGCTTAGAAAACATTAACATCCAGCATGACAACTGGCCTAAACCCAGAGTAAGGGCCGGATTCAATTAGGTGCGAAAAGTCGCATTTGCCGAAAAGCGTTTGCGGATGTTAGCTTTCTGTGCAAACGCATGTATTGCGCTAATTGCCGGAGTTTTCGCATGTGTGAATACTCCATACAGTATGCAGACACCAGCGAAAAGTTGTCACCATTTATTTTTCAAAAGAAATTGTTTAATATCATTTATCCACACTTATGCAAATATGTATATAACAGCCATTTGACTCAATTAAATAACCCAAAATACCTTTATCAGGGCTATTAATACACTTCTATAATGATTTCCAGTGTCAGTTAGGTTTTTATGGGGTACAGGCTGATTTCCCCAAAATGTGCTGAACTTTTCGCTAGTTTCGCCATGCACAATTATCGCACATATGCATTGAGAACATACTTGAAAAGATTGCATCAAAACTGGTGAATCTCGCCATGCGATCGCTTTTCGCCAAACGCGACTTTTCGCACCTAAGTGAATTCGGCCCTAAATCTAAAACAGAAAAAATATCATGTTTTAGAATGTTGGACACAAAGGGGCTGATTCGGAGGTGCATGCAATCGCCACCATGACTGCGTTTGTTTGCGGAGCCGCGACGGTGATAATATCCAAGTGCTAATTTTAGCTTTCCCCTTGTGTACTAGCGTGCATCGGAATGTGCAAGCCATGAGATGCCCACTTTCAGTGCCTGTGCACACTGCAATCCACCATCGGCACACCATAGCGCACACCATCAACACTTGCAAAAGCCCAATGGCAGACGCAGTGTCTCCATTTGAACATGGCTTCTGTGGCTGCGGCTCTGCATTTATGAATACTGCTGTTTTCACTGATGCGCCCGTGATATTCCCAGAACACGCCCACGCGACTAATTTTTTTTTTTTTGCGCTCATTTCAGGCAACCTCACAGTCACCACCCAGGAACACCCATGGTTTTCCCTCACCATCTCTGAAACCAGCGGCCCCATACGCAACAGCACATTTGGGCATACACTCAGGGTGTGCCGTAGAGGTTTTCAGAATACGCAGTAGGAAATAATCGCACAACTACGTGAAAAACAGCATTGCGTGCACTTAGCGTGCACCTCAGAATCCGGCCTAGAATCTTAAATTATGAACACTTAAATGTGTCATGACCTAAAATGACATTGTAAAATATTAATGGGTTGTGAGGAATGATGGGCTAAAAAGCCTGGGGGTATATTTACTATGGTTCGATTTGAGATTCATTTTTATGAATTTCTGAAATCTCCTGAGATCGAATTGAACTAGAACAGCAAAATCCCTTAGCAAATCTCAAATTTACTAATAATGGATTTTGCTTTCGATTTTCAACTCGAATTTGATTTTGTTTCAGTTCAAGAAGTGATTTGCTGTTTGATTTTGCATGTTTATGTCCAAAATCCACAAATGAATACAACTGCTTCATGCTTTCATTTTCAGCATGAGCAGTTAATTTTCACACAGATACATGCATACATCAGTGAGATGCATGCATGTATCTTACAGTAAAAAGCTTTTAAAGAGTTACTGTTAAAAAACAAAATGACATCGGGTCCCCCCCTAAATACATAACCAGCCCCGGACTTTTCATAGCCAGTCCGGGTTGTGTAAGTACAGGGAAAAAATAGTGTAGGTTCCCCCTGTACTTAGCACAACCAGCACCGTGCTGTGATCCTATCCTGGTTCTGGAATTACAGGGGAAAAAATGCGTAGGGTTCCCCTGTAATATCCACAACCAGTACCGGACCCTTTCTAGTGGGGGGGTAATGTCACAGCTAGAGAAACCCTATCACTGGGTTCCCCAGCCGAAACATTAGCCCTGACCACTAGTCCCCGGCCCGGGGGTCCCTGGGGAGTTGGGGACCCTCCCCAATAAAGGGGTCTCTCTCTCCAGGGCACCCCAGGCCTAGACTGATAGCCCGGGGCTATCCCCACCACCCCTGGGCAGTGGGTGGTGGGTTGATCATGTAAGTGCAGTGTAAAAAGAGATAAGTGTAAACATTGTCTTTACAGTAGAACTGTAGGTCCCAGCAATCAGGCCCAGAGTCAGCTGACCACCACCATGCTACCATTGGGTACAGAGTAATCAGGTGATGCAAACTGTCATGGCTGCATCCATGATGGCGACCGCAGTAACCAAGGCACAGCACAACCAAGGCAGTCTACATGGCACTAGGAATAATACTCAGCGTGTCACCCTCTGCCGCACCTGGCATCTGACCATGCAAGTGACCAGGGGAAGTTGGCGCTAAGGTGAGTAACGGCCGATCCTAGGCCGCAACGTGACACACGATGGTTGTTACCTCCTGAATGAAGAGCTCAGATATGGCTTCTCCCTTTGTAGAGCCGCATCTGAGCGTTCATTGGCTGAGAAACATCAGCCCCCGCCTTTCTCAGCCAATGAACGGCTTCCTCTATTGAAGTTAATGGTGGGAACCGCAGAATAAACTTTAGTAACGATGCAGCTCTCCATTGACTTCAATGGAGGGAGACGTTCATTGGCTGAGAGAGGCGGGGGCTGACCTCTCTCAGCCAAAGAATGCTCAGAGACGGGAGAAGCCATGTCTGAGCTCTTCATTCGGGAGGTAACAACCATAATGGTTGTTACCTAGTTCGTGGGTCACGTTTCTTGTTTTTTTATTTTACGAAGACCATGGATGCCTACAGGGAGAAAGAAGGGGACCAGTCCAGGTAATGTAGGTGAGTATGTATGTATTAAAGCTATATGGTCACAATGTGTGTGTATTGTGTTTATTTAAGCATTTCTTTACAGGTGAACTACAGGTACCAGTGGGCCCTTAATGCACCGCATGCTGGTACTTGTATTTCTCCAAGTACCAGCATGCGGGGGAGGCTTGCTGGGACCTACAGTTGTACTGTAAAGACAATGTTTACACTTATCTTTTTTTACATTACATTTACACTATCAACCCACCACCCACCACTCAGGGGTGGCGGGGATAGCCCCGGTCTATCAGTCTAGGCCTGGGGTGTCCTGGAAAGAAGGACCCATTTATTCGGGGGGTCCCCAACTCCCCAGCCTGGGCTGACTAGCAGTCAGGGGTAATGTTTGGGGAACCTGGTGATAGGGTTTCCCTGGCTGACATTACCCCCTCCGCGCTAGAAAGGGTCCGGTGCTGTTTGTGGAAATTACAGGGGAACCCTACGCATTTTTCCCCCTGTAATTCCAGAACCAGGACCGGATCAGAGCCTTGTGCTGGTTCTGCTAAGTACAGGGGGAACCCAGCACAATTTTTTCCCTGTACTTACACAACCAAGACTGGCTATGAAAAGTTCAGGGCAGGTTGTGTATTTAGGCGGGGACCCCAAGAAATTTTTTTTTAACATTAACTCTTTCCAAGCTTGTTACAATAAGATACATGCATAGATCTCACTGATGTATGCATGTATCTGTTTCATATCGAACTGCTCAAGCTGAAAATGAATGCATGAAGTTCTTCTATTCATTTGGGGATTAGCAGTTCAAGCTTGAGTTCGTTTTTCATTCGATTTACAAATCGAATGTTAGTAAATGAAGTAGGGATGTGCATGCTCGGTTCTACTCGTTTCCGTTCGTTTTTTTTTACCGAATCTTATTGGGTTTCAGCTGTCGCGAGTTTTGGATAGCCAATAAGATTCGGTAAAAAAAAACGAACGGAACCGAGTAGAACCGAGCCTGCACATCCCTAAAATGAAGGGATCCTATTTCATTTCAAATTCCTTTTTCTGTTCGATTTGACATTCGATTTTGCCTTTAGTAAATCCTTTCATAAAAATCTAACCAGAATCGAACCAAAATCGAACGCAAAATTGAGCAGAGAACAAAATCGAACTGTAGTAAATGTACCGCCTGGTGTGCTAGACTGATCAACTGATGCACAAATGAAGGTTGATGCATAGTTGCCTACCTTTGCTGTCTCTTCCCCGGGAGAAGCCCTGGGAGGAGAGGCAAGTGGGTGGTGATGGGGGCGGGTCATGACGATTTGCGTCATTAAGCCCCACCCCCTCGTGGTAAACTGCCTGTGATTGGCTTAAATTTAAATAGAGGCGGAGCCAAATTGCGCAAATCACGTCATTAAGCCCTGACCCTGCACTGACACCCGCGATCGCTGCAGAAATTATCCTAATTCTGCCCACTTCACTAGGAAGTGGACCGAATGCGGGAGAAATGCCTACCCTTCCGGGGTGCGGGGGGTTACCTAAAAAATCGGGAGCCTGCCTCGAAAACCAGGAGGGTGGTCATGTATGGGTTGATGTCAGGGCCGCTGTTGATTCAGCCTTTTTCTCATGATTCCTTCAAAGCTCACCTGCATTTTCTTATGCTTTCTTTTGTTGCTGGGCCAGCAGCTTAGACTCCGAAATGCACATCCCTAGCTGGAACCTGGGGCCAGAACCTTTGCAGTGTATTAAATAGTGCACCTGCACCTGAACTTTTTTGGAATCCTAAATCTCCTCTACCTCAAATTAAACTATGCGACTGTGAGGGTATGGGTAATAGCATTAGACAGGCGTGGGCAATAAGCGTCCCTTCAGCTGTTGTTGAACTACACATCCCAGCATGCCTTGCAACAGTGTTAGCATGGTCAAATAGCAAAACTGTGGCAGGGCAGGCTGGGATGTGTCGTTCTACAACAGCTGGGGGGGTTGGCACTTATTGCCCACCCCTAGCATAAGAGGACAAAAACACTGACCTCTGGCTTTTACCTTGGGTACAGACCTGACATGCTTTGACCAATTCTTTAGAATCTTTGGCAAGAGTTGATCACAAGAGAGAATGGGCACAATTGTTGTGCCAATACCCCTTAGGCCTGAAGTTTTGCACTCTTGAGCCCTCCCCTGTCTCGCTAGTCTTACATTTTCAGGCATAACCTATTTACTAGGTGGTGTAGCAGATGGATCCTGTCTCTGAGCATCAATCAATAAAGCTGATAAATCATGAGTAAGATCAGTAACAATCTTTTCTGCTGGAATAATGGAAGTACAAAGGAGTGGATCAGAGTTCTTTGATGCTGTCCTGGGAGTTATGACAAAATTAAACCTGGAGAAAATCAATCCCCGTCAAGGCTGTCTATGAGTAACTGTTTTAGCAGAATCAATGTCATGTGATCAGAAAAAACCTGTAACACAATGTTTAGAGTACTCTAACCAATGTTGCCATTTCGTAGCCTGCAATCCATTGTGTCCTATGCCATAATTCATCTTATCAGTGGAAAAATGGACAAGAAGCATATTAATATTTTTGGAAGTAAGGTGTGATAAAATGCTTCCAGCACGAACATCAGAATCATCATATTCCACAGTAAAAGTCCCTCCAACATATGATGACTCCAAACAGGTGCAGAGCTAAAAGCTCCTTCCTGTTCCTATCAGCCTGGGTCTGCTGGGATCAGCTCCTGGGTCTGCTGGGATCAGCTCCTGTCTCATAAACTATCACCTGCAGTAAAGCTAAGCTCTACTTGCCTCTTTAAGGTCACAGAAATCAAAGATAACACTTCCAATCAATGCTGTTTGGTTTCATTGTAAATTGAGTGGGTGAAAACAGAACGTTGCATTGTGATTCATAAATTAAGCGAACCTACATTATGAAAAGCAATTTAAGTTACTAAATTGCTTTTGCACCAATAATTATAACATTTTTCTTTAATGGTTCTAGAGACCCTCTTCAGCTCTCTCTTATAACGAGGACGCATTTATTAAATAGATTCATAGGCTCGGAAATCCCTTTGGAATCTGGGCCCTCATAGCCCCGCTCAGTGCTCACCCAGTGGCACATCTTCATTGAGCCCATTAGTAGCTTGGCAGGGCCACACCTACATGGAGCTTACCTGACTTCTCTGCTTCACAGTAGTGTGCTACGGGTGACTTTATATTGCATGTTATATTGCTGGCGCATAAGCCATTTAATGGTGACATTATTTTACAGGTAAGTCTATTACATACAGGCCTGCCATCAGAAATTGTGGGGCCCGGGACTGCCTATTTTGTCAGACCCGGCCCCCCCCCCTCCTCCCTACCTTATCAATAAAAATAAAACAAAAAATTGTCAAATGTTTTGGGCAAAAATTATTAAGCTCTTTCCCCACTTCACTGCCCCCCGCCCTGTTTATTAAATCCAATATGTGCCATTATCTGCCCCGCTCTCTCCCCCCCTCTCCCACCTCCTCGTTTACTAAGTCCAGTCTCCCCCTGTTTGTTAAGTCCAGTCTGTGCCCTGCCCAGCTCTTTTTTCCAAACCACTCCCCCCCCTTCCTGTTTATTATTATTAAATCCATCTGCCCGCTGTCCACAGCTTTTTCCCACTTACCTTATTTCCTTGAAGAAGGCTCCGAGTTCCCCGCTACGGCTTGAGGTCACGCGCGCCGACTCCTAAACAAACTTTATTAAACTTAATGGGACCAGGACCAGGTCAGCAGCGGCGGGTGGTAGCCAGCAGTGACTGGTGGTGGGCAGTAGCAGCGGCTGTGCCCCCCTGCCCCGTTCAGCCAGGGTCCGGGCCCGGGACTCCAGTCCCGGAAGACCCCCCCGATGGCGGCCTTGATTACATAAAGTCATCATCATTAAGTTGAAGGTCTAAAAATTTATATTGAACCTGAATCAGAGATGTACGATATTAGCACAGCAGCTGCATTTTTGGACGCTAAAATGTGTTAATGCGGCAGAAGGCGTTTTATGCGAATAGACGCCTCCTGCCGGCTTATGTGATCCGCTGCTGTGTCTGGCAACGAATCACTCTGCATGACCATCGGTCATCTGAGCAAGCTTCAGGTTGGTCAGGATGGCTGAATATTCATGCAGCTTAAGCCAGTGAAGCTGCATACAAGACCGGAGCCACTGGCTTCAGCACGCACAGAAAATGGGACTACCCCCTTTTTCTGGTATACTGCCTGACAATGGCTGTGCTCCGCTCCCAAACAGCCACAGTCTGCCAATCAGGCTTCAGCATCTGGCCGCTGCACATGTTTGATACAGATCATGCACATGAGCAGATCTCCAGATCTCCAGATGTTGTATGTAAACTCTGAATCAGCCCCATTGTACACAAGTCAGCTGTGGATTTAGAACACCTTTATACAGTATTTGATTATTGTGATCCTATGTATAAACCTGCTAGCAAGTAGAGATGTATGCAGAACCCCCTGTTTTGGCTTTGGCAAAACCACTCTCAAATGTTTTGGTTCGGATTCGGTATTGGTTTTAGATTGCTTTAAAATTGATAAAAACACCTAAAATCATGTACAGTACAGAAATTTGGACCTGTTTACATGCAATCCAAAACCAAGATTTGTTTTTTAAATCTGAGTTCCGAACTTACAGCAGACCTGATCCGGGACACGATTTGACTCTGAACCCCTAAGTTTGGGTTTGTTTGTTTTTTTAGGAAAATCGAATAGCACATCTCTACTTTTCTTCAGGTTGGGTACGGGATGCCAGCGCTCGGGATCCCCGCGATCAGAATCCCAACTATGGCATCCTGACAAGGTTAGGATACCGATACCTGTCGGTCAGTATCCTAACCCTCCCCCTCTCCCTACCCCTAACCCAGCCTCCCTGCTGCCTAAACCTAACCTCCCCCCTAGTGCCTAAACCTAACCCCCACCTATCCTCACCCTAAACCTAACCCTACCCCTAGTGCCTAACCCTAACTCTCCCCCTAACCTAGGTACTCACCGTCTGGATGCCGGCACCAGGATTCTGACAGGTGTCAGGATTCCGGCACTGCCATTCTAAGCGTTGGCATCCCGACTGTCAGGATTATGACCACATGCCCGTTTCTTTACATATGTATTTGGTTTATTTCTTACTAGCTCTTTTTTTATCACTACTGATACCTTGGAGAGAAGAGATGTGTCAGTTCTACTAGTCCCAATGCATTCTACAGTAGTTCTATCAAAAGCATACAGTATGTTTGGTGAATTCTTTTTCTGAATTAATTGGCAGCAGTTCCTCCCTATTTTGGAGCCATCAGGGGCGCATGTAGGAATTCTAGATGATGGTTTCCAAATGCTTTATTTTAGAGCAAGTGTGGATAGCCCATAGAGGAGGCATATTTAGCTCTTAACATGCTATAGTCTGCCTCATACAACGTGCAGTGCATGTAATACTTCTGCCATCATGGTAAGCCATTATGGTGGCAGTAGGACAATCATGTCTGAACAAAAAATGCTGTGGAGCATTGAAGCAAGTTCATGAATCTAGGGAAGCGGAAGAACATATAATTGGCCGTGGACATATATGTATACATTGGTCTCCTTTTCCTTGAATAGTGTATGTAACACAGTATTTATAATTAACACTATAGATCGTCTATAGTATAGGCTGTAGTGGAGCGAGTCTAAAAAATGGACTTTCTGTATCAAGCATATTTATCTCATTTAAATAACAGTGGTCATGAAAGGTTAAACTTCCCATAATACATATACATACATAATAAACCAGTAGGACACGGAAGCTTTCTAAGTACACATACTCCCACTTCTTGGTAAGATGCCTGTCTCTTCTTGCTGGCAGCTGTTCTCCGGTCTCACTAGTTTGGTGCACTGATTGAGTGCTCAGATCTGCACACACAGAAGGAAAAGCAGATAGGAGAAGCAACTTCCATCGGGCATGTGTAGCATCTCCGTTCTGACCCATATACTGCATATTGTGGCCACAGCTCTAGAAAAATCATATTATATACTACTGCTATTGTATTTCTGATACAAGTCGCGATGCCTATGGCCAGGGTCACCATTAACCTACTGAGTGGTTTGCTCACTTCTCGCTGCAAACCATTGTAACGCTCACCTATCCATGCTGTCAGCTCTGTCATTAAACATCCGGTAATAATATAGGTCTTGTTGGGACCTCAAAAAAAACCCCAGGGTTTTAATAAAGTGTACAACTTTGGAAGCGTCAATGATTAATAAAATCAGATTACAGATTGTAGTAAAGGCCCAGAAGAAGGTAATGAGAGATTTGCTTGAGCAAACTAACATTCTAAAAATAATAGGGATCACATAAAATCTGAGATTTTACTTGTGTCAGTGCTAGAAACTCACTGGGGGGGATGGGGGGGATTCAGTCTAGAAAAGCTGTAAATGAGATTTAGCCCAAAATAAATAGCTGCAGTGAAAAACACTAAAAATAAACACATGTCCACATCTCACAGATGCAGAACCTCCGGGATAAAAAAATAAATGATACAGTATAAACAGGAAACTTATTTGCTATAAATTGATCTACAGGAAAAGACTAGGGTTACAGTTTATAATAAAAAAAGGTGCATATGCAATAAACAAGTTAAATATCAGGAACCACACATAAATAACTTTATGGCCTGTAGCACAAAGTGAGCAACTGGTGCCCAAAATTAATTGCAAAGAAAATAGTTATTTTGTTAAATGACTCCAGGAATAACAGCATACATGCCTACCCTCCCGGAATTCGCAGAAGGCTCCAGATTTTTCGGGTAACCCACCGCACCCACGGAAGGGTGGGCAGAATGTGGAGAAAATTAGCAGGGAGTGGCGGTTCTGAGTGTTGGGGACGTCACGTCATTTAGCCCCACCCCTATTTTAAATATGCACAATCGCGGGGGAGAATTCTCATGAGGGGGCGGGGCTTAATGAAGCAATCCAGTCCGCCCCGCATCAAACTCCGCCCACCCGCTTCACCCCCCGGGTTTCTCCCGGGGAGGAAAATTTAATAGTCGCCAAGTATGAATAGCAGGTACTGTACAAAGGTTTGTTCCATTTGCCATTAGAAAACGTAAGTAAAAGAGTTATTGTACGACCCTAGTCAGAGCTATTGAAATGCTTATATTGACATATACAGTAGTACTCCTACAATGTACAAACTGATAATCAAACCAGAAGTAAAAGAGCACTTTTATCAATAAAGGTCACCGGGACTTACATAAACACATAAGATGTCAAGCATTTGGATTTGTGAGAACAAAAAGCAAATAGACATAATATTTATTGTATATTAATCTTGGTTACATAAATACAATCAAGTCTAATTATAAATTTGTTAAAAACAACAAAATTATCAAAACTGTGATGCAAGTGATGCATATTAGGTGAATGGTCTTCTGGGCGTTCTTGTGATCTAACGTCAGCAATAGGATTGTTAGGACTCAAAGTCTTGGGGGTAAATTTACTAAAGTGAGAGTTTTTAGAAGTGAGTTTTAAAAGTGATGTTGCCTATAGCAACCAATCAGATTCTAGCTATTATCTTCTAGATGGTGCTAGTTAAATGTTAAGTAGAATCTGATTGGTTGCTATGGACAACATCACTTTAAAACTCACTTTTAAAAACTCTCACTTTAGTAAATAATAATAATAATAATTCAACCTTCAACCCCATGAATCATAAACAAGGTGTATTGTCCAGACAATCCCCAGATGCCAGAATTAGAATAAGGGAAGGTCTTACCTGGTTGGATAGCAGAAGCTTTTTACATAATATGCTGAACACTTTTCACATTCCTCCATGTATCGGTGCCTAAAGGACACACATTTTCACAGTGTAGTAATTGTGGTGGACAGACAAGAGGAAACCCCAGCTTTTTAGTGCCTAAAGAGCAGAAGGATTTGTAATTCTCAAGGTTGGACATTTCTTTAAATTTATGTTGTGAGCTCAATTACTGTAGTATCATCTTTGATGAGTTGGAAAATGGAAAATTTTAGTAAAACTTGTTATATCCTGCTATTAACGGTCCTATTGTATCTTATTGTACAGCAAGTAATTGCCAATATAGTACAGTATCTACATAATAAAGATGACAGATGATAATAAAAACGATTTTGCATTGGTATGCATGCGTTGGACCTTACATGCACCAGCCACAAAAATTTTGGCAATGCCTGCTGGGTGTGCATGTGTGCTGTACCCACCCGGCCAGTGTTGCTCGACTAATGATTGGTCATTAGCGATATATGGCATCTGAAGATGATGGGCCTCCAGAGGGGGAATGGAGTTAAAAGTAAGTGGAAGAGACACAGAGGGGAGATAAAAATGAGCAGCAAGAGATAAGCACACTGAAGGCCAGGAGAGAAAGACACAGAAGGGCAGGAGAAAAAGACACTGAGGGACAGGAGAGAAAGACACTGAAGGGCAGGAGAGAAAGACACTGAAGGGCAGGGGAGAAAGACACTGAAGGGCAAGAGAGAAAGACACTGAAGGGCAGGAGAGGAACACACAGAGTTGCAGGAGAGAAAGATACTGAAGGGCAGGAGAGGATGAGATTGATGGGTGGTGTCACGCTTGGCGTTGGGGGAGTGGAAACTCTGGGTCCGGGTTGCGGGAGGAAACAAAGGCGAGGGGCCTGGATATATGTTCTCCTCATCCACAGCTCTCGAGTGTTGACGAGACCTGGGCAATGGTGCGGAGTCTAACCCACAGGATGGTGTTCGCCAGTGACCCCTCCAATCGGGATTTGGGCTTAGCTGCACCCTGTGAGCAGGTCGCGGTCCTTTGACCAGGTACCCGAGCTCAGTGGGAATTGGAGACACAAATAACCGTGGCCCTAATAAGAGATGCCTAAGGTTTAAGGCACTGTGGAGTGATCCACAAACAACGTAAAGAAGTCTGGCAATACTGTAGCGCAAAGTTCACTAGTGACACATTTAACACACAGGCAGATATGGTAATTCACTGTTGCACAAGGTTCACTAGAGACACGTTTTAGCACACAGGCAGATGGTAATTCACTGTTGCACAAGGTTCACTAGAGACACGTTTAGCACACAGGCAGATGGTAATACACTGTTGCAAGAAGTTCACTAGAGACACGTTTAGCACACAGGCAGATGGTAACTCACTGTTGCACAGGGATCACAGTAACGTCTTGGCACACAGGCAGAGATGGAACACACTGTAGAGGAAATA
This sequence comes from Taudactylus pleione, assembly GCA_031769625.1. Classification (NCBI taxonomy): domain Eukaryota; kingdom Metazoa; phylum Chordata; class Amphibia; order Anura; family Myobatrachidae; genus Taudactylus; species Taudactylus pleione. The sequence goes on from JAUIMM010000521.1 coordinate 5,344,284, forward strand.
GAACGCCAGGAACCTGGACCGGAACTCAACTAGGGACTAGGAGACAACCATGTTCAGGCAGTTTGCAGAAAGGTGGAAGCAGGCTATATACCCCACAGAACCCTTTGATAGGTGCACAGCGATCAGCTGACGCTCACCTATCCCAGGCCAGAAGTACAGTCACATGGGCCAACTGACATGGCGGCGCCCATGCCGGGAACCCCGAGTCCAGACACCGGACCGCCCGCAGTCCCCTACGCACGGGGAGAATGCTCAGTGTCTTCTCAGCCGCCGCGCCAGCTGCCTGACCACCCGGGAGATCAAAGGAAGCCGGCGAGGAGGTAAGGCCGTGCTGATCCCCGGCAGAGCCCTGACAGTACCCCCCCTTTCAGGGTGGGCACCGAACACCCCATAGGCTTATTTGGAAATTTCCTATGGAAGTCTCGGACCAACCGTGGAGCATGCATATCGGAAGCCTTGACCCAAGCCCTTTCTTCGGGACCATAGCCCCTCAATCGATGAGGTACTGAAGAGTATTAAACTTAAGGCGTGAATCCAAGATCTTCTCCACTTCAAACTCAGTACCCTGTAAAGTCTGTACTTGAGGCAATTTGGGAGAAACAATTTGAAATCGATTGAGCACCAGAGGACGTAAAAGAGAAATATGGAATGTATTGCAGATTTTCATTTGTGGAGGAAGTTCCAACTTATACACTACTGGATTGATTATCTTAATGATGCGATAGGGGCCAATAAAGCGTGGAGCAAGTTTCATCGTGGGTACCTTCAAACGAATGTTCTTGGAAGATAACCAAACCCTATACCCAACTTTTAAAAAGGGAACAGCCAAACGTTTCCTATCGGCAAATTTCTTGTAATTCTTTGAGGATTGTACCAAGGAATGGTGAATCTTATTCCACAGGGTTGAAAATGACTCAATCTCCTTGACTGCTGCCGGAACTTCTACCGCTGGAAGATGTTCGAAGTCAGGGACTCGGGGATGTCTACCGAAGAAGGGTGTGGACTTGGATGACGAATGATACTTAAAATTGTGAGAAAATTCTGCCCATGGTAAAAGGTCCACCCAATCATCCTGAGAAGATGATACAAAAAGCCTGATGAAGGTCTCAAGTTCTTGATTAACCCTTTCGGTTTGATCATTCGTCTGAGGGTGGTATGCTGAAGAAAATTTTAACATAACTCCACATGTATTGCACAGGGCTCTCCAAAATTTGGCCACGAATTGGACCCCACGATCAGAGATTATCTCCTTAGGGAGACCTTGTAATCTGAAGATATCCCAGCCAATTGAGGAGCCGATGGAAGACCAACCAGAGGAACAAAATGTGCCATTTTTGAGAAGCGATCCACAACCACCCATACCGTATTGTGTCCCTTGCATCGAGGTAGCTCGGAAATGAAGTCCATAGAGATATGAGTCCATGGGGCAACTGGAACCGGTAATGGGCGTAATGGACCCATCACCCTCCTGCGAGGTGTCTTATGCTGCGCACATTTAATACAGGACAGGACAAATTCTCTGACATCTCCCTTCATGGTGGGCCACCAGTAGGAACGTAGTAGGAATTGGTAAGTTTTAGTGATTCCTGTATGACCAGCAAATAACGAAGCGTGAGCCCATGTCAACAATTTTTTACGTAAACTGGGGATAACAAAAATTTTTCCCGGAGGCGGAGAGGATATCTGTGTAGGAGCGAAAACAATTGGATCAAGAATTGGACGTATCTGCGGATGCTCCTCTTCCTCTACCATAGTCATAAAAGAACGGGAGAGAGCATCCGCTTTTTTGTTTAAAATGCCTGGTCGATATTGAAGCCTTAGATTGAACCTGGAAAAAAAAAGAGACCATCGGGCCTGCCTGGCATTCAATCTATGAGCAGTTTGTAGATAAGTTAGGTTCTTATGGTCTGTAATGACGTAACTGGAAATCTAGCTCCTTCCAGAAGATAACGCCATTCCTCTAGTGCCAAACGTATAGCTAATAGTTCCTGATCTCCAATAATATAATTTTTCTCTGCGGGAGAGAATTTCCGGGAGAAGAATCCGCAGGGGTGGATCTTCCCATCTTCAGCGATCTGAGACAATACGGCCCCAATTCCAACAGAGGATGCGTCCACTTCTACCGTAAATGGTTGATCCAGCTGAGGCTGGCGGAGAATTGGGGCTGTGGAAAATGCAATTTTTAATTTTTTAAAAGCTTGTATTGCTGGATCAGGCCAAGAGGATGGGCTGGCTCCCTTCCTTGTGAGAGAAGTGATAGGAGAGACCAATGTGGAGAAATGTGGAATGAACCTCCTATAATAATTTGCAAAACCCAAGAAACGTTGAGTAGCTTTCAACGAAGTAGGCTGAGGCCAATCGGCAATAGCTTTCAGTTTATCAGGGTCCATTTGAAGAAATTTTCCAGAGATTATATGCCCCAGGAAGGGTACCGAGGTCTGATTAAAGAAGCATTTTGACAACTTTCCAAAGAGACGATGATTTCGGAGACGAGACAACACTTCTAGTACATGCCAATGATAGTCTTGTAAGTTTGTAGAAAAAATTAAAATATCATCGAGATAAACTACCACAAATTTATAGAGAATGTCCCGAAAAATCTCGTTGAAATACAGCTGGCGCATTACAGAGTCCAAAAGGCATTACCAGGTACTCGAAGTGTCCATCCCTAGTATTAAAAGCGGTTTTCCACTCATCCCCTGCCTTTATTCGAATTAAATTGTAGGCCCCGCGTAAGTCTAGTTTGGTGAAAAACTGAGCTCCTCGGACCTTGTCGAAAAGTTCAGAAATCAAGGGTAGTGTATACCGATTCTTTATCGTAATTTGGTTTAGGCCCCGATAACCTATACAAGGGCGGAGCCCTCCGTCCTTTTTTCCTACGAAGAAGAACCCTGCTCCAGCAGGAGAGGATGACGGCCGGATAAATCCTTTAGCAAGGTTGTCCTTAATGTACTCTGCCATAGCGGTAGTCTCAGGAACATATAAAGGATAAACACGGCCACGAGGAGGGGTCTTCCCCGGAAGCAGGTCAATAGCACAATCCCATGGTCGATGCGGAGGGAGTTTATCTGCCGCTTGTTCGCAGAATACATCAGCGAAATCCTGGTAGGGTTCTGGTAAATTGGACTGAGAGGAACCCACAGAGATAGAGGGTGGAGAGAACATCTCGGATGGACAGGTAACTGTGGTTAACTTACGCAAAGGAACCACCTTGGTCAAACACTTCTGTAAACAACTTGATCCCCAGGACAAAATTTGCATCTTATTCCAATTGAACACAGGGTTGTGCTTTTTTAACCAGGGTAGCCCCAACACCAGCTCATAGGGAGATTTAGGTAACACAAATAATTCCAGCCATTCCTGATGAAGACATCCAATCTTGATGGATACTGGATGGGAGAGAGAAGAAAGAGATTCTCCTAGCACTGTTTTACCATCTAAGCCGGAGAGTACTAGTTTATTGGGTAATGGAACGACAGGAATACCTAGAGTCCGAATGAGAGTATCTGAAATGAAATTGCCTGCTGCTCCGGAATCAATTAGAGCTTTAACCCTCTTTGTCCTGGACCCATGGGAAAGCGACACTGGTAGAAGACTGTCTGTTATTTGGGATGACTTGGACATAACCCCTACCTGAATGCTCCCTACTTCAGTCAGGGTCACGCATTTCCCGCAAGCAGAGGACAATTCTTCAAAATGTGGTCGGGAGCAGCACAATAAATGCGTAATTTATTTTGGAAACGCCTGTTGCGTTCTACAGCTGTAAGCTTGGACTTATTGACCTGCATGGGTTCTTCTTCACTACTAGGAGAGAGAGAAGACTGGTTCACAGGAGGAGTACGGACCTGAAAGCGTTCCCCCCTGCCTCTACTAGCCCAGCGTTCCCGATGGCAAAGGTCGATCTTGATGCAGAGGGAGATGACATCAGCAAAGGACGCCGGTAAATCTCTGGAGGCCAACTCGTCCTTCATCCTTTCTGATAGTCCATGGAGGAAGGATGCCTTGAGAGCTTCCTCGTTCCACTTTAGCTCAGATGCCAGGGTTTGAAAATAAACTACATACTGACCAACAGATCAGGTCCCCTGGCGCACATGAAGCAAATCGGATGAGGCTGAAGCGGAGCAGCCTGGTTCATCAAAAATCCTTTTAAATGCTGAAACAAATCCTTCATAATTTGACACAATGGGGTCAGCTCATTCCCACAGGGGAGAGACCCAGTCCAGAGCAGCCCCTGTCAACAGGGAAATAACATATGCCACCTTTGCTCGAGAGGTGGGGAAATTCTGGGGGAGACATTTAAATTGGATCTCGCATTGGTTAATAAACCCTCGGCACCGCCTGGGATTACCATCAAATCTTTCCGGGGTTGCCAACTGGAGACGAGATTTAGATCCCGAAGCCCCTTGAGGCAAAACAGGTGGAGGGGGTGCAGCGGCTGCAGCTGGTGGAACCGGGAGAATAGATGCCAATGTAGTTTGGATCGAGACCAGCTGTCTAGAGAGCTCCTGCAGGTACTGGGCCACTTGCTGTTGGGCTGCCTCCTGGTTATCCATCCGAGAGGCCAGGTCCTGAAGGGACCCTGTACCTTGGGACCCAGCGGCTTCCATTGTGCGGCCTGAACAAACTGTCACGCTTGGCGCTGGGGGAGTGGAAACTCTGGGTCTGGGTTGCGGGAGGAAACGAAGGCGAGGGGCCTGGATATATGTTCTCCTCATCCACAGCTCTCGAGTGTTGACGAGACCTGGGCAATGGTGCGGAGTCTAACCCACAGGATGGTGTTCGCCAGTGACCCCTCCAATCGGGATTTGGGCTTAGCTGCACCCTGTGAGCAGGTCACGGTCCTTTGACCAGGTACCCGAGCTCAGTGGGAATTGGAGACACAAATAACCGTGGCCCTAATAAGAGATGCCTAAGGTTTAAGGCACTGTGGAGTGATCCACAAACAACATAAAGAAGTCTGGCAATACTGTAGCACAAAGTTCACTAGTGACACGTTTAACACACAGGCAGATATGGTAATTCACTGTTGTATGAAGTTCACTAGAGGCTCGTTTAGCACACAGGCAGCTGGTAATTAACTGTTGCATCTGGTTCACTAGAGACTTGTTTAGCACACAGGCAGATGGTAATACACTGTTGCATGAAGTTCACTAGAGACACGTTTAGCACACAGGCAGATGGTAATTCACTGTTGCACAAGGTTCACTAGAGACACGTTTTAGCACACAGGCAGATGGTAATTCACTGTTGCACAAGGTTCACTAGAGACACGTTTAGCACACAGGCAGATGGTAATACACTGTTGCAAGAAGTTCACTAGAGACATGTTTAGCACACAGGCAGATGGTAACTCACTGTTGCACAAGGATCACAGTAACATCTTGGCACACAGGCAGAGATGGAACACACTGTAGAGGAAATAGAACGCCAGGAACCTGGACCGGAACTCAACTAGGGACTAGGAGACAACCGTTGTTCAGGCAGTTTGCAGAAAGGTGGAAGCAGGCTATATACCCCACAGAACCCTTTGATAGGTGCACAGCGATCAGCTGACGCTCACCTATCCCAGGCCAGAAGTACAGTCACATGGGCCGACTGACATGGCGGCGCCTATGCCGGGAACCCCGAGTCCAGACACCGGACCGCCCGCAGTCCCCTACGCACGGGGAGAATGCTCAGCGTCCTCTCAGCCGCCGTGCCAGCTGCCCGACCGCCCGGGAGATCAAAGGAAGCCGGCGAGGAGGTAAGGCCGCGCTGATCGCCGGCAGAGCCCTGACAGGTGGGAGAGAAAGACACTGAGGGTCAGGAGAGAAAGACACTGAAGGGCAAGAGAGGAACACACAGAGTAGCAGGAGAGAAAGACACTGATGGCCAGGAGAGAAATACACTGAGGGGCAATAAGGGTAGTAGAGAAAGAGGCTGAGGGACAGGAGACAAAGACACTGAGGGACAGGAGAGAAAGAGATTGATGGGTGGGAGAGAAAAACTCTGAGGGGCAACAAGGGGCAGGAGAGAAAGAGACTGAGAGGCAGGAGACAAAGACACTGAGGGTCAGGAGAAGAAGAGATTGATGGGTGGGAGAGAAAGACACTGAGGGACAGGCGAGAAAGACACTGAAGAGCAGGAGAGAAAGACACTGAAGGGCAAAAGAGGAACACAGAGTTGCAAGAGAGAGAAACACTGATGGCCAGGAGAGAAAGGCACTGAGGGGCAATAAGGGTAGTAGAGAAAGAGGCTGACGGACAGGAGACAAAGACACTGAGGGACAGGAGAGAAAGAGATTGATGGGTGGGAGAGAAAAACACTGAGGGGCAACAAGGGGCAGGAGAGAAAGAGACTGAGAGGCAGGAGAGGAAGAGATAGATGGGTGGGAGAGAAAGACACTAAGGGACAGGTGAGAAAGACACTGAAGGGCAGGAGAGAAAGACACTGAAGGGCAAAAGAGGAACACAGAGTTGCAGGAGAGAAGGAGAGAGAGACACTGATGGCCAGGAGAGAAAGGCACTGAGGGGCAATAAGGGGCAGTAGAGAAAGAGGCTGAGGGACAGGAGACAAAGACACTGAGGGTCAGGAGAGAAATATACTGAAGGGCAAGAGAGGAACACACAGAGTTGCAGGAGAGAAAGATACTGAAGGGCAGGAGAGAAAGACACTGAGGGTGAGGAGAGGAAGAGATTGATGGGTGGGAGAGAAAGACACTGATGGCCAGGAGAGAAATACACTGAGGGGCAATAAGGGGCAGTAGAGAAAGAGGCTGAGGGATAGGAGACAAAGACACTGAGGGTCAGGAGAGAAATATACTGAAGGGCAAGAGAGGAACACGCAGAGTTGCAGGAGAGAAAGATACTGAAGGGCAGGAGAGAAAGACACTGAGGGTGAGGAGAGGAAGAGATTGATGGGTGGGAGAGAAAGACACTGATGACCAGGAGAGAAATACACTGAGAGGCAATTAGGTGGCAGTAGAGAAAGAGGCTGAGGGACAGGAGACAAAGACACTGAGGGACAGGAGAGAAAGAGATTGATGGATGGGAGAGAAAAACACTGAGGGGCAACAATGGGCAGGAAAGAAAGAGGATGTGAGGTAGAGATGGGCAGGAGAGAAAGAGACTGCAGGGCAGGAAAGAAAGACACTGAGGGGCAACAAGGGGCAGGATAGAAAGACACTGAGTGGCAGGAAAGAAAGAGACCTCAGGGAAGGAGAAAAAGGAAATGGGGAGCAATAAGGGGCAGGAGAGAAAGAGGCTGAGGGGTAACAATGGGCAGAAACTAAACAGGAACAATTATAGGCACGAGGGAAAGACTGATGGGCAGGAGAGAAAGATCCTGAGAGCAGGAGATAAAGAGACTGAGCGGCAGGAGAGATAGAGACTGAGGGGACAACCTCTATTATTACTAGGGGTGTGCACCGGCCACTTTTCGTGTTTTGTGTTTTGGTTTTGGATCTGGATCTTTCTTCGTGTTTTGGATCTGGATTGGTTTTGCCAAAACCACACTTGCGTGTTTTGGGTTCTGGGTTTTGTGTTTTGGATCTGTATTTTTTTGAAAAAAAGCATAAAAACAGCTAAAATCACAGAATTTGTAGGTTTTTCTGCTCCTATGCTATTATTAACCTCAATAACCTTAATTTCCACTCATTTCCAGTCTATTCTGAATACCTCACACCTCACAATAGTGTTTTTATGTCCAAAAGGTTGCACCGAGGTAGCTGGATGACTATGCTAAGCGACACAAGTGGGCGGCACAAACACGTGACCCATCTAGGCGTGAAACTGCAGTGGCAGACAGGATGGCATTGAAAAACTAGGCCCCAAACTGTACATAATGCAAAGAAAAAAAAGAGGTGCAAGATGGAATTGTCCTTGGGCCCTCCCACCCACCCTTATGTTGTATAAACAGGACATGCACACTTTAACAAACCAATCATTTCAGCGCCAGGGTCTGCCACACAACTGTGGCTGAAATGATTGGTTCGTTTGGGCCCCCACAAAACAAGCTGGCAATTTATCTGTCCCTGCACAAACTGGCTCTACGGAGGCAAGATGTCATCCTCATCCTCCTCATCCACCGATTCCTCACCCTCTTCAGTGTGTACATCCTCATCCTCACAGAGTATTAATTCGTCCCTGCTGGAACCACAGGTCCCTCTGTACGTTCTGGAGGCTGGTCTCCCTGGAAGAGTTGATAATTCATTTTATGAACATCATCTTCTCCACATTTTGTGGAAGCAACCTCCTACGCCTTTCGCTGACAAGGTTCCCGGCTGCACTAAACACTCTTTCGGAGTACACACTGGAGGGGGGGCAACTCAGGTAAAATAGAGCCAGTTTGTACAGGGACCTCCAAATTGCTTCTTTTTCCTGCCAGTACAGGTACGGACTGTCTGACATGCCTACTTGGATGCTGTCACCGATGTAATCCTTTAACAGACAGAGGCACGCTTGTCGCTGCTGCTTTGAGGATTCAAGTGCGGCTACAGCCCACACAATTCACAAAGACAGAAAAAAAAAAGAATATTTTTATTGTTTGTGGAGCACACTTTGAGGGTTACACCACCCTTTAACAGACAGACGCACGCTTGTCGCTGCTGCTTTGAGGATGCAAGTGCGGCTACAGCCCACACAATTCACAAAGACAGAAAAAAGAAGAAGAATATTTTAATTGTTTGTGTAGAACACTTTGAGGTGTCACCACCCTTTAACAGACAGACGCACGCTTGTCGCTGCTGCTTTAAGGATGCAGGTGCGGCTACAGCCCACACATTTCACAAAGACCAAAAAAAAAAGAACAATATTTTAATTGTTTGTGTAGAACACTTTGAGGTGTCACCACCCTTTAACAGACAGACGCACGCTTGTCGCTGCTGCTTTAAGGATGCAGGTGCGGCTACAGCCCACACAATTCACATAGACAGAAAAAAAAAGAACAATATTTTAATTGTTTGTGTAGCACACTTTGAGGGTGTCACCACCCTTTAAAAGACATACGCACGCTTGTCGCTGCTGCTTTGAGGATGCAAGTGTGGCTACATCGCACACAAGTCACAAACACATTAAAAAAATAGTTTTTTATTTTTTGGAACACTTTGAGAGTTACACCACCCTTTAACAGACAGACGCACGCTTGTCGCTGCTGTTTTAAGGATGCAGGTGCGGCTACAGCCCACACATTTCACAAAGACCGAAAAAAAAAGAACAATATTTTAATTGTTTGTGTAGAACACTTTGAGGGTGTCACCACCCTTTAACAGACAGACGCACGCTTGTCGCTGCTGCTTTAAGGATGCAGGTGCGGCTACAGCCCACACATTTCACAAAGACCAAAAAAAAAAGAACAATATTTTAATTGTTTGTGTAGCACACTTTGAGGGTGTCACCACCCTTTAACAGACAGACGCACGCTTGTCGCTGCTGCTTTAAGGATGCAGGTGCGGCTACAGCCCACACATTTCACAAAGACCAAAAAAAAAAGAACAATATTTTAATTGTTTGTGTAGCACACTTTGAGGGTGTCACCACCCTTTAACAGACAGACGCACGCTTGTCGCTGCTGCTTTAAGGATGCAGGTGCGGCTACAGCCCACACAATTCACAAAGACAGAAAAAAAAAGAACAATATTTTAATTGTTTGTGTAGCACACTTTGAGGGTGTCACCACCCTTTAACAGACAGACGCACGCTTGTCGCTGCTGCTTTAAGGATGCAGGTGCGGCTACAGCCCACACATTTCACAAAGACCAAAAAAAAAAGAACAATATTTTAATTGTTTGTGTAGCACACTTTGAGGGTGTCACCACCCTTTAACAGACAGACGCACGCTTGTCGCTGCTGCTTTAAGGATGCAGGTGCGGCTACAGCCCACACAATTCACAAAGACAGAAAAAAAAAGAACAATATTTTAATTGTTTGTGTAGCACACTTTGAGGGTGTCACCACCCTTTAACAGACAGACGCACGCTTGTCGCTGCTGCTTTGAGGATGCAGGTGGAATCTAGACGGGATTTGGAACCGAGGACACACTACCTCCATCAATTGTCTAAATCCCACTGCACTAATGTCGGATACCGGACGCACGTCTAACACCAACATAGCAGTCAAGGCCTCAGTTATACGTTTTGCTTCAGGATGACTACTGTCGTACTTCATCCTCATCGCTAGGGACTGTTGGAGGGTCAATTGTTTAGTAAAAGTAGTGATGTTCCTACTTCCTCTCTGGGATGATGAACAACTCCCAGCAGCAGCAACAGCACTAGGAGGAAGTGGTTCTTGATCTTTCCCTATTTTATTTTTATCGGAGAAAGTTTGGTCCTCCATTTATGTTATATTGATATATATACGTGCGGCTAAAGCACACACAAACACAGAAAATATTATTTTATTTTTGCTGGAGAGTAGTGCACTTTGTGGGTTACACCACCCTTTAAGAAATGAGCCAGCCGGCTCTTTACTTATGGGACACAGGCGCACGCTTGGCGCTGCTCCTTTGTTGATGCACGTGCAGCTACTGCGCACACAATTCACAAACACAGAAAATAATTTTTTTTTTGGTTTGGACTGGAGTGTACTTTCGGGGGTTACAGCACCCTTAACGGTCAAGCCAGCCGGCCCTTTACTTATGACACAGGCGCACGCTTGGCACTACTTTGTTGATGCACGTGCGGCTACTGCGCACACAATTCACAAACACAGAAAATATTTTTTTTTTGGTTTGGACTGGAGTGTACTTTCGGGGGTTACAGCACCCTTAACGGTCAAGCCAGCCGGCCCTTTACTTATGACACAGGCGCACGCTTGGCACTACTTTGTTGATGCACGTGCGGCTACTGCGCACACAATTCACAAACACAGAAAATAATTTTTTTTTTGGTTTGGACTGGAGTGTACTTTCGGGGGTTACAGCACCCTTAACGGTCAAGCCAGCCGGCCCTTTACTTATGACACAGGCGCACGCTTGGCACTACTTTGTTGATGCACGTGCGGCTACTGCGCACACAATTCACAAATACAGAAAATAATTTTTTTTTTGGTTTGGACTGGAGTGTACTTTCGGGGGTTACAGCACCCTTAATGGTCAAGCCAGCCGGCCCTTTACTTATGACACAGGCGCACGCTTGGCACTACTTTGTTGATGCACGTGCGGCTACTGCGCACACAATTCACAAACACAGAAAATTATTTTTTTTTGGTTTGGACTGGAGTGTACTTTCGGGGGTTACAGCACCCTTAACGGTCAAGCCAGCCGGCCCTTTACTTATGACACAGGCGCACGCTTGGCACTACTTTGTTGATGCACGTGCGGCTACTGCGCACACAATTCACAAACACAGAAAATATTTTTTTTTTTGGTTTGGACTGGAGTGTACTTTCGGGGGTTACAGCACCCTTAACGGTCAAGCCAGCCGGCCCTTTACTTATGACACAGGCGCACGCTTGGCACTACTTTGTTGATGCACGTGCGGCTACTGCGCACACAATTCACAAACACAGAAAATAATTTTTTTTTTGGTTTGGACTGGAGTGTACTTTCGGGGGTTACAGCACCCTTAACGGTCAAGCCAGCCGGCCCTTTACTTATGACACAGGCGCACGCTTGGCACTACTTTGTTGATGCACGTGCGGCTACTGCGCACACAATTCACAAACACAGAAAATAATTTTTTTTTGGGTTTGGACTGGAGTGTACTTTCGGGGGTTACAGCACCCTTAACGGTCAAGCCAGCCGGCCCTTTACTTATGACACAGGCGCACGCTTGGCACTACTTTGTTGATGCACGTGCGGCTAATGCGCACACAATTCACAAACACAGAAAATAATTTTTTTTTTGGTTTGGACTGGAGTGTACTTTTGGGGGTTACAGCACCCTTAACGGTCAAGCCAGCCGGCCCTTTACTTATGACACAGGCGCACGCTTGGCACTACTTTGTTGATGCATGTGCGGCTACTGCGCACACAATTCACAAACACAGAAAATAATTTTTTTTTTGGTTTGGACTGGAGTGTACTTTCGGGGGTTACAGCACCCTTAACGGTCAAGCCAGCCGGCCCTTTACTTATGACACAGGCGCACGCTTGGCACTACTTTGTTGATGCACGTGCGGCTACTGCGCACACAATTCACAAACACAGAAAATAATTTTTTTTTTGGTTTGGACTGGAGTGTACTTTCGGGGGTTACAGCACCCTTAACGGTCAAGCCAGCCGGCCCTTTACTTATGACACAGGCGCACGCTTGGCACTACTTTGTTGATGCACGTGCGGCTACTGCGCACACAATTCACAAACACAGAAAATAATTTTTTTTTTGGTTTGGACTGGAGTGTACTTTCGGGGGTTACAGCACCCTTAACGGTCAAGCCAGCCGGCCCTTTACTTATGACACAGGCGCACGCTTGGCACTACTTTGTTGATGCACGTGCGGCTACTGCGCACACAATTCACAAACACAGAAAATAATTTTTTTTTTGGTTTGGACTGGAGTGTACTTTCGGGGGTTACAGCACCCTTAACGGTCAAGCCAGCCGGCCCTTTACTTATGACACAGGCGCACGCTTGGCACTACTTTGTTGATGCACGTGCGGCTACTGCGCACACAATTCACAAACACAGAAAATATTTTTTTTTTTGGTTTGGACTGGAGTGTACTTTCGGGGGTTACAGCACCCTTAACGGTCAAGCCAGCCGGCCCTTTACTTATGACACAGGCGCACGCTTGGCACTACTTTGTTGATGCACGTGCGGCTACTGCGCACACAATTCACAAACACAGAAAATAATTTTTTTTTTGGTTTGGACTGGAGTGTACTTTCGGGGGTTACAGCACCCTTAACGGTCAAGCCAGCCGGCCCTTTACTTATGACACAGGCGCACGCTTGGCACTACTTTGTTGATGCACGTGCGGCTACTGCGCACACAATTCACAAACACAGAAAATAATTTTTTTTTTGGTTTGGACTGGAGTGTACTTTCGGGGGTTACAGCACCCTTAACGGTCAAGCCAGCCGGCCCTTTACTTATGACACAGGCGCACGCTTGGCACTACTTTGTTGATGCACGTGCGGCTACTGCGCACACAATTCACAAACACAGAAAATAATTTTTTTTTTGGTTTGGACTGGAGTGTACTTTCGGGGGTTACAGCACCCTTAACGGTCAAGCCAGCCGGCCCTTTACTTATGACACAGGCGCACGCTTGGCACTACTTTGTTGATGCACGTGCGGCTACTGCGCACACAATTCACAAACACAGAAAATAATTTTTTTTTTGGTTTGGACTGGAGTGTACTTTCGGGGGTTACAGCACCCTTAACGGTCAAGCCAGCCTGCCCTTTACTTATGACACAGGCGCACGCTTGGCACTACTTTTTTGATGCACGTGCGGCTACTGCGCACACAATTCACAAACACAGAAAATAATTTTTTTTTTGGTTTGGACTGGAGTGTACTTTCGGGGGTTACAGCACCCTTAATGGTCAAGCCAGCCGGCCCTTTACTTATGACACAGGCGCACGCTTGGCACTACTTTGTTGATGCACGTGCGGCTACTGCGCACACAATTCACAAACACAGAAAATAATTTTTTTTTTGGTTTGGACTGGAGTGTACTTTCGGGGGTTACAGCACCCTTAACGGTCAAGCCAGCCGGCCCTTTACTTATGACACAGGCGCACGCTTGGCACTACTTTGTTGATGCACGTGCGGCTACTGCGCACACAATTCACAAACACAGAAAATAATTTTTTTTTTGGTTTGGACTGGAGTGTACTTTCGGGGGTTACAGCACCCTTAACGGTCAAGCCAGCCGGCCCTTTACTTATGACACAGGCGCACGCTTGGCACTACTTTGTTGATGCACGTGCGGCTACTGCGCACACAATTCACAAACACAGAAAATAATTTTTTTTTTTGGTTTGGACTGGAGTGTACTTTCGGGGGTTACAGCACCCTTAACGGTCAAGCCAGCCGGCCCTTTACTTATGACACAGGCGCACGCTTGGCACTACTTTGTTGATGCACGTGCGGCTACTGCGCACACAATTCACAAACACAGAAAATAATTTTTTTTTTGGTTTGGACTGGAGTGTACTTTCGGGGGTTACAGCACCCTTAACGGTCAAGCCAGCCGGCCCTTTACTTATGACACAGGCGCACGCTTGGCACTACTTTGTTGATGCACGTGCGGCTACTGCGCACACAATTCACAAACACAGAAAATATTTTTTTTTTTGGTTTGGACTGGAGTGTACTTTCGGGGGTTACAGCACCCTTAACGGTCAAGCCAGCCGGCCCTTTACTTATGACACAGGCGCACGCTTGGCACTACTTTGTTGATGCACGTGAGGCTACTGCGCACACAATTCACAAACACAGAAAATAATTTTTTTTTTGGTTTGGACTGGAGTGTACTTTCGGGGGTTACAGCACCCTTAACGGTCAAGCCAGCCGGCCCTTTACTTATGACACAGGCGCACACTTGGCACTACTTTTTTGATGCACGTGCGGCTACTGCGCACACAATTCACAAACACAGAAAATAATTTTTTTTTTGGTTTGGACTGGAGTGTACTTTCGGGGGTTACAGCACCCTTAACGGTCAAGCCAGCTGGCCCTTTACTTATGACACAGGCGCACGCTTGGCACTACTTTGTTGATGCACGTGCGGCTACTGCGCACACAATTCACAAACACAGAAAATAATTTTTTTTTTGGTTTGGACTGGAGTGTACTTTCGGGGGTTACAGCACCCTTAACGGTCAAGCCAGCCGGCCCTTTACTTATGACACAGGCGCACGCTTGGCACTACTTTGTTGATGCACGTGCGGCTACTGCGCACACAATTCACAAACACAGAAAATAATTTTTTTTTTGGTTTGGACTGGAGTGTACTTTTGGGGGTTACAGCACCCTTAACGGTCAAGCCAGCCGGCCCTTTACTTATGACACAGGCGCACGCTTGGCACTACTTTGTTGATGCACGTGCGGCTACTGCGCACACAATTCACAAACACAGAAAATAATTTTTTTTTTGGTTTGGACTGGAGTGTACTTTCGGGGGTTACAGCACCCTTAACGGTCAAGCCAGCCGGCCCTTTACTTATGACACAGGCGCACGCTTGGCACTACTTTGTTGATGCACGTGCGGCTACTGCGCACACAATTCACAAACACAGAAAATAATTTTTTTTTTTGGTTTGGACTGGAGTGTACTTTCGGGGGTTACAGCACCCTTAACGGTCAAGCCAGCCGGCCCTTTACTTATGACACAGGCGCACGCTTGGCACTACTTTGTTGATGCACGTGCGGCTACTGCGCACCACAATTCACAAACACAGAAAATAATTTTTTTTTTGGTTTGGACTGGAGTGTACTTTCGGGGGTTACAGCACCCTTAACGGTCAAGCCAGCCGGCCCCTTTACTTATGACACAGGCGCACGCTTGGCACTACTTTGTTGATGCACGTGCGGCTACTGCGCACTACAATTCACAAACACAGAAAATAATTTTTTTTTTTGGTTTGGACTGGAGTGTACTTTTCGGGGGTTACAGCACCCTTAACGGTCAAGCCAGCCGGCCCTTTACTTATGACACAGGCGCACGCTTTGGCACTACTTTGTTGATGCACGTGCGGTTACTGCGCACAACAATTCACAAACACAGAAAATAATTTTTTTTTTGGTTTGGACTGGAGTGTACTTTCGGGGGTTACAGCACCCCTTAACGGTCAAGCCCAGCCGGCCCTTTACTTATGACACAGGCGCACGCTTGGCACTACTTTGTTGATGCACGTGCGGCTACTGCGCACACAATTCACAAAACACAGAAAATAATTTTTTTTTTTGGTTTGGGACTGGAGTGTACTTTCGGGGGTTACAGCACCCTTAACGGTCAAGCCAGCCGGCCCTTTACTTATGACACAGGCGCACGCTTGGCACTACTTTTTTGATGCACGTGCGGCTACTGCGCACTACAATTCACAAACACAGAAAATAATTTTTTTTTTTGGTTTGGACTGGAGTGTACTTTCGGGGGTTACAGCACCCTTAACGGTCAAGCCAGCCGGCCCCTTTACTTATGACACAGGCGCACGCTTGGCACTACTTTGTTGATGCACGTGCGGCTACTGCGCACACAATTCACAAACACAGAAAATAATTTTTTTTTTGGTTTGGACTGGAGTGTAACTTTCGGGGGTTACAACACCCCTTAACGGTCAAGCCAGCCGGCCCCTTTACTTATGACACAGGCGCACGCTTGGCACTACTTTGTTGATGCACGTGCGGCTACTGCGCACACAATTCACAAACACAGAAAATAATTTTTTTTTTTGGTTTGGACTGGAGAGTACTTTCGGGGGTTACAGCACCCTTAACGGTCCAAGCCAGCCGGCCCTTTACTTATGACACAGGCGCAACGCTTGGCACTACTTTGTTGATGCACGTGCGGCTACTGCGCACACAATTCACAAACACCAGAAAATAATTTTTATTTTTGGTTTGGACTGGAGTGTACTTTCGGGGGTTACAGCACCCTTAACGGTCAAGCCAGCCGGCCCTTTACTTATGACACAGGCGCACGCTTGGCACTACTTTGTTGATGCACGTGCGGCTACCTGCGCACACAATTCACAAACACAGAAAATAATTTTTTTTTTTGGTTTGGACTGGAGTGTACTTTTGGGGGTTACAGCACCCTTAACGGTCAAGCCAGCCGGCCCCTTTACTTATGACACAGGCGCACGCTTGGCACTACTTTGTTGATGCACGTGCGGCTACTGCGCACACAATTCACAAACACAGAAAATAATTTTTTTTTTGGTTTGGACTGGAGTGTACTTTTGGGGGTTACAGCACCCTTAACGGTCAAGCCAGCCGGCCCATTTACTTATGACAACAGGCGCAACGCTTGGCACTACTTTTGTTGATGCACGTGCGGCTACTGCGCACACAATTCACAAACACAGAAAATAATTTTTTTTTTTGGTTTGGACTGGAGTGTACTTTCGGGGGTTACAGCACCCTTAACGGTCAAGCCAGCCGGCCCTTTACTTATGACACAGGCGCACGCTTGGCACTACTTTGTTGATGCACGTGCGGCTACTGCGCACTCACAATTCACAAACACAGAAAATAATTTTTTTTTTTGGTTTGGGACTGGAGTGTACTTTTGGGGGTTACAGCAACCCTTAACGGTCAAGCCAGCCGGCCCCTTTACTTATGACACAGGCGCACGCTTGGCACTACTTTGTTGATGCACGTGCGGCTACTGCGCACACACAATTCACAAACACAGAAAATAATTTTTTTTTTTGGTTTGGACTGGAGTGTACTTTCGGGGGTTACAGCACCCTTAACGGTCAAGCCAGCCGGCCCTTTACTTATGACACAGGCGCACGCTTGGCACTACTTTGTTGATGCACGTGCGGCTACTGCGCACACAATTCACAAACACAGAAAATAATTTTTTTTTTTGGTTTGGACTGGAGTGTACTTTCGGGGGGTTACAGCACCCCTTAAACGGTCAAGCCAGCCGGCCCTTTACTTATGACACAGGCGCACGCTTGGCACTACTTTGTTGATGCACGTGCGGCTACTGCGCACACAATTCACAAACACAGAAAATAATTTTTTTTTTTGGTTTGGACTGGAGTGTACTTTTCGGGGGTTACAGCACCCTTAACGGTCAAGCCAGCCGGCCCCTTTACTTATGACACAGGCGCACGCTTGGCACATACTTTGTTGATGCACGTGCGGCTACTGCGCACACAATTCACAAACACAGAAAATAATTTTTTTTTTTGGGTTTGGACTGGAGTGTACTTTTCGGGGGTTACAGCACCCTTAACGGTCAAGCCAGCCGGCCCTTTACTTATGACACAGGCGCACGCTTGGCACTACTTTGTTGATGCACGTGCGGCTACTGCGCACACAATTCACAAACACAGAAAATAATTTTTTTTTTTGGTTTGGACTGGAGTGTACTTTCTGGGGGTTACAGCACCCTTAACGGTCAAGCCAGCCGGCCCCTTTACTTATGACACAGGCGCACGCTTGGCACTACTTTGTTGATGCAACGTGCGGCCTACTGCGCACACAATTCACAAAACACAGAAAATAATTTTTTTTTTTGGTTTGGACTGGAGTGTACTTTCGGGGGTTACAGCACCCTTAACGGTCAAGCCAGCCGGCCCTTTACTTATGACACAGGCGCACGCTTGGCACTACTTTTGTTGATGCACGTGCGGCTACTGCGCACACAATTCACAAACACAGAAAATAATTTTTTTTTTGGTTTGGACTGGAGTGTACTTTCGGGGGTTACAGCACCCTTAACGGTCAAGCCAGCCGGCCCTTTACTTATGACACAGGCGGCACGCTTGGCACTACTTTGTTGATGCACGTGCGGCTACTGCGCACTACAATTCACAAACACAGAAAATATTTTTTTTTTTTGGTTTGGACTGGAGTGTACTTTCGGGGGTTACAGCACCCTTAACGGTCAAGCACAGCCGGCCCTTTACTTATGACAACAGGCGCACGCTTGGCACTACTTTGTTGATGCACGTGCGGCTACTGCGCACACAATTCACAAACACAGAAAATAATTTTTTTTTTTGGTTTGGACTGGAGTGTACTTTCGGGGGTTACAGCACCCTTAACGGTCAAGCCAGCCGGCCCTTTACTTATGACACAGGCGCACGCTTGGCACTACTTTGTTGATGCACGTGCGGCTACTGCAGCACACAATTCACAAACACAGAAAATATTTTTTTTTTTTGGTTTGGACTGGAGTGTACTTTCGGGGGGTTACAGCACCCTTAACGGTCAAGCCAGCCGGGCCCTTTACTTATGACACAGGCGCACGCTTGGCACTACTTTGTTGATGCACGTGCGGCTACTGCGCACAACAATTCACAAACACAGAAAAATAATTTTTTTTTTGGTTTGGACTGGAGTGTACTTTCGGGGGTTACAGCACCCTTAACGGTCCAAGCCAGCCGTGCCCTTTACTTATGACACAGGCGCACGCTTGGCACTACTTTGTTGATGCACGTGCGGCTACTGCGCACACAATTCACAAAACACAGAAAATATTTTTTTTTTTGGTTTGGACTGGAGTGTACTTTCGGGGGTTACAGCACCCTTAACGGTCAAGCCAGCCGGCCCTTTACTTATGACACAGGCGCACGCTTGGCACTACTTTGTTGATGCACGTGCGGCTACTGCGCACACAATTCACAAACACAGAAAATAATTTTTTTTTTTGGTGTTGGACTGGGAGTGTACTTTCGGGGGTTACAGCACCCTTAACGGTCAAGCCAGCCGGGCCCTTTACTTATGACACAGGCGCACGCTTGGCACTACTTTGTTGATGCACGTGCGGCTACTGCGCACTTACACAATTCACAAACACAGAAAATAATTTGTTTTTTTTGGGTTTGGACTGGAGTGTAACTTTCGGGTGGTTACAGCACCCTTAACGGTCAAGCCAGCCGTGCCCTTTACTTATGACACAGGGCGCACGCTTGGCAACTACTTTGTTGATGCACGGCG